>JAVJGI010000001.1:9209736-9257134 GCA_035590275.1 Ibycter americanus
CGGCCAACTGCCCCCCCCCCCCCCTTTTTTTTATGGTTTCAGAAACATAATTTAACCTAGAATCTAAACATTAAACTAGGCCCTTGCTTTGTTCAAGTTGTCTCCATAAATACCTTTTGTGAGGCCACTATAGTCTGACAGTAGATCAGTTTTATTGTTACTGCTTTTGCACAAGTGTGATTGATTGTGTATTTAGCAGGGAATAAAAAGTAGAAAATTGATGTAATTGTAACACCAAATATTGGTATAACATGTATTATAGGAATATATTTGTTATATGGGTAATTCCACGACTTTCACTATTTCATAAACACTGGATTTCTAGCTTTTTTCTTTTTTCTTTTTTTTCATCAAAAAATATGAAATGTGGGTTGTGGGGTTTTATTTTTGTTTTTTTTTAGCGTACCCATTTGAAAGTGCTACCTTATGAGTTTTGTGATTTTCCAGGAGGGAATAGAAGAAATTAAGCCCAAAACTTAAGAAGGGAGGCTAAAATACTTGGGTTTAGTACACTGTATTTCAAGCTTGTTGAATGAGTTAAAGCACGTGCAGCAGGGAATGCTTCAAATGGCATAGTGGGACACATCTTTCCCCATGCGTTTGTAACACCGAGGATTTGGTCATGCATGAAACATTTGTACTTATCTGTACGTATTTATATCAAATTGACACCAGAAGAACAAAACCTGAGACAGTACAGATTTCACCGTATGTTTAAAGACGGTATGCCCTTTACAGAATCTAAAAGTTAATAATCGGAAGTTCAGTGTTTTCTACATCCTTGTCTGGTACTGGAGGATTAGATAGGCTTTCTAATAGCTATTTCTGTTAATAGCAACAACTGACCCAACTGAACCTCAGGGGGGAAAAAACCCAACGCTTCTGGAGGAATGTCTGTTCCTTTGTTGCTGCACCTCTCCTCTCCTTCTGTCCATGATGGTTTTTTTTTATTTATTTTAATCTAATGATAGTTGTTCTGGTGGCAGACAAGTTGCACAAAACATGAATATGAGATTATAATTCAGAGGGGCTAGAGAATAAAAAGGCCCAAATCTGGGAAATTGCAGCAGCCCTTGAGGCTGGAGGCAGGTGCAGGTGCCCAGGCGGTGCCGGGGGGCTGCAGGGACCCCTGTGAGGGGCGGCCGGGGCTGCCTGTGGCAGGCACAGCCAGTGTCAGGGACCACAGGGCCCAGCTCAGCCCCTCAGTGGGAGGAGGCAGAAGATTCAGGAGTGAAGCTGAGCCTGGGAAGGAGGGAAGGTGGTTTTAATTTTATTTCTTGCTATCCTATTCTGTTCTTAACTGGCAATAGATTAAACTAATCTTCCCCAAGACAAGCCTGTTTTGCCTGTGATGGTAACTGGTGAGCTATCTCCCTGTCCTTATCTACACCCTCAAGCTTTTCTAACCATATTTTCTCCCCTTGTCCTGCTGAGAAGGAGGAGTGAGGGAGTGGCTGGGTGGGCGGCTGGCAGACAGCCAAGTCTAACCCACCCCAAGCCCATCTGTAACCTGATTTTTTTAAAATGCAGCAGCAAACAAGCAAAAAACTGCCCCCCCCCAACTCCAAACAAACCAAAAAAGCTATTGCTGAAAGTGTAAAGAAATGTAACATGAATGATGGCAATCATTTTTATTTCCTTCTCAGAGGGAAATTAAAATGGTGGTGTTTAGAAATGTCAAATAAAATACCTCCAGCATTTTAAATAAGGCTTTAAAATACTATATATTCTAAAATCAGGGGTTTTCACAAGTTTCTTTTTTAAAACAAAACAGAACACCAAATACCGCAACAATTACTATAAAGAAAATACTGGAGTAGTAATTTTTATTGCATTGCCTGTGTTAGCGATGTAATAATTTCTTTTCAAGAATGCCATTATGTCTGGTAAATATTTAGTCCCTATGCTTATACAAATCCAAACTGATTTAATCTGAAGTCAGCTGGACAGCTAAGGTCAGTAAATTGTTGATGCAACTGATAAATGGTATGTAATTATTTAGGCATCTTATTATATATCCATTTCTAAATAAAGCAAAGGACACTCAGTTATGTAGATGCTACAAATCTTCCATATCATTTTGGGGCTTGGCGTGTGATTCACAGGAGTTGCTAACTTCCATTTTGAGCACCAAATGGAGCACAGATATCCAAATGCAGGGGTTTGGTAGTGTTCCAGCTGCTGTTAGGGGAGAGAGAGGACGTGAGTAATGCTGTAACAGTAGTTTCCTGGTCCTCTCTCTTTCCACTGTCTGCACTTGAGTCATCCACGTATCCCTCCTTGCTCTGCTTCTGACCTCAGGTCGCAGGAAAGCCATAAGCATGTGGGTGCTCCTGAATGATGAGGTTTAGGTGCTGGGGAGGCAGCATCCATGTAGGAGTGGAATCTCTACCATGGCATGGGTGTCAATGGGAACTTGTCTGATGCTGGTATAGGCTTTGCCAGTTGGGCATCCCTGTATTTAAACTGTGTGAAGGTCTCCATTTGTAAGTGCTTGTCCATTATGCAGATGAGTTATATCATAGAAGAACAATTTAGGAAAGCAGCCAGGTAACTACAGCCTTGCTGATGCTGCTGTGCCCTGCTCTTTGCTTAAAATAAATGAAAGTCCTCCCCCGAGAGTAAAAGTACTGGGAGCCATTTTTCTGGATAAACATGTATTGAAATTTTCAGCTTAAAAGGAGAAGGCAGGATAGAAAAGAGATTTCTAGTGTGGAGTAATGGAAGGGTAAGAACGGACTCTTTCCACCCATGGAAAGGTACAGACTGCCAGTGGTAGTAGACACAGCATAAGCAGGAATATGCATCTCTGTTGTAGGAGACGTGAACATTGTTCCGTGTCTGCAGAACCAGTTGTTTTAATCTATTGGTTCAGTTTTAATTTGTGCCTCTATCTAGCTTCTCTGCTTTTCTGTGTTGAAAGGGTCAGCTGAGTAGTTAGTTCCATTGTTCTATTGCTTTTGAAAATGAGGGAACAAAAATGGTCTGTCTATTATTGTCATGACAGTCTAAAATCGCTTATCTTGAGAATTTCCACCAGTCCTTTATTCACAATCAAAGCATTTTCAAGAGACAGTTACAAGTAGTAGCCACATGAGTTATATCTGGCTATGCTTTGCTGGATTGGAGAAGATTATGTTCTGAGTAGCTTTTCTGTGCTTGTTCTTTCACTCTGCCATTCATGAGTGAATATTCATGGATCATTTCCTTTCAAATATTTACTGGGTTGTCTGTTTTTTGTATGTTAAGTCTTCATATGAAGTAGGCAAGATAAATTTAAGAAAACATTTTAATTAGAGCCTTAGAAGCTATAAATATTTCACTATTTAATAAAATAGTGCTGCAAGATGTAAATGATTAAATGGAACATGTTTTAGATACTTTAAACTGTATAACTTAAAATTATGCATGCTTTCACGCTTACAGATGGGACAAAGCCTTGATATATCGCAACCCATATTTTTTGTTTCTCGATGACTGAAACTATTTTTTCCCCCCCTTTTTTTCTCCAGTGTGATATTGTAGGAATTGGTCCTCCCTTGCTGAAATCTAAAAGAATTAAGCTTTTGGGAACAGAGGTAGGTAACTTGTTTTATATTTTTATCTTCAGCTTATGGACTACTGATTTAAAGAACGATGCAGTCACTTTAATTATCTTAGAAGGTCATGAAGAAATAATAAAGAAGTTGATAATGTGAAGCATCAGGGTCAGGTAATACGATTTAGGAGTATTGTGAATACAAGTCAAGTCTCATTGTACTTCCCCTTACCGAAAAGGTCAGGAGTGATTTTTGTTTAAAATTCTGAATGCTTTCTATTGGAATAATGAAAATGGGAAATGAAAGGTATTAAAAAAAAATCTGGTTAATGTAAAACAGTTAAAAATGTATGTTTTCCTTCAGTGATGTAAAAAGGTTTGTGTAGCAAGAACAATAATGCTATTTTCACAGTTTATTTACATCTGCATTCAATTTCTGGTGCTTTTCTTTCTGAACCACAAAGCTCAAGATGCATTACTGTGCTGTGAGAATTTCATCAAAATTGAACGCAGCTATATATTTGCATTTTGGCAGTCTGGGAAGGAGGGTCACACGTTTACAATAAGCACAAAGCGCTTTGGTATTCTTTTTCGTCTCTGAGAACAGGGCAGACTGCGTGAATGGTTTTGATAGCTTTTTCATGAAAATCCTATGTGAAACCAAACTGCAGACCCTGCTTTGAAGCAAAGTCAGCAATGAGGGAATATACATTTCTAATTAAAATGAGAATATTAAAGGTGTGGCAATAGAAATATAGTAGAAGAAAAAATTTGTTGATTATGCAAAGCAGATAAATACAAAATTAATGATGAAATTTTGTGACTTGCGATCCTGAGCATTGCTTATGGCCTCCTTGTGTTCTTGGGAATTTGACTTTACATTCTTTCTATGTTACTGAAACAGGAGATCCATCAATAGTAATTGCTCTTCTGTAGCACTCTTTCTGTTTTGGGGTGGTTTTATTTTTTTCTTTTTAATTTTGATGGACCATTTGCTTGCAAAGAAACCAAGCTGAACCTTGATATTATGTTTGCTGCTAGAGGTTCTAAAATAACCTGAGACTGTTTCCTCTTGAAATAGAAATGTATATGTTGCAGTTATGCTTTGATAATGCAACTCTATGGCTAATGTTCAGGTGTTATTTGCTGCCCTCGCTGTCATCTTGTATGTAAGATGACAAAGGGAAAAATTAAATGGTATGGATTCTTTGACATCACGTGTGATTTCTCAAGTGGCATTTTGACATTAACTTTTATAATTAGTAGTGAATATTAATTAACAGCTTTAATTATTAAATTAATAAACGACTTTACCACCAGGAATTGTGAAACAGATAATTTTGTCCACTATTTATAAAACTAGCTGAAAGCCAACTAAAAAAAAAAAGTAAATTGAGTTTTCTTTTTAAAGGCAAAACAGTCTTTTGCTTAAATCATATGGTTAATATCTATTAAATACTGTAGCAGTATGAGGTTTAAAAATATTGCAAATATAGAAGAAAATGGCATATATATTTCTTACTTAAATTATACCTTAATAGATATTGGCAGTTGAGTAGTTGAGTAGCGAAGAATAGACTTTTCTATCCTAATCCACTACATTTGAGTCTGGAGAAAAAAAAAAATCGGTAGATTGAGTATTATAAAGAACAGCTGCTAAATACCTACACTTCATCTCTGGGCAGCTCAGTGTTCCGGGAGAGAGGCAGGCTGAATTACACACAGAATTACAAGGTAATATTGGGGATATTACAAAGAGAATCTTAAGACAGATGGCAGCACTTACCTGCACCTGCCTTGGACAGATGAGCAGCCTTTCTTTTGAATGTTTATATTTCTTTAGAGAGAGATGTCTGGAAGTTCAGTTATGGTTCACTTTTTTTTTTTGATGCTAGGTGTTATGAGACACAGAAATTTTAGTGATTCTAGTGAGGTCATCAGAACTGTGTGCTTGCATCAGCTGAATATGCTTTAAATGTTTAAACTTCAGAAACTCTTGCTAATCTCTTTCTTAGGTTTTTAATTGCCCGACACATTGTAGTACTTACAGAAATTATTACAGTGCTATTGTCCCATGCTATTTGGATATGTATACTGACCTAGGTTTATATTGACTTGGAAGAATTATCAATTCATGTTTCGTAACCTTAAGTCTGTTAAGAAGACTGGCCTCTAGCAGAAGGAGGAAGAGCATAGAACAGATCAGAAAATCTTTGCCATAACGGTAGGATAGGTACAAATAAATAAATGGGGTAAGAAGGCAAATATAGGGCTGATGTCATAATGAGTCATAATCCCACAAGGGAACAGATGCCCAGCCATCAATATGAGATGGATATTTAATTTAAAAAAAAAGTTTCAGCTAAAAATAACATTTGTAAAATTTATTTTGTGATATCACAGCAGCAGGTGTTGTTATGTGATAGTAACTTAACTCTGTTTTGATAAAGTGTTTTGCAAAAGCCAGATTGTGACAGCACTACTTCAGCTGACAGGTGCCCTGCTCCAAAAGGCCTCCCATTAGCTTCACTTGAATTCATAGTGTGTTTCCTGTGAATTCAAAGGGAACACTTGTTGCAGTACGAACTTCAGAAATCCAGTTGAGTATTAGATGTGTCAGCCAGAACTGACAAGACTGAGAGCTTGCAGGTCCTCAGGTATTTTTACTTTAAACATGGTTATTACTGTCCCACAAAGTGGGTAGAGTGAATTTGAACCTTAAATGAAATGCGTCTAACCTATTTTCAGTTTAGGAAAAATAAACCCAGTCAGATTCTCTTCTTAACAGTAGTTCCTGTCACTTCGTATTATTCACGTGGAATTTTTTAAATGTAGCCTTTTGTCCCCTGATTAGAAACTCCAGTCCTTGGTTGTGGGAATAATACATCCAAATGACAATGAGGGCTTGATCTGTCACGCTAGTGATGTTGAGCATACTTCTCTAAAGTCAGTATTCCAGATCACTGGAAGCTGTAGAAACTCAATTGCAGTCAACCTTACTAGTGTGGTTTGTTTGCCTTGAGAAACCAGATGATGAAGAATTCTGTCCTTCATTTTGAAAGAAGGAGAATACAAGTTTAGTGAAGTAATTTCCTTTCCTAATCAGGTACATGTGGTTTCCTTTAGGCTCTGTAATGTCATTAGAAGAGACCATGGTGGATTTGGTTTTCAGCTGATGTGAGGTAGATCGTAAGCCTCTATTAAATGATGAGATGGTGAAGCATCCTGGTAAACTAGTGGGAATGGCTAACAGATTGAGGAGTAGAGAAGTAAGGTGATAAAAGGAGCTTTGAGAGAACATGTGTCTGTAGCAAACAGGCAAAGCTAGTGTTTTGCCACACTGCTTGTTCCAGAGGAGTTTAGGAATGCACTGAAGCA
Source organism: Ibycter americanus (assembly GCA_035590275.1). NCBI lineage: Eukaryota > Metazoa > Chordata > Aves > Falconiformes > Falconidae > Ibycter > Ibycter americanus. The sequence continues at coordinate 9,216,653 of JAVJGI010000001.1, forward strand.
GGGTTTTGCCTTCTTCAGCGAGAAGCCCTTGGAACAGGCTCAAACTACAGTGCCAGTAGTGGGAGTCTGAGACTAAAACAAGAAGATGAACTGTAAAGAATCTAATGGTAGCATAGTGTTGCCTGAGAGTCCTGAGGAAATTAAGAAATGAAGTGGCAGAGTGAATGGTTGTGTAGCATGACCTTACACTAAATCAGCCTTGATATCAGGGGAATAAAAGGTGGTAACTGCAAATACTACTTTTTGTTTCAAAACTACACAGGGTAGGCTTCCTGTTGAAATCCCACAGAGCATATGCTGGAAATTGGGCTGGCAACCTTGGTAAATAATTTGGGAAAAAAGGGGTAAATAATAACATGATGTTTAAGTACACAGCTGTTCAGTCAGCTTTATATTTGACTTTCTGAAGAATGCTCATGTGATGTGACTGAAAGGCGTGCAGAACTACAGTATTCATAAATGCAAAGTAATGCACTTAAAGACAAGATAAAACAGCTGCATCGACATATATGCAATGTTGGGCTCTAATTTAGTTCTTAGCACTTAGGAAAGACAGCTTGGAATTATATTAAAGAACCAGAATAGGCCCAGAGTGGGAAAGAACAGAGGTGTGGGAGAGGAGAGAGTCTTACAAGAAAGATGAAACTTACTCTTCAAATGAGAGAAGAAAAAAAAAAAAAGGTACAGGAGAGGTGAAATGTGATGGGGATTTATGAAATCATAAGAGTGTAGAGAAGTTGAATAGGAAGTGATTGCTCACTGTTTCTGACAATGCCAGTTCTAAGAGGTGCCCAATTCAAGCAACAGCTCTAAAGTAGAAAATAATATCCCTCTTCCCCCTTTGAGAGAAGTCACTCATCTAAACTTATGGCTTCTAGGGGTAGGGTGGTCAAGAGACTAAGAAAAAAAATTGGAGAATCCAGTGTCCATTAGTGGCTATAAAACATCTTCCCTAAAAAAGTGATTGTCAGATGCTTGTATGGTATTGTAGGGAAAGATCTTTCTCCTGACACATACTTTGTGTCACGGTTCTTATGCTCTTCTTGAACACCTGTGAATAGCTTGTTGTTGGAGGTCAGGTAATGGGGTAAGCAAACCTTTGCTCTGATGATTTATAAGTGTTTCTCCATTCATGTATTTTAACTCTATTTTGAAATGTTGGCATCCTGAAGAACAAATGCAACAGATAGCAATTTCCTGCTTAATCAGGGGAGCTTTCAGAGTTAGAGATGGGAAGCTGTTGCTTGAGTACACTATTTCATAGAATCGTTTAAGTTGGAAAAGACCTTTTTAAGATCATGAACTCCAACCCTTAACTTTGCACTGCCAAGTCCACCACTGAACCATGTCCCTAAGGGCCACATCTACATGTCTTTTAAATACCTTCAGGCATGGTGACTCAACCACGTCCCTGGGCAGCCTGTTCCAATGTTTGACCACCCTTTCAGTGAAGAAATTTTTCCTGATATCCAATCTAAACCTCCCTGGTGTAACTTGAGGCCATTTCCTCTTGTCCTATCACTTGCTACTTGGGGGAAAAGACTGACCCCCACTTGCCTACAGCCCCCTGTCAGGTAGTTGTAGAGAGCAATAAGGTCCCCCCTCAGCTGCCGCCTCTCGAGGCTAAACAATTACAATTCCCTCAGCTGTTTCTCATAAGACTTGTGCTCTAGACCCTTCACCAGCTTTATTGCCTTTCTCTGGACACGCTCCAGCACCTTGTAGTGAAGGGCCCAAAACCGAACGCAGTATTTGAGGTGCAGCCTCACCAGTGCTGAGTACTGGGGGATGATCACCTCCCTTGCCCGCTGTTTGATACAGGCCAGGACGCTGTTGGCCTTCTTGGCCACCTGGGCACGCTGCTGGCTCATGTTCATCTGGCTGTCAACCAGCACCCCCAGGTCCTTTTCTGCCTTTCTAGCTTTCCAGCCACTCTGCCCCCAGCCTGTAGCATTGCATGGGGTTGTTGTGACCCAAGTGCAGGACCCTGCAGTTCTCCTTGTTGAACCTCATACGATTGCCCTTGGCCCATGGGTCCAGTCTGTCCAGATCCCTCTGCAGAGCCTTCCTGGCCTCCATCAGATCAACACTCCCCCCCAGCTGGATGTTGTCTGCAAACTTACTGAGGGTGCACTTGATCCCCTTGTCCAGACTATCAATAAAGACATTAAAGAGGACTGGCCCCAACACTGAGCCCTGGGGAACAGCAGGCTCCAGTGGATGTGACCGGCCACCAGCTGGATGTAGTTCCATTCACCACCACCCTTTGGGCTTGGCCATCCAGCCAGCTTTTAACCCAGCAAACAGTACACCTGTCCAAGTCAAGGAAGGAAAGTACGGCCTAGCCTTCAGCAATAGGTATGGATCTGGTCTTTTTGGTTCTCTGCTGATACTTGCTCCATCAGTACCTGAATTCCCATGATAACTCCACATGCAGTGGAACCTGTGGGACAAAATGGAGTGGAAGCTGAAATTAAAACTCTGCAAATTGCCTGGCAGAGCTAGGGACCTCGTTTAGTTAGATCAAATGCTTAGACCTGGCAACACTGAGCATCTCTGATCCAGATGACTGATTCACAATGAGCTTGAACCATGCTGGTTATGACAGAGCCACTCACTGGGATCACCATGTAAACACAGTGGCTTTCAGAAGGTACTGCAGTGTCAGGTATAGGCACCAGCTGAATGAAAGTCTCCAGAACCATGGGAGTGCCAGTCATCTAAATGGTGGTTCAGTGCCCCATTATATTTGTGGCTTTGTCCCTGTATGCTAAATAAAAATCTCTTAATTCTGTTGCTTTAACCCTGTCTCAGGATATAATGAAAGAAAAATCTCTCAAGGCTATAACTTTTTTTTCTTGTCCTCAATGATAATTCAGAATACATGAACAATAATGAATTTGATTGCATTTGAGCCTTAAATTTATTTACATTTACACTTACATTATTTCTCTTGTTTGTAGGTGGCTTTCTGGGCTGGTTATAATACTTCCCTCCCCTCTCCCAACCCTGCAAAGCTCTCCTGAAACATTCCATTAATGCCTAACGTTGGAGCAGTCAAATAGCTATCAGAATTGTAGTATGCAGATAGCAGGCGGGCATAAGGCGTACATAGGACTAGGCTATATATAGATTTTTTTTCTTCTGTATTGGTGCATTTTCAGTGCCAGTGCTCGAGCCAGGTTTAACTTTTTTTCCCCAGGAATTAAATTCTCCATGCCTGTGAGCTGCTTTCCAAATAAAACTGGAGATTCCCAAGTGTGAACCTACCTCCATGAACAGGGGCTTGAAAAGAGACTTGTGATCCTTGTTTTGTCTTAGACTGTGGTAAAAGTTTAAGAGCTCACAAAGGTGATAGCTGGAAAAATTTTTAGAATAGCCTCACTGCCGCTGCTGTCTTCAGTAAAATGGCTCGTCAGTGAACTTCAAAATAAGAAACTCTCTTAAATGTCCAGTGTTCTCTGCTTGTCAGAGACCTGTTTGCATCTGTTGATATACGTCTGCTGTCATTCTATCCAGCTGTATTTCTCATAAATAGCTTTGCTGTAGTCTGTCATGCAGCTCTTCCCGAACATCTGTAACAAGCCTATGAATTCATCTGATGACTATATTATTAGGGTGGGGAATTGCTTGGAGCAGTCAAAGATAGCTTCTAGAATGAAATGGTTTTCTCAGTGTTAAACCAGTAGAAAACTGCAGTGCCATCAGGGATAGCAAGACTACTAATATAACCTGGATTTACACTGGAATAAAAGAAAATTCCACTTTTTAGTTCTAAAATTCGTTAACTCTGACTGTAAACACAAGAGTGTGTAATTGTTCTGTTACTTTTCGTAGATCATTCCCTATCTGTATACAATTCACATGTGTTTAGATACTGGTTATTTTTATTTATATTATTTTTTAAAAAAAACAAGTTTATATTAATAGCCTTGATTCAGGTAAACTAAAATTTTTTGCACAATTTATGTAATATTCTCCTGAACCTTGTGGTTTACTGTTGTAACATTTACAAAGTCTATTCTTCTGACCTTATATGCTAGCTCAGGCTTTTGTCTAGAGGCCTATAGAATAAATGTTAAGCAGAGGTTTATGCTAATACGCACATTAGTTTGCGAGCTAAATGTTAAGGTAATACTTCAAAAGGAAAAAGTAGAATCAAAGGAAATATCATCAAGATGGAAAAACTGAACAAACATACAGTGTAATACATCCGTTTTCTTTTGTTTTGCCTAATTGTACTGAAGACATGTAACCTTTAATATATAGACTCTGCTATTCTCTGGCTTCAGTGAGAATGTTACTTTGTAGTATTCTTTCATTTACCAGCCTTCTGATAATCAGAATAAGGTGACTACATTTCTTTATACTTCAGAACTAAATAACTACAGAATATTTTTTAATGGATGGAAGGTATGCAGGAAAAAAAAAATATTTACGTAATAAATCATATTATCTACTGATGAAAAGAAAGTAAAATTGTTAAAGTACATGTTTTTTCTAAATACGGTTTATTTTTGTATAATGATGGTTTGAAACACTTATTTCAAATATGCTCTGTAAAGTGCAAACAAAATTTTGTCGTTATACATTTTATATTTTTCAGCTGTGAATGATTTTTTTTTTAAATGGTCATTGAATAGAACTTTCAGACAAACAAATATTCATATTAGAAATGTTCACATGAAAATGATGTGAAGAACATCCTCAGGATAAGCAGTCTTATTAATTCTGTAATAATATATAATATTACCTCTCATTCATCAGAAAAAAAATTATTTAGGTATTTTATTTCACTGTATTCACTAATTATGTTGTTTAATATTTTTTCTTTATTCAGTTGAGGTGAAGTAACTGAAACAGACCAGTTTGAAGCAAACTATATACTAACTACCGGTTAGGTTGTTTTCTTGAGTATTTTATGCTTCTCTCTACTTATAGCAGCAGCAAAGTTGCTGTGGAGCTGTGCAGCCGCACCCAACAGATCAACAAGTACAAAGCTGACTTACTTTGTCCTCCAGTAGCTCCTTCCTTAGTAGAGAACTACGGAGACCTACAGATCAAAGTACAGAGTAGAAGTCCTAGGAAGGAGGTTGTGATTCCTTATTTAGAAGGTTTTGAGTTTAGTATTGCATTAGTTTGTAAACCTTAACCTCTCTTACAAAGAATGAGGTTTTTCTTTCTGAAGAATTTTTAGAAGGCAGGAGTTGATCAGAGAAGTAGCTGACAGCCCTTGCAGTTCAGTGTCACTGTTTGGGGTTTTCTGGGGGCTTCCTGCTGTGCTATATGGAAACTACGTTCACCTGATCCCTCTGAAGTTAGGTACTTGTTAACACCTGGCCCTGCTTAATGCACCTTCATGTAGCAAAAGGGCAAAGTTTGCGCACCCCTTCATTGTGCCCAGTGAAAAATCAGTTTCCTACTTGTCACACAATGTCTATAGCTATGATACATAGCTGAAAACATCAACACAATAACCAGAAAGGGATGTTTGTGTTCCCTGATGTCATTCAGGTCATTAAGAGCAGATGCCAATGTGTGCGTTTGTCCCCATGTCTATCTCTTCATCCTTAGCTTGTCTTTGTACCATGGCTGGTAAAAGCTCCTCAGGGCTCCCCAGAGCCTGGAATGCACCCAGCATCCCTGACCCCCAGGGAGAGATCTGCCCATAAGTATTTCATACGTACTATATGAAGTGTCCGCCAAGTGGTACATCCCAGTGTACACTGCTCTAAAATCTTGCTGTTATGTGTTGTCCTATCTCGTGAGGTATGCAGTAGTTCTCAGGGAAGAACTACATCCTACTGTATCCTTGGTAGAAGCAATGTCATGTCCTTCTGTGGTCCATATCCTGATGTGCCTAATTAGTGGATTAATACTAGAAAATACTATGAAATCCTGTTGCCTTTTGTCATGTTGCTTGTCATTTTCACACACAGGTGTATTAGCTGTACAAATACTTAAGCCAATGAAAAAGGCAAGGAGAAGGATAATTACTGTATCTGACTAAATTAAATCTGTGTTGAGGTTTGTTCTGCTTTAAATAAAATACTTCTCATGTTTGAGGCTGAACTTTGGTTATAATCTAGAGGTGTTTGTCCATATGTTCTCATAATCCTGTTTTCTTTCAAGAACTTCTTACTGGTACATTGCTTTCATGAAAGGTATTTAGGCCTTTAGTTGAGAGTAAACATTTGTTTTCTTTTAGTAATGACATAAGAAAAAAAATAGTAACGTTGTACACTAATACATGCTAAATCCTTGACTTAGGCCTAAACCTACAAAATGAACCATGCAGCAGATGTTGCTTTTTAGTTACACGCACTGCGAGTCAGGCTGAATGACTACAAGAGGTAAAGAGGTAGGATTAAGTACAGATTGTACGCATCTTTCTTCCTACCCCTCAAGCTATTCTTATTTGTATGGTCATAAGCCTATAAATTTGTAATGGGATACTGTCCTAATCTATAGTATTTAATAGCATATGATCACATTACAAGCTAAGAAGGAATAAATAAAAAAAAAATGGAAAATGTAATCACATGTCGCTGAAAGGTATAACTGAAAACACAATGAATATGTTTGTATTCTGCATTTTAAAACAGGCTGACCTATTTATATTATGAGGAATCTTCAAATTAACTGAAATGTGAATATTTACTGGAAATATGTTGATAAATGTCAACATGGTCAGTAATTTATGAACTGTATCTACTTCTAGAATTCCAATTTCTTCTGCAGAAAGCATTTATTATACAAAAACTATTAAATACACTTTTATATAATGAATATATAAATTTATTTCAGCTTCTTCCTCTTCAATCTCCTATATATGTTGAACAATGATCATAATACAGTTAATATAAACAATGTATTTGTAAACAAACACAAAATTTATGCAGGTTTCAGAATTAGAACTGTTTAGGCAGTGGATTTAAGCAAAATTCTTTAAGCGCGTGTACTTACCTTTTAAGATTGTATTCAGCCAAGGATTATTACTAGCTGAAACTTTTTCTGCATTGCATTCTTAAAGCCTATTGTTTCCTGCCTATGAAGTTGGTCATTAAAATAAAATTCTAATGTATTCACAGACACACTGAAGAGTCCATGAGAAAAGTATTTGGTCTGTAAGGATAAGTTATTTTATTTTTTCAATTTTATAACAGGTATTTTCGATGTAGTGACATAGTTACATCTGTAATGTAGGAGCTGAATACAACTTGTATGTGTTCTCTGTGTAGGGACCATACCCTATACAAGGTTGTAGGGTAACTACAAAGGTAGTATCTTCTCTCGGTGCAGAAGTGAGCATCTGCTGTTTCATACAAGGAAATGATATCTTTCACACAATGTACAAAGCAGGTAAGATGCTGCAAAACCAAGACTTGCATCCAGTCTGTGGAAGTCCTTTTACTCAAAAGAATAAAGCAGGTCTAAGAAAGGGGTTATACATCGAGGAATATGTGAAACACTTGAAGATTCACTTCTGTACTGAGAGAACTTGCTGAAAGGAGGAAGGGGAACTGAACCCCTGTGTGTCAATGCTATGTATGTCAGCTGATTAAATAAGCCATGAGCAGAAATTATTCCCAGATAAAAACGGAGGATAAAAACATGAAATGAATACTTGCCTGGGACTTCAGGTTCATATTCTCCTGTATAGTAAACTAAATTGCACATGAATGACGATTCTAAAATAAGAAAGAAAATGCTTTTTAATCTATGCTAAAATTTAGGGGTTTGGTATAATTTCATTTTTCAATTAAATTTATAACTTGCATAATATAGTTCAATTTTATGAAATTATTGAATTTTAGCAATAATTTTTTTACTGGCTAAACTTTTCAATTAGGGACAACGTGGCTTAGGATTATTCAGTGTTGCATGTTATTTCTAGACGCTCTTTTCATTCTGCTGATTAATGCGTTTTATCATAGACTAGATTGTGCTATATCTTGAAACCACGTCATTAGGAAGCATTTTAGTGAGGTCATGCTTGCTTTGTATAAAGGCTATTTATACAACAGTTTGCTTCAAGCTTCTGTTTCCTTCGTACTAGAACACGTGACATATCTCTTCTGCATTACATATGTATCGGTAGACTTTCCCCATCTGCTCCTCTTACACACTTCCTTATTCCTCTCTTGCTAGGCATATTTAGAAACTGCAAGCTTGGTGTCTCATCCTAGGCTTGCGCTGGCTGGTGATGTTCTCCTTTCCTTTAAACCCTGAGCTGGCCAGGTTTTGTTTTGTTTATTTTTCTCCTCCGTCTTTGATTCCACCGTGAACTTCAGTGGCTGCACATCTGGTTCCCTGATGCTAGGAGAGAGACAGGTATTCCTATTTCACGAAAGGAAGATGTATATGTGAGGATTCTTTTTGGAAGGTACTTCCCCTGTGCTAATCTTTATATTGAATCCTGGGGAGGGGAAAGCTAATTACAGATCCCCCTAATGATTTCTTCTCTTGAAAAAAATGCATGAAGGTATCAGTTGCCAATGTACATTGATGTCCCTGAGCAATAATTAGTGGAGAGCAAATGACATCTCCTGCCTAGCCTGTATTAGGAATGTTTTCCAGTCAATGACATAGCCAACTATTTTCTTAAGTAATATTGAAGTTTACAAAACACAGGAGCCTGGAAAGATGGGCTGTCATATTTAGTAGTTAGAGCAGTTAGAAAATCTATTTGCAAAGGGTATTACAAAGGGAGATAGCTGTGAAGGCATCCTGCATTAGGCCTTTCCCACTGTTTCAGAGTCTTAAATGTGCTCATCCATCTCACGACTGAAGCTGGCAATAATAAAACTGTTTAGGTGGAACCCTAGTGAAATTAGAAAGAGACTTGGTCTTAGACTTGACCAGATCAGTGAAATGCTTATAATTCTGTCTGATAATATTACTGAATAAATCTCTGTAGGAAAAATGTAAATTTTCTTCATCTTTTTCTGTCTGCTTTTTTTTTGTTTCTTTCTTTCTTTTGTTTTGTTTTGTTTTGTTTTAAATCACTGACTTAATGGCTTAATCCTGAAGGAACTCTATGCCTTGTCATGCAGTATCTGGTAAAATAAATACACATTAAAAGCATTTGCTGTAACACTATGAACTGCATTCTGGGGTTTCCATAGGGGTTCTTTTCCCCAGGGTGTATAATCCATAGTTGTTGTAGCCTACCTCCACATTCTGTACTGTTCTTATAACACAGAATTGCAGTAGCTTTATATTCTGTAGTGTATTTAATTCCATCTGGGACAACTAAAAAAATTACTTGAAAAGAATTTTCTTCTAGAGAGATTGTTGGCAATTTGAAATTTTATGTCTGTGTAGGGCTGCTACAGGTTTCTTTGAGCTTGTTTTTGAGTGTTTACATCAAATAAGGAGGAAGAAGTCCTGTGTTTTAGCAGTTATAATAGAGATCCATGATAAAATTAACCTGAATTTAGGAAAAGTGTTGGGGACTTTTCAGTTGTGCACATGTAGAACATACTCTTTCTACTTTATATACTGTATATAATATGTTTACACGTAGAGTAATCCTTTACTAATCCTATGTAAGAATCACTCCTTTTCTTGATTTTGTGGTAATGCTGAGGATTTTGTGCTGTGAGGCTTCCTAAACCTGGTGGTCAAAAGATATCTTAATAAAGAAAATTTTAATTCAAAACTGACTTGACATGCAAAGCAGTGTTGTAACTTCTGAGTTTTCTTAGAAATATCTGAATACTCCACTTTTTTCTGGAAAGTGTCTAATGTTTCCCCAGCTGTTTAGCATTTCTTTATCTGAAAGATGCAACTTTTCCAAAGCAGTTTCAATTACCAAATATAATTTTTAAAAAATCTCATTGATTTGGAAATGAAAAGTATTTTATTTTTCTTAAATGAATTAGTATTCTAGAGAAGATTTATAATTACAATTTCACACTTGTAGCAAATGCTGGGATGGCACAATCTGAAATAGGGTTGCAAAATTATGTTCTCTTTGAGCCAAATGAAATTATATTTATTTGCAAAAATGAAATCTATTGAATATTTACAAACAGGGGGAGAATGGAGACTGAATAACAACAAGGCAAATTTGTAAAGGATTTTGGTGGTTGATTCCAGTTACAACTTCCTAATAAAATCATACTTTGTATTGTCAATATATGTAAATGAATCAGAATAATTTGCATAATTATGAATTATAAGTCCTTTTTTGTTTTGGCTGCCTGCAAATAAACTTTAGTAAGTGTACTTCTGCAAAATAGAGACATGTTAAAGCAAAACTGTCCTTTTGGATTCATAAATTGTTCTCCTGAGTGCTACCGGGCATACTAGAAAAAGAATAAATTTTATTCACAAACAAATTGTTAGGAAGAGTTGGTCTGTCTTCCTGTCAGATTTAAGGAATGCTCTGTCTTATGTGCCGCATGAGAGTGACTTCCATTATAAGTGGCCTTTCTGTGGTAGATCTGGTGAGTGAAATGAACAAGTAACTCTTTGTTGAAATACTCAAACATTAAGTACAGAAACTGCATTACTGTAACATTGGGTTGTTGCTTCTCAGATAGAAATTGGTGTGTTTGTTTTTTCCTCTAAAATAACATAGTTTTCCTCTGCCTAAAAGATTAGGGGGAAAATACCTCAGATTGATGGAAGTGCCTATATTTTACATGTTATTGAAGGAAGTTATTGTTCCAGTAATAGGCAACTTAGAGTATCTCTGAATCAAAGTAGTTCCACAAGGAACTTTGAGAGAAAATGTAGAAAATCATGCTGTGAGTGATTGAAGAAAATTTGTATGTGAAATGTAGAGAGAAGATAAGCTTTCTTCCCTGAGAATGTTTCAGTACAAAAAGAAATTACTGATTTCCTAGAAGCCACTAAGTAAAACTCCTAATGCTTATGTGCAGGTTATTTATTATATCCACTATTAATGGATCTTGTTAGGTGTAGTGAAACAAGATATATTCTGGGAGGAGAGATGCAAGATATATCCATATTCTGTCACCCTTATTGGTTTTGAGTCATGGCAAAAGACCTTAGCATTATGGTTAATGAAATACATACAATGAAGTGTTAGGAGGATAATGCTTTTTAAAAAAAAAAAAAAAAAAGTGTGATTCTCTAGGTTCTTTCACTTTAAGAGCAGTAACTCCAAGCGGGGAAAATAAACTCATCAAAATGTTCAGACTGGGGGTGACAGGGGAAGCAACTTTGAGGTGTGCTCTTCAGGTGAATGTGCTAGCATCAGGTGGGTTAGAAGCACTGTGCCACCTGGCACTGCGCCTGAATGCTCCACTACCTTTTGAATCTCCTGTTTCAAATTCCAGAGAAATCCTTTGGTTTGATGAATGTAAAAGTAAGGGAGTATGGATTTTTTTGTTGTTGTTGTTAAAATCTTGACAGTGTGTTTAGTTTTTCTACAGCAGTGTAATAATATTTGCTAGTATTTTCATGTTAAATACCCTGCTGTTCATTTTTTTTTCCTTGGTGCTGCACATATTGAAATTAGTTTCCTTTTGTTGCTTCTTTCATCACATGAATGGATCAACTGGTACATATATTTTGCCATTTGATCTGAAGCTCATTTTCTAGTCAAATGTGAGGATACTGAGTGTCTTGCTGGCTTAGGAGTGGTTTAGGTTGGTTCATTTACAGTAATGAAAGTTTAGTCTGTATTTTGCTTGGAAACAAAAAAAAATTGCAAATCATTAATACTAACCAAATTTTCAGCTCCAGAAAAAGCATATTTTCCAGTAGTAGCACTGGCAGATAAAGGAATTCTTATGTGTATAGGATATTAGCTTAGGTAGAAGCTTGTTATTTTCACAGATAGTTACAATGTTGCTGAAATTTTTCTGGTAATTATACATGCATAAATTTTTTAAGCATATGTCAGGGAGGAGGATAGCTGTTTTTTTAGTATTTGTGTATTTGTTCTCCATTGTTAATGACAACAGAGGATATATGGTTATGATAGGGAGGCATTTTGCAATGGAAAAATTCAATTTGCTTGGTATATCTTTGCTTGGTATATACATTATGTGATTTATAACAAATTACATGACGAGTATAGCTACTGGCTTGACTGCTGTTTAAAAAAAATTTACAGCTCATTAATCAATATTCATTTTTCATATAAAAGCATTATTATTTTTAGGCATCTAAAGGCCATGAATACCCAAGAGTCAACACATATTATTAAAACTGTTGAGTATCACACTCATTCATTTGTTTCGTTTTGAAGGCTGGCAAAAAATTTCCACTGGAATAACTGAATCAGAATTCAGTGTGCCTGTTTGCAACAACAGAACACCCTAATAATAAAGTGCAAGGCTATGTAATAGAAACAAATGAAGTGTAAAATAAAATAATAGAAGAACGTGACAAACTAAATGCTTTCTGCAATGCAGTAGTCTTGGAAGTGAGTACATCATAAAAAAAAAAGTTACCTTCATATTTGCTAATTTCATATAGGAGATATTTCTGAGATATCATCTACCTGTTTGAAGAATACTTTGTTTATCTGATTTAGCAGATCTCTAGATCTAAAGTTCAGGGTTCAGTAGCCATGGTAGCTGCCATGGAATAGATCTTGCCTCAAATATGCAGTGGTTTAGGACTAAATATTTTGTACTCTATCTTTTAATGTATTTGCTATATAATCTGCAGTGTATTTACACAGTTTCAACAGAGAGACATAAAATCACTCTGAAATGGCAACTTGCCTGCTTATTTGAAGTACTTCAGAAGTGCAGTGCATCTTTTTTCTGCACTGTACCACGTTCAAGGAGGAGCTTAAGTCTGCAGAGGTGAGACCACAAACCCACAGTAGGCTAAGAAATAACAAAGGAAATGCTATTCAAGTTGGAAAATATCTACAACCCCAGCTTTACTTCACTTGTTCTGAGGTCACTATTCTCTCTTCATACCCAGTTAAATTCTGGTCAGCCTGCACAATTAGTCTACAATTAAGGAAATGAGGCGATCTTAATAAGCCAACAGAACACAAGCCTTGAAGCTCTTCCCACCTTGTTTTTGCTGCACATTCCAGGGAAGGTAGCCAGCAGTGGCACTTCCAATTGAAAATTTTGTTCTTGCAAACAGTTGCAGTCCCAGAACAGTGTGGAGCATAGCACACCTGACATTCACAGGGTCACCTTTACCTTTCTTGGCAGTGCTGCTCGTCTGCCTATTATAGACAGATTAGAGAACTGCCAAAGCAGTAGACTTGCAATCTGGAAGGTGCAGGGGGCAACAGGGAGATTTCAGAAGTTTCCCATACTTTGCATTTAAGATCCTCTGTGAATGAACAATGGTTCAGATCAATTCTGATGAGAATGAAATTTGTCTGCCATCCACAGCAATTTTCTTATCCCTCTCCTCTGTCTCCTTGCCCTCTCTGAAATGATGGGCTGTTGGTTATGCAGTGTTGTGCCTGGGCCTGAGATAGTGGGGATTCCTTTCCTAATAGCCACAGGTGGTCATCTTATAAGCCTGAGATTTGATTACCCGTATCATTGGCTTAGCTTGCATAGCTGCAAATGCTATTAAAGGTAATAAAATTATCCAACCCTTACATCACTGCGCTGTGGGCAAAGGATATTGTTCTCAGCAATCACCATTTACGTCTAACCATTTAACACTGGTGAAGCTATGCTAATGGCTTTCTATGACATTTTGGAAAGGACAGCCATTAGATCAAATGAGCAGGTATCTACGTAGCAAAATGTAACATTCAAATATTTATGAAGAAATGGAATTACCAAGTTTGTTATCAATGACATTGGTAAACAAGGCTGTTCAGGGCTTAGGTGCAGAAACAGATCTCTTGCTCTTTCTTTTCCCAGCCTAATAATTCACTGCTGTGGACTGAAACTTGAGATGATGTTGTGATTCAATATGAAGGGTGATACAGTTTGTAGGACTTTAAATCGGTGGAAGCCTGAGGTGAAATTACAAACAGGTAAACAAGATAGGCAAGAAAGTTAGGCATTTCACTGCTTTAATTATGAGGAGTACGGAGGAAGAAGAGGGCTTTATGATCTGTTTTACGGACCACTTATATGGGCCCTGGGATATGTCATAATTCTGCTACGGGTGCACATCACTGCCTGGGAAAGGTACAGCAATGATCCTATTGTCTCATTGCCTGGAGTCACGCGTTACCTGTTCTCGGCTTTTGCTCACTCCCTTTGAATAAAAATTGTTTTCTACAATTATTTTTTTTAATTTCCAGAGGACGTAATGTCCAAGCCGTTGCCTTTTAAATGATACTTCCCCTCTTCCTCCCTAGCTAAACAAGGTAAACACAATGTGTTAAATCATAATACTGATGTGATGTAGTGTTCATTCTGTTTATTCCGTGCTTTCTGCAAAACCTAACATCCAGTGTATGCTTTTCAAATGCTAAATAATTCTTGTATATTATAGAATAATGTTTTAGGTCAATAAAGGCTTGCTATTGTACATTTGTACAGATAAGTGAAATATTTAAAAGTAAGTGGCATAAATAGTAATCTTTGATCTTACATAAAATCTATTTTTACCTGTAGTAGGAAGTCAGGATTATGGTTTGATTTGGAGTCTCAGCCTACAAACATATTCATTTGACTTCAACAACAAAAACAACAAAAAACTTTCAGTCATTTAATCCATAACATTTGTAGACCTGCTAGAGTCAGCATGTATTGATAGAAACCAGTTAATGCTAGGAGTCAAGTTTTCAGAGATTACTTTTTAAATGTTAGGGAAGTAAGTGAGAAGTATAGTTAGCACCACATGCATTTGTAACTTTTTAAATACTTAGAATATGTAAATATAAAGCCATAAAATATAGCTGTTGACACCATGACTTCTAAGTATATATGATAAGGTAATTGGAAGGTCAAAAAGAAGATCTCATCTTGTAAATACATTATGATCTTTGCTCGTGAACTATTCTTTTTAGGTGAGCAGGAACGGGCATTTCATTAAGTATTGCTCATGGGAATAAGCAGTGCAGGATCAGACCTTCAGTGCTGTGTAATGAGTGGGAACTCTATAATATCACTCTGATAAATTTTTTTGATCTGTTTTTCCTGATGATCTGGTTAGTTCCCCAAACAACTGGGATGGAAATCGTGCAATTCCAAAAGACAATGCAAATTTGCCTCAATTACAAGGTACTGTAGCATTAGTCTTGGTTGCAGTATCAAGTTGTACATTTCACACTGTTGAAAAGCAACTGATTCATGATCCGTGGGAAATGATTCCGCCCCACCGGCTGTTTTAATGTGGAACTTTACTGGCAATAAAATATAAATCTACTGTCTACAAGGCTGCTCAGTTTTATATCTATTTTTCTAACAACTTGAGTGTTTCTGTTGAGGATTTCATTCATTTCTAATGTTCAAATCTTGGCGTTTTAATTTGAGCCTTCTATACACTGAAATGGCTGAAAGAGCATGCTATCTCTTACTATTTTCAGTCTATGAATCGGACTTGTTCAGCAACTTTCTGCGTGTCTGAAGTCAACAAGAGTAAGGAGAGTGTGAAGGGGGATTTTTTCCTCCTCCTGAAATCTTGAGATTAAGGAAAAAGGAGAATTACTTTTTTTCAGTATCCAAATGATAGTTTTGTGTTTGCTAAGTCCTAATGAAAGGTAGCAAAATTCTTAAGTTGCTCCAGCTGTATAATGCAAAAATAATTTGAAGATTTTGCAGGCTTTATCCTGAGGTAAGCTATCAATCTGGATTTTGCTTTCACCTGTGTAGATAAGATACCACAGAAACTCAGTTGAAATCTGCAGTTGTAAAATGACTGTGAATGGTCAGATTTATATTTTAGGTTTGTGGAACAATTAACTCTGGGATTCTTAGGAAAAGCAGTAATCCAACCTTTTCCCCTCAGCCTGGTCCCACAATCTTTATTTTAGCTGAGTTAAAATATTTGAGGGCTAATTATGTAGATCACCTTCAAATGTGTAAAGGTCTGGTTTCACAGCTGTGCATGTGTTATTTCATTATTTGGTTAACATTTGTGCATAAATTGTTTAGGTTTTAATTACTGTGCTGAAGTTACATCTATATTCAGAGGGGACTGCTGCATTTCACAACTTTTATCAAGATGCATTTAGACAGAGGAGTCAACATCTGTGACAAACTTTTTGCTATCTGTTGACTACTCATACATACAAACAAAACAAATCTTCAGAGAGAAATTGAGTTTTCTGTGTACATGCACATACTACGCTTGTCCAATAATGTGGTTTTTATATATATATATATGTTGGTTTATAGTTTTTTCTTCTTTCTGGATGACTGCAGCTGCAGTAGAGCAGCTCCATTCATTGGTCTGTGGCGCAGCGTTAATAACTTGCCTAAAAGCATGGTCCTTGTCAGCTGCACACTGCATAGAGCAACATGGGATGCAGTCATGGGCATTTGAATTCTGTGTGCAAAGATTATTGAATGTATTTAGTTATCCCCATGAAAAAAAAAAAAAAACACTTTTTCTACTTTTCAGCCAGTTTGAGCCTGTTCCCTATAATACCAGTCTATTTCTCAGTGTTAATATAATTTCAAACACAATAGGAAAATATTAAGAGGAAATATATCACTGGCTAAGTGGAGTTACTGGCTTGTACCATATATATATATATGCGCTTGTAAGATGCATGTATATTTACACCATGTATGCGGGGGTGAGGGGAGGAGCTCACTCCAGTGGTGGCTTGTGCTGATTTCCCCTGAGTTGTCACAATGGTGGATCCCAACCCACATACTTTTGGGAACATGCATTGACGTCATCACTCTTTAAATGTGTGAACAGAAGAACTTACAATATATCTGAAAACTGTGGAAAATGAAAATGCCTGTTTGGGATGACTTGTTTGGCATCACTTAGTCATAACTTCGTCCATTGCCAATATTATGGCTATCAAAACTTCTAATGATGAAATCTTTCCCTCCTCCTGCAAATGAAATGAGTGTTTTAATTTCAAATGGTGCAAATGGCCATCTGACTGAATTAAAAATTTTCATTACAGTGACAGTCAACATTTCAGAATGTTTAATACTGCTTTTTATTTCACTGATCAGCTGATGAATTAAAACTATTGCACTCTTTCAGCATCAGTCTCATGCATGGAATTAAAGAGAGCATAATAATTAGACACAGTTCCTTGTACTAAATGTGCGTCTGTATCACATGCTGGCATCATCCGAGATTTAAAAGGTCACTAACTTTGGTACGTGTTTCCATTACATATGAACAGCACGATCCTTTCTTGCACAAATACAATAGATTGTGTACTTATATACTCCAGCCCTAAGCTTGAAAAGTATGATCAGTGCCAATTCCTTAATCAACAGCATTTAACTCCTTGTTTACATGTCTTGTCTTAATTTTGCTGAAAGAATAGGTTGCCTTGGTGCCCTTCTCACTGAAGTACACAAGGCGTGATACAAGTAGTTTTATATGGGAGGTAACAGCAGCAAAAAAAGTGTGTAGGGAGGAAGGCAACATGCTTGCTTGTTTAGTTTTTTTGTTCTTTTTGTTACCCAAATCTCTGAAAGTTATCTATGGTGGTTCCCCACCCCCACCAACCCCAAAGTGTTTGAGCATATTGGTTTGAGGCATCAAAGAAAACTCCCTTGTTAGTGCTAGTAAGATTTCATTTCCAGGCTGGTACTCACTGGGCCGCCTAAGAGAGGACCTGCTCAAAACAGGGAGGCTTTCTCAGTGCTGCAGCTGCTGGGGGTCTTAGATCAAGTGGGAACCTCGGAAGAAAAAGAAAATACATAAAAATCGGACAGAAGTGGTGTTCAGGAGGTTCAGGAATTACTGTACGTGTTCCAGCAGGTCTAGGAAAAATATGATCAGGGATCAGACTGGCTATAGTTGAAGTGACAGGAAAGCTAGAAAGGATGACTTTTTTTTCTTTTATTCTGGTGTAATTGATGTCAAGATCTGTCTGAAACAAGTTGGACAACATTCAAATATCATGTGATACATGAAAAGTATTTAATGTAATTAAAGATATTGTGGATTTCTTAAAACACTGCTCCCCGTTTCCTCGGAAGTCCTCCAAGAATGAGTACTCTGCCAGAAATGAGAGTTCAGAATACAGTGTTATTCTGTTTAAAACTGTGATGTGTTCAATAAGCATCTTTTTTAAAAGGCTCCATACTTCTAAGCTCTTAATGATTATTGAATCATTAGCCTAATGTATCCCAAGGGTCTTGTTGTAGAAAATTACAGATAAAATACCCACTTCCCACAACTTTAATGGTTCAGTAAGTAGTACCTTCCTTGCAAAAACTTCTGTAGATTTGTCCTAACTGCATTTGTTATGAATTGTTTCATTGTGAGAATTAATAGTATCCTAATATAAAAGATGTAATGTAAGGGGAGTAAAGAGTATTAGTCAATTTGAGGCATTTCACTTAAATTCGGTGTTTTTCTGGAGGCATGTTTAATTTCTTCTTCGCTCTGTGTTTAAATATTACCATTTCAAGCAGAGCTTTCTTTAACTCTTAAAGTAAATCTTAGCTATTTACTATCTTGCCACTTGTTTTAAAGAGTGGTTATTTGCAGATTGTGTAGATCTAAGTAATGTGAAGCTTCAGATAGGTCTGGTGATCACAGTTAACTATATTGGCACTTCAGGGGATAATCATTTACTACAAGTTACCAGTCTTGAAATGAATGAGGCCCTCCCTTCGCATTTTAAACTTATTTTGGGGGTTTTGTGAGTGTAGGCAAACACTTCTGCGCCAAACCGCATGTGCTTTCAAAGTTTGCATTTGCATAGAAAAAGAAGCTGCGTTGAGGAACTTGAACAGTTTGTTCACACATACGTGATGTCAGCAAAACAGCAAACTTTGTTCCAAATATTACTTTCAGACTCTTCTTCTGTGAAGTCTTTAGAATCTTGCTTTTGATATACTGAAAAAATAAGCATAGCTAAATTGACAAAATGTGGTTAAAAAGTGGCTGGTAACATGGAGAACACTGAACTATACTTAAATATGATGTACAAATTATCTATTTTTTTTTCTATAGGGTTTTTTCTGTATGGTACAGTGGTTTTGTGGTGGGTTGATCTTGGCTGGACACCTGGTGTCCACCAAGCCACTCTATCACTGCCCTCCTTAGCAGAACAGGGCAGGGAGAAAATAAGATGGGGGGGTGGAAAACTTGTGGGTCAAGATAAAGTCACATGCATGGAAGCAAAGGAAAACAAAAGATGTTATTCTCTACTTCCCATCAGCAGGCACCGTTCGGCCACTTCCCAGGAAGCAGGGCTTCAGTATGCATAGTGGTTGCTCCAGAAGACAATCATAAATAACTAATACCTGCCTGCTCCTCCTCCTTTCCCTTAGCTTTTGTATCTGAGCAGACGCCACATGGCATGGAATATCCCGTTGGTCACTTTGGGTCAGCTGTCCTGGCCGTGTCCCCTCCCAAGACCTTGCCCACCCCCAGCCTGGTGGTGAGGGGTGGGGAGAGGTTGGAGAGACAGCCCTGATGCTGTGCCAGCACTGCTCGGTGGCAGTCAAAACGCTGGCGTGTTGTCACCACCTCTCTAGCTTCCAATGCAAGCACAGCACCGTGGGGGCTGCTGTGGGGCTCAGCCAGACCCAATACAGGTTTGCACTTTAACAGTACCTTATATACAATCCCATAGATGTATACATTTCTATCATTACGTTAAGAAGGGTTTTGAAGTTGAGAATGTAGTTGTTAGGAAGTGCTACAATTAAGATTTGCCACTAGAAGATACCGATTTTACATAGGTGAAGGCCTGCCACTGTACATATTTACGAAGCTGTGTTTATGGAATCCTCCAATGAACAGCAAAGAGAAACCAGAATATCAAATGTCATTCGGTAGGTAAGTATCAATCTGTTTTGAAAAGTAAAAGCAGAAAAGCATTGTTAAAATAAAAGCATTATAGTCTGCCATACTGTTCTCAACAGTCACCCTACAGGAGAACTCTACTAAAAAGTGGATGTGATTTGTGCCTGTCTGTCTCTTCCAGAAATACTAGAAGGTTCTATCTTCTAATTAAAGAATTGCCCACAAATCTAGAAAGATATCAGGATATAAAGAAAGAAAAAAAAAAATACACAAGTGGAAAAAATGGACCGCACTAGGTCTTGATAACCCCCAATTGTTCTTTTCTAGGAATTTCTGACTTTCCCTTGGGAGCAGAAACTTGCACATAAAAGGTCAGGTTCTTTATCTCTTGAGATCAATTGCAGATTGTCCACTTGTTTCAGTAAGCAGTGAATCATGTCTCAGATTTCCACAGCTGAGAACAGCATAAAAATATAGCAACTCTTGTGGCTCCCTTTCCCAGGCTATGAGAAACAGGGAACACCTTGGTAAAAGCATTACACTGTGTGTGTGTGGCCGGGGGGGGGCGTGGGGAAGGAACTAATTGGAGGGAAGCAGACCAGAAAAGAGAATGAGGTTTCTTGGGGAATAGTTACTATTTATTTTAGAGCAGAGATGGAGAAATCAGGAGTTAATTCTGGTTGGTCGATAACAGGAAAAAAACAGCCTTGACATGAGCAGTGCCGCCTGTGCTCTACATATGAAGAACATGTTTCTTACAAGTCAGCTTGCTCTTTATGTTGCTGCTGCTAATGAAGCATAGAAGTGCTTTGTTACAGGAATATGCCACAATTTCTAGTCTTTCTGGTTGCAGAAGAGAGGACGTTATTTCATACTGGGTCATAATCCTGGGTCTGGTGTGATGTCAAGTACTGCAGGGAGGAGAACAGTTCTGAGGTAAAGAAACATCTACCCTGATTTAAAGCAAAAGGATAAGTGTTATGTGCGCAGACTTCCACCAAACACTGACATTTATATTCCTCAATATTGAGATATTTTTTTTCACTCACATAAATATTGGCCTACAGCTTAGCTACAGTCAATATTCACCTCTTGACTCAAGAATTTTTTAATGGCCAAAAAAGAAAGAGATACTGCTTCTTAAAACACTAGTCAGGGCTGCACACAAAAATAGCACGGTACTAGTACTTGCCAAACTACAATTTCCAGCTAAAGTGCTTCTGATACAGGACTGCATATATGCCGAGTAACCAAATTATAATTTTGTTCTTACGTTGACATATTTAATTTAACTTTTGTCTGTAATGAATCTGTGGATATTGTGGGAAGGAACCTTTGTTTACAAGGGAGGTATGCAATGCGGTCTCAGAAAGATCTTTTGTTTTGGCTTTGTTGTTCCCTTAGCCTAAAAAGAATTCAGAATGAAAATACGCAGTTGCTTTTCATAAATGCAAAAACATAACAATTACATACCCAATTATTTAGTAAAGATTAGGCTTTAAAAAAAAATCTTTTGTCTTATAGTTTGTCAAAGAAGCTGTAAGATGAAATATGATCAAGAGCATTCATAATTTGAAACCTACTGAATGTCGAATGCTTTGATTTATAATTGATGCTTCAGATACATTATAACTGTGAAAACTTCAGATAACTATGGTAGTTTATACACAGACATAAAGGACTGTGCACTAAAAGCTCTATTTTAATGGACCTGATCCTGTCAAAATATCAGCATGGAAGAAATACTACTTCTAAATATTGAGTTCTGTTTCACCCTACTGATGAAATACTCTGAGGATAACACAGCTTCTTGAAAAAGTAATTTTTTTCTAAAGAAGGCTTGTTGTGTTTCATAATGAAACAATCAATGCCATGCCTTAGAGATCTGCGATAAAGTAGATCTCATTTTGTCACTCATTATACCCCTGTGAACTTACTGGCAGTGACTGTTCCATGGACATATGACAGAAAATTTTGGGGGTGAGTATAGTAAGAGTTCTGGCATTTGTGCTGGCATTTCACTTTTTCTTCTATTTAGGGAATTAAAACTGAAATATGCATGGCCGCAAAAGGAAGATGAACAATTCCTTTAGAGAGGTAGGTTAATAAATGAGAACAAAGGTTACAAAGAGAGAATTGAATCCTTGACTAAAGCGGGGAGATGGGACCACCTGTGCACCTATCAAGGGTCAGCTGGGAAGTCAGGCCTCCTAGTAGCAAGATATCAAAAAGATCTAAGCAGCTGCACATAAAAATGCACCAGATTCATCAGCACAATGTATGTTTCAGAGAGGGAACTGCAGGCATAACTAAGGCAGTTCAAGAGGGCAGGCCGGTACTCGTTGCTGAAAACTCCAGATTCAGTGCTGAGTAGTAATTAGTACTAGGCTTGGCATTCTGCAGTCTGTGTTTTTGAAGATTTCCTCAAAACTTATATTCAAAGGATGGAAAAGCTTCAATAAAAAAAAAGCTTTTGATTTCTAGTTTAGTTTAAAACTCAGCCTTTTACAGTGTTACGGAAAATGAAGAGCAGATTTCTAATAAAGGAGCTAATTATTATTAAAATTCTGGTGTCAGCAGAACACTTCATCCTCACAGACAGAAATGAAATAGCAGTTCACAGATATTTATTCTAAGTTTCCAATAAGTACTTGGCAAAAATTCAATAACGTTCATTAAATACATAAATGGAAATATTAAAAATAAAGATTTTCCCCTTGTGATTTATTATATAGTGTTTTTGAAAAGCAAAGTTGAAGAAAGAAGTCGTTATCTGGGAAAAAAGGTACTACAGAAATGTTAATTAAATTGTATAGTCATAAGTAAGCCAGTGAACAAGAAAAAAGCTTCCCTGCTTAGGATTGGAAGCCATATTTATTCTGGCTGGATGCTTAAAGACATGAAAAGATTATCTTTACATAAAGCATACAGAGCAATATAGTTAGATACTTTGCCTTTTGGATTATACCAAATGAGCAAAAAAAAAATCTTTAGAAAACCCAATTAGGGGGCCTGTCATAATTAAGAAGTTGGAAACAAGCATAGGCAGGTGTTTGCAGACACGTCTGAGGCGCAGATTACATTACGGAGCAATTACACAAAAGGCCGGGCTGTGCACAAGGAGCTGTTGTCCCTCTGGACTGATGGGAGGGAATGTCTGCAAGAAACTCCCTGCACTCTGCTTGAGTTGCTTTCCCTTGGTGCAGAAGCGCATTCGGTAAGGAATCAAGGAGGGACTATGGCTGGGCGTCCTGTGGCCAGCCCTCCTCTCTGCCTGCCAGCTTTGCGTTGGAAGAGCGTATTTTGTGAGTTATTGGATGTTCGTTGGGGAACACGTTCCTCAGTGCTTTGAATACAGGAGGTTTCTGCACTCTGCCCGTCTATGGCTGGGCTTGAAGCCAGAATCCTTTGTTATTTGTTCTTGAAAAATAGTTTTACCTCTTTTATTTTGTTCTACATAATACTAGATTTTGAAGGCTGTGTTCGATCTGTGACCTTGACACCTTCACTATTAATTTGCATTGTTTGAAAGGGCATGTGAGCGTTTTAGGTCTGCTAAAAAAAACCCCACAACCCTCAACCAAACAAAAAATAGCCAAAATTTTGATTTCTGTAGCTTGTAACTGAATTCTGTACCTCTTTTAAAAGTGCATTCCCATCAGTGTAATGAGAGCCTACTCTGTTTCTCAATACAACACCCCCCAGCCCCAAATTACTTAATTCAGTGCAGCTTCTAAGTAGCACTGAGCTCCACTTTAGGAAAAAATACCCAAACCCCAAACCCCTCTTTATTTTGTACTTCAAAATGATTATTTGCTTTTAAACTGTTATATTAAAAGGACTCCTCAGAAGGGTTTTTATCTGCTTCTGGACACCTGGTTAACATTAAGAACAGTTTACCAAAGAGTTTTGTGTAGGAATACAGAACTTGCTGTGAGAATTTAGTCAAATATTTTACCAGCCTTGTGTGGATAGTTCAGCTGCACAGATTAATGTTCCTCAGCAGGATTACAGTCGTTCTCTCTAAGAAGGTACGCAGCCTTCTTTTTTACATCACAAGGTTTTGTAGCACTTTTTAATAATAAAAATTCCTCTTCTCTGAAGGTGCTGCTTCATACAGCTAGAGCTTTCAGATCAGCATCATTTATTGGCAGTGATTGCTAGTGCTGTGTTTTTAATAAAAACAGTATCATAGGATTGTGTTCTGAAGCGTATTTTGTAAAGTAAAATTATATAGGTATATTCTTCACAGGCTCTTGTTTTCTAAAACTTGACATTTGTAGAAGTTATTCAGATAGCTTGAATGAGCTTACTGATCCATTCACAAGGACTTCTTGTCTCCTCTAATGTGAGGGATATATCTGACAAATCTAATGTGAAATAACTTTCAACCTTAGGAAACCAGTGCAGCTATTTATTTATTTTTTTCCTGTGGTGAACTGAGGGACGATGTAACATTGTTCTTGTTTGGCTTTGAATACATTAGAAAAAGGATGAAAGGGTCAAATTGCTCTTTTTAGTTGTTTCTTCATAACAAAGTAGACAACGTTAGCTTTTAATACATAAAATTGATGCCAGTTTTGGCCATTGTATTTGCAAAACTGGAGTCATGGACAAAGCTGGAAATTGGCATCAGAGTATGCAATGGCATACTTCCCTCTGTGGTCGTGATCACTTGTAAAAGGAAGTTTTGGGACATATTTTGTTTGGCAGAACAACTTTGGATTTTTGGGGGATTTTTTTTTTTTAATCAGGAAAAACTCAGCTCCTTGAACAATTTGAGAGTTATTTCAATTTGGGTGGTGGGGAATGTCCAATTAACTGGCACATGCATTCCATGTGATTGCTAGAGCTGGTTTTCTCCTTCCCATTACATACACACACACATGCTGGGGAATGTTTTGTATAAATAACAACAAATAATAATTTTTCAATGAAGGATGGGGAGGAAGAGAGAGAGAGAAGCATCTGTTTTGTAGTCATTCTGAATGTAAAGTTGCCTGATTGGGATTGAACTGCACTATTGCGGTGAAAACTGAAGGACAGAGGTCATAGGTACAGAACTCAATTGTGTACGAGTTAACAGACCTAGATGCATCCAACATGGTGACACAAAGTTGGTGCTTAATGCTTTTTTGTACATATAAACCCAAATAGAGCTGATAAAGCATCACAAATGATTCACAAAATGACATAAGAGTAGACAGGTATTTAAAAACAGCTGTAAAAGCCTTTGGAAATTTTTTATGACATTTCAAGCTTGACTTTGTTTTTTGTTTCTATAGATAAAGAGAAGAAAATTGTACATGCTTTTAACTATCAGTGTATAATTAAAAACAGACTACAGCTGATTTCTGTGTGGTTAGCCAGAATTAAAATATATACAGGCAAGGTAAATTTTATATAATATGTGCTCACCTTTCATTATTTTCATTTTCTAGTCTAGTTTGATCGTATCGCTGTACTAAAACCATTCTTGCTACCTTAAAAGGGCATCGTTCTGCACAACTTGCTCAAGGCTTGACTGTTTCTGATTATTCATGACTTCCTCAAGTATTCTCCATTTTTAAGAGAACACTGCTAATGTTTGTTCCTTTATTTCCCAGGGAGTTGAAGGTATTTTCAAAAATTGTCTAGATAAAACCTAAATGTCAGCTTCTCCAAGGCAGTTAAGTACCAAGTTCAGTGGGAGTTAAGTGACATATAGAAGACAGAAACACCTTTGGAGATATGGGCTTAAGTGCCTTTTCATATCTCAAGGAAAAAAAGAGACAAAGGCCTTATATTATTTGTGTTTCATAAACACAGATGTTCTTTCAGTATGGTGATTACACGTCTATAGAGCCTGTCAGAATTTTGTTTGCAGGTATAGCACAAAACTGTAATATATCTTCTCTGCAAATAAACACAGTCAGAAGTTCTTTGCTCATGTGTGTGGGTGTAGATGTGGTTAGGGGTGGAGAGAACTTTTTTCCCCACTTCCTACCCTGCTGTGTTAGCTAGCTGTGATATAGCACATCTTCTGGGGAAGGGTCCTGTGACCATAGCTGGGAACACTTGGTTCACTGGCAAATAGTTGTTTGCCTTGTCCCTCCCACAGGCTACTTTTTGGGGACCTTGTACAATCGAATGCCTTCGTTTTGCCTGTGACAAAAAGACCACAGGTCATTTATTTGTAATGACTACTTTTCTGGCCTGAGTCACCCCTTGGTTGTCACAGTGTCTAGCACAGTCGTGTCTTGATCCTGAGTATGACAGTAGGCATTCTCTCCTAAAGAAAGATACCAAGGTCTAACGTGGCACAATCCTGAACTATTTTTACTTAAAGGGGCCTCACAGTTGCAGCACAACAAAGCAGAAGCATTTAACATGGTTTTAGGCTGTCCTGCAGATTCCAGCAAATACAGTTTTTGGCTTTGACACCATTTTTCTAAAAGGGTGAAGTGACAACAAACATCTTCAAAGCAGTTTGCTTTAACATCACTCTTCCACAGTTTTAGGCGGGTGCCAGGAAAGGATATAGCAATCTACCTCTTGGGATTAATATGTTATATCACATCTGTCTGCCTAATGCAGAGGAATCTCTGGTAATGTCAAGTGCCTGACACTTCAAAGGAAGCTAGAAATCACCAGCAGAGATATTTATAGAGCCCTTCTATAGGGAAGTGTCTTAATGTCTCCAGATCAGTAGCTGCCTTGGATCTGAAGCAGGACAAATAATTTTGTATTTATTATCCATTCTGGTGCCTCATTCTTCCTCTTATTTGGTTCTGACCATTGGTCACATAAAATGCACAGGAAGGCACTACTTGTAGGTTAGTTGACTCAGTGTCATGTGTCAGTCACTGTAGAGAAAATCCAAAGTGTAAGAAGAGTCATGGGTGGGGGAGAGCAAAGCAGGTACCCTGCAGGGCAGGAGCAAGCTGCCTCTGCCCAGCCTCAGTACAGCAGACCTTGAACTTCAGTTGTGCAACTGAGCTGTGACTGGGTGTCCCAGTCCAACCCTGGCAGCAGGGAGGTCTTGGTTTGCTGCTTTTCTGAGCATCTCCAGGCAGGCAGAGTCCTGTGCTGCCAGGCGGGGTTAAGCGAGGGGTGGTAGGAGTAAACACCTGTAAAGGTTGCAGTGCTCTGCTCCATGCTGGGGAAATGTTTTGGGAGCAGGAGACATTCACAAGGGCCTGGTGGGTGCTGTCATGTCAAATTGCCTCAGGGGACAGGGAGAGTGTGTAGAGTTCACGGTGGAGAAAAGGCAAAGGATTATTTAGAGGATTTCTGTTACTTGTGCTGCTCAGAGTGCAGCTGCATGGTGAAGGTTAGCTCCAAGGTCTCAAGGGCTGGAGCACTGTAGATACAGTATTGTGATAGTTGCCTCTTATACAGACTTTCTACGGGAGTTTAGCAAAATGCTTAGCTCGAACAGCGTTTCAGGGAGTTCTCAGCGCTGTTGTGAGACCAGTACAGCTGGCTCTGTACGACCCTCTCTGTTGTGTATGAGTTCCCTCACTGAGGCCAGGCTGGAGTTGCCCTTTCCAGGACTGGTTCCTCTGCTTAGTTGCACTGCTTGCTTTCGACTTCGCATAAGGCAACAGGTAAGCAAGGTGGGAGTATGGTTAGTTTGGGACCAAGCCCAATGTCAAGCACCAAACTAACATAATAGGGCAAAAGCGCCCTTAAAACTGTGGGTTAATTTTACTCAGAGGAGAGTCCCTAGTGTTTCCCTCTTGCAGTGGTGCAGCAGTCTCTACACAGTTGCAAGAAGTCTGTAATCTGGAGCAGCGCCTGTCCTGCCGCATCACAGTCTTAAAGAATTAAAGTCCATGTGCATCCAGGTAGCCAGATGTTCTGTTGCTTTACTTACATTGAAAATGTACAAGGTGCAATAAATTGTATCTCTCTGCTGATGTAGATTTAGCACAATATCAAAATTTATTCTAGGATTTGAGTGCTTGATGGGCTTTTTAAAATTATATTTACAAAAAGAATATGATGCTGAGACTGCCATATCTTGACAAACTGAGGATAATTCTCGATTTGTGTTTGTAGCAATTCAGAACGAGGTCACCTTCTACCAGAGTTTTGCAATGTAGTGCAGTTGTATTCAGTCTTTGAGGGTCTGCATGTGATCATGTTACCGCTGCAGATATTCCTGCTTATGTTCTTCTGGACTGGTACTGTGATAGTAGTACTGATACCAAAATACTTTGGGCTGCATGATTTTTTTTTCACTGGATCATGCTATTTTCACCATCTACAATTTGTCCTTATTCTAAAGTTTATTTATCATGCACCTTTGACTTCCAGAGGACTTCTTTTATCTTGGATTTTGGTTTACCCATGTAAAATAAAAGGCCATCTTAATGAGTTTTTTGACTTCCATATGTAGATACAGTTTTTTATATATGTATTTTCTAACAAAAAGAAAACTTTATATTTTGTAGCAATAGTTCCCCCAAATTTCACTTCCCAATATTAGTCTTTTTATATGGTTTAGCTAGTGCAGAAATGTTTATTTTTTCTTATGTAAACCAAAATACAAATAGTTACAACTTAAGTGAATCTAGAACAAAACCAGAGTCGTCTTACTGATGAATTCCCATCTTGGTGCTCGGACTACAGTTCATGTGAAGGAGAAGCAGCTTTGTTTTTTGTAGTTGTATGCCAGTGCACGGTAACATGCAGACAGAATCTCTGCCTGTGAGAGAGGTGAGGAGCACTGAATTTTTATTTTAGTATTTAGGTGTCTTGTATCATATTGTCATCTTTAAGGAGAAAGGCTTGTAAACTTTATTCTCATCTTTGCCTGCTGGAGGTGTAGCTTTCAGGTTTCAATTATTTTCAATTCTGTAAGCTTACATTTTCATCATGATGGAATTCATTAATTTGTCTTTAAATACGTTTGTATAGCCTCCCTGTTGTCTAATCTGAGGCTCTGTACCATTTTTGATTGCTGAAATGAAAACATAAGCTTGGCTTGAAAATAACCCTTATTTTAGGAGTGTCATCATTAATCCACTTGTCCTTTTTAGCTTTAGATTGCCTAAATGCTGCAATTGGGCATTCTTGCTAGGGGAAAAGTATTTCTGTTTAAAAACAAAACTCCAAAATGAAATTTATCTTCTTGTGACTCGCTTTGTCACTTTGAAATAAATTTCTTGGGCTTCATCAATACAGATTTTTCCAGATGAATTAGTAGCTGTCGTCTTTGTCTTCTGGAAAGAACCTAGGTTTCCAATTCGGTGGCTGAACACAAAGCAAAGATGACTGATTGTGTGGTGGTGTGGTGCAGGATCTTGCAGGCCATCATTTCTGGCACACTCAGACTCTACTGTTTTGCCATACTGAATTGTAAGTTATCTACAGTTAATGCAGTGAACTGGGAAAAGTAGGGTTGAAATCTGCTTCCTTTGGAGAACAATTCTACAGGCAGTTCAGGTGCCGAAAATACAATTAGATAAATCATTTAATGTTCCTACACTGGAAACTTTCTTCAAATGAAACCATAATGTTGTATTTTAATCTTCTTTAATGCCTTTGCTATCTGTGGTTAATGTATAAGCAGTTTGTTGAGACAAAGGTTGTCTTATGAGATGACTAGACAAAACGCTGACACTTCTAAAGACACTTTTCAAGCCAAAATGTGAGTGTTCCTCTTGTCTTGTGAGACTGTCTTCTCTATTTGAAGCTTAACAATCTCACTTCAGATCAAGATCAAGGGTATGTTTTGGTTAAATCACTGTAATACTCCTGAAAAAATTACTCACTTTAGGGTAATCCTGAATACATGAATACAAATAAGGCTAGACTAAGCAACAATTTAAAATCCAGCATGGTTTTTTGAGCTGAACAAAGCAAGAACATGCATATACTTATGGTGGTGGTACAGTGCAATGATCTAGTAATCAGGCGTCGTAAAAGAAGTACTAATGTTTATATTTTCCCGAACCAGAGTCAACAATTATGTAAACATTAGTGTCTATACAGAGCTCTATTAAAAAATAGAACGATTTTTCCTGTCTGATCTGCCTTCTGCTGAATTAGTTTGTAAGGTCAGCATACAAAAAGCCTCATGCATGATACGTTCATTTAATATGTCTTTATTGCTAAAATTGGCCTATATTCCTTAATTCTTTTGGGTATCAGAAAATACCCTGAATAAAATTCTTCTCTTCTTGTGTTAAAAAGAAACAAATTCTGAGTTTCTCTTGTTTAACAACTGTGCAACCTCTTGCATCAAGATTAAACACTTTGTTTTGTCCCCAGGCAGTTGTATATTTATTACTCTTGAGGCAGTGGTATTTGAAATAAATAGAATTGAAAGATCCTGAGAAATGGTTTCTGAAGCACATATATTGAGTTATACTCTCCTATGTGAGCAGAAAATGCTTCTGATGCTTCTCCCTGCACCCTTGCAAAGGAAAATAGCTGATATAAAAATATCACATGGTGGGGTGGTGAATAGGAAAGCATTTTTATCCTCTATCATTGAGGCTTTTTGCTGCTTATTCTCCGGAAAATAATTAAGTTATCTTTATGGAATGTATTACTATTCACTAAAGATAACATAGGTAAGGGCATAATGAAGGACAAAAGGAAAAGATTCTCTCCTTTTCTGCCTCAAAAGTTATGCTATGAAAACAAAAAATAGTCCATGGCTTGCAAATAGTCTCAAAAACTTCTCAAAATTCAGATATATTTTTGGTTGGTGGCAGGGCTTATTCCTCCTCCGTGTCGAAAAAAGCAGATGCTCACCAAGAGAAAATGTTCTTTTGTGTTATAAGGGAAACAATTTCCATGTAGCTTTTGTGTGTGTGTACGCATATTCATAAAATATGGATTAGCAGCACTAGGTACTCAGCTAAGTAAATATTCATAAAATAAAGGTGGAATTGATATGCATTTCCCAATAGAGAGTAATAAGCATATTTTGATTTCTTAGGAAGAAATCAAACTAAAAGGAGAAAAGGCACTTTCTTTTGTCTGGACATTTTTTATTCCTCATTCTCATTGTGTTGATCCTGCTGGCAAAGGTTTTCTTTACTGACATTTTGAATATACAGTATAGCTTAATTTAAATATACAAGAATCAGGATTTTTGCTTAAATCATGAAATAAAAAAGAATCCAAAATGTCTTTTTTTCTTTGCATTCTCACTTGTGTCTTTGGGGTACATTAAAGTTGCATGTTTAAGCTTGTCTTTATAACTATGAGAGGTAGATATGCCTTTTTTTTTTTAATAAAATCTGAAATTCTCAGAAGTGTAGGAGCTGGCACGTTGTTAGCAATACTTGCTAACAAGTATTGGAAGATTCAATAAATAAATGAAAGATGACCCAAAATGTTTATTTTTTGTTGCCTTTCTGACGTTGAAACTTCTAATTAATTTTGCATAGTTATTGTTACTCACCGTATAATGGCTTTTTTGCCACCTCTTACAGATGTTTTGCTATTAAGCTCTGATTTATGCTGGATTTAAGGAAATAAGATACATGTTGCTGAGTCCTGAACTGTATACTTATAGGTATGCCTGAGAGCTTCTTTTGCAGTATATGTGATCATTTAGAGTAATAAAATGGTTTTTGAATAAACTGAAAATTAAGTGGATGTTCTAAAGCTTTAGCTGAGACATCTCAAGAATGGTTCTATTTCAAGCAGCTGGATATGTGTTGGTATCCAAACAGGCAAAGGCTTAATAAAAATCAACTTCTTGAAGTAAAACAGAATAGAAATAGATTTTTGCTGTTGTTTTTATTTAATGTCTAATGAAAGAGTTGGCTTAGGCACCTGGATTTCAGAAACATAATGTTTAAATCCCAAAATTGAGGAATAAGTGTTCCTATAATTAATATTTGATATAACAGTTTGGAATGTATTTTGGTCTTTACCTGCATTACTCATGATATTGCTTCTTTTTTTTCTGTTGGAGCTGTATTTGTTAAACACTATTGCACTCCCTCCTTTTGTGTTACCCCTTTGCTTGGGTCAGTTGTGTCTGGCAGTTCTCTTTCTGAGCTGAAGGGAAGATGAGCTTAATCATGTATGTGTGGAGCAGACAGCTCACATCCTCATCTCTCTATTCTGTTTTGATGTTTCATTCTTTGAACATAAACAGTTCCTTCCAATAGCAGCCATGTTTTGGATAGTCAGGAAATACAAGGTCTTTGGTCTACTTATTTTATGGTCTTTACCTGATTTATTAATGCATGAGATACGTGCATTCAGTAGTATAATTTCAGTGTGTTCATTGCCAATAAGGAAAATAAAAATAAAACCGTCTTTGGCAACTGGCATGGAGCTGGGGTGAGCCAGTAAATAAATGTTATGTATTTAAAAGAGATGTTATTATTTCAGAGCTGTTAGAGGAAAGGAGGAGATGACCATGGTATGTAGTTTGAAAAATTTTGTCCAAATGACATTATCCTACAGCTGTCAATGGGATGCCACTGATCATTTCCACTCACTGAATGAATTAAAACCATCATAAAGTATGGCAGCAATCTCCATTAACACAGCTTGTTGATACCTGCTTGTTGAAGTCTATTATTTAAAATCATTCCTTTGGCTTTGTCAATGTTTACACAGGCCAGCTTCATTAATGTTGACTTAGGGTTATCTCTATGTTCCATAACTAGAATACAGAACATATCTATCGATTTCTTAGCCACACTCTTCTACTTTACTATCACTAAATGAATTTTGATTCATAAAAGAAAAACCCTGGGAGTCAAATGTCAGCTATTATCCAATATATTGCTCTCCCCTGCAACTAAAATAGTCTGCATCTCATCTTTGAAAATAGAATGTATATAAGAGAATTCTTCTCTGAAGGAATTTCAATAAAATATTGATGTGAAGTACTTTTTTTGTTTTGCATGATACGATGTTTTGAAGACATGGACGCAGGCACAAAACAAAGCCTAAAGTCATCTGTATCATGTTTTGTATTTGGTGAGCTTTTTCACTGAGTGTTAACAGCCACAAAATGTGGGGTTTTATTCTTTGTGTTTAATAAGAAAACAGTCTGTGGTATTGTCTTGAGTGATCTGTGTTAGCTGATTTTGTACAAGGATTTATGATCAAGCCAAGCAAAGCCTAATAACAAATGAAACCAGTACTTGTGCACGTTGTTTTGAATATCACATTGGTTACTACCATCACATTCAGGTGCCTTTCTTTTAATGAATGTGCTTCTACACCATGCATTTCACTTTTTGTCCTAAGTATGTGGATAGTAATATGCGTAATTAGAATGTTTTGTTTAAAGGCAAGTTTGTGATTTCATGAATAATCGAATATGATTTCCTTTTCATGATACTTCCCCACCCTAAGAACAGATAAATAAAGGTAACTCATAATAAGGCAGCTGATGCCACCTGGAAAAATTGGATACCATAGGAGAGAGAAAAATATCAGCTTTCAGGGACATACACACTTGTGAACAGAGGCATTGGATGGATGTCAGTTTTTTACTTTAACTCAAATAGAAGAAAAAATATTGTAATCCCAGGGCACTTAAAATTCTCTGGGGACAGGTCATGATGATGCAGGGTAGTATATCTGTACGTTTTTACCAGAAGTAGTATGTGCTTTTTTTATCTCCCTTAGTGATGTTATATTGGCTATAGGCCCACAGGAAGGAGAGACTTCAGAGATGTTAACCAAACAGATATCCACAGTGGCAATAAATTCCTAATGCAGAAATGTGACATTCAGTACATCCAAACAAAAAACCTGAAACTGCCTCAAGAGTCAGTAACATATTTGAGAGGTTTATGGTAAGAGTGTACAGAATTGAAGCTGTAAGTGGGATATAAGGATGAAATTCAGCTTTGAACTATAGTAGTGGCTGTGGTGCGGCTGGGTATCAGGGCTGTACCATGTGCTCACCCAGAACAGTGAAGTTGTTATTACCCTGGGTGATAACAGGAGTTTCCCATCCAGTCTTTGCAGAGCGGAGAAATTGGATTTGAGGAGACAATGGACCAACTTGAAACAAGGTGATAGATTGAATTCCTAGGCCCCACCATAGCAAAGTACTTGGTGTGGTGAAGGAGGGCTACAGGTGGGAGTTCTGGACTGTTCTGCCAATTCTCCTGGGCAGCTCTTGCAGGGCCCGGACCAGTGGACAGGCTCTCCCTGTGTGCTGGGTGGGGAACCGGGCTGCTCCAGCAAGTTCTCCAGGTGGTTCCTCCTGCGGAATTAACCAAATTATACATAGATGAGACACCTGCAAGTAGTCAGTAGAAGCAGTTCCTGCATATGCAGAAATGGCTATGTAAAACAGTCTCTTTGCATAGTTGAGATAGTATATGTGTTGTATGTTGTTTAAGATTACCAGTAGTGATGGATGATGCCTATTTTGGAGTGGTTGCACAGGACCAGCAGTCAGCTGGATTGTAAAAGATGAAGAGAATGGCAGTCTGGGGAATCTAACCCAATCCATCTGAAGGTGCTGCTGCAAGGAGGCTTGAAATGGAGACTCCTCCTGTCCTCTGGGCAAGAGATTTGATTCACCAAGTTAACATTTACCCTGTGCAGTGGTGTTGTGTGGGTTTTTTTAAACAAACACCATGTCCATGAGTGACTGTGCTACTTTTTGAAATGTGAGAATGAAAGAGAAGTCAGATGACTGTACTTGAGTCTTTTAATTCTTTTGCAGGAAGTAAAGGCAAAATGTGTGAATTTTCTGGAACAGATGAAAAAATGGTGATCACTAGCATTACAGTGAACAGCAAATGAATATATAATAACAGAACATTAGGAAACAATTAGAAAAAGTGCCTAGACATTATTAATTCATGTGCTATTCATTGTACCAACATTGATCATGTAAAATAAGTGTGGTGTTAGTTAGATTTTAATCATTTAGTGTTGGAGCAGCACTAATTATCTTCAGATAGAGATCGGAAGGATCCAGTTTTATAAAAAAATCATGGAATGTTCAATTTAATCCACAGTATTTTCATAGGGAAATCTGTGACTGCTGATATTGGTAGGACAGCGGAGAAAATCACAGCAATTGTCCATGTTTAAAACTCTTACAGAGAAAGCAGACATATTTTTGCCCTCACTAGAGCTTGTGTCAGCTATGGGGTGGGTGTGCTGTGCAGCATGGCCTTGTTCCGCACCCATCCAGGTTAGGGCTTGGCCAGACTGAGCATTAGATCCCTTCCCACCAAACTCCTTGGGTCCCTTCTGCACATCAACAAGAATACTGGAGAATGAGAGCAGCGGGTAGTCTTCCCAGTCAACTCAGTCAGTGAGGGACATGCCTGGTATGGACAGAAATGGAGAATAAAATAAGGAGGACTGGCTGCGCCCATCTCCCTGTGACCCTTATCCTCCACTGTGGAAAGTTTGCAGGGCCTTCCAGTCACCTCTGAAGAAAGAAGTTGCACATTTCTCCTTAGAAAGTCATCTCTGATCTTGCACAGGTGCATGTCTGAGAGGAAACCTGAAAGTTTGGTGACTTCTTCATTGGAAAGGTTCTCTTCCTTGGGCTGAGGCTGTATGCAGAGGTTCAGATAAGGAGCTCAGGGGGTGTGGAGCCTGGTGGAACAGCTGTGAAATAGAGAAGCAGATGCTGGTGTACTTCACAGTCAAGCTGCCCAACTCTAAGCTCATTTGGGTCTTTCGTAAACAATAGCTGCTTTCTGTTTGTTCTTCCTTCTTCCCTTTTCCAGGCACAGAACCTCATAAATGCCTCCAAATGGAGAGGGGGCTCTCTAGGGGCTTCTCTGCTTCCCAGGTGCAGTTCTGTGAGCTTTTCTTCTTGAACTGGCACTTGCACAGGTATGCTTTGTCTCTCCTACTTCTGTATTTTGCCATAACTGGTGGTTTAGGAGGCAGATCAGTTGTAATGATACAGTCAAAACATAGAAAGATAGCTGAAAGATGAGAATCAGTAAACTACATCTGGGATTATTGAAGTGGTAATTTCACTTTAAATGAATAGTGTTTGGGAGAAGCATAAGAACATGGGTCCAGATAAGTGTAAACAAAGCCCACTGTAGCTTTTTGTCTGTGTACTTCTCTGGTTACTTAGTTGCATGTTAGAGAAAGGTAAAGATCAACTTGTAAACTGTAGTAACGTACACTTACTCTGAATAGTATCAGGTTTACTTTGGTATGTTGCCTTTCCTGTAATCTCTGAGTTTGGTTTATTTATGTTATTCCAGGAGGAGAGTAACCCATATTTTCTGTGGATAGATTGTTTGTTTTAAATTCACAGAAGCAGCAACATGTTCTTGCTTCAGTAGTGGACTCCAAATGGATGCTTTTTATTCTATTATCTTCCTTAGTTTTATATAGTATTGATGAAATTGAAAATCAGTGACCTGACAAAAGCAAAATAATACGGCATGAAAATTGCTACCATGATTTCATACTGTGTTAATGCAAGGATGTCATTCCTGCTTCAGAATAATAACAGTGTTTTGCTTCTGAACTTATGGTATCTCTCCCCCTCTCTCCCTCCCCCCCTCCCCTTTTCATTTTTTAAAGGAGAGTTGATGACACAGTGAAATTCTCTTTAATCACATCTCTTGGCAGTTTGTTAGAGAATAACCACGATTAACAGTTAAGTTTTTGAATTGGAATCTCTGTACTCCATAAGCATATGAAAAATGAGGAAATGCAGAGTGCATAGCATACATACTGACCTGCTGTAGTTCATCCAAAAAAGAATCAGGCCTCAACAGTCACCGTAACATGGTCAAATGCAGAATCTGGGAATTTTTAAAATAATTCTTCCTCAAAGGACAACCATGGCCCAGGCTGCCTGGCAGCACCCTTTGAGTTTTCATGGGGCACTGATGGTCCTGGAATATGCAGAAGTTACATTCACTCTCCATTCTCAAATATACTTCTGTGCCCACTGAGGAGCCCAGAAGCTTAAAAGAATTCCTGTTATTCTACACGTGCCAGAAAAGATCTGAGGAAAGCAGCTAAATTCTGATTAATGTGCAGCCTGAACTTGCAAGGGTGTGATCATGTTTTGCGTTCAGGCAGCTTAACTGATTAAAGACCTCCTTATCAAACCTTCCTAGCTTGCTAATGATGGATAGAACCTACCAAACTTGTTGGAAGATTTTTAAATTTTATATCAGAAGTAAGAAGGTAATTGGCAAATTTTGCCATATAGGAAGAACATCTTCCAGATGCCAGATACTTGTTAAGCCTTTATGATGGCAGAGTCTGATCTGTTTAGATAGGGGGGGAGCAAAAGCAAAGTCCCAAGTTAAAGACCAGCATTAGCAACAACTCCGATTTATTTTGGCTGTCTCTCTACTCCTTCATGGCTTGCAGGAGAGGATGAGCCTGACTGTTAAGTGTGCACAGAATGAAAGAGCCATCTCTACCATACCTCATGGAGGAGATGGAAAGGGATGGGGAAGAAACAGAACGTTGTGTCCTCTCCTCATGCTCTACCTAACTGGCTTGTCTCAATGATACTCTACAGAGGCCAATTTTTTAAAAAGCAGTAATGTTTCTTGCATTTAAGGCAGTGAGCTGCTGATACAAAAGTCTCTCTGTGTATATAGTTGGTTTATGATTAAAGCATTCACTCACACTACCTGAGATCTGAACTGATTCAGAATCTCTTCTCATGTACAAGGAGTTTCCTTAACCTCATATGTCTCCACTATTTTAGGCAGAAAAAAAATTTATGATTCAGTGGGCCAGAGAGAAAATACATATGAGCATGAGGTTTAATGGTTTGTATTCACCTGAGGGCTCCAGTTGCCATGCTAAGGACAGCTTCGGCTCTAACGTCAGCTTTTGGCACAGGGATTTGAAGTTCCCTTTCCAGCTAAGGTGGCTGATATGCAGCAGAAAGCTTCTGTTTAGCATTGTCCTCTGTAACTTCATAGCCTCCATGGGGAGAATGGGGAATGCCCCAACGGGTATGGTAACCTACCTCTTAATAGACAGGTAGGAATACTGGGGTGAATTCTTCTAGCATAGGAAATAATTCAAGCAGCCTGGAAGTATGCTCTGACTATTTGATAATGTTTCGTGGGGGTGAATGAGAGGTACCTCATCCTGTGGCTGCCATTCAAAGAACTTTTCATTTATTTTGAAAGAGGTAACATTGGTCACGTCTTGGTTAAGGCAGAGGTTTTTGTGAACTCACACTCCTGTCCTGGATGTTTCTTATTAGTGAACTCATGATTTTTTGTTGAACAGGCCAGATCTGCTCACCAGCTTGGTTGTCGTTCTGTCACGTCATCTTCTTAGAGAGAATAATTTTGGAAATTTTCAGTCTCTATCTGATAGTACTAGGACAAATATAAAACAGATGATTAAAGGAAAAAAAGTCTCCTTCCAAAAGAAAATTTCTATTTGCTGAATTAATTTTATTTTGTAACCAAGTGTTTGAAATCCATCACTAACTCCTGCCTACCTTCAGGGGGTGGGAAGCCGTCTGTGCTTTGTGTTGCTAATAACGTTCTGTCTACTTCAGTTTTAGGTTTGTTTCTTAAACTGCTCTTGCCTGTTGCCACTTCTTTTTTTCTGGTTGTTTGCAGTTTTAACATCTTTTGTTTGTTCTCATCCCCTGCTGCTTTTACTTCATTGCAGCTATCTATGGGTTTTTGCTATGAACTGCCCATTTGATGGGTTTCCTGCTGATTTTACTCGATTGCTAGAGCTCTAGCATTAGCCGCACTGAGCATGGTAGCACTGTCCATGGGCTCTGCACCGGCTGGTGGGAGGCCAGGTGCTCCAGCCATTCAGGTCCAATGCCTGATCTGGTCCATTAGCCTGCAGTGTTGAAGGGATCCTCCGAGACTGGTTGGTACCGGCCAGACTTCAGATGAATGGAATTTTTTGGTCTGTTCTTTCATTTTTACGTATGTATGCCAGAATATTCTCTAAATGTGGTTACTTAGTTATTTGGATTTTGCTGTTGTGGTAACATAGGAGATTGCTGCAGCTTAACGAAGATGTCTTAACCTAAGTATAGGAATGTCATGCAAGGACCTTGGTTGCTTTGGGGTTTTTTCCTAAATGTGATGGGGTGGGTTTTTTCTCAATGGTATTTTTGACTGTAGATAGAATAAGTTTTCTATGAACATGCTCTGTTTGTAATTACTTGTTATGAAAAAAAGATTTTTATTACTGGTAGAAGCATGAGGCAAAAAAGAAGTATAGAGTTTAACATTCTTTAATGTAGAATTTAAATTTACCGTAAAATTAAACCCTGCAATTGAATTACATAAATGGATTTATTTGTGGAGGCATCCATTCAGTCTTGTATCTTCTCGAATCTTTTCAAATATTTTTTAGTGTAAGGGTACGTACAGGATGGGTATTAACACAGGGATGGAGATAAAAGTAAAAAGATGTATTTTATGTAATATGCTTACTAATATATTTAATCAATATAGTTGTGTTTTATGGATATGTAGAGAACAAAACTACCCACATATTGTATGAAGACAAAGTAATAGCATCCAACTAAACAGTATAAACAGAGTATGAAGAAGGGGATGGAACAAAAAAGAATGATAAAACAGTGATTGCAAGTGTTATACCAGTACACCTGGACTTTGCTTTCTGTAGTTTCTTTTTTTCTTCTTTTTCTCAAGGGAGAGGTCTTCTTTAAGGCTTATGGAGTTTTGAGGTTTTAGAGTATTTTCATGGAATTTCTAGGGGAGGATTTTTTAGCCATCAAGAGGTGAAAAGAGGGACTATAATGCAAAAAGGTGTGGTGAGTAGAGGAAGAGGGAGAACTGGAAGATGGTGCAGGAGGAACACGATGGGTAGGAGTGACAGCGGTGGTGTCAGGGTTGGGTGGGTTGCCAAATGGAAAAATGGCTGAAGGGAAAGCCTTACAAACCAGGGTGGTCACAGCACCAGTGCTGGGTTTCAGTTTGTGTTTCTTCTTCCTGGGGAGAGTTTCTTTGCTTGTGGAGTCTCCCAGGTATTTTTATTATCTAAACACACAGGACAAATGGCTTTGGGGCAGTGGGAGGGCAATACCCCACAGGTCCTGTTTGCAAGAAAGTACAGGATCAGGGAGATAAAGGATAGTTTAGGTGGTTCCTGTTTTCTTCCTTTTCTGCTAGGGAACTCTCAAAACTGACTCTGTATTTATGCAGTAGATCTAAAACAGACAGTCATGTTCATACCCCCTCAGTTTCTGAGAAATCAAACCTCCACCTAGATGCAGATTTCAGACTCTGTGGTTGGATCATGTTTGGCTTTCTTGTTGAGGATTCCTGGTAGTTTTCTTCCTGTTAATTTACAATTCTTCCACTCTATGGATGCAAAAGGGATAACTTTTCTAATGCCAGATTAACTGCTAACAAAACTCATATTTAAAAGTAGGTGAGTAACGGTGAAGTGCTCAGCTGGTTCCACAGAGAAAAACTGGTTATGTTTTAATTTATTCTGTTTATTTCTGTATAATTTGTCATTCCATTCAAGTGGAAGAATAGGTTGTATTCAAATGCATTGTGAATGGAATGGCTAAATCTCACATTTGGGAGAACAAATTCAGTTAAAAACAAGATAGGTATTTTTAAATTAGCTTAATTCATTATTGAAACAATATGCCCTGAAATGTGGTGGTTATTTGTCAATGGAACCATAAAATGTGCCTGGATATCCTTGGATATCTTCCTAAAAAGAACAGCAGTTGAACCAGAATAT
>JAVJGI010000001.1:9257144-9319688 GCA_035590275.1 Ibycter americanus
GGTAGGGACTGGCTGTTTGCATGAATGAAGTCTCTACTGGATTAAAAAATAAGATGTAAATTTCTCATAAAAGCTTGCAGTGTAAGAACAGAGCTAAGCAGATGCTGAGGAAATGAGATCCTGCATTTGAACCAGAATATTTAGTTTTGATGCAAAAGATCTCAGAATTTAGAGGAATTTTACAGAATTGAGGTCAGGCCAGCTGAAGATATTTGTACTTTCTGTCTTTTTAACTGTTGAAGGCACGCTGTGTAACAGCATTACAAGTCGGTTGTAACAAATCAGGCCACTGGGTCCCTAAATCAAGTGCTCCAGGCCAGAGTAGAGGCAGAGGCTGCCCTCACGCTCCTCCCAAGGGCTCCTCAGCTGTGGGAAGGTGAAAGCTCAGAGCTCTTCCCCTTTGGTGCAGGCACTGATGTCTGCGGCACCATGCATCAGCTGCGAGGTAAACTGTCTGCGTAGCCAAGAGTAGATTTTTATCTTGTGTGTGTTCTGCTGCTTTAGAATGATAGAATTATTTAGGTTGGAAAAGACCTTTAAGCTCATCAAGTCCAACCATTAACCCAGGACTGCCAAGTCCACCTCTAAACCATGTCCCTAAGCACCACATCTACATATTTTTTAAACACCTCCGGGGATGGTGATTCCACAACCTCCCTGGGCAGCCTGTTCCAATGCTTGACCACCCTTTCAGTGAAAAAGTTTTTCCTAATATCCAATCTAAACCTCCCCTGGTGCAACTTGAGGCTGTTTACTCTTGTCCTGTCACTTGTTATCTGGGAGAAGACTGACCCCACCTGCCTACAACCTGCTTTCAGGTAGTTGTAGAGAGTGTTAAGGTCTCCCCTGAGTCTCCTCTTCTCCACGACTAAACAGTGCATATTTAGGGGCAATATCAAGTGGGGCTTTCCCAGAATGCCTATCAATGGTTTTCCAAATCTTCCAGAGATCTCGACTGTTCTGCCACAGCATGTGCCACCTCCTTGGGGTATCTCTATGGGTAGGGGCTTCTTTCCATTACTGGTGCTACTTCTCTTGCTTCCTTTTATTAAACATGATGTGTTCAGAGAAGCTTAATCCAGAAACCATTCATGTGCTCCCCAGAAACAAGAATTCTGATTTTGGCCAGTTACTCATATGGGATTTAAATAGTAAGCAGAAAATTCTTCCTACTTATGATCAAGAAGTACCTAGCAGTAATTCTTTGTAGGTACAGATGGGTCACAGTAGCTGGCAAAGTAGTAAATCTGCTCCAGGTATTTATGTTTTGCTTTAGATTGCAGAAAATTGCCACAATTCTACTTCTTTATTACATAGCTTGCTCTTGTTAATTGTTGTACAATTAGTGAATTAAGAAGTTAGATTAAATTATAAAAAGCAATATATAATAGATATCAATATGAATTAGCATAGTGCAAAGTGCTTATCTCAGCAGGTGTTTGTTAATGGAGACATTTCCTTTGTTGCTGTGTGTAGTGATACAATGCTTTGTGAAACACATATTAATACTTACTTTTATGAAAATAAAAATACAAGATATTTTACTCTGATTTATTCCATTTTAGGAATTAGAGAAATTAAGCTTCCTTCTCTTTTAATTATGTCTTGCAGAGAAACTGTAATCTCTTAATCTCTGTAAAGCTTCTCTCTTTTAGCTTACCCACTGGCATTTGCTGAAATGGAACCTGCAGAGCCTGCAGTAGGAACCGTACTCTGCAGCTCAGAGGGGTGCGCTTAAAAAGCAAAGGCCAAATTTTGCCTACATATGTGCAGCTTGCTTTGACTTCAGAGCAGGCGATCTGCACTTGGGCTACACAATAAATGGAATTGTCAGTTCAGTGACCAACTTAAAAATAAATAAATTAAAATGGTCCATTTGACAAGAAACAGATCTCTCTTCGCTCCTCCCCCTTTTTTTCCATCTAATCAAAGCAACATGCTCTATTCGACCAAAAATGCATTTGCAGGCATTTTAGATAAAAGCAAAAGGTAGATTTACAGGAGGATATAGCAGCTATCACAAAACAGGTTTGCGGTTTTCTTATATATGTCAGATCAGAAACAGTTTGAATCTCTACTGGTTTTAAGGAGATGTACTTTCCACCCACCCCCAACTTGGAAGAAAACATCCTAACTATGGAGCTGTATGCTGTTACAGACTGCAGTGCTTTTCTGTTGGAACAGCTCCACTGTGTAGAAAATGCTTAAGCATCTGTTTTGGTCAGCAATACAAAAAGTAACTCTATAGCCTGCTGCTTAGAACGCTCTCTGGGGGTGCCCAGGTTCCTGTATTAATGAATATTTAAGTGCTTAATAGAAAAAATGAGAGACTGAGGGGGTCCCAGCCTAAAACACTTCATTACTTTGTATGTAAGGTATTTTCTTAAATGCTGTTTTGTTTCAGAGAGAGATAAGATTTGAATTTGAGCCTCTGACAGCGCATTCTAATTGCTGGGCTGCAAGTCGAGAAAGCTCCTTTTTGTGCAAAATACAAATACTGTGAAGCTAAAAATTGTACAAAAATGTGGAAAATTAAGAAGTAGCCACTTTGAAATTAGTAAATTGCTCTCTACAGCTATCTGAAAGGAGGTTGTAGTGAGGTGGGTGGCTGTCTCTTTTCACAGGGAACAAGTGGTAAGATGAGAGGAAATGGCCTCATGTTGTGCCAGGGGAGGTTTATATTGAATATCAGGAAAAAAAAATTCTTCACCAAAAGGGCTGTCAAGCAGTGGAACAGGCTGCCCTGGAAAGTGGTTGAGTCACCATCCATGGAGGTATTTAAATGATGTAGATGTGGCACTTAGGGACAGGGTTTAGTGGTGGACTTGTCATTCCTGGGTTAATGGTTGGACTTGATGATCTTAAAGGTCTTTTCCAACCTAAATGATTCTATGATTCTATGAACTAGTCACTGGCATGATTGGGCTTTTGTTTCTGTTTTATTATTTGGTGAAAGTTACTCAGTGTGATTGCTCCACAACTATTTTCAGAGGAAGAAGTATTTAGTTTTAAAATAATTAATCCAAACCTAAAAGATGGGGTTTACCTTTTATTCCATAATCTAATGTGCAAAGACGTTAGTGTGCAGTCGAGCAGGAGAGTTCTTACCAGGCTGTAGTGAGAGTATCACTTCACATGTGTGAAGATGTAAGCATCCTTCCTGTCATATTTCAGCTTGTATCTGTGTGCCCTACAGGGGGGAGTATGATGTAGTTAGGACCCTTGCAGAAGGGACATCGAAACCTGGCAACAAAGAAAAGGGTCATAGCCAGAACCAGTGGATGGTTGGCATTTCTTTCTGTAGTTCAGAGAGAAATCTGCTCAAGCATTAAGGCAGCCCAGAGGAAATGACTGGAGCTTGTGAAAATATCACATTGTATGATTCAGCCACCCCTGTTACAAATGAAACATGTTTACATTTGCTGTCATATAAGTCTCACCATACATTAGCAATTATTCTGTATCTCACAATATCAGATGCTTACTGCTATTTGCAGCACGTAGTGTGGTACTCTAAACCTGTTGCTTTTTAAAAGAGAAAACCTATAGGTCTCCATTAATTAGGCAATGTGGTCCTGCTGCTTGACCAAAAATGTAAAAAGTTGTGTGGACTTGCCTTGATTTTCCTTTGTCTCGAGTTTAGAAAGGAAAATAAATGTAGCTTCCAGTCTAAGAGTTTACTATATTTGAAATATATGGTGAAACCTTTTTTTGGTCATGAAAATGACATTATTCTACATTATTGCAAGTTTAGCATGCTGGAACTTTAACTTTTGCAGAATTCTGTACTGCATTTATGTATCCAGAAGCCATTTTCCCTTTTAAATGCAGTAAGCGGACACACTACATCTCTTCCAATACTACTATTGTAAAAAGTTGTGAGAATTAGCTCCTGAAAATATTTTTTAAGCTAAACTTCATAAAGACAACAATATTTCTGGTCATACAGAGGCATTAATATTTTATCCATTCCCTTGCTGAGATGAGTCAGTGCAAAATGTTGCCTGGCAAGTGGTCTGATGCAATGCATTGAAGTCAATGGAAAAACTGTCATGGTTTCAGTAAGGCAGGTATTTACCATGCCAGGTACTAGGAGTGCCTGAAAAACTGTGAAAAGGATTTTCGAAAGGAGAGGTTGTCAGTCTATCAGTGGCAGAAGGAACTTGAAGGAAAACTATTCCATTTGGTTCCTCCAAAGCAGCTGCTGGAAAATTTTTATCACCTTGCTGTATTATTTTCAGTTTGAATGCAGTATTCAATATAGGATAAGTTTAAAAACATGAATGCAGAAAAGTGCTTAAACTTAGTACTAGAAAAGTGGTGATTTTAAACCTAAATTCTTAAATTAGTGAAAAGAAAATCAATTTTACTTTTTAAAATAGCTTCTGAACTGTGCTGTTTAACATTGACATTTGACTCAGTTTGGACAGTATTCCTTTGTGTGACAGTTAATTTAAGTCTCGTGCTTCTGTTCTAGCATAATTTTCCCAGCCTTTTC
Organism: Ibycter americanus; assembly: GCA_035590275.1. NCBI lineage: Eukaryota > Metazoa > Chordata > Aves > Falconiformes > Falconidae > Ibycter > Ibycter americanus. Next base: position 9,261,643 of record JAVJGI010000001.1, read on the forward strand.
AGGTGGGTGGCCTCTCACCTGAAGCCACAATCCGCTTGCATTACACTTGCTGGAGAAACCTAATGATAACACCCTGACTAATTTATCTGGTTGCATTTTTTCGGAAGTTGCATAACCAATATTTGGCCTTGAAAGGCAGTGGTGTAGAGAAAAGCATCACTGTGACTGTCCTCCTCCTCACGACAGAGGTAGTGCTTCACTGTGTGAGCCTGCGGTGCCAGGCTTCAGGTTTTTGTGTGGAACAGTTCTATCTGCTTGCACCGGGTGAAAAATGGCTCAAAACAGTTTGAAGATTTTAAAGGCTTCCTCTCTGAGTTGGTTTGACCCTGTTGGTCCTGACTCCTTTTCATCCCTTACAGAAGGATCAGAGGGAGGAGCAGCTTAGGAATTCATCTGAGAACAGCACTTCAGGCAGCTCTTGACTGTACCCCAATAATGTGTGTTTAGGAACACAAGGGTTAAATTTTTGTCATTCTCTGAGCAGGAAAGTAGAAGAAAAGTGGTTGAGTTTTTGTAAATAGAATAATTTTTAAAGCATATTGCCTGTCTCAGTGCTGTGAAATCTCAGTGATTCCCCACTATGAATAGGGTTATCTAATAATTACCTTAAATGTTCAAATATGTGTTGTTATTGCCAATTTTGTCTCCAATTTTTGAGAAATGTGGTTTTCTCGCCAACTGTATTTCCTCCCATGCTTGGTAGGCCTTTTTTTTTTTTTTTTTTTTAATGGTCTTTGTGTCTCTTTCTACCTATTTGCAAATGCTCAGTAGACTAATTAAGATTTCTGAAGGTTTAGCCTCATCTTATAAAGCAGATCCTGAGACTTGCCGTGGTGTTAGCTCAGTAGGGTACAGGGAAGGGTTCCAGAAAAGGTTGTGCAATATTGCCAAGCAGGGCTTTCTTCTTGAGATTGCTTGTCCTGTAGAGTTTAGGTTAATGTTAATGGGGGAGATTTAATACCCTGGAAAAGTCATTTTCATCACATGGCATAAAAGGAATTTTATCACCTGAATCTAAAAAATAAAATTGTGCTGACTGTATTTTATTTAATTGTTCTTTAAGTGGTGAAAGAGAACTATATTTTCAATTAATTGCCAAAGAAAATCAAATTATTTACTTTGCTTAAAACTGGGCACATTGTAATGGTTCTGCATCAGCAGCGAACATTTCCCTGTTTCTATGTAAAGGAAACATGTTTCTGAAATAACATGCTAACCAGAATTACAGAAGTATTAAGGGAACCCTCCCACACCGGTACTTTCAAATGTGATAGTAAGATGTCGTAGTAGCTGAGGTCAGCCAGATCTTACTCCCCTTGATGTCATGGTGTGATGCCATCAAACAGTGCTAGCTTCTGATGCTGTATCTTTTATTTTATAAAAATAAAAAAAATGCCACCGATCTTGCCTCAGGGAACTATTGCTACTTCTCCTTCCTTCTTCAGATTTTGCACCTTAGGTCTTGGATACATATTACTTACTTAGAAGAGCTCTGATTCCCTTCTAGTCATGTTATTTATTACTTCATATCTTTTGGGACTGTCCCTTCATTGCATTAAATCATCAGTGATTTCTAGTTGTTTAGAAATATTTCTGCTCCCCTGAACACAAGTGGGTGCCCTACTGTGCGAGGGTTCCCTTCCCCCCTGAGTCCTTGGATGAAGGACGAGAAATCTGTCTTCTCTCAGAGGAGGGGTGCAGCCGAGGAGGAGGGCTGAGAGCTGGGTGACAATGCTACCAGCTCTTGCTGGGCTCTGCTGAAGTCGCCGGGTGGCTTGGCCCGGACCCGGCTTACGGCAGAGCTCAAGCTTGCCCATGCTGGCTGGCACTGGGCAGAGAAAGACAGAGATCTTTATTGGTTTGCAGTACCTAAAAGTGAGAGAGGGGAGCGTAGTGTAGGTTTGGGTTCGTTGGTTGCCGAGATAGCGGATGATGTCATCAGCCTGTGTTTGGGCCAAAAACACGGTGCAGACATATCCCAGAGCAAAGGTTTGTGCCAAAATTACGCCCTTGGCTATAGCATTGACCAGACATAAAAAATAAAACATATAAATCAAAATTAAAAAATGAAAAGAAAGAAGAAAGGGAAGAAAGAAATCCTCTTTTATTGTATAATAATGAAGCACTGTATCAAAATCCATAAATTAGGCACAACTTTAAAATCACATATAATTTCAATTACAGCCATCTGTTTCTCCTTAGGAAGAATGAAGTGAGGTCAACAACTAAACATTTTGCAACCGTAAAGATTCTGGGGTGCTTTTTAAGCTATGTACATATGTGATTTGTAAGAAACCTATTTATATGCAAAATTTCTCATTTGAACAGTCATTGCTTTTATCATGCAAACACTGAGTTTTTTGGAAGCTACAGGCTTCGAAGTGAAGTAAATATACATATTTCAGCCTGATGTTATTGCTCTAATTTTTTTTCATTTTAACCCTCTGATATTTCTATCATCATGAAGAATGATGTCTGCATACCTTTAACTTTCAAATGCATAGATAGTAGGGAATAGATGCAGTATAGATTTTCCTTCAGACAAGTATGTAAAAGGTTTCTGAGCCCTTTGACAAAAATAAAAATTAAAACCTTAACAGAGGTTTTTGAGAGAACATAGGCAAGAGAGGAATGTTGTGTGCTGGGACTCAAGGTAGAAGGTGATTTAAACCTTTGAATTATATGTCATCGTTTATTTGAGTGGCACTTACCTTTCCTTCTCTCACACAGTACTGTTTGCAGCACTGAACAGAGAACAGTACATTCAGCTGTGAATGTCTTCTTCTGACCCTGATGAGGGTTTTGTCCAAGATGTGGCATATGTCATTTTACAAGTGATTTTAATAAAGTCAATGACTTTACTGATAAGGTTTTTTGTCATACAGAATAAAGTGGAAATGCATTTTACATTCATCCTTAATGTATGATATAATATATTGACCCTCCTTGAGCCTGCAGTCTTTTTGAAGTCAAATATGAAAAGGTGAGCAAAGACCTAACTAAGCTTGTCCAACAATAAATCTAACAAGAAAAAGAAAGCAGATTCACTTCAAATACTTAATCATAAAGCCTTCATGCACAAAATATAAAGCAAAATACTGACCTAAATGGTTAATAACAGGAAAAGTCAGTTAATAGCTGTTGTGTAAACCCCTAATCTTTACAGTTGTTAACAGGAACTGGAGTGCATACATAAAAGACTGCTCTTCATAGGAATGCTGTTATCCACATCAATCAAGATAATCCCACAGTAAAACCTTGCTAAAGAGGAAATGTGGCATGTTTGGATAATGTCAATGATTAGAAAACATGTCCCAGAAAATGCCATGCAAAGCAAGTTTAAATATTAATGCACACTTTCCTAGCCCTTTTCAGCTGAGAGTCTCAAATTATTTACGTGGACCTCAAGGGCTGAACTCTGATTTCAGTTCCAGATGTGAAACAAACAGAAGTTCACGTGTGTTTGAAAGCAAAATGTAATTCTGAGCCATAAAACTTCAGAGCTGCTTTTTCATAAAATATGAATACTCAGTCTACACAAGGGTAAATTGAGTCACAGAACATGGAAATGATTTGTTGAATGTGAACATAGCGCGCCAGAGCACATAACAAACCTCAGTGTCTCTTATTACCACTGTTTTCTTCATGGCTCAAGGAAACACACTGCTGGTTCAAATTCACTCTGTCTTAAGCTGACAATGTATTTGATCGTAACTCATCAGAAAGGACAATTTTATGCTTTAGACCACACTATAAATTAAGTCCCTCTAAGATTTTTATTGGGTGTATAGTATGTTCTGGACAAATAATTGAAAAAGACAGAATTACACACTAAACCTCTGTGAACAATTGTGCCTTTATTTTCTACTCTAGATTAACGGTAGTTGAATATGATTCACACTTGCAGGTTGGCACTCTTTGACTGCTAATCACTTGGAAAAATACAACACACTGTGCTCTCAAGCGCTGTTTCTCTATTGTTTCTCAGGACGATCAAAGAATTAGCTTTCCTCATGTACTTATGAGGAAGGTGGTATTAAAATATATGAAACAGAATTATCTCAGATAATTTTAGATGGCTACATTTTAAAAGTCTGAATCTCAGCTGGTTCTTGTGATTTCGCTAGACTGAGGTATGTTGTCCTATGAAATGCCTTTCTGTCTCCACCAACTGCATGTAGCAGGGACCTAGTAATGCAGACTCAGATAACTATGTTGTAGCTATCCAGAGTTAGTGAGATGAATTTCGCCTGAAGTTAAATTGAACAAGTCATCTTTCTGCAGAGCTTAGCAGCATTGCTGCTTTTTGAACTAGTTGGAGCAGTGTGGCAGTCAAACCCTACAAAAACCAATGGGTGTGGAAGAAACACAAAGGAAAGGGTGAACGTGTAGTAGGAGTAAAGTTCACACTAAAACATAAAAATTGCATAAAAGCCTGTGTTTCAATAAGGAGGTGATTAGGTTTCCTAAATGGAACCTGGCAAAGTTATAATTATGTTTGATCAGAAGAATCAGAGTGTCAGATGAGAGTTCATTATTCAGTAAGTTCTCTGTTCAGTTCAACTGCATGAGATCCTGTGTGGCTTTAAGGAAACAACTGAAAACCTAGATAAACAGATAGGTGGTCTTAACAACCAAGCAAGGAAGAGTGATGAAGTATGCCGTGCTAAAACAGGTCTTTAATGAAGAGTTGCCTGGAAAGAAAACATGTAGGAAAGAGAGGGATTTTTTAAGGTTTTAATGTTCAAAGTAGGAGAAATAGCTTATCTCTGATGACCTCCTTCCTGAAACAAAAGACATAAATTAAGGAATTATTTTATAATTATTTAATACAAGAAAATAAGATAAGATACGGTTTCTTACAGGAATAAGCATCCTACCAATACAGCTTCTAAACTGTGATTAAATAGTTTAATTTTTTTAATTTAATAAAACAAACAAACAAACAACTGTGACTTAAGATTTGTATGGTGCCTGAGGCACAAACATGATTGTCAGTGGACTGAGATGTAGGAATACTGCTCTCACTCTGTTGTTCACTCCATGTTAAACATTTACGAATAGCATGTGCCTGGCCTAGGTGGCCACAGAAGGATGTAGGAGCCCCCATACCTTCAAAAACATCCAAAATCTGGGGGTTTCTTTGTGTGGGGTTATGCTGATTATATGTAACTACTTCTAGGAAGTGGGAGTGGACATGAAATATAAATCATACCTTGTGCTTTACTTTGAACAATCTTGTTGGTTTGGGCTTTTTCTATGCTAGTGGACTGAGCAGTGCCAGGGCATGTTCACAAGCCCCGAGGCCACCAGCAGCATCTGGCTGGCATTAAACACTCTCAGCATCCAAAGGTGGAGAGCTGCACCCAAACTGCCCATAGGAACAGTCTTAACCTAGTGCACTGCTGCACAGATGGTACTGTCCAGAGAGTGCCAGCTCGCCTGTGTGAAAGGTGTGGCAAGGGTGATTTTAATTGTTTAAAAAGTGCAGAGAGAAAAAATATCTTGTGAGTGGGAATGTCCTTAGGCACCTCAGTTTACTGGAACAACTACAGCGCTGGTGAACTAGGTTTCTGACAGTGTTTGTTGTTGAAAGATCCTTTAGGAAACTAAGCTATTATGAAATGAGAGGAAATGTTTTTCTCAAGTGTCACTGTTTCTTAATCATACTAATTATCAGTTGTGGTCATTAATGATTGGATTTAAGGTGAGGCAGAGGGTTATGAATAATGGAAGTTTTTACTGTAGATGCTACTAAATAGATGAGGATGTGCCTGTACTGAGAAACAGAGAACACAAAGGATACAAGAAATGGAGGGATCACAGAGAGATCAATAAAAACATGTCATTACAAAGGTGTCTGTGAAGAACAATTTACTTAGGAAAGAAGAGAATCCATATGTCTGTTTTCAAGGAGCAGTTCTAAAACAAGCAAAAGGAAATATGTTTTCATAAAACTCGTAATTAAATGATGGAACTTGGTGGCAGGTGAATGGATGCTTCATAGCAGAGAGGCAGTTCAGGAAATCAGAAATAACCTTCTGACTGCCAGAAGCAGTGGTGTTTGCTGGAAAGGATCAGCCTGTCCTTACCTTGTTTCTCCCATGTCCCCTAAGCATCAGCTACTGGCTGCAGCTGGAGGCAGAATTTAGCCATTTCAGTCTAACCCAGCATGGCAGTTTCTGTTATTCCGTACCCTGGATCGTGTGTGTGGAGAGCGTAAAGGGAACAGGCAACATTTGTGACAGCATTTTATTATTTTTCTTTATCACCCACTTGTCAGCAGCCCTGAGATGATTTTAGTACTCAACAGAGCAAAGGAAGCGTTGCAAGAGGCATTGGAGGGGAAGTTATGACTCCAGAGCATTTGTTTGCCTCATTATGCTAATTCCTCCATTATCTCTGGGGTAGTGCATCATCTTGCTCCAGGTGAATTTAGATAAGTCCTACATTCAGCCCTTAATTCCATTGTTCTTGGGTCCTCAGTCTGTAAAACTGGGATGCTGTCATGAGAGGTAATGATGGCAAATAGACCATCTGTGAGATTCTCAGCTTGTATTATAATAAAGACCATCAAATGAGGTAGAAGAATTCTCCGTAACATGGGTTTCTGGATGCTGTGCCACAATACGTAATCAGAGAATAAATCATGCTGCCCAACATTTATACACTCAGCAAAAGCTAAAGGACATCCATACCGTGGAACCCAAGTAAGTGCAGCTGGACCAATGCAGCTGACACAGCCAGGCTTTGTAACTCATACATACATCACTGCAAACTATGGATGTTTGTCACCTCTGCATTTTTCTCTGCTGTGATTTTTATTCAGGAACATGTGAGATGTCTGAAGGTGGGAACCTTGTGCTTCAGTTTCCCCAGTTATAAAGTAAAAATAATTTCGATTTTGCAGAATGTTGTGATTGTTCAAGTTACTTTGAGATTTATAGATCAAAGGCATCATAAAAGCACAAAATATTTCTGTGTTCAGTAGATACAGCATGAAGGTTCTGTACAATGGTGCACAGATAGTTAAAAGAAAAAAAAGAGTTTTGAGCAAGTGCATATGTAATTTCTATAGACAACTGCCATTACCCTGTGAGGCAAAAGTATTGCCAAATTATTAAACTAATTACAGATATTAAAACAAGTATTAGTCTTCAAACCCTCTGTTGCCTTTTTTTTGTTCCTTTGAAGGCTTTTTATTATTTTTTATTACTGTGGACACCTATAAAAACTTTTAATTTGAATAATTTAGAACTTTGCATTTAATTTTATTATATTTCTTTTCATGTTAGTGCAGTGTTGTCTTTGGGTTTTTAATTGATTTTTTTGTTGTTGTTGTCAAACACTTTGAAACTTCTGAAATGAACTGCATGAAAAGAATAAATAATGACACAGTCATGAGAGAAAAACAGCAATATTTTATTAAAAAGAATCTTTCACAGAATTAAATTCTGTGATTTTAGTATTTTCTGAGCAATTACAATAGCATTAGTACCAGGTTCTTATGAAAGGAACATATCTGTATCTATAGAACAGGCATGGGAAATGCTGCAAATACATGTCTTTGATCTAAATGACAGAAATAAATTTGCTAAGGACACGGTAACATTAAGCATGTTTAAACTGACCCATATTGCTTGAAGTGCAGGTAGAGTATTTCTCCTTTTGATCAGACCATTTGATTTGAAGTATAAATGAAATTAAGTTATGTGCATAATACATGTAATATAATTTGGCACGTTAACTCTTACAGATGTAGGTTAATATTTTATTTGCATATATCCCCTAGTTTTTTCCTGTTCTGCAGTTAAATTTATCATGAGTCTGCAGGCATGACTTACTGCTAGACATGGACACGAACAATTAAGTTTTCAGTCAGAACTACAGTGAGAGACTCCGCTCCGACTGTGTTTGCTAAGCTTTTTGGTAGCTGCATTGATAAGGCAGAAAGAAGTTCATGTGTGAGAAATCTCAAGTGAAGATGCAAATCTCATGCTTGGCTGGTATTCTGTTATCTAAGAATACGTTGATCCTGAGTGGCATCAGAGTAGCTTTACTTTCAGGGTAGAAAAGTGTTTCAGTTTCTTCTCTTTTAAAAGTCTCCTAAATCCTTTGGCGGAATTACTACTTTCCTTATCATTATGGGGTATTCAAATTTGTTAATGTTGTGATTAGAGCTACCATTTCGTAAGGTTTTAAATGGGTTTTTAGAAAGTGTTCATTAATATTCAGAGATTTTTTTAAAAAGTCATAGATTTGTCTATAACATTCAATCAGACACATTTTAGTTGCTTTTCATAGATTTGGAAGTTTGAGATGTGCTTTCTAGTTTGAATCAGTCATAAACGCCTTCAATCATTATGATGAAGTTAGAACATAAAAATAACATCAAACTTGAATTTGTTTGCTCTCCGCATACCCAAAGGCTCTAGGATTCTAAAATAAATCACATATAAAAGTAATGGAAATATGCATTCCGGTTCTTTTAGTTAATTGTCAAGCTACTGTAATTGATTTTGAGCAGGGACTGCTATGTTTACTCCTTGTCTGAATAGTACAAGAGTTGTGCATCTAGATTTCTACAGAGCTATAATACTTTAAACTCCTGGGAGAAAGGAGGCAGGCTAACTCTAAGCAGTACAGGCTGTTGTGTGGAACCCAACTTCTTTGAAGAAAATGCCTCCATCATCTGACCTTTTAGCAGTTCTCTTCTGAACTACTTCTTACCTGTTTAGATGCCCAGCATCTAGAGCTCCCACTCTTAACACGGTAAGATTCTGGAGCTTTCCATTTTCCCATTTCATCTGAGCACTCACAGTACAGTATTGTAGGATTGAGCTCAAACAACTAGGTTAGGATGTTTGTCTTTTTCAGACTTTTTATGTAGCCTGCAGAGACTGGGATGCTCCTCCAGGGAATAATTCAGAACAGAAATCTCTTGTGACGAACTGACTAAAGACCATAGTGAGTCCAACTTCATACTTGACTAAGTGGCTAAGTTGGGTTATGTTCAGAAAATGATTCTTCCAGCAATTCCAGTGCTAAGTAGGCTCTAGGGCTGCAGGACTGTTACTTTTCTCCACCTTTTTGCCACCCTTTGCTTGTGTGTACAAGGTGCTGTCTCTAGGTGCAATAGTAAGTGTGGTATACCTGCCGTGCTAGAAATTTGGGCATATAGCCTTTATCGTAACAATTATAAGGATGCTCATTAGCCTAATGAAGCCATGGTAGTTTAGCTATGAGGATAGTACTGCAGTAGTGTCAATGTGAGTTTGTTCGAGTTCAAAGTTCGAATACTTTGAATTATTTTTGATTAACAATATGCAGTCCCCAAGGAAATAAAAACCTAATATTAGAGATAGAAAACTTGCACAAAACTACACTGCTGAGAGAATACCAGAGTGGTACAGGAAGCGACTCCTCTATAAGACTTGATTTGTAATTATGGATCATAAGATACTGTCTTGCCTCGGTTCTTAAATACATAATTCATGAGTAGAGCTTGAGTAGTTTTTCAACCAATAAAAACTACACTGCTATTGGAATTTAGGGGGTTTATCAGCACAATGAATTTGATGAACGGTTATGGCTTTTCAGTCTTTTTTAATAGGAGTGGCAAGAAGAAGTTCTTATAACCTAGAAAATAGCATAGTTGTATTCTCACCTGAGAGCTTTTATGGGAAGGTGCAGTTAGACACAAAGCTTAGAGTAAGAAAAACTTAGGTGGGATCTAATTTAATAGAAACGATAATCTGAAATCTCATCGTGTTTAAACTGAAATAACTTAAAGTTCCCTGTCATTCTGTTTAAGCTGAACACACTTTGTGTTCCCTGCTTATGTATATGTACACAAGAAAAGCAAGGCAACAGAAACCAAGGAAGCAAAGTTGCCAAATATGCAAGGTCTTTGAAAATTTGAGGCCAAATTTACAGTGCTTTTCCCCAATGAAGTATTTGCTTAATGCTTTTCCAGAGGCTGAAAGGACTTTCATACTGGGTTTATCAGTTTTCAGTACACAGTGATATTCAGAAGACCTCAGTTCTTGCTCAAAGTTTGTTGTACATCGCATGCATGCAACAGAGAGATAAAATTCTGACAATAAATGTGCTCCATCCTTGCTTACTTTTTTAAGCAAAACTGATATGAAGTGTATTGCTTGTTCAGAAAAGCCTCTGTTATGAGATTAATGAAAGAGATATCAGCTGCAGGGTTAACGATTTCCTTAATGATCAACAAACTGTTTACAGTGATCTGGGAAGGAGGGTGTGGATAGTGAAGCAGATGAATTAAAAACTTGGAAAAAGTTTTCAAAAAGTTTGTTGAAATTCATAACCTTCTTATTTCTTGATATATTCTGAGAGGCACTGAATGTAAAAAATATTTCATTTCATAAGTTAAAATACTGATTAGACTGGTCGAAAATTAAGTGTTAAAAATTGTACTTTACAGTCTCAAATCAGTAAGTCACTTGGCAAAAAGAACTTGAAAATGCAAATCTCATTCTAAATTTTTCTGTAAGAATCAAAAGAGAAGAGAAGAGAAAAGATGGGGAGAATGGCAGGCAATGGGTGGACCTCTCTTTGTATTTAACATTGAATGGTTTGGATATTTCCTGAAAGTCTTCAGAAGTCTTCTGAAAAGCTTCAGATGTCAAAATAGAAACACCTGAAGGCCTATTATCAAAATAATAGCCTGTGTAGTCTGTGAACTTGGCAAAAGAGAATTGACTCATCTCCAATGACATGGGACCAATGGATTCCACTGGCAGCCAGTGACTTGTGTGACGTGACTAGATAATGAGGGCTTTTATAAACTCCTCTGCCTGTTTAAGGGCCTAAAAATGAATTTTGGATCACAGGCCAAGATTCAGGGCCAAGCATCCAGGAATGGATTCTCTGCTGTTTTTAAGAACTCTTGAGACTGCAACTATGGATGGTATTTATGCACACTCTGCTTAAGTGGTAAAATCTGTTCTCTTTAGTGAACAAGGGGATAGTTATTCCTGTAATTTTTAATATAAGCTTAGAAAATGTAACTGACAATGATAACCTCAGTGAACCATCCTGGAGACGACAGGTACTCATTAAATAATAACCATTCTTTGTAGTGCATTAGCACGAAGAACCTTAGCAATGGACAATGAAGCTGTTCTGCCAGATAAAAAAAAAACCCTCCCCTGGCACAAAGACCTTCCAATTTAAATTCTCAACGTGACACAACATTTGAATACAGAAGATGAGAGAGCAGGTAAAGTGATATAGGGGTTCTCTTTGGTAGTATTTCATATTCTTTAAATAATAACATACAGATCTTCAAGAGTATTCTGTAGAATTTAGAGTGTGAGAGTGTGATTAAAAAAAAAAATCTGGTCATGGATTTCAAAGAGAAACTCAGCCTGTTGGATTCATTGTATTGACGTGAGATCAAGTGAAAAAATCAAGTGCTTATGTATTAACCGAGCAAATATTTTATTCTAACCAGAGTATTGTTTTGCAAACATTAAAAAAGCTTGCTAAAAGCCATGTCATTCATTATTATCATTAAAAATATTGGTATTATTTCTTTGGAATAATTACAAACATAGCAATTATTCATAAGATAAATGGGTAGGATTAAAAATAAGCACATACAAAGCTATTCATCAATTAAATAAATCAGCCCATGCTATGAAAACTCCATGAAAAGGTACCTTAGAGATTTAGTTAATAGAAAAGCACTAATTACAGGAATGTTGATTGTTTGGACACGGTGAGCAGGAAATCTTAAAAGTATTGTCTAGATAAGACTAGAGGCTTATTTTCTTTTTAAAATACAGGGCAAGTAGTATGCATACCAAGACATTCAGTGGTGGTTTTTTTTAGTGTGATTTTAATATATCTGTGCAAAAAGTCAGATTATCCTGTATAATAGCACACAAGCATAGGATTAAATTGTGTCTGTGTCATCTGTGTTGTGTTCCCCTGACACCTCCCTCCCCCAAAAAAGAACCCCAAACCACACTACCTTTTAGTCTGTAAGTGTTGCATGTTGTGGCTCTGTTTAGGTTATTTCTTACCTAAAAATCTGGTGGGTTTGAAGAGGAGAGAGATGCAGGTCTTTTCCACTGAGAGCATCAAAGAGAAATAGTTGCAACTGTAGGTACTGAAGCGATGTTCAGATGTCTTCAATTCTCCCAGCTGACCCAGTCAGCTTTAAGAAAAGGACGCAGTATGGCTGAATTAGTATGTTGCAGAGCTTGAAAAAGCAAACTTATTATTAGCCTCGGTGACCAGGCCATGCCAGACTGACCAGGCAGCATTTAGCATGGTAAGCAGTACTGTGCCTTGCCAGCATATTCAGGTCTCTCAAATACACTGGGGAAATCGGTGCTGTGAGTGACACCATGCAACAGAGAGATGAGCAAAAAGGTACATGAGGAGGAGCCAAGAGCCCGCTGCAGCCTGCCTGCGCCGCAGGACCCACACACCTCTCTGTCCCCCAACACTTGGCAGCTGCTTTCCATTCTCTGCGTGTGCCCCAGACCCCAGTTACCTCTGGGCTGTGTGGGTGAGTCTCCCTGAGACCCTCTTGACACACTGGCCACTGAGAAACTCCCAGGTACCAAACTTAGTGTGCTGAGCAGCCTATGACTAGAGTTACGTATTCACTTCAGATGAAAACCAGCTCGCTCATCTGAGCAAACAGAAAACTAATCTGGAAGGTCAGACAGCTTTTACTTTCCTTTGTCAGGTTGTCCTCATTATCGTTGCAGGGTTGGTAAATTATAAATATCTACCCATTAGGAAAGGAAAAGTCGTACTTTCAGCGCAAGTTCTGTTCTTTCTGCTGGGCTCGCTATTATTTTATTATTTCTAACCCTGTTATCTGTAGTATTTCAGAGGTAATGTGTTTATAGTTCATGTAACTTTGCAAAGCAGGATCTCTGCTGCTACATCGAAACGGCAGTACAGGAGTAATTCCTGCTTCACGGGCATGTGTGTGCACTCCACTGCATGCAGCCTTTAGACTGAAAGAGACCAAAATCTAAGACGGAAATGTGTCACTTCCCCTTATCCATTCTTCAGCTCAATTTTCATGGGAATAAAAGACAGCTGCTTAACCTGGAAGGCCCGTGGTATGCGTGTTGGAGGGAGCAGGGCTGTGGGGGTTGCTGAGCTTTGCTTCCCCGCAGTCTGTGCATTGGCAAAGTGTCTGCCATGAAGTATGTGTTCTCTGAAAGGCCTGTGAAGTTACCGATATATGTCTAAACAGGGATATAAATAGAAAAGCGGGTCTGGTAGTGTGTGCAAGCTTTATTTGGAAAAAAATCCCAAAAGGGACTGAGAACAAAAAGAGCTTTTCACTGCCTCAAGCCTGATGCTGGCCAGGGTCCAGACAGATCCCTACTGCTGGCTGAAATTAGAGCTGCGTGAGGTCTATCCCAAGTTGTGTCTGGTTGCCTGTACTCCTGGACCTCTCTTCTGAGAGTTACAGATCATCCAGATTTGGAAGTGTCTGTCTTATTTTGCTTGGCCTCTTTCCTTACGTTGGTGACTAAGAGATGATATGATGTAAGAGTAATTTTGAGATCCCAAACAATCTGGAACAGTGCCCATGAGTGTAGCTTTTTCAGGGAGTAAACTTGGACTTTCTCTTGCATCTTGAATTTAATAATATTGACTTAAAGTATGTAGTGGGGAGGAGTTAGGTGGTGTTTTCCATAAATATATAACCCATTTTTAAATTACACATTTACATAAAGGTATTTTTAAAAAAACCAACTTCTTTCTTTTTTTTCTTTAAAGGACCTTTGATGATGCCTGATTATTATTATTACTGTAATTGTTGTTATTATTTAGATTAATAACCAGAAAAATTACCTTATATGATGAAAAAGTATGAAAAAAGTATTCTGGGAAATAGGGCTTGATTCTTTGCAAATCTGGAGCTACAAAATCTATCCTAAGAATATACAAATTTCAGAATAGATTGTAGCACCCTCAAGTCTGGGGGCCAAATCAAGACCTTACCTGCTGCAAAGATTGACTTGAGGCCATATTTGTCTTCATGTGTTCTGTAATATACCTAAATTCTTGCTGTATATTCAAAGTAAATTGAGTTTTGAGTGCTGGGGAGGGGAAAAAAAAAAAAAAAAGAGTAAAACTGTGTCTTATATTTAGTTACTTTACGTTTTCATTTTTTCTTGTGACAAGAAGACATAACTACATAAAATGTCATAGCAGCAGAACACAAGCATACTGTTGTGTGCCGGGATCACAGTCAGCAGTCTTGGCTATATATTTTTGCATCTGAATGTGTGCAACTCAAAACAGAGGTTTATTAGGAATCATCAATCCCAGTTTATGCAAAGAACAGACAGTTCCTTTATGGCGGAGTCTGCTTGCTAGTCTGTTGCACAGCTGGGTATAGCTGAAGAACAAGTAGAAGACAAATTAGGAAGTTTGATTCATGAAGTAACTGGAAATATCCAAGCAGAGATATGCTCCAAATCACAGGCTATTAACAAGAGAATAGGGCATACACAGTACATTCTTCTGAGAAGCACAGTTCTTTAAGACAGCTCCTGTGTCTTTTGAAAGGAGCACGCTATTCTCTGAACTTCTCTGGAGATCTGTGTTGCTGCTAGTGATGGTGTGCGTTCATGTGAAAGCAGAAGGATCCTGCCAGGTTCTCAGTTCAGGAGAGCTGGCCACTACATTCTGCCTCATCCATTCACACTACCCCAAAAAACCCTCAATATCCTGCCCACACACCCTGGGAAACTAGGCATTTTATGTATGTTTAACGTAATTATATCTTAATGTTTAATTAAATTTATTTATAATTAATTTAATTAATAATAAATCAACTTAATTGATAACCTTATTGTTTAGACACTTGCTTGTACAATTTTTACTTGGTGTTTATCATCTCTCTCTGTGAGCTGTTCTGTTGACCTCTTAGGAGCTAGGTCATAAATAAGCTGTTGGCGATATAAAATGATGTGTGCTCTAGGAGTGCTTATCTCTGCTGTGTGTAAAAGGTCACTGTATAGATAGCTTTTATGTAGGTATTTAACTAAATGGTGGTATTTCTCACCTTTTTTATGTGTTAGCTGATTGCAAGATGTTCCCATAGAAATTGACTTCGCTTAAAGCGTGGAATTAACTTACTTTTTACTACTGTAGAAATTGTGACAAAAATATCAGAAATACTTAATGCTGTCAATGGTAAGAGTAAAGAGTTACAAAAGCAATCCTAACAGCTCTTACACCTCCTGTTTTGCCAATCCATTGGTATTTCCAATATTGCATTTTATAGTGCTTTGTCTAAATTTCAAAGAGTTGTGACTTCCATCAAAGATTTTTCCACAACCCAGAAGAACTCATTATCAGAGAAAAGTTCTTGTCTGTGTTTTCACTGTCTTTTCACTCTACTACTCTTAGCTCTACTTCTAGGGTATAATTCCCAATTAAATAATATTGTCTTTGCAGTTCTGCATTCTGCCCTCTGCAAAAATCCAGCATTGTGTTGCATTCTGATGATTTCCTTAGGTGTCTACTTCTCTGTGGTTCAGACATGAAGACAAATTTTTCAACTGTATTATGGTATTCTGTGATATTTTGTCACAAAAAGAATCCATAAAGATTTTCTTAAGGATGTTCCTGACATAAGGGAGCTTACTTATGGAATGTCTAAACAACTGATTATGTTGTGTATGATTGAGTTTCTTGCTGGAGCAGCACCTAGTGTCCATCGCTTACTGAATATAACTTTGATCAGCTGTAAAGCTATTCTCAGTTTCTCATTGAGTTCCCAGGCAACCAGATTGCTATTTTACCCATATATTTTCACTAATTCTTTGGATTGTGTCTCTTTCCTCACTGGTGTTCTCAGAACGTACAAAGCTAATGTCTGTTAAATACTTCATGTATGTTCAGTTCATTTTCCATATATTTTTTCATGAAACAAGATGCAGATTCTGAAGCTGGTGCTGTGAGAGCTTTTATTATGTGGAAAGCCCTTTCATTAAAGACAATATTTAATTTTTATGATAAACCTTCATTTTGCAAAGCAATTTTTCCTGTTTCTCTTCACAGTCCTTTGTGCGTTATAAGTGGTAAATTGAATGACTCCTGGGAAATTACTTTTCATTTCTGCAGAATTAGTAATATTGATGACACTGAAAGTCCATCAATAATCTGATGATAATACTACATTTTCTGTCAAACAAAACAATATCCACATCACGAGGCCAGAGAGAAGGCAAGTCTTAGAACAATATGGATTTTTCTCTTTAAATAGATTATGTCTTCAGTTCCTCACTTCATTATTGTGTTTCAAACAGTGGAGGAGGTGTCATAGTAACACATACTGTTGTGTTTCCCTAATAGCATAAATTCCTAAACTTCCTCCTTCAGAAAAGTCAGATAGAATGTCTAGGGTAGAAGTTAAAACTAACTCTGTGTGAGAAAACCAAGGCACTTGACCCAAAGGCTATCCGTAACTAATCTCCTGAATAATCCCTTAACAAACAGTGGTTCGGTAAAGTATGCTGTATAAAAAGTACAAACGGGTAGGTTGCAATGTAGCTAATTTACATGTGACGTGCATAATGTTTTATGGACATTTTATTCTTGCAGTGTGTCTGGAAACCTTGAAAGAAAGAAAGATAAATACAGTTTAGTTCTGATCGTAGTGATCCAATCATCTTAATAGGGTCGTGAGATCATTCACAATCAAACAACAAATCCTTGGAAAAAAATTTTGTCATTTCTATGCATGACAAATAACTGTTTCAGAACCAGCAGCTTGCTTGAACCAAGACAGAGGGTTAAGCATGTGAAGTCAAAGAGTTACTTACAATGATGTTTTATGGGATAATGATAATTTTTTAGATCTGATAGAACATTTATGGAGTTGCTATGAGCTCACCATAATATTACCAATGTAGTTGATAGTTAAGGAAGAAACAGATTAACAGGGGAACCCACTATTTCTTAGAGAAACTATGGTTTACTGTCTGAATTCTCGATACTTGGTAAATGAAGCTGTTTCTAATTATTTTATGACATTACCTATATAGATTTAATCAGGAAATTAATCAGTGCTATGGCTGTGTATTTAGGTAGTATAAGAAGATGTCCTTTTCCCTATTTACATATAGAGGGGAGTGATTACACTTACAGACATGTCTACATCTTTTCAAATGATGTTATAGTATTGGAGTGATTTACAGTTTAGATCAGCTTCCAAGCTCTGCTTCTATGCCGTCATCTGCCTCCCCAAATGAAGGGCAATCAGTGCCCATGGAGGATGACTGGAGGGAGATACCACCTCCTTCATCAGAGACCATGCCGAGGGTTCTTAGGGGAAGAATTACAAGCAGACTTTAGTTTGTGAAAGAAATGTAAAGCTAAAATGAGCTACTGGAAACCTCCGTTAAATTCGACTAATTTTATTAGAAAAACATTCCACCTAGGTCAGCTGCTGTTGTTGAGACAGATTTGTCGTTGAAGAAATTTTATCACATTTTTTCAAGTCTGCATTTTTCCATTTTCAATCTTCTCAATATATTCCTTACCACTCCTACAGCAGTTGCCTACAGGCTCATATCAGTGATGAGGATTTTCTCTACTTTTTTTAATGTAGCAGATACACTGTCCTGTATATTTTCAATTAATATCCCACACACACTCCTGACAAAATTAAAATGCCACCGCAAACAATGAACAAAACCCCAGTTACACAGGACCCCTCCAAACATCTGAAAACAGGACATCTAATAACAGAACATAAGGAACAGAACATTGATTTTCTGTAATCCACTAGTTGGGCTATCAGCAGAAAGCAGAAACTTACTGAATTTTATTTCCCTTGTCCCTGCCCCACTTCATTATAGCTGATTCAATACTGTTTATTTGCACATGCTCGGGCATGAAGTACACTACTGCCTGGAGAACACGTATGTTAAGGTCGAGCAAACCCACTCTTCCAGTAAATGCTCTTCTTGGCAATTTAGAGATCTGACACTGAGTAAGGGGGAAAGGTCTTGTATCAAAATTCAGCTTCGCTATTTTCTCATAAACTGTGCAATCTTTAGTGACTGAGGTTGTACTGAATCAACAAGATGCCTTTATTCCTGCCCAAAGCTTTTTTGGGACTAGCGCCTAACAGCCAGTTGGCAACCAGTCAGTTGCATTTTGGTTTTACTGCATGTTAGAAAGTAGCCAATTAAGATCTGATTCCCAGAGTGAAAAAGAGGGAAGATAACACCTGCTATGTAAATGGCATAAAATAACACTAAAGTAAGGATGTATTTAAAGTGTGAACGTATGAACACAGATGTGCTTTTCTTTACGTGAATTGATAATAATGCTTTTGAGACTTTTGGGTAACGTGCCTTTGTTGATCAGTTCATCAAAGAGTTAAAAGAACAAAATTGTGAGAGAGTTTTGCTTCATATCAGTCATTCGCTTCACAATTTGAAGATCACTGTTCCCTTTTAATCAGCACATGGAATATATTCTCTTTTCTTGGAGAGGGCAATTTGTTCATTACTAATTGAAGTAGACTAATTATAAATGATTAGCATTTGAAGAAGACTTTTAACTGCTATATAAGACCAGTTCAGTGTGCCTTTCTCTGCACTTCTCGTGAGTGTAACTTAAAATACATAATTCAGTAAAGACTTTAGTATAAAACAGGATTAAGTATACTTCTAAGTCTTTATCAGTCATTTCTGCTGGTCTCTAATGCTAAACAAAATGATGTTAAATATGCAGAACTGCAAAAGACAGAAATTCAGTATAAATGTGCTTGCTTTCTACAGGAGATATTCCTACTATTTTTCCATGCACTGTTTTACTGCAAATACTGTTTCATGAAGAATACTAAAAAAATACCTTAAGCTTTTAGTTCAAAATGGACAGCAACCCAAGAGGTAATACTGATCTTGTAAATCCAGCTGAAAAAGAATCTTAGAAATCTGCACTGAAGGGAACCGGACAGATTCTGTAATTGCTTGCAGTATCAGTAACAGTATTGATAGGAGCATCAGTTTAGAATAAAACCATTAAAATAAACTAACTCACATACTTACATATGTGTAGAACAGAAATAGGTTTTTTAACTCCTTGTCTCTCTCCTTGCTGTCTGGTTATAATGAACTCATTCTGTACTATAGAAGGTTCTTCATCATTTTCAACCTGTGAGCATGACCACTGCTTTCTGAATGACTCACACTTCCAAGGCTGCGGCAGGGAGAAGAGCAAAGGGAAGAAATGAAGTGACTTCTTGCTAGAAGCTGTTCTGTGAAGCCAGTTTTTCTCTTGGGGAAAGGAAAAGATTTTTCACTTGACTTCTCTATTTTAGTCCTGTACTGCTTGTCTTAGTTCTCCAAACTCTCTATTCTTTGTGAAGGTCTCTTACCTCTTTTGCAACTGGCTCCCCATCTCCTTCCCATGAAACATCTTGGGACCAGCCTTGGGTCTTGGACACAGTCTCAAGGGCTTGTAGTTAGTTATGAACAAGGAGCAACAACCAGGTGGCCCGCATGACAACATCCCTAAACAGCTTTATCAAAGTGGCAATAGTAATGGTTATGCAGTTGGCTGTGCACTGTACAAATGCAGCAAAGAAGATTCCAGCCCAACTGATCTAAGAGTAAAAGGAGATACCAGATGCAAAAAAGCACAGAGCACAGTCATGGTATGCTGTAGTCATAGAGCTTTACAAGCATCACTGTCTTTAATGAAGTTTTCTGAGGCTTCATAGTAAGGGAATTTTTTTATGAATGGAGAGGAGAAATATGGGGAGATACTTTCACTCTATCGTGTAAGAGGCAGAGCAGTTAAAATACAGAGACTGAACTGAGAAGTCATTTGCAGTTCCTCCTGTTGAATTACTGGAACTTACTAGGATGGGGCTATGATGTATTGAGCATTAAAAATAAAGGCAAATACATTGTATTTAATAGAACAAGTGACCTAGTGGTGGAAGAATGAAAAGACAGGGTGACATGGACAAAACTTTGTAGTAGAACAACCATCTTTGCAGCAATGTTTTGAATAAGTGAGACTGAATATATATTGTATTTCTTAATATATATGATCATGAAATGCTGGTTGATCAGAGCTAGAAAAAGGAGGTTTTGTTGTGAGGATAAAGAGGAAAATTATACCTGGGAGGTACCAAGTAGAAGAATTTGCGAAACTGGCTCCCAGGTTGAGAGAGGCTAGTGAAAGGTACAAGTGAAAAAACTGTGTCTTTGGATTGTTGCTTGAATGATAGAATGAGAAAGTTATCCTGAGCGATTAATAAAATTGTGGAAAAGTGTTGCAAGTGAATATCAAGATGCCTGTTTTAATTTTGTTGAACTTGAAAAGTTGGTAGGTGATCACTCATATGAAGATGTCAAAGAGAGGAGGAGGTGATGGGTCAGGCCCGGTGGGGTGGGGCTGTGAGTTGCTTTTAAGATAGTAGTTAAATTTAAATTTGCAAGTAAGAGTACCCTGAGGTAGTTTAAAGGCAGGAGAGAAGGAGACAAAATACAAAGTATTTTGAAGTTCCCACCAAGAACCGCAATAAAATCTGGAAGGTTCTGTGGAAGAAACCCAGTGAAAAAGAAATCATCATAGTGCACAGTCAGAGAAGCCAAAAGAAGACTGATTTCAAGAAGAACTTAGTTGTATTGAAGGGAGCTGACAGCTCAAGGTTGGATGTGGAGTGCTGTTTCTGAGTGTAAAGAGATTAAAGAGAGAGGACAAATAGTAGTTAAAGAGGCAAGGGGGGTTGGGGCAAGCATGTTTGTGCTGTGGCGTGAGAGGATGTGAAAGCAAGGAAAAGATTAAAAGAGGGAGTAAGAATAGACACTAGCAAAATCTGAAGTTACTGTTCCAGTTTTGTGATAAGGAAAATGAAAGTAAGCAGCAGGGAGGAAAGACAAAACTTTGCAATGAAAGCAAATGGAGAGGACTGAAAGAAGTTCTAAAAATGTGTCACGGTTCGTTGTTGAATCACCAGACGGTGATCTTTCTGTCTGCTGAGGGTGATGAAGGTAGTGAGGTCCAGATACAGCAGGACCGACTGAATCATGGCTTTCCCATGCTCATCTATACTGCTCTGATCCAGACTTGCCATGTTTTCTGGCAAAGGCATTGTAGATGAAAGCTAAGGGTTGAATTCCATCTAATTAGGCTCAGGTGCATCCAAACATACATGTTTCTGCATGAGGCTGTTATATAAGATGAGTGTCAACTAAACCACTACAGCTGCCTCTTAAAGAGAATTATCAGTGGGTTAAGCATGCCATGAACAGGTGTATGAACATGCCCTGAGCACACACTGGAATGAGAACCTAAAGACCTAAACACTGTCTTATCCATTTTCTTTATTCTGCTGGGGCTTAAACAAGGCAAAATTGGGACAAGTAAATGTAGAGATAAAATTTCAGATCAAAACCAGGCATTCAGTATTTGCAAAGCCTTTGTGTTCAGGGAGACAATGAAAAGAGGCTATTTGGATCCCATAGTTGAAGTCAGATAACCAAAGTCATGCCTATTTTAGAAGTTTGAGGCCTTTTACAGACGGTCTTTAGGCTTTTCTTTTCACCCCTTACTTCAGAATAGATCTGCCATTATTGTGTTCTCTTATTAATGTTTACTAACTGTAGGGATGTTGATGTTCCAAACAAGTAGATGGCTAGAGATGTCCTTCCTTTTCTGCCTCCATTGTAGAAAAGTACCTAGTATAGCATATCATGAGTAACAGTATTTTTGTATTGTTATACAGATAGGAGTACATTTTAGCTATATGCTATTATTTAACAATATTGCCACATTTTGCAAAGATGTGCTCTACACAAAAGAAAAACAAGTGTAGGGAAATGAGTTATAAAACCTTCCTTTTAAATGTAACACAGCAAACAACTGAAGTGTACCATGGCAAAGTGAACTGCAAGCAGTTTGCACAGCTTATAATGCATGTATTCTAACAAACACATCAAAGCAGAATATAACCACTAAGTATTTAAATATCCTTGCTATCATACAAAACTAGTCTGTACAATTTCTTTATATGTGAGGTGATTCTTTCAGATGTATTTACCATATTTATTACTTTTTCCCAGTATCTCTCCTGCCTTTTCTCAAATTTGAACTCAGAAATACTTACCTGTATAAAAAAATTCCTTACATTCCTCTCTCCCTCTTAATTTCTCTGTTCCCATTTTCTATCTCGTATCAGAAGCAAAGTATAACTGTATTTGCAGATTTCTCTTTTTTCTCTCCAGCTTTTCTCCACCAGCAGGCCTTTGATTTGAAATTGTAAGGCACTTAATCTTTTGCCAGCATTCTTATAAACAGATTCAGCTTGTCCTTTTGCCGGTGCTTCAGCATGTAGCCAATTTCCTCTCTTTTCTTGCAGTTTAGAAGACCTCAGATAATTCTTCCTCTGTTCTCTCACAAATATATGAAATTCTAAGTAGTCATCTAACTTCCATCACATTCATGAGGCAATTCCATCACCACCAAATTGCAGACTTGGCAAAACATTGTCCATCTGCCTTTGAAATGATATAAGAAAGGATTGAATTTCAGAGATGCTGGTACAGACAATCTAATCTACTACAAGGCTGCTTGTACTTTTACAGAATAGCCTGTTCTTTTGCATATCCCAGCATGGAATGCTTAAGCTATTATTCAGCTTGGTTAAAGTCTCCATTCAATTCACCAGTGCTTCACATTTTATTGATGAAAGACAAGGTCACTGGGATTCATAGAATTTGGCTTAAAACTGCTGATTTGCAGGAAACAATGCAGTTCTATATAGATCTTTAGAAAGGACTGATCTGATGTCAGTATGCACTCGAATGTTGCTTGGCTGCAGTGTTAAAAGCTGCTGAAGTAGAAGTGGTGAATGCTTTTACTTCTGTTACAAACTCCTAGTTAATGCCTCTGGTGATAAGTTATCTAGGAATAGAGTCATGTGTTAATCCCTCAGGTTTAGTTAGATAACCCCTACCGAAGCTGTAAGCAGTTGCCACCTCAGATTCTTCAGACTGAATCCAGATAGATCATCTGTAATCCTTTTTTTTTTCCCTCCCCTCTTTCTTCTTCATTTTAGGACTTTCAATCTGCAAGCTGTAAGCATACACAAAAGAATGTGAGCAGCTGCGGTTACAGAGACATGTCTAGTAAGCAGCAGTGTGTGATTCACAGTGGCACTGCCCGATATTCTTTAAAAAAATATTTACCCTATCTCTTTAACAATGTGTTTTAAAGTAGGACAAGCAAAAATTCTGACTCTCTGTCCTGTCTCAGCAGTCAGTGTCCCTCACACAATGATAGTGCAAATATTTCAGTGTTAACTTTCAAGAGCACTAAATCCACCACAGTCAGGAAAGATATTAAACACTCAAAAAAGAAATACACGCGGTTGCTGGCTCTCTCAGTCTGAACAGGCTCATCCATCCTTTACCCTCTATGGCTTGTAGGCTCTGCCATAAGAGAGGAAGAGAGGCCATGTACTCTGAGGGAAGGTGTTTTCATTGTGTCAAAAATAAATGGCTGAAAGCTGAAGTGTGGCTAGTGCTGAGTGTGCTTCCTTGGCAGGAGCTGATGTCATTCTGAACAGCAAAGCCTTTGAGATATTTCGGTGGTCCTATATTATTTATTTTCATCATATAAATGTTTATTATCTGTCTCTAAAAATAGATTAAGTGAATTTGAGAATGTTGCAATGTGAATAAGTGGCAATTCGATGAAACTCTTTTGGCAATGTACCTACGCTGCAACCAACCACACAGAGTTTTCTGTCATATAAAGACTTTTTTTTTGGGGGGGTGGGGGAGGTGGGGAGTGGGAGTGTTAAACATCTGAATGTCTGTAGGCTTACTGGCTTTGTGTACATTCGTTGTGACCATTTTATTAGTGAAATAACCCAGAAAAGAGATAGGAATCAATACAGCATCATATGCAGTGTAAACGAACTTGTGTATGTTTGGAATATAGTAGTTAAGATCTTATCTGGTCATGCTTACCCAAATGATAACAGCCAAAATACATAATGGACTATGGAGCTGCTCTAAACAGCTCGGTAGACCAGGATAGTTGAGCGATAATCCAAGAATTTGTAGCAATAAACATTGCTTTCTCTTGTTTCTAACTATACCTAACTCTGATTGCTGTTGCAAGCTGAACTCAAAGATGCTGCTGTGTGTAACTGTAGTGATGGGTTTGTGGTAAGCGTTTGAAACTGGAGTTTTGTGAGGCTTATGACCTGTATTGCAGTTAGTTGTGGAAAATCCTTGGAGTGGTTATGAGCGATCTTTATGATTTTTCACCTGTTCTGAAATCTTATTGCTCAATTTGTGTTCTGTGCATTAGGATAACACTTATAAATACATATTTTAGTGGGGTTTAAAATTGTGTAGTCTTTTAAATACTACTGAATGTTTGAATTGTGATCCCTTATTGAACTGTGCCCTTTATTTGATATGTTGTCAAATACCATTCCAGAGTTCTTTCTAATACTTCATCAGACTGACACTTCTTTTGTCTCTTTCTCCATCATCTTTGGCAAAGCACTTGCATAAGAACATGACAACATAACAGAATAACAAAGTCCCACTTGAAAAATCTGTTTAACATGTTTCATAGGGAAAATAATGCCTTTTTCTAAGACGGAACCACTTTTCTGAGATTTTATTAGTCATTTAGCACCCTTAAAATACATTTTTTTAAAACATCTGTAACACTTTGGTCTTTTCAGCAAAGTAAAAAAAAGAAAAAAGAAAAAAGAAATCTGTGTGATTAGAAGAATAGTAGCCCCAAGGTTAATCTCTCTTATCTGTTAAAATCCATTCCTACCAGACATAACAAGAGCTCAACTTCATGCCAAAATTGATTTGAAGTATATCTTCGCTCTTGACTTTCTCTGCAATGGCTCATTTCCCTTTTCTGTGCTTCTTTGTAATGGCCTTCTTCCAAGCTGTGAGGCTGAGAAGTCAGTACAAGCCCAACACTGATTTCAGCAGGGAACTGCAGAGACATTTGCCCTTTATTGTAGATGCAGAACATAAATTGAATCCAGGGAGAGCAGCATCCTAAAATTACCCCTGGAGTAATTTTTCTAGACCAGACATTTAGATGATGAGCATTGTTCCCTTTCTCTAAGCTTTTTTAATATCATAGAAAGTCAAGCATGTTCCTACTGTAAATATTGTATATCCCTTTTTTAAACATGATTTTTACAAGAACCCTTTTGGGTGGCAACACAAATGCAAAATACTTAGGATCCAAATTAATTCAGAAGTAGAAGATCCAGTTTGGAACTTTGCACAATAAATAACTGCTGACTGTGGATTTTGATGGAACATAATATATCAGATAAAACTGCAGGTCACGGTGCATTTAAGGCCTCTACTTCCAATACTGGGTTTTATTGTAAAAACAATTAATTGATTAATTAATTATAGTCAGTCATTTATCATCCTAATGCAGACATTTTTTCTCTCTTAAAGTCAGAGTATGTCTCTTTCTTAGGAGTCACACTTTCCAGAGCCCTTTTCATTTTATTTTATTGGTTTGGAAAGGGAGCAGGCAGACCTCAGAGCCACGCATTAAGACACAACCTATCACTTTCTGTACTCTACAAAGGCAAAAATCACAGACAACTCTTTCATCTGCAGGGAGGGAGGTATTACAAGCCTAAATCAGAATCCTGAGCGCATTATTGTCTTTGCCAAATTGAATATAGGGATTGTATTCAGAAATAGTTTATGAGACTTTTCACAGTAGTGAAGAGCCCAGCCAGTGTTGCAAGAATGTGTTTTTAGTAACAATCAGAAATTCCTCTTAGCCTCCATCCGTTAAGAAAGACATACCCGCTAACACTACGTACCAATTACCACTCTTACAGAACATAGCGATTAGTTTTGAACATTATTGTTTTCCTGGAAATAGTTGGTTAGAGCTAGATACAGAGAAGAGTTTCAGCATCGTAGTAATTGCTGCTGGAGTGCGGATCCTGTTTGATAGCGTGTTTATTGCCAAGGGGCACACACAGGCCCATATCCAAAAGGCATTTAAGCAGCGTGACAGTAAACATGGTAGTAACTATGCTCAAACCCGGTCATGACAAAAATCTACAGCTCTTCTTTGTTCCCTTACACAAGGAAGAGTTTGGTGCATCAGAATGGGATCCAGAGCACACAGAGCAATTGCATCCAGTTAATGCGAAATGCTGAAGATAAGGATATATGCAAGCAACTTCAGAAGCTGTAGGGAAAGCATTTGCTACTTAGCGAGTAAAAACAACTCCACATCTCTTTTATCTTAACTTTTAATCTCAGTGTGTGGTTTATATATGACTTTTTTTGCCATGTTCCTAATGTCTCACAAGAAACAATAAGAAACTCACTACACTGTGAAAGGGTTCCACTACACAAAATCTGTTTTCTGATGCTTCCCATTCTCCTCGCCCTCAGCAGAGCAGAATGATAAGGTATGTTTAGACCAGGAGACTTACGAATTTTGAGAGAAACTGTCTGCTTGGATTTTCCCTACTCAAGTCATTATTTCAGCACTTTCTCAAGCAAAGGATTTTTTTTTTTTTTTTTTTTTTTTTTAATTTCCTTCCTTGAGTAAGGTCACTTTTTAGATGTGCTAGGATTTCAAAAATGCCAAGCCACATCTAGCTATTCTTTAGAATGTTTAACAACACTGGTTGAGACAGAGATTCACAGCATCAGTGGATCACTGGAACCTTTTTGTCAGTGATTCGTATTTCTCCCCATACAAATGTTGCTGTAATTTTTTTACACTTGGAAATCCAGCATGAAGTCATTGAGCCTGAACTGGACTTTAATATGGAAATATATAATGGTTACATCTTGAAGTTTATTCTCTCATGTTGGGGAAAAATAGGTAAAATATCTGTAAAATCCTTGATCTCTTTCCATGTTCCATATCGTAAAGAAGTCAGCACAGTAGATTGGACCAAGAAGCTACTAAAATGAAGTTTGAGTGAAACCCTTTCTTCACCTTTTCTAAATTGTATTTGTAGTCCAAATATTTGAAAAGCTCCATTATTATGTTGGCATACATTGTTGTTAATAACAGCTTCCAAAGGAGAGCTGGGCGTTTAATGCAACTCTCAATTTTTTTAAATAGAAAATTGAGTCACATGGAAATGCTAAATATATCCTAAATAAATAATTGAAATTTGCATATCATAGGAAAATGTCTGCCATAGAGGGGCTGATTATAATGAGATTTATTACACAGGGAAAACATTTTTATATGCTGATTCAATTAGCTTTGAAAACTTGCAGTAGTGTGCCAGTGTTGCTTATTGCCATTATTTGCTTCCAAGGCAGCCAATTCATTGACTGTGTTCAGGATCAGTCATAAGACCGGAATTAAAGCATTATCTCTGCAGAGGCAATGTGGATACACCCTGGTGCATAGTTTTCTTGCAGTAAGGGTTATGGCATCAAGTCTTTTAGGTTTGGCTCTTTTAGGGCTTGTTCCATCACTGTTACAAAGTTTTGCCATTGAATTTAGTCAAGACTGGACTGAAAATTAGTTTGGTATCCCATGGAGTTTTCAGAGCTCAATTAAATATTTTCAAATAGCATATGATTGTAGATAGAGTTATTAATTAATGCCAGATCCAGTGCCCTTTGAAATCAATGTGGTAGTTTTAAGGCTCTGAACTTCAGACCACATACTCAAAGACAAGGAGGTATGTAAATGTAATGTGATTCCCTGTCCAAGATGAATACATGCTTCTGATCATATCTGTATGAAATATTTAGATCCTGGTCTAAAGCACTTCAGCACTATTTTAACATTAAGCACATGAGTTGTCAGTCAGGCTGTTTGGGCTTAGAGTTAGCCATGAAGCTGAGAACTTAGTAATGAAGACGGTTCTAAAAGTAATACTTAAGACTTTTCTTTTGGTTAAGAAATATTTTCAAATAAATTTCCCTCTCTAATTCTCAAATTCTGAACTGGTGGTTTGCTAGGTCATTTGAAATGCTCTCCTTCAAAACTACTCACTCAGAATAATAAGACTCTTTATATGAAAGTGGCCTATTATCATAAATGAATAAAGCTCAACCTCTTAAGCAAGTGGAGAAGATTGTATGAAGAGTAGATCTCAGTCATGTACAATATCTCCTTCAAACATGGGGAATTTTCATGAAAATGACAGTACTTCAAAATTCTCTTTCCTTAATCTGTGCTAAAATTACCTGATTTATGTCATAAATCACTTCTTCTAACTACCTAAGGTTACCTACTTTAAATGGTAATGAGCTTTATGTTTAAAACTTTACAGGATTGCTGGTAGGTAATTCTAGAAGAACATCTTAAAAGAGAACTTGGGGCTCTAAACACTACAAAATAGAGTGAGCTATTTAAATTAACAAACAAGCTGTTAGATTAACAATTAGTGTAGTGAAAAAAAATATCATAGGCAAACTTCATTAATGTGTTGCAGTAGAAACATCTATTTCAACAATTTCTTGATCATTAAAACTGAATTCTACCTTGTCTCTTTAGTCTATAAAAACATGTAAACTTAGACAGGATCGGGGCAGTGGAGAAGAGCAGGGGAGGAATGTAAAACTGAACTATTTGTAGCTTGAACTAGATGAAAAAGAAAAAAAGATAGGTAAAATCATTTTTTCCATTTTCCTATAGCAAAACACATACAGCTAGTCTTGTTTAACTATGTCATGGGATAACAAACAGATGGAAGAAGCAAGTTTGAATTAAAAATATAACCCCAGTAGTTATCTATTTTTCAGGGCAGAGGAGGGAGTGACTATTACAGAAGCCTCCTGGGTAACATCACGCTAAAAACTTCCCATCTGCCTGTACAAAAGTTTGATAATACTCAGCTAGATCTTGTAAAACTCTGTCAGTTATGCATTATATGGGTGACAATGCCAAGTACTTAGTTTTAAAAAGCTCATCCATCAGTCTAAGGTTATAGACTCCTGTAAATGTGCAAATGGAAAAAAAGAAACTTGCTGAAAGTATGACGTAAACTTGCTTGTCTTGAACAAAATGGGACATATATTCAATCTAATGACAACGCATGTTCTGATGAACAAAAAAGGCCATCCAGGGCTGCATGATGATACTCATTGTTTTATGATAATTTGAGCTTTTGGCTTTTCTGTTGCTCATTACAGAACGATGTTCCCAGACTCTGCAGAGGAGAAAAGGGTGTGTGTTCAACTCTGTGCTTTTTTTCCTTTGAGAACTTCCTATGGATATAGCACTTGTGAAAAGGGTTCAGCTTTTCTCTATATCTAGTAGGGTTTTATTCGCCTTATTTGTTCTCTTGCTTAAAATCAGCTGTTCATACATTTTTCTATACTGGAGCATCCAGAATGATGGCCCAAATTCTTTTTTTCCAGTGATTCTGGGACTTGCACCTTTTGCCTTTACACATATATTATTTAGCCAAGCATTATTTTGGTTGCCAATGTGTGTAAGAAAACGAGAGTCATGCAATATGTTTCTCATACACTGCTAACTACTCCAGAGAGAGACTATCAATGTATCTGGTGCAACTAGTATCATTGACTCAAATCCATCAACCATTAACTCAGTTTTGCCAACATAAAAAGAGGCAATATTTAATATAAACAGTTTCCACTCTGAACTTTGCTACCACAATAGCCCAGCCTCCTGCTCCAAACAAACAAACAAACACTACCTAACAAAATAGCAGTTAGTGTAAAACATAGTTTGGCAGGATGTGTTACAACCAGATCATCTTTTCCAGGTCATATGCTTGTTATTGCAGAGTTTGAGAAGGAATGTTTTCTGGTATAGCAGGTGAGTTTGAGAAGGAATGTTTTCCGGTATAGCAGGTGTATTAGTGCACTGATTTTGTTTAGTTGAAAGAAGTGGTTTGTTTTGGTAGCCTGAGAGTGCTTGTGCAGATTTCTTCCCTACAAAGTAATACCTGTTGGCTTTTGCTGGAGGGGAAAACACAGTCTTTATGGCCCATTATGGAAAACATTGCAGTTCGTTAAGATGCAGTGAGACAAGAGAAGGTTGTATAACTGAGTATATCAGCTTGCAGTGACTCTCTAATTCTTCATCAGTAGATTATGTTAGGTTAGTTATGTCTGTCTTCTCAGTGAAATCCCAAGGCTCTGCTTAGTCTTTTGTGGCATTGAAAATCCTTGTGATCTATTATCAGATTATCCTTGAAAGAGTACTATATCTTTCACTCCTAGAAATAAGCAATCTGCTCTCTAGCACTCACCATTACAAGGAGTCATTTATTACAGCAGAACTTTGTCATTCAATTATGCTTTTGTGTAGAGCGCATGGCCAAAAATCTCAATCACAAATGTCTAAAGTTGATTAAAGAAGTTGTTGGCATTCCAAACTTCAGAGATGCTGATCCAGTGCTGAGGTGCCCGAGCGCCAGTGCTCGTGGCAGAGAGGAGCCCACCGCAATCCTTTGCAGATTTCTGATCCTTTTGCTTTCTTGTTTTTCAGGCTGTGAGCATTCTCCTATGGCATGTGAAATACTTCCCCGTCTTTTCTAAGTTATTTTTCTCAGCATGCAGTGAACTGATAAAAGTGAAAAATATTTAGCTAAAGCTTTAATTACTTTAGCCTACTTATTATGTTCAACACCTTGCTGTATGCCTCGTTTCAACTTCTTTTGATCCACGTTTTCATGAGAAAAACTGATTATAGGTATTACAGGTAGAGACCTGACTAACAGTAAGAGACTTGTGGCATAGCAGCAAACCTGTCAAATTCATAACCTAGTTGTTCTTATGAGATATGTTTTGTTATGCTATGTAGAAAAGGATTTAAATAACTGATCATTCCTTTCCCCAAATAGGTCACTTTTCTTTTAGGGTTAACTGTGGCTAGCAGTTATAGTTTAACTGCTTTATGCCTGAGACAGGAATTCCTTATGTTTCTGTATGCAGTAAATGATGTTAGGGATAAATCAATGTGTTGACATAGCACGATACCAGCAAAGCTAATTGAACCTGTGTAGCCAGGGTCTGGCTTTTGTTGAACTTTGTGAAATCCACTAGCCAGGAACTATTTGTTCTTGCAGCTAGCCCGTTCCTTTCTTTACCCACAGGCAAAGTAAAAGAATATCATAAAGCATGGGAGGATGATGTAGAAAAGGTAATTGCATCTGTTCTGTTCGTTCCCAGAGGCTCAGAAGGCAGGAACAGGAGCCTCTGTGGCATAAAGTTAGTCTTTGAGAGTAGATACCCTGGAAAGAGAGAACAAACCCTCAAAATGGCATTGCTCAGGAAGGAAGCTTTGGACTTGGTCTCCTTTTGAACCATCTGCTACTGCGTATTCTCTCAGCTTTTACTACTTCCCTCTTCAAGTCACTGCAGAATTTATTGTACACCTTGCCCTTGCCTGCTGACTCTGCTGTGGGGTCAGTGGTTGGCTAACATATGCAAGAGGCTGTTAAACACAGTACAATGGAGACAAATCTCCTCAGACCAGCCGTAAAAATGGTGCACAATCAGGATTTGTATTAAAAAAAAGGATTTTAATCTTTCTATTTCAGCAACTTGGATCACGATTTATTTGTATTTATACTAGAAATAAGACATATCCAGATGAAGCGTTGATCTTTCAGTGTAACTACTAGGTCAGCAGTATTATTAAGTCTTTTCTCTGCAACATGGTACTATAAACATGGCCTGATTTTATATAATTGTTCCTGTTTTATAAAATGCAAGTTACTTCTATTTGTTGTTGTCTTGTGTAAAACTCCCCTCATTCAAATTGTGTGTCATCCCTTTCCTTTTGTACTGAGAAAACATACTCCATTAACTGACTCCTGCGACGGTTGCTAGTTCTCAGTGTTTCTGTAGTGCTGGTGCAATAGTTGTTCCTTTAGTGACTCCTTCTCTTGAGTCCTAGAACACTACAACAGGGTAGTATTTGAACAGGTTAATTCTGGTAAACACTTGTTGATTATTGTTTTCAAAGAAGAAGTGAAAGGTCGCATAAAGAAGTGGAATTTTCCTCACTGTACTATACTGGGAACAGGGCCCTGCCATTCCTTCCCAAGTACCCCGTTTGACTCTGGCAGCAAAAGGCCATCATTAGAGAGGAGTAATGAAGGTGTGACAGCACCTTGGGCAAGCTACCAAGTGCATGCAAAGGTCAGCTAGTGGATGAAAGGGGAGTGCAAGAATTAAATGGAGGAAAATGCCAGTGTTATGCTGATGTTTTCATTAAGAAAATCACTGAATCCATGGAACAAGGCTGACATATACAGTGGTAAAAATCATTACACAGTGTGTACTGCATGTTTTCCTGTTAAGTCAGCATATTGTACAGCTGTGATAAAGGGGACTGTAATCATTTCACAATAACAGTGATACAAAATTGTTCATTGACTCAGCTTTTTCTCCATTATGTGAAATATATTATAACTGGCCATGTAAGTCAGTTTATTTCATTATGCATCTTTCCACCTCTATGCATATCATGGCTGTAATCATCCTTTTAAAATTATTTTCTCAGATAGTGCTTCTTTCTATGCAAATCACCCACCTTT
Source organism: Ibycter americanus (assembly GCA_035590275.1). NCBI lineage: Eukaryota > Metazoa > Chordata > Aves > Falconiformes > Falconidae > Ibycter > Ibycter americanus. The sequence continues at coordinate 9,294,215 of JAVJGI010000001.1, forward strand.
CCTCTATCTTTCTCTTAAACAGGTATGTTCACTAAATTACTGTAATTGGACATCACACATGGTAAAGCCTGGTTTTAGTTATGTAGCTAGAAAATTTTGCTGCAATGCCGCTTAATGAGAGAAGTCGTTCATCAGGCCTGACCGACTGGTAAATCCGTCACGGACCGCGGTGTCGTGCATTTCTGCATTCAGTAATTTAATATGCACATGGAAGAGTTGACTCTCCATTGGACTCATCCAAATTACACCAGTTTGGCAATATAGAGAGGTGATAAAAGGGTAAAAGAGCCTTTGGAAATGCTCCCCACTTTGGAGTGTTCTGGGGTTACAGGCAGGCCCAGAATGGTCAATTATCTGGCTCTTCTGGACAGGTGGATGGCTCGTAAGGGACGCTTGCAGCCAGAATATGAATTAGAGTAGCTTTAAACTTTCTCTAATTGATGCCAGGAGTTCAACAGGTTCCCAGGCAACCTGAAAATACAAGGAATACAAAGGTGGTTCAGAAAGTTTGGTAGTAAATTTCCCTCCTCTGGAACTCAGTAACAAAATTCATGCCGAGTTTGAGGATGGCAGAGTGGGAGGCCAGATTTAATGCTTGGCTTTTAGTCTTGGAAGATGCTTGTAGCGCTGAGCCAACAGCCCTTGGGGTATGACACATGGCCTGTTCATTTCAATTTCATATCCTTTAAGTTTCATTCCTTCTGCTGTTTCTCTGCATTGGAAGGTCCATTTGCACAAAGAATGTTATTAAAACTGATGTCCATCCAAAGACATAAAGAGGTGCTTCAAACATTGATCAGTTGTATTTTACCATGCGCTGATGGGATGTGCTGTAATACTGCCTTTTCACAGACCACCAAAAAGGGATACGAGAGGAACGTTGGTTCTGCAGCACTGATCTTTGGCTGTTGCTGTTAAATTACCACTTTGAAGAGGGAGACAAGTCAAATGGAGATGTTTAGTGAAAGGATAGCTGTGACCACTTAGCATGGTCTACGCTCCTCCTTGCTGTTACTGCTCTGCAAATGATCCACCCCAGCCTTGGCATGCTCCCCACTCAGCCAGCAGCTGTGGCAGCAAAGCAGCAGTGGTGCTTTCACAAATCCTGTTTGGCTCTTGGGGCAAGGGAGTGGTAACAAGCAGCTGGGGACAAGTGGTGTCCTGAATTCTTCCAGCTGTTTCTACAGTCATGTGTGTAAGCATGGAAGAAGGTCACACAAGGGAACACTAGTAGTTAAAAATGCTCTGGACGAGAGAAAAAGGGAATCCTCATTGATTGCAGGGTCCTTAGTCAGACCTTGAAGGAGCAACACGTTTCCATCCAGGGTCCTGACTCTTCCCAAAGACTCAGCAGGTTGAGCACCTGCAATGTAAAGCCTAGAACTGTCAGAGTATTGCCTACACTCAGTCAAATAAGCTGTCTCAGTTTGACCCTGTTTGCTCATCATCCACAGTGCAGAACTGGTAGTTTACTTGCAGGCTTTCTTTTGGAGTACACCAACCAGTTCCTCTCAAAATAAAACCTGGATGTGGTTCTGTGGGTAGCTCACTCCAGGGACAACTCATTTTCAAATGTATGTAAGACCTTGGGAGCTTTGTTTACATGGTCTTCCCACACTGTCTTGGCAAACCTTGCACCCTAAAATATCTTCATATGTCATATGTCACATGCTGTACCCACAGCACACAATATAGACTCTGGGCATCTCGTTAAAAAAATACCTTTCTGGCAGGTTGCATTAAGGTCATTATTTTGTGTGTTTTGAACAGCAAAAACAACCCCCTCTTTTCAGGGTGGATATTGAAGTAGCAAATGGGGCTAGAGGGATTATATCCAAGCACTGCGCAGTGTGGGCTGCAGTACACTTCGGGCATAGTTGGTCCTTTACTGATGGAATTGAACCCCAAGGAAATGTAGATGCAAGCTCACTATACCAAGTGGTCTGAAGCCAGTGAATGTTTCTCATAGTGTAGATGTAGCCTTTGTCTTCTTATAAGTGTTACCAAGCAAGGCCAAGGTCAGCAAAAAGGTCTGTTTTGGGGCTGACAATAGATAGAGGAGTTTCTGAGTTCTAGCCACAAAAGTTTTCTTTTTTTGAGTTAGTTTCCTTTCATGTGATGTTTCTTTTTATGGCATCAGTTCAGTTTACCTCCAAGAAAAAATAACAGGATATACCAAAGGATGTGGCCTTATTATTTTATAAAAGATGAAATGAATGAGGAATATGGGAGAAAAGCTCCATATTTTGAACTTTATCCTTCAGATAAAATTCAAGTACATACTGGTAATTTACTGGATATGCTACTTCTGATAAAAAGATCACAGAATGAAGAAATGAATCATTCTATTGCTCTCAGTGCAGGATGGGCTTAACAGGTGCCGCTGGTGGGGCATTTACTAATGTTTAATTCCATGAGCTACAGTCTAGCTGAAGCAGGGATTTCTAACTTACTCCACTGTAGTCCTTTGGGCAGAGTCCCCTCCATAGCTACTGGACTATAGTCCATGTAGTCAGAAAGGAAATAGCATCATTGATCAGACCCACTGTCAGTATAATAAAACGGATATCTGCCATAAAAAAATGCTAATGTGTTTTCTTTTGTTCTCCTGGGCAATACAACAGTAGTAGATTGATAATAGTCAAATTATCTGTCTCCTAAGGAATTACATTTATAAACAAACACGTTTCCTGTACTTGCAGATGCGATAAACCAAAACCAAATGACGTACTGACGTAAAAGACATATTCTAGGATGTATTTCTACCAGTCCTACTGCTCCAGAAATTCTGTTTTTAGAGTCTGTCTTTTGTTTCTGTTCCTCCACAGTTGAAATGTCTTCTGCTGCATTTGCTTTCCTATTTTCAGCAGTTTCTGTGACAATGTCACATAGTCATTTCTGTTAAATGATCATAATTGTTAGCTTGAGCTTGTTAGGTGCTTAACAAATGTATAACCTACGAAAATTAACCATGTGAAAAACTGAATAATGCATTTATTTTTATTTCCGTATGCTTTGAAAAAAATGTGCTGTAACTAACCATTTTCAGTTAAAACATGAACACTTAAAAAAAAAAAAAAAAGAGTGGGGAGCTGAATTTAATATCAGTAATAGAATCAAGTGGGAATGAATTCAATATGGATAATATATTTTAAAAAAGCTAGATGCCTGTTACAATCTGAGCATTTTACACTCATGATATTTTTGTTACAAAAGTAGTTTCATTTGTAATAATTGAAGTATGTGGGTTGCAGCTAGTATGCATGTATAATTTTTTATTGTATATACATTTTTATAACAAACCTATCATCAGAAAGTCCAAATGCTTAAAGTATTGAAATAAGCATTCTAACTGATTCAGGAAAGTCCTGGTGATGGTGATTAGTTACCCTGGTTAGAGTCATACTATAAATACATAAGAGCAAGACAGGTAGTTGAAGGAGGCAAAAGACTCCTCAGTGTAACAAAATGGCTACTGCAGGTAGCAGGTGGCCTTTGAAGAAATTCCAGGTGCTCCTGGGAGAGGCTAAGTTACATCTTGAAAAGATAATAAGAAATAGTATCCAGTAAGTTTTAATAATGGGCAATTTTAAATAGTTTTTTTACCCAAGGTCATACTTGTAATATGTGATGAGAAGTGCTAAATGTAGAAGCTTTATATCAACAAGCTTGTTTTGTTTCAGTAACTGATACCTTTTCCAAGGCTGTCAAACCTTTCCAAATGGGAAATAATCACCCAATACTAACTACTCCAAAAAATGAAATAGCCCAGCATTCAAATGCTGTTTTAGCTGGTAGATCTCATCCCTAAACAGATAAAACAGTTAGGGTGGTGCTTGAAACCGAGTTACTGTCCAGATTGTGCAGCACACTGTCTGATTTCCCTGAGCCTTTTAAAGAGATGTATCTCTCTGGTATAGATCCCTGTGGTCTACTTACAAAGAAATTTCATTACCATGCTGTGCGGTCCTCACAGTGCTGAAAGTAAAATATTGGATTGACAAGAACTCGTTGTGGAGGAGGGCTTATTGATGATGGAAAGACTGATTCAATCTCTAATCCTGAAGAACGACCTGCCACCTGGAGTGATAGTATACAGATGGGTGCAATCTAAACTCTCCTTCCGCCTCAAGTTGCATTTGGCTGTAGATTAACAATGTGATTCCATATAATGAAGATGGTTGTTTGGTGCAGTGGCAATTTTCTATTACTGACATGCCATGTCAACAGTTCTGACAAAGCTGTAAGGACAATGTTTAAATGTGCTACATCTGGCTGGGACGGTTGCCAGGTTATTAACAGCCCCATTAAAATTACCTGCTGAGATCTCCTTTGGTAGAAGAGAACGTAGAGCACTGTTTCGCCTCCAACTCTATGCAGGCGTAATAACAGTCCGGTAGCACACATTTGGAATAATACAGTGTTATGGTAGTGGTAGCAGCTTTTTTTACAGTTTTATTTTGGTGAGGGAATATTTTATAGCTTTAATTGTATCGAATCTAATTTTTGTGGCCTTACTCAGGGAAATATCCCACTGAAGTCAAATAACAATTTCAGTTTAGGGTGGAGTTACATCGGTAGGTCTTGAGTTTATTAATGATATTTCCAATAAAAATACTCTGAAGATGTATGCATACATACAGACATTTTTTAAAGCAATATATGAATGTCCTTTTAATTATCCTTTTTTCCCCCCCTGTTCCTCTTGAATGGCTATGTAACACTCCCAGTGAAGCATACATAATATGAAAGGGTTTTAAGGCATTTTTGTGAGTAAGAGTAAAGGGCCATGCTGTCCCAGAGGACACTGCAGAAGGCACAGCACATTTTCTGGTGAGACTCCCCCATTCCTTTTGAATGCAGAGGGACCACTTGCCAGTATAATGATAAATGGGCTTGTGATCCTAGCACTCTATAAGCAGGTTTTAGTTCCGAGTTGAAATATTCCCTCTAAGTTCAGTTGCTGAATGCTGCAGAAGATTCTTGCACTCTCTGTCTTACCAATCTGTATAGCGCCTGCCATAATCTCTTCCAAGCTGTGTCTCTTCATGCACGTCCAAAGGATCTCTGCATACTGAGATCTCAGCAGCTGCCTGCTTCCCATCCCTGCAGCCTGTGAACAAAAGCCCACGGCTTGTGGTGAGGTTACCTGACGGTGCGCTGCCTCACCAGGTGTGCTCGGGAGGGCTGTGCTGGGGACAACGTGGTGTCCTGGCGACTACACCTCAGCCAGCCTTTGAAAGCGTCCTGCCTCTGTTGGCACCAAGTGTGAGCTTCAGGATGACTTCAGGCTTAGCTCACAGTGTGCAGTGAGAAAAGGAGCTCGAATGCGGTCATCTTAGCTCATTACTGGTATGTGATCAATGGTGTCAATAAAGAACTGGGGGCATTTCACATCTGATTATAGTCCTCTTCCCTGGGATGCTGTAGTGAGAAAATTCATTTCTTTGCAGCCTGAAGAAAAATACAAGTCTTTGAGTGCCTTTGTGTCAGAGTGCACAGGCTTTAGTCTGTGTCCCTCCTGCTTCAACTGCCTGAAAAAGTGGAAGAATTTTCAAAAATGTGGGCCAGTGCAAGGGCTCTTGATATTTATTGCACATGGAACTTTCCACATGTGGCAGAAATAGAAGACTAAGTTTAGAAAGAGCAATATGACTTAATGTCTGTTGTGCCATATGTTTTGCCTGCTGCTGCTGTACCAGAGAAAAGGGACGCGGGAGTAACCTGACCTCGTTCTGACCATGGCTGTGTTCGTAACTCCTCAGGGCTGTTACAGCCACATGAAGAACTCTTACTCTCCTGCACTGCAGAACAGGGAGATAAAATACACATCTATGACAAAACCTGGAGCAAAAGGAGGGCAGTTTTGCACCTGTATTCTGCGTACAAGTCTGCTATGGATACTCTGAAACATGTATTACCTCTTATTTAAAATTAATTGTTTTAAGAACCCGTGTAGCTCTTGGACTACCATGGTAAGAGTCATAGTAATATACATGTTATGCCTGTTTTGCAAGACTTAAGAATGAGTCATACATGTACAAGGTAGGTGACATGAAGAGTTCTGTGCAAAGACAAACAGTAAAATAGATAAACATTTTAATTTGACTTGGAGCTTGGTCTATGTCATGTAATGGATGTTCTGTGCTTTAGAAGTAGGAAATGAAAACCCACAAAAGCTGGTCATTTCGTGGTGTTCAGTGACACTCAGATTCATTCTTTCAGCTATCTTACTGTCTGGTGGTAGTGCAGAAGTAGAAACACAAGCGTGTGGTCTGAACTGTCAATCTTGGGAAGGGAATGGTCAGTCTCACAAGTGAGCTTTTTAAATTTGTCTTATGTTTTATTCACATAGTGAGATGGGTGTAGGTCTTTCAATCCAGCTTAGGAGAAGAAAAGGCTAAGAAAAATAATGAAAGAATGTAGTAAAAAATCTAGCTTTCCCACCTGTGGTGGTAAGTTCCAGTGACTGAACATCCAACTGTGCTCTGTGCACGGAGTATTGATTTAAAGAGGCACCATCGAGTTGAAATGATGGACTAGTTCCATAGCAAGTATGCAAAGATCTTTTACATGACTTTGTGGGACTTGTATCTGTCTATATTAGCAATTTAGCCTCATACTTTTAATGTAAGTATCTTTTACTTAGACTGTGTTGGAACTAACAAATTACATTATTTAAATTGGAAAAAAGTAAAGGAAAATGTTATGCTGCTATTTTTACTCTAACTACCACTAATATTCTCATTTTAAAATGGATATAGTCAATCATAGTCTATTTCACTTTCATATTCCAATATTTGGAGTAGATTTTTTTTTAATCTTTTCTAAAACTGGAAGTACTTTACCTTCTGATGGAGATGGAGGAATCATCCATATCCATCTCAAGTGTATTTCAATTAACTGTTTTTTTTATGAAACTCATTTGTATAGAAATTAATATTTGAGACAAATCTGATTAAATGGTGTCTCTAGGGACACATATATAAACCAGAGTATTGCAAACTCGGTTTGGTTTTTCTCCTAGAGAATCTGCACATTGTCTTAGAATATTCACCCTAAATTATATGGTTACATTAGTTGCCTGGTAATATCGTACTAGATAGATACAGTAGTACCTGTGTTTAGATACTATGCATAGTACTGGCTATATAAGATGAATGGTACCAGTCCTATTAGTACACTATCTACAGCCAGATAATTCCTTTCTTTTAAAATTAATACTGTCTCTATTTTTCATAGTAGGTCAGACATCATTTTAATTTCTTTTTCTATCCCATCTCAGACACTGATAACTGATGATGGCTCTCTTACATTTCAGGGTCCTATTGTAGTTTCAGCTGTCTTTTTCTTTCTTCTTCAATGAGTTTAACTCTTTGAGCTCTCTTTTCTTCACCATTTCCCTTCACTTTTTGTTACTTAGCCTTTATTTAGCTTTTCACCTTGCCTCATCTTGCTCCTTTTCATTGACGTGATCGTTTTTATTTGTAGTTCTGGATCAGTTCCCTCGCTTACAGTCTTAGTCATTGTCTCTTCTTGATGGGGGACTTACCTGACCCTTCTCTTCATGGTCTAATAGCTGGAAATTTCTCTTCTTTAATAATTAGCTTATTTTGTCTTACATCATCCTGTCTATTGAGCTCTGTCTTTTGTCATACTTCTACAACCTCTAATTTATCTACATAAGTTCTTCTCTCATTTGATTTTCTTACCTTCTGTTCTAAGGTTATGTTTATACTCGTGACTAAGCCATGTAATGGACTAAAGCCAAAGTTCATGTGGATCCACATATCTATGTGGCTGGTAGGATGCAAATGTCCCTGTATTTAGTAGTCACACACTGTCTAAAAATCCTTGCTTTCCTTGTAGCAAGTGGTGCCTAAACCCTCTAGAAAAGAGTATCTGAAGTATCCTCAAGAGCAGATGGGATATCTAGTAGCAGCCATTCAGGCAGAGCTGTGTTCTTCCAACCTACAGGAGTGTCACCACCTTGGTTTAGCACTAGAGTTGAGTAAGCCTGACTTCTAGGGTTGCCTAAAGACAATGCCTTAATATGTTTTTGTAAAATGGGCCAAGACTTTGTAGAATACTTTAAGTATTGTACCATCTGAGGTATCTTCTTTTCCTCTGTAATTGATTCTGACAGCCTTTGAACTAGAGGGAATTACAGGAGAAAGACCCTCCCTTCCAGCCCTGAAACAGAGACCAGGTAGAAATCTTGCTCGGCATGTTTTTTTATCACATTTGTTTGCTTGCTTTCTCCTTGATTTCTCTGCCTGTTTTTCTCAGCAGCTGTTCTGTCATCTTCCTTGCTTTGCTCTTGCCTTCTCTTTTCTTCCTCTCTTCCTCTTTTTCCTTCAGATATTTCGTGGTCTCTTGTCATCCTTATAAAAAAATCTCATTTCACCTTTCCATCCACCATACAGCATGTATCAGACTTGGATATGTAAAGTCCCTGTGAAGTTATTACAAGAATGAACGCTCCCAGGAGTTATGTTATCATGTAATTTCCAGGTGTTGATGGGAAGAAAGAAGTGATGGTAGGACCCAGACATACTTTTGCATAGGTTTCCTTACCAGTAAAGTTTGTGAACGTAACAAGTGTGTTGTAGATCAGTGGTTAAAAATGCAAAACACAAAGAATTGTCAAGCAGCTTTGATGGCCTGATTAAGAATTCAGTTAAATGGGAGGTTAAGAAATGAGTGCATTGCTTTACTTTAAAGACATGCAAAAAAAAAGATATTTAGGAAACCCATTGGTGAAGTAAACTGAAAATACTGATTGCTTGCATATCTAGAAATTATTTCTATGTAAGCAGCAAAGCTATTAGGATGACCCTCAGGCTTTGTAGATACATAATAACTTAAAAGAGACTGTTAGGGCAATATCTGAAAGGAAACATAGGCCAACAGGCAGAGACAGCCACGTCATGGAGGTTAACAACTGTAGGAATTAAGTGAGAACTGTTAACGTATGATCTGTGTTAGACTGTATAAAGGAAGTTTAGATCTTAAAGGCCTTGGGGAAGTCTAGGGTGGTGATTCAAAGGAGGTTTCTAGCAGTCCAAAATTCTGGAGTAGTCATTCAGTGAAAATAGAGAGAAACTTCCTACTGAATTTTAAGATAGGTTTTGATGAGTCTCATTTTATTCGTGTGTACAACATCCACTTACCTTACTCCTTCAGCACTTTTCCAGATAACCCATATCTGACTTCTACATAGCTAGTCTTTGAAATTAAGGCCTCAAAATTGCATATCACAGTTTATGTTCACTGGACTTCAGGTACTCTTATCTTTCCTTTTAACACTTGAGAAAGAGCAAAGCAAAAGGTAAAACTAAACACGTGGCAGGCAAGCAATGAATACAAGTTAGGAAGGAATTTGTTTTCAGCTGAAAGGTACATATATTGGAACAACAATTTTCATTAACTGCTCCCCGCCCCCCCCCCCCAGTGTGATCTCAACCCTGCTGTGATTCATGTTTCCTGGGATTCTTCCTCCTTTTCTATTGTTTGTGTAGCATTAACTCCACAGCTAAGCAATTCTCTATCCCTGAGGTTTATATTTGCCATGAGAGATATGGGCACCAAACCCCATGCTGCTAGAATTCCATTATTACCATCTATATTTCAGTCACTTTTAAAAATATAATACAGATTCAGCACCCGTCTTTTTTGTTCTGGATGTCCACCATAGTAGTGTTTAGACCTCCCAAGGTCAAACTCAGATTCACCTACTCATGCCTCTGGAGCATCAACGAAGACATCCAAGGTCAATGACCCTAGATTGGCATCTAGACAGCCTCTCAGTGTTAACACATTACGATGTGTCAAGCACATTTCTGTATAGGACTTCAGTGTGGGTTACCTGATATCTGGCTGTCCCAAGAGTAATTTTGACAAGAATTCAGTACGTGACAAAACTACATTTTTTACCAAATATAGTTGTCTAACAGATTTAACAATTCAGGACAGAAAAATATAGCTTCTGCTTTTACACTTTATTTCTCTGAATAGATACCAAAATTTTGCTTCTACTTCTGTGTTTATTTCTATTCCTTTCCCCCTTGGTCCCTGGAGAAGGCCTTCTTGCCTCAGGTCTTAACACAGTCTTACCTTTCCCATACCCTTGCTCTGGTTTAGCTGCATTCAGTGTGCTGGCTTAGGCCTACCTCTTCTTCACAGGTGCACCTCTCCTGACATCCTTTCTTACATGTCCATCAGCGATTTCAGCATCTTCCCTGTCATTCAGGCTTACAAATCCTATGTCAATTTTGACACTGTCTTCCTTCTTTCTGGAGCAAGTTGTCACTCTATCATATCGCTTTTCTCTGTCTACCTCTATCTTCCCTCTTCTACTTCCGTGACTGAAAGTGTTGTTCAGGATTTAGTCTTCTTTTGTCTCAAGCATTGCAGGTCTAACGCCAGCTTGGATCCCCTGCGTTTGTCCCAGGAGTATCCAGGAGACCACTCTCACCCTTGGTACTGGTTGTCATCCCTATGCTACAGGTTTTTTTTCTCCCACAGCTTTCAAATGTCTTGTGGTTTGATGGAAGTTGTTGCACTATGGGACTGAAAACTGGCAGCAGAGGGCAGAGGCATTGCGACTCTTTAAGTAAATCTGTAGTGCAGGCACAATAAACCCAGTGAGCTTTTATTGTCTAAGAAGCCCATGCAGGTTAAGTGCTCTCCCTGAATCATCTGAGTCAGCCTGCATCACTGGCCAGGTGTTTTCATCCATGCTGTGGGCAACAGGATCCTTTGTGGGATCATCTGATCAGCTTCTCTGACCAGGGAGATATTTGTGCTGTTCTCTGGTCTTGGCTTAGGCAGCAGATTACTTGGGTTTTCTAAGTGTTTTGAGGTTTTCATGCCTTCAAAAACCTACCAGGCATAAGCGGTATGTTTCATTGTAGGGGGTTAAACATTAGTTACTGGCGTAAACATTATTTCTGATACTCAGGTAGAGGTTCAGTGTTTGTGGTATATTGGTCTCATGCTGCAATTAGCAATATGGGACAATGGGATGCTGTGCTGCGGTTGTGGCCTGAAAAAGTAGAGGTACCTGCTGCCCCCGAGTTATTTCTACTACTGTTACAATATTTGACCAGCTGTTGCTGTTCACTCCAGGTAGTGATTCTCCATTTAATGCGTGCATAGTCAACATGAGTCCATTTACAATCAAACTGTCTCTTTACAGTGAGATTTTATACTAGTTCCATGACCGTGCTTCCCAAGCATCACAGTTCTTAACGCAATGTTAGCTACGGTGACACAGTCCAAAAGTCAGAAACACTGAACTTTGTTTATTGTTTGTTAAATTGTTTCAGAAACTTGCCGTGGACTATAAAAGCTTTCACAAAAAGTGACTGTTCCGGTTTTGTAAGGTGCAGCCTTCCAAAATTCACTTCTTGTTGGTTTTAGAATGTATTAAATTACTGTTCATCCTTATTTGACTGATTTAAAAGGTTGAGAACTACAAGATTATGGATGTTCTATTTTTTCCCATGTCTCTTCTTTATTGCCTTTTTTCTTTGTTATCTCTACTCTTCTTAAAGTCTTAGTGTAATCCTCACCCCCTTCTACAGGGAACTAAATACAAACAGTTCCCTTGACAATAGTTAGTACAGGGCTCCATAAAGAGCTGGCACAAAATTAAAGTAGCAGGGAAATTTCCAGTAAAAATATTGCATAAGCTATGCATATACATAGAATATGCTTGTAGCATAATTATGAATGTGTCCCTCCCTTGATACAACTTCAGTAAAGTAGCTTGAGATACTTATTATCAATAACTAAAAGTTAACTTCAGTTAAGAACCCTTTATCCTTTTATGTCCTCTTTATTTTTCTGTTTTGCTGTGTGTATTAGTGCTTCATTCTTTCCTGTCATTCATTTCTAAGGAGGGTCACCTCTCTGCTGCTAGTTGAGAGATGGTGATGACTGGTAAAGACTAGTAGCAATGTTCACAACAGTGAATCACTTGAAAATCAAGGGACTGTTTTCAAGATAAGGTGCTTCTGTGAATCCACTTCGGTATGTGTTGGCTGTTACGAGGATCAAGGTCCAGTGGTGGAGGTGTTCCCGGAGTCTGTGATACGGAGGCTCAGCCGTGAAAGAAGGGAGACGTATGCTGGGGCACCACTGCCCACATCTAAGTGTGGGTTTATACAATTTCCTAAGTTAGGAATGAGAACACACATGATATGTAGTACTGCTGCATGACAAGTGAATATGCAGTACTCTTAAAACTCTTGTACCTATTTTTTGCATACTCAGCCTCTTTCCTGGGGTTTCCTCTGGCATTTCAAATCTAGCTCCTCAAGTATAATCTTAAATAGGGAGTCTTTATCTCAGCTAGGGCTGCCTGGCAAACAGGAATTCTGCTTCCTGGACATTTTAGTTAGGAATTCAATTTATTTCTCTTCTTTAAATGTTCATAGTTAAAAACCCATATTCATGAGGGAGAGATTCATATTAAAACTGCCACAGTCCCATTTGCTATGGCACTTCCTAGGTACGCAGGACACAATAGTGCCAATTCCTTCTCTCCTTGATTCCAGCCGTGGTCTTGTGGCTTATCAGCTGCCATTCTCATTTAACAACCCTGGCTGAGTACATGTAGAGAGCCACAGCACCAGCTTCACAACGGGTTTGTAAATCTGAATTTCTCAGATTTTTTCACGTTCCTAAGATTTCAATCTCAATTTTGGATCTTCTGAAAAAAGTGAATATATTCACTAATGTTACATTGCATAGATTCCTTCCTTCCTTTACAGAGATGCAATAACCTAACGATAAAAGTGAAGTACATTTGAAATGTCTTCAGAATTTTTCTTACCAATTCCGGTAGCAACAAGTTTTCAGGTACCTAAATATAAAATAAAAATGAAATATTTTTAAACTCTCAGAATAATTTTAATACTGGTGTAACATATATAAAATATATAAACTTACATCTTTTTATGACTGTACGGCCAAGTTAAAACCAGTTTGGACAGAATTCAGAGCATCAGAACAAACTTACTTGTTTTGGATGTTATATATCCCACTGTTTTTGGGAACTGTGATATACTGAATGGGAATGTATCCCATTCAGTATATCACAGTTATGTGTACCAATGTATAGGCATATAAGAAAACAAAAGGAAGCAGAAACTAGTAATGATACTGTGATATTAACTCCCATTTCTCAATGAGTTTCACATTGCCTGAGAGAAGATGTGTGGCTATGTTTGACTGTTTTTCAACAGAAGCACGGGAGATGATAAATGTACTTCTAGCCTAGGTCTGCTTGTGTATCGGAACTTAGTAGAAAACAGAATGGAAGAGCAAGGACACGCTATGGCTTAATTCTGTATTCCTGCAGAGCCTTGAAATTGTTTGGCCCTGATCTGATGTGTTTTGTTTTTTGCTGCTCCAAATGAGAGTGAAGAATTCTTTCCTGTAGTTAAAATGTGTTTTGAATGAGCAGGTGTTGATACAGTCAAATTTGCAAGCTAATTTAACTTACCGGGATTTCAACTGTTGAGGCACAAGGGGAAACGTTTAAAAAATGTTGGCAACAGTAAATGCCTATAGATCATTATTTCAGATTGTTGTTGTTGGAGGAAATGTGATGCAGTGTTTGGTTCATCAGCTAAAGTTCCATTTTATGGTATCAGTCAGGCTGAAGGAGGTCAGTCTGTACCCAGAAAGATCTCTTTTGAAATTCTTCTGTTCTCTAATTCCATGAAAGAATAGTTGGAAGAAAAAACCAGACCACATTAGATGAAAGTTGGTATCTTGGCATAGCTTCATGAACTTAAATGGAGTGATACTGATTTACACAAGCTAAGTGTCTGCCCTTAAATCTGTTGTTTAGAAGTCATCCAGAAGTATTTTCATACCTTTCAAGGGGAAGTTCAGATTGTCTTTAAAACCTGTGACACTTTACTAACTGAAGTGTAAAGCTGCAAAGCAGTAACCAAGGCACTTTCTTTTTAAAAATTGCACTCTTAAGAAAAATCAAATGCTACAAAATAGCTTTATAGCCAAAAATAGTTCTGTCTTGGTGTTTTTGAAAGTTCAGGTGCTGTGAACTTAACTGTTTGTATCCAGGCTGTGGTAGGGGTTTTGCTGCTAACAGTGAGAATTTCTTTCCATGCTGCTCATGATGTGAAATGTATTCTTCATGCTACTTGTGGTCAGGCAGCTGTAGATAATCCACACTATTTATCATGGCAGCAATAGAAAACCTTTTGTTCTATTTCTAGATCAGCTAGAGTCTGATTTTTTTATGTAACACCATTGAGGAGCTTCACTTTTTCTAAGAGAGAAAAGAAAGGCTGGAATAAATTGTAGAACATCATACCTATTTCTTTTCACTTCTATGAAATAACCTATTTGGCATTTTTAATGCATGAAGTTTTTGATACGTGAGGTGAAAGCATGGAAATTGTCTCCAAGTCCAGAAAACATTCTGCACTAGGAAATGCGTACAGACAGATCTTCTACATGTGTCTGTATGCAGCCTCTTAGATCCATTGTGGAAAAGGACTTGAAAAGCATTTGTGTATGTTATAAAGTGAATAGTGTCTATGATGCTAGTAACCTTACTTCTGTTGCTAAACTAATGTTATTCAGTTTAGTTAAGTCTGTAATGGGACTGCCAAGGCTTTTCCTATCGAGCTATTTTTGTCAAAGAAAAACCATAATTTTCAACTGTCCATCAGAAAAAGAAACCTAAGAAGTGAACATTTTTATTTTAGTCTAGACATACAACCAAGTGAAAATTCGTCCTTTCAGTTCAGGCTGACATTGAATCTATATATTAGCTACTTACCCAGTACTGTTGAGCTGTCTCATGGTATCCCATTTTCAGTCCCTTTCTTCTCTGTGGAGGGGGCTTTTTTACTAGACTAGGTGGCAGATCATGCTCTTCCCATGACTGAAGTACAGAGGAGACTTGGCGAGTCGGAGTTGGTGCCATTCCAGCATCTCAGGATCCCCTGAGAGGGTTGTGCCACAAGAAGAAATGAAACTTTGTAGATATCTTGAAATGCTTCCTATCTGATACCTTCCTTCAGAGGGAAAGTAACTTTGTTCCGATAGAATTAGAAAGCAGAGTAATTATTCTAGAATATAATATTTTTTATCCTTGGAATAGAGTATCCACATGGGGGAGTTATATCAGCGTAGCTATGGCAGTGTAATTATTCTGTTAAAGTGAGGCCACTCAAATTCTTCTTCTAGCTAAACCCCAGTAAGACCTGTTACCACAAGTAGAAAGAAAGGGAATAAAGAAGGTTCCTTGGGCTCTTCATCACCTCCCACGTAACAGCTTCAAATAAAAACTGTAATTCTGATGTGGATAAGAACAGCAATGGATGAAATAAAGTGAAACATAGAAGCTTTCTTATTTTGTACGTTATTGAAATGTTCTAACAAAATGAGACAGACAAAAGATAGAATATGATGATACGGCACAGCGTTGTGCTCCATACAGATGTCTAAGCAGGTCTGAACACCTGGACTAGTGTAATCAGTAGCTGATCTTATTAATACATTGAAATGAGCTTTTAAAGACGTATTTTGTGACTTAATATCCAGAATATTTAATTTTAAAATTAAAAAGACATATGAGAGTTGAGAATAATAGATGAGATTTTTAAAAATATGTAGTTTATTTACTTTGTTAACAGAATTTGGGTGACAGAGAATAAATCAAGACTTCAAAATTGCTTATAAGGAGATTAAATACAACGCTCTTTCAAAGGTCTGAGTCATAATTCTTGGTCAGATTCTCTCTTAAAGTAATAAGAACTTTAAAATTCCCCTCTAATTGCATCTTATTACAGAACCCCCAGTCATTTGTTCTCCGAAAGCTTTAACACTGCACATTATCAGTGTGTGTCATATTGCCTCACTGCACTTCAATTTTGGTGAAATCTGGTGTCTAAAGGCTGTTGTTTGTAAAGTCAGTTCCTTGGAGCAGTTGTTTCTCTTACTGGTTTACCAAAGTTGCTCTAAGTCAATGTCTTTTTCCTTGTGATACAGTACTTTATAAAAATATACAAATCGTGTAAAAGACCTATGCTCCTTAAAACACCTCTATTATTTGATGGAAGAGATGCTCTCAAGAAAAGAGCTCATTAAAAAGGAATTGTTGATGAGTTTATCAAAGAATGATTTAATATGAAAATCATAGGGGTGCAATGTAAGGGTTAACAATTCAGTATATGTCATTTACAAGTTCCTAAAGTCTAGTTTGTAAAGTCTGTTGTAAGTTTCTTGAACTATTTCAACGGGAATGACTTCAGCTCTTCAGGGAAGGAGCCATTCCTTTATTCTTCTCTCTTAAGCACCTGTGAGGGTGCGGATGCTCTGAGATATGAAAGTGATTAAAACAACACTAATTAGTTTGACAAAGTAAGAGATTTAAATGTGGAAAACCTCTAAGAGATCCATT
The DNA here is from genome assembly GCA_035590275.1 of Ibycter americanus. NCBI lineage: Eukaryota > Metazoa > Chordata > Aves > Falconiformes > Falconidae > Ibycter > Ibycter americanus. Next base: position 9,310,665 of record JAVJGI010000001.1, read on the forward strand.
AATGTTGTAAAAATTAAAAAGGGAGTGAATAAGCCCATGCTGATGGAGTAAAGAACATACCTCAAACAAAGTACTGATGGCAGCATACTCATTGTAGTGGGGACACCAAGAAGTTACTATAGCTTTGGGGGTATGCAGTAGGCAGGAGAAAAAGCAGAGGAATGAGCTGGCTTTTATGTCCAAATCTCACCTGTCTCAAAACCACTTTGAGGGTCTTTAACAGTATCCCACCTGGAGAATACATGGCCAGCTCTGAAGTCTGTAGCCTCGGCTCAGGGATGACACTGATGGAGAGGCAGGGGAGTAGAAGCTTCTTCCTCCAATCCCTTTGAGGTCTGTTCAGCAGTAGTGTGTTCCCTGAGTACTGCTAGCCAGGTAAGACTAGTAACAGCAGCTGGTTTTACAGAAACCGAAGGAAAAAACATTCAAGCACTTCAGCTAGTTCATTATGGGACGTATATAGGGAACAAAATCTATTCCTACCTTTCTCTCTAGCAAGAATGTCATGCTTAGGAGTCTGTGTGAAGGTTATGTGAAGGTTGTGTGGCTTGTAAAAATAGGAAGCATCAGCTTTATGATTGTCTACGCATGCTTCATTCTTACTACTTTCTAGAACACATACAGACTTTCATTAGATATTCAGATCACCGCTTTCCTCAGAGGGACCCTTCTTCAGAAAGTGCACGAAGTCTGAAGACACAAAGGGACAGAGTTAAGTTCTCACCTTCATTATAAGCCTGCTTCCCTATGCTTTTCCTTTGTCATAAATCTCTTTCAAGAGATTGGGTTTGTCTACTCGGTGTCATATTAATATAACACGGGTTTTGAAGGTTGCTTCTTTCTTTCTTGGGGTAGTATATCTGAAACTTTTTTTTTTTTTTTAATGTAAGAGTTCATTATTTTAATGAAGATAACCTTAAAACACATGGAATTTAGCAAGACTACATACTGCTAGGCTATCTAATTGTATTTCCTAAGGTAAAAAAACCCAGACCATGTTTCTTGTCACATTAGGGATGTGAATTTATTTGATTATGCTACATAAATGTACTATTTTAAGTAAGTCTTAAGGAATTATTCCTAAATTCAAGGCTTAGGTTCTGTTTGGAGTGTTTTAGCTCTTACCCGCTCTGGTAGAACAAAGCTTAGTCCACTGCATTCACAAATGACTGTGGTGACCTCTCAGATTAGCCACTGCATGTAATCACCTGAAGATACAATAGTAAAAATATATTTTCCAAAAGTTATTCAGCAGCAACTGTGCTTGACTGCATTCCCAGCGGAAAAAGGAAATGGCTTGGATTCAGCATTTTCAAATGCATGTAAATTAGTTTAATACAAATATAAACTTCACTCTGAAGTGAACACTAGTAATTAAAAAAAAAAAAATCTGGCACAAACATGCTCCAGTAAAAAAGATTGACATGAGAGTAGCAGCTGTATTAAGAGATATTAGATTAACATCCTCTAATTTTATAAATGATGCAATTTGACAGCTCATTCTATATATATAAGAAGTAATTTATCAGATTTCCTTTCTTAGCATCAGAGAAATATGTTTTACAAACCTTTAAATGCAAAATAAATGCCATTAATAAATGTTAAGATGCAAAACAAATGTCTGGGAACAAGCAGAATTAGATTTACCTAGCCTTAAAGAGCCATCATCAAAAAATGGTCATATAAAATTTTAATTCCTACACATACTACCAATACTTTTTTGGAGAGAGAGAGAGAGGATGCGGCACTAGTTCTAGATAACAATCCACTCGTTTTCCTCACTGTGAATGGGCATGGTTGCTTCTGAAATGCAACCACTGGCATGTGTTTATATTTTGCATCTAATCAGTAGATTTGAATCTAATTATGTATTTTGCAGGTGAGGTGTTAATGCGGGTTACATGGCACATCAGCTGTGTGCTGCCACTTGAAATGGTCCACTGGAAAATCTTGAGACAAACAACATTCAATTAGGCACACCGCCATGAGCAGCTGTGCTAAGTACCACTGGCATCGCCTCAGACATACAATTCTCAGTGTGAGCCTACTGCTAGCCGCTTTTAAAATGTGTTTATGTTGGTGACAAAAACTTTCCATCATCAATTCTTTTTAAACCTCTGTGCCTCTTAGCTGAAAAATTACAGCTGCCTGCAAGGTGAGGGATGCTCAGTCCTATTAATTTTCATTGGATGAAAAGGATCCTTTTTGTCCTTTGGGCTAAAGGTTTAACCTTTATGAGTTTCATGAGTAACGAAGGGCAGCCAGATTTTTATTACATGGGGTAGAGCCTGCGCATTTGTTCAAAATAATCAGCACTGGGCAATGTACTGCATATCGATCCCACACAAACATTATTACCCATGTAAGCTGTTTCCTTCCCAAGTCTACATTTGGCATAGCAAAACAAACTTGTTTAACCATCAGTTTTCAGATGCTTACCATATATGTCACTACAGTCTGTTACAATGTTTGAAATTCATGACAGTGATACTATTCGGGGAAGTGCATCAACAGATTTTGTAGGATATTTTTTTCCCCCTCAGCAGTCCCACATGTATTTAGAAGCTGCCTTTCTGAGTACACAAGGACTTCCACAGACAGGTATGCTGACTTGCTCAGCAGTCAAAAGAGGCAAGAGCCAGTGACACCTTTACAACTGTATCTTTGCAGCCGTTGTAAAAGTAAAAGCCATACAGTGTTTTTAATTTGTAGAACCGTACCAGTTGATTCTTTCTGACTCGCTGTGGACAGTGTGGTTTGCCAGCCCTCTCACTGTTGAAGAGTCGAAGATATGCTGTAAGGGTTTTTTGGAAAGAAGAACTCAAGCATGCTGAGCCTTGAAAGGAGAGAGGAAAAGGAGGAGGACAGAAGACAAGGAAAAGCATTTAGGTTCAGTTTTGGAATCCTCTTTTAGTTACAAAAGCCCTAACAGCATAGAAGGTGTCTTTTGACTTGTTACTCTGTTGAAGATGAGAAAACCTTCAGCTCGGGTATCATTACGCAGGCATCATAAAGATATGATGGATGAAGGAACAGTAGTTGGAAGATGAAGAAAAAACTCATGAGATCATTAGTATCACTTGGCAAGGAGAATATTGCTGTCTTGAAGGGACTGATAAGAAATGCTCAGAAACTGAAGGGCAGTTTGATCATAAACAGGAGGTAGGATATGAGAATTCTATCTCTTTTTTCAGTGTATGTGTCTGATTCTGTCAGCCCTCTCAAGACCTGAGAAGGACTTCGGTCTTGATTTGGAACTCTAGTTAAATACAAGGAGTCATATCATACTTGGGAGGTGACTGGAAATGGAGATACTTGTAAGTTGATAAATGGACAGTAAACTGTAGCAGCAATGGTGAGACAGCAATGGAGGGAACTGAAGTATATGAGGACCACTGCCTTTGCAGTGTAAAGATAATCTACATATCTACATATGCCAACAATCTATTTCTATGTGCTTTTAACCTCTGGTTGTTAAGCAAGCCTTTTTTTTTTTTTTTTTTTTTTTTTTTTTTTTGTACGCGACTAGCATTTCTCTAAGGGGTGAAAATGCTTCTTAATACTTACTGACAGATTTGAACTTTGGAGCATGCAGTATTACCTGTCAAGACTCCAGCAGTATAGAAAAGAAGCCAAGTTCTATTAATTCTTTGGTGGTGCAACAAAAGTTGTGAAAGATGAGAAATCTGCTGACTAACTGCTAGGTATTTGAAAACTGCAAAAGGAAAAAGTAAGAGTTATGATACACAAAGTTATGATCTTCCCCAATTATCTGTTATTTAAAAAATCAGAATTAAACATAATAAGAAAAAAAAATCATAATTTGTGCTTCAAGGAAACTGTATAGGCATTTGGAAGCAAACCGATCCTACTGATGAGTTAGTGAACTCAGCTAGTAAATAGGTTGTAATGATGAAGGGATTGCTAACCTCTGGGCATTTCGGATATATCTCATGCAGAGTTAATGCACTATTATGTGTCCGTATTGACAGCAGTGCGACTGGCTGAATGCAAGCTCTTAGTTGCATCTTGAAGTGAGAGCTGCCATCATACGTAAGCATACAATTTATGTGTTGTTTTCATTGGTGTGCAACACTGTGCTAGGTGAAGTAGAGAACTCGGTACTGAGAAAAGTCTAGTAGTCATATTCTCCTCGAGTGCAATTTGAAAACTGAATTAAACTATTCCTTTCTACACAGCATTCTTTAAAAAAATAACATGGTATGGAATGCATGATTTAGTTTTGGTAAGCAAAAGTTAAATAGGAGACTCATTCATTACACGTATTTTAACCCTAATTTACTTACACTTCAATAGTAGACCAAACAACAAAGTCAGTTGTATGATAAGGCTTCTGGATTTTTCTTGTATTTACCTGCATAGTACAAGGTAGTTCAATACAAAATCTTAGTATTTTCTCTATCATTGGTGTTTTGAGATGTGCAGCAACATTCCTCAGGCATTTCTTCTTGGAAGAACATGGTACCCCATAGCCTTGCATATCTCCTTCTAAGGAAGATGGGAATAAAGCAGATGAGAGCTAATCTAGTCTAGTTCTGTGTATTTTCTGAGAGTGCCTTTGCAAACATACTTCAGAGTGAAAGCGGTCTTTTCTGTATTTAGGTAATACGATTTTTTGTGTCTTTTAGAAAGAGAAACAGTCTAATTTTCCTGTGGGTATATTAGTTTGTACTTCTCAGTGCAGAACTCCTTTTGTTATAATTTGAGTTTTCTATTTTGCTTTAAATTAGTCTTTTTTTACTGGCTCTCTGCAGTATTGCAAATGTATAGTCATCTATATATTTTGTTAGTGATATCTTCAAGTCAATGTGATCCAAATTATTTAACCAAAAGACAGAAGTAGCTTTTAATAGTTATTCTTGGGAATTTTGTTTTCTAAATTTCCATCAGTTGGTGTTAAGAATTCCTTTTCAAGCAGAGTTATTTTGAATCTGTTGAAATATGTTTAAATCCCTGCTCTTCCTCTTCCTCCTACTTTTTTTTTTTTTTTTTTTTTATTGTTAGCAACATAGATCTATGGTATGTAACTTAATTCATATGACATTTTAGGAAATACACAGAAGAATAACAGAAAGCATACAATACAAAGTTGTGGCAATACGGGAGAAGTTCAGCCTGTCTGCTAAATGTTTCTTCTGCCACTTTCAGAGCGACCCTTAAGAGAGTTAACAAGAGCATATCCTGCATGAAAAGCTGCTCTTATGTTTTTTTAAGATCTGGGGGGTTGTATTGTTGTTTTTTGTTTGGTTTGGAAGTTCTTTTGTTACTTTGATATCTTCAGTTGCTTCTACTGTTTCCAGGGGTACCATCAAGGAGAATGATACACTCAAAGAGATGTAGTAGCCAGTGTAACGCTGATCGAAGCTTTTGAATACTTGGCTGTGCAGTAACGAAAGATGTCTTACATACCTCTCTACTTCTACAAGTTCTTTTAAAACTTAGCCTTCCTTTCACAACAGCAATATGAAGGTTTCTGTCTGATCTTGTGGCTAAAGGAGCTGATCCAAGACTGCGATGCATAAATGGGGAATTTTTCTGCGGAATGGGGTGAGGGCTTTACCTTGCATGCATTGCTGAGAGATTGGTATTACATTTTGCACATAAGACTACTGTCCCTATATTAAAAGTTTTTAAAATACTGAAGAGATTGTAGAAAATATTTACAAAAAAAAAAAAAAAAAGAAGGAAAGACTGGATCAAGTGTCTTTCAACAAAAGATTTAAACAAGTCAATCTGTTTAACTTCTCAAAAAGATTGAGAGATGATTTAGTTGCAGTATATAAATGAACATTTTGATGTTAAGCCAATATTGAGTACTAAAAACTCTTTAACAGTAGTGGAAAAGGGGGTAATAAGAGAAGGGCTAAAGGATTAAAGCAAACAGCCTACAATTAGAATTTGACAAATGTTTTTAATGGAAAGGCTTTTCTTTATGACTGGAAGTGGCAGATTCTCTTTTATCTCGGGATATTTTCAAATCCATCTGAGATGACGTTTGCTTTAGACAAACGTACCTTTCAAGAGGGGTTGATACGGATTTGGCATAGGGATTACTGGTTGAAGTTAATGAAGTTAATGAATGTAGCCAGTTACTATTATTCAGTGGTCTGTTTGCCTTTAAACCTGATGAAATTTAAACTCACTTATGAATTATTATTCCTGATTTTGACTTATTATTTGAAATATTTATTTTGCCAGGCTATATTAGGAATGAAGGTATGATAGCCTTCTCATTTCTGTACTTTCACATGCTTTTATGTTCTCTGAGTTGGCTGGTTTGAAAGCAAGATGCTGGGGAATACTTTTCTCTCCTTTTTTCATATTGACTGGTAGAAAGTAAGTGTTTGAAAAATCTCACTCTACCCAAGACAGTGCTAATGCAAACCCAGATTTGTTAACCCAAGAGATTTAAGTAAGGCTATTGGAAGAAATGAGTTAGATTCTTTTCTGAAGTTAGCCTGTCAAGTTATGAGACTCTCTAATCTCTGCAGGGCAGTATAGAAAAAAAGCCAAGAAAAAAATGTTGGGGGGTTTAGCTTTCAGGAACTTTGAAAAAAGCAGATACCTGCAGGACCACCTACACTTACGGTTTGATAGCTGTCCTAGATAAAAAAGACATAGAAAAGATAATTCTAATTATCTTTCCTTTTTCAATTGTGAAGGGAAAAAAGTCTTCCACTACCCATAAATTTCTTAATATAAGGCCTATTAAAAGGTAGCTGTGGTGCTGTTCAAGCTAATGAGTTGCAATGCCAAGAGTGTACTACAGTCTTGGCTGAACAGCCACCATCAGGCTTTGATGACTGTGGAGGACCATGAAGCACCTGGGTGCAGCAGAAACAGGAACATTTGCAGATGGAGGAGCATTGGGGTGGGCTCTTCACAGTTTGCCTGCTCAAATAAGATCTGAAATTTTTGAAAAGAGATGGGATTCTATGGGGAGGAGAAAAATGACAGTAGAAAATCTTCTTCTGAAAGTAATATCATTACTGCTGTGCATCAGGTACATGTTGGTATACTTGAATTGGTTGGGAAAAGGTTGCTTCCTAATGAAAGACAAGACTATTTTATCCCAGTAGAGATGAGAAGCGGTAAGACAACATAGTTTACAGTAGATAAGGGTAAAGTTTTCTTTTATCTCCCCACTCTCTACAGGGTTCTGTGTTGCTCTCACATAGGCTATGTGTCTGCTAACCTGAGGACATCAATCAGACTGTGTTTCAGCAGGAAAAAAGTATGACTTAGCTGCGTGATCTTGGTGGGAATGTGTTTGCAATAGAGATACTTTTGGCAAGAACATTTACTTCCTTAAAGCCATATGGGAGTTTTCCTTCCCTCGTACAGAAAAATGCTTAACAATATTACCATTGGAAATTATCCCCAGGAAGACATGCCATGTAACAGAAGTAGCACAATGAAATGGCTTCTCTAATACAGTCATTTACAAATTTATAACATTTAAGCTATATTAAGAAGCCTTGTTTTGCTGTTTTTCTTAGTGTGATGCACAACATATTTTAAAAATATTCATGGAAAATATGCTATGTCCTTTCTTTTGCTCTAATCCTCTGTATTACCTGTACAAAGAACAAGGATTTGCACACCCCGCNNNACAGCCCCCCCCCCCTTTTTTTTTTTTGCTTATCTATGCTGCAGTCCTACTGTCATTGTTTGATTCTGCTTAAATCCCTCTGTACCTAAAGGTACAGCCTTATCAATTGAAAAGCTAATGCTATATAAGAAGTGAAAAGAACACAGAAAGGTTTCCTAGCAACTACTGTGAATCCTTCTAAAGTAAGTCAGTTAAAACCATGTAGTACGTGCAATGGGTGTAAATTAGGGAGCTAAGCTGATCCACAGATTTACAGATGCCCACTATAAAGTACAATAAAACCTGTAATAGAAGGTGAATTGCTCAAGAAGAAAATCACATCAGAGTCTTGACAGCTTTATCATTATTTAAATGATCCAGCTTAAATTCTACTATGTAGTTAGTAAGACTGAGTGTCAGAGCTACAGCAACGGTATACAAAAGCACAGCTAATAGCACTGGTTGGTGTTGCTGCTGTGATTATGTCTTTTACTGCTCTTTCTAAAAAACAACCAGAAAATGTAAACAAACAAAACAAACTGCAAGGGGCAGTTGCAGGGGAGCCATTACATGGTGCAAATATACAAAATCACATCTGTGAAACAGGGTCTTTCTTGTTTTGTTCTGCTTTTGCACACCATGAATTAAATCAGACATTTTTAGGTTAGTAAAATCCGTTCAGTAAAGTGTAGGGAGGCTAACAATTATGTCTCCCTCCTGTACTTTCCCGTACACTGGTATTTCAGTGCAGGTTTCTTCACTCAACGTAGAACTCCTTGGACTTGGATCATTTAAGGAATCAAGCTAAAAATCCCACTTTTTTCAAGGCAATACCTTGATTTCTGGAGCATGCTAACCTGACACTCAGCTTGGTTACATGAAGTTTGAAAAGTTTTCACCAAAAAGAATGTTTATGGCTCATACAATTAAATTCTTTATTATGTATTTAAGTTAATTGATGGCTTGATTTTCAGATCAAGCAGTGCAACACTTTTTCATTCAACTAAAATATTCCTCATTTTACGCTTATCAGAAATGACTAATCCTATGCATAAGAGAAAGTGTAGACCTGCAAAAAACTAACTTTAAGTCTAAAATACTAAAATTTTATGTTACAGGAGAAATTCTCTCCCTACTCCTGGGTGATTTATAGCACTTAATTAGTTATTTAGAATCTTTATAAACAATAAAAAATACAGGGGTACAGTCAAGTATATTTGCAAGCAAGATTACAAATAAACAAAGTAAAGTTTCCCCATTGTTCTCTAGTAAACTATGTACCCCCTAGTAAAAAGAAAAGACAGGACAGGCTTCAAGTGCCACCTATAACCCCCTCCTAATGAGACCAATTCATGTCTGAAGAATGCAGCATGCTGGAGAATGCCATTTGGGACTAAGATTTTTTTTGGGGG
>JAVJGI010000001.1:9319757-9425769 GCA_035590275.1 Ibycter americanus
TCGCATCACAGCCAAAACACAGCACAGCACCAACTACTAAGAAGAAAATTAACTCCATCCCAGCTGAAACCACGACACTTCCATTTGGCAGATTCTGAAGAGCAAACCTCAAAAGGTCTGAAACATACACACACTCCAGTACTTACCCAGTGCTTACCCCTCTCTGGCTTCTCTGATCTGAAAATGAGGTTGGAACTGTCAACAGACTGACCTTTCTCACATTATTGTGTTATTTCTACTTCTGCTTTTGACTTCTCACAGAAAGTGCAGAGACACAAACATATTGAAAAGCAGAAACACACAAAAATCCCACCCAACACCACTACCACCAAAAAAAAAACAACTCCACCAACCCAGACCAGGAACAGCAGCATTCTGAACACCAGACAAGTTCAGAGTTGTTTGGAAGTCTGGCAGTAGTGTGAGCTGGCTCTTATTTTTGAGGTGCCCATTCATCCATTTCATACTATGGAGAGTGGACTGATCTTTTGTAACTCTTCTGGAGGGTGGGCGTGAAAATTGTGAAGTAGCCGTTTTTGTCACGTACTTCTTCCTTACCCTTTCCAACCTCATTCAGCAACCATTGCACTTTCAGGAGTACTATGGTAGAAATATTAATTCATTTACACAAACAGATCATGAATATATTAGCAGCAGTGGGAAACTGATGTCTAGCCAGCATCTGCAAGTTTTTGCAGAGATCCTTATCCCACGCATAAAGGGAGCTGCCTGCCCCAGGGTCTGTGTTGGTACTCGCTGTTCATTCACAGGCACAGCTGCACCTGCAGCTTTCTCTTGAGGAAGTATGGGAAGTTCCCGTAGTAAACATAAAATTTGAAGCAGATATTCTCTAATGCTAAGCATATGTGTGTGTGTTATCATTTACTTTGTTCCATTCTTTTTTTCCACCTATGAAGGGGAAGACTTGAGGCAATTGGTTGCCACACACTCTGCCTTCTCTCTGACCCCTGAAGGAAGGCTGGAGACCTGCGGTATCAGGTGTGTATTACACACTCAGATATTATCTGGACTGCCAAGTCCACCACTAAACCACATCATCAAGCACTGCATCTACACATTTTTTAAATGCTTCCAGGGATGGTGATTCCACCACCTCCCTGGGCAGCCTGTTCCAATGCTTGCCACCCTTTCAGTGAAGAAATTTTTCCTAATATCCAATCTAAATGTCCCTGGCATAGCTTGAGGCTGTTTCCTCTGCTCCTGTTGCTCGTTAATTGGAAGAAGAGACCTACCCCCGATGATCTGAAAGGTCTTTTCCAACCTAAATGATTCTATGATTCTAATTCTTGCAACTGTACGTAAGTTTGCCGCATGTTGAAGGGTATTTGTTGAAAGAAGCTGAAAAAATAAACTCCAGAAACTCCTTTATACAACTCTGAAGGAAAGGGCTATACAGTGGCTAACGTCAAGCTCCAGTATAAAGTTACAGTCAGTGCACGTATGTAGTAATGCATTCTTGTTAATGGCCTGGCTGCACAGTCATAATTTGTAGCTTTGAAAAGACTTCTTAAGTCATCATCTTTAGCTGTGGCAGCTGAAGGTGTGCACAATTATATCTGGTGCAGGCTGGTTGTTAACAGTGTGCAAAACTAGATATACAGTGATTGCAAAACGTATCAGAGGCTTTTCCTTATGCAGGTAAGCAGCAAAGTAGATGCTGCTTAGAGGCAATCGCTTGCTTTCGTCTTCGTGGCATAAGAAATAGTCTCATCAAATACCATCTTCCTGCTAAGATTCTTCAGTACAGTACTGGAGAGGAGGCCTTCCAATCATTTGGCGTTTAATTTTTATCCTCTGTGTAACTAAATTGCCACTCTTTGAAGATTTGTGCTAAGCGTAGGGGAATAATTTAGACACACAATGTAATAAAGCTTCCAGATGGTAAATTCACGAGTCTGTTTCCTGCTGGTATAATTAATTATTCTAGTCTTTCATAACATTTGAACCATCATTATCTGCCACAGTGTCCTAAACCTGAGCCAAAGTCTGGATACTTGCTCCTTATGTTTCTTGGTTGTCTTATGCTTGCCCGAATCAAAGAATTATTGTCAAGCAAAACCAATAAATAGCTGTGAAAGTCATAGAGTGTACAAATCTGTTTACTACTACCAAGTATGGAAATTATTAGTATGCCGTGGGGTTTTGGGGTATATTATCAGGATCTGACTTTCTGATAGTCTTTCTGATAGTCTGATGGCAGCAGCAACATTGTAGTCGTAAGAATAAATGAACTTACTTTATCTTTACCTTCTAGCTTTTATGAAACGGGCTGAAATAAATTATGCTATAGGTATTTTCTGCTACTAGTTTCTCTCTATGCATGATTCTGTGGTCACATACTTCATGATTTGCAAAAGATCATCTTAAAAAATAAAGAAGTGCCAGTATCTGTAAATCTGTAATTGACATGGAAAGTTTATTTCAGTTTATCTAAAATGTATATATGGGTGTGAATAAATATTGCTTATCTGCTCTGCAGGTGTGTATATGCGCATACATAGCATTTAGATTTCACTGTTTACCAGGTCATTTACTTAGCTTTAGCAGTTGATATTTCTTAGGATAGTATGCATCTAGACTTTCATGAAATTACATCCTGCAGTAAATCTCTTAAGTATTGAGATGTCCTGAACAGTTTCTCAGAAACATCCCTCACTGTCAACTGCTGAAACCGATTTTCATCAAGATCTTGTGCCCATAATTATTAAGATGTCCAAGAATCTTGGAACTAGTACAAGACGTTTTATTGATATCTAAATATTCACAGGGAAGAAAAACTACAGAACTTAGCAGATCATTAAACAGAAAGCTATATATGTAATGAAACTGCTCATCTGGACTTGAAACTACTTGCCTTACATTTATGGGAATAAATTCGGACAGGTTACTTAAGGTGCATGATGTTTGGATATCATTCAGGGTCAAAACATTTGGAAAAAGCTTGTTTGCTTTGTCTTGAGAGCCCTCCCCAGTCAGCACTGTGGGACAGAAGCCCCTGCACAACATAGCAATTGGTTTTGAGTAACTCATGATCATGCAGGAAGCAATTCCCTATATGTTAGATTTATAATCTGTTTAATCCTTTCTTCTCAATGCCCCTGTTCTTCAATTAGTGCATTTTCACACACATTTCTCTAATTTTATTTCATCTTCTTGTAGTCTGTGCATTGCAGGCTCTATTCAATTTTCTTTGAAGCTGATGGAAGGACTTCCACCGACTCCACTGTATGCTAGATAAGAGCTGGTTTGTTTTTCTGAGGAAAAGAAAGCTAGCTTGGTTTCAAAGCACTATACCCTGCTATGGTGATAATAAATTTGTGTGCACCAGCTGTCTTCCAGGATATTCCTGTACTTGTTCGTATCCTGAAAAATGACACAATTTTACTACCATCAAGGATGCACAATAGCATGATTAAGGAAGAGCGAAGTTGATTCTCTTCTTTACACACCAGATTGCACCTCACTTCTTGTCATGAGATTTGTACTATCAGCACTAGTGGTAATAGAAAGAAAAAAAGACTATTTTGCTTTGAAATCCTCACACACACACACCTTTTTCTTTTCTCAAATAAGAAAAAAACTCCACTCAGAATAAGAATATATATGACTGAGAGGGAGGGAAACATCAAATTTTACAGTATTATTTTACAAAACACTTATAGACCTACTGCACCGTTAAAGCTATCAAAAGAAAAGAAGTGGGATGTTCCTTGCAGGTAAAATTCTATCTCTACAAGGCTATGCATCACTGAAGTGCTACTTAAACCCTGAAATAAGTGGGCCTCAAGTAGTTTGTAGGCCATCACGCAACGATGGATTTCACCCTAAGAAATATCAAGTGGTATTTTTCAATCTAAATCAATGGTCTGTGAAGCACAGTATTGTCAAAATACTGTTGATTTATAAATCTATGTGTGTACAGGGTGTATATAAATATAAATAAATATATGTGTGTATAGACAAACACAAAACATGAACACTAAGGTGTACTTCCATTTAGGTAAGTTTTACTGAAATAAAAATCTCAAGTCAAGAGGGAGGTTTACAGTTGCTTTTTCTTCTTTTTGTGGAAAATTTTGCAAATCATGCACTAAAGAGAACTGAGCATTTTGGAAACGTGGACAGCATTTTGTTTTACCAACTGTAAAGCAGTAATAATGTTGCTTTTATTTACTACTGTACCTAAAAATTACAATACAGTAATGCTGTGCAACTATTCTGAAAGGACATAGTGATTTGGGCATGAAAAGACTAAAATTATAGGAAAATGGAGCTCAAAATTACATGTCCTCTGAGAATTAAGTCCTTGGTGTGCAGAATGCCTGAATATCAGGTACAAACCTATTATACTTGTTACCTGCCTTTCGGTTGGAAATTGCTGCAAGCCATAAAAAATAGTGTTGTTCACACTGCTCAAGTTTAATTCAATCAGATTCGTTGAAGCTTGAGTCTTTAATAAAGGACATTTTTTTCAAGAAAGTAAACTTATCTCTCTCCCCTTCAGGGTTTTATCCCTCTTATCCTTTCCTAGTGAAACTCTACTAAAGTAAAAAGCAGGACCACAACTGTCTGCTATCATACAGCAGTTTAAAGTTCCAGCATGACATTGTTTTTCAGAGATGGTGGATACAGATATTAAGCAGGATGTCGGCTTTGAAGGATACTCAGAAAGATGTAAGAGGGGTTCTTTAACACTGACTGAATTAATGCATTAACACTTTGACCTTACCTTCCATAAATTCAAAAGGGCAATGCAAAACAACACAAGCAAAACAAAAATCAACTGGCCAGCCAAAAATATCTACGTACGACCTCAAAGATCGATAAATCAGAATTTCTAGTTCACTAGTTCTGGTGGAAAATTACCATGTCTCTTCAGGCTGAGAGAAGATATCTTGTGTGCTTTACACTGTATGTTATATTTCTTTGTCTTTTGACTGTGTAATTTCTACGTAAATCACCATAGACATAAAAAATGGATGTGGAAAACTTCATTTCTAAGGTTTAAGAAAGAGAAAATGAGTAGCTTTCAGGGTGTGTTGTGGATTATTGAAGTCAGTAGTGATTAAAAACATGCAAAGTTACTTGAGACTATACAAAAATGGCCATTGATTTAAAGCCTGCACACTGATTTTGTTCTTCATCCCTGAGACTTGGCTCTAGGAGTATGTGTAGAAAAATATATGCATATATGCATCTTTGTTCATGTGCACAAGGGGCAGTAGCAAAATGCCTCATATTTGCGAGGCTGGATTATGTTAGTGTGAACAGAGTGTCCTGACATACCCATCATTTTCTACATCTAGGTTACTTCCCTGTACAACTGAGAAATGTGTTGGCACTCTTAGCAACTTTCCCAGATGGTATCAGTCTTCCCCCAGAGAGTGTATTTTTCTCTGTTTCTTGTTTGATTTTTTTTTTGGTTTTATTAAGCTGGTTAAGAGCTCCTTGAAATCCCTAGAGTGTGAGTTCTCTTTCTGTTGCCAGGGATTTGCCTTTGGTTACCAGAAGGTACTCCTTCCACATTGTGTTTTGTACTCTGTACTTTCAAACAGATAGACTGCGCAGCTCAGAAAAAAAAGCTGTTCCCCTCTGTACATTGCAGAAATATAATAGTACGGTGAGTATTGCAATTGCTTCTACCACCTGAGCTGAAGGATCACCAGACCCAGAGGAACAGGATACTGTCACATGTACCAGTTTCTTTGAAACCATCCTTAAAAGAAGCCCAAACAATTATATCTTCCTATTACCTGAAGTAACACTTCCATATTACTTAAATGAACACAGATAACTTCCTATTACTTATATTAACAGGCATTTTTTGCCATGATCCAGCTGTCAGACAGTGTTCTTTGGTTGCATTAATGGAAAAGATCTGGATTTAGGGCCCTATGCTTGCTTTTATAAACTAGATTTAGCATTTGACATTTATTCATATTTGATGCTCTCCTCAAAAGGTTCCTTAGTGTTTAAATTAATCAGGAGAGACCATTGACCTTCTGCTACCAGATCACTGTCTGCTCCCTCCAGCCAATATCCCTCGGGTGTGATGGTAAAATAGCAGGCTAGATGCTTCTCCATTCCTTGGCTAAGCTCTGCATTTGCAGGCAGGACAATATGGAAATCCCAGTGTGATCTTTAGGACATCATACATTTTAAATTCCTTTTGCAACTGTAATTTGCTAATCCTCCTTTATACAATCCCGTCACTAGGATCAATGGATTTGGTGGGAATTGACCTGAATCCTGCCTTTGAGGGGTGTTGTGACAGAAGTGTTGTGGTCCACTGAATATTGTACATCCATATCTTTTCTCCTTCTGCCAAACAGCTAAAACAATAATACTAGCAACGGTTCTAAAGTTACCTTCTAATTTTTCTGATTCTTTCTCTGGTATTAATTCTTGTAAGAGCAAAAATCTTCAAGTTCTTTGTTCTGGGGTTGTGTTGTTGTAATTTTAACTTGCATTATACATTTCACTTGGTGTTTCTCAGGTGGAAGAAAGCCAGACACGGTGCTATTTGCTTAGAGAAGTTTTGGAAAGGTATAAATGGTTGTCAGCTGCTTTCACCAAAATAAATAAGATGGTTGAAATTCTAATGATTATAATTTCAGGTAACAATAAACAAATTTAAAAAAAAAAAAATATATCTTCCAATTGTTGTCAGCCGAAGTGGCTGTCAAAGAGGTGAATAGTTTTATACTAGTCCTTTGTACTATCAGCTTGACACAGAAAAATTATTTGTTAGAGCCAGAAAATGTGGATTGCAGTGAAGCTGAAATTTATTTTTAGATGAGCACATTGCTGAGATGGCACTATTAGGAGAAGGTTAATGGGTACAGAGTCAAATCTAAACAGGAAGTTGAGGTGCCTGCTATTCGTCGTTAGGCAGGGCTGTTAACTCATAACAAGTTCTTCCCTGGCACTCTGTTGGCATAGATTTTCTTTCTTGATTTGAAAAAGAGTTCTACAGCACACTTTATAAAATTAATGCCAAGGAATAATCTTTAATTAATGACACATTTTTTTTCCTTTAAAATTAGAAACACTTATCAAACCGTAACTCACTGTCATGATTGTAAAAATGAATACATTATATAGATATTGTCATCGCAACAGAAATAATGGCCTGATCCAAAGCCCATTAAAATCAATGAGCCCAGAATTGTATTATTCAGATTGTAGACTACAAGATTTCCCCCGTAGCTTTTATGGATGCATGATCTTCTTGTTTCTTAATGTGGTCCTATGTTCATGTAACTTGGCATTTTGTTTTCTCTTTGCAAGGGTTAAAGTCTCTAACAAAGTGTAGCAGGATGCAAAAAGGCTGACTAGAAAGTTTCTGACATCTGTGGTAATCTATGTATTGTTTTTTGGGTAGCAACAAAAGGCATAATCTGTTTCCACCTCAAACCTTCTCAATAGGCTGTAATTCATATTTAGTTCATTACTCAATCATTGGGAAAATTTGGTTCTTGGTGGCAATCAGGTACAGTGATTGCCTTTATCACAGAATGTCATTAGCCAGAGCCAAACCTCTCTTTTGAATATGATGGATAGTTTGTTATCTTAAATTGAGGGAATATTGAAAATCACTTGCAGTGAGTACATCTTCAAGAACCGATGCATTTTGGTTCCCACTTTTAGGCTCCCTTGTTGTCAACTGTCTTCCAATAGAAATGTTATTTTCATAAGTAACTGTACAAATAATTTACTGACTTGGCATGACCATGTGCAGAATTAGATTTTTTACATTTCCACATACTTTCTGCTTTTTTTGTTCAACTGCCAGTCAGAGAACAGACAAGATGCCATGTGATTTGACTGACCAGTGGCAACTAAACTGTAGAGCCTGAATAGTGAATTTTAAATGCTCTAAGAAATGATCCGGAGAGATGATAATGAATACACTCAGGAAATCATTATCTTCTTGCCAGTATTCTAAAAGCATAAAATTAAGATTGAGTAAATTAGGGTAAAATTTGTAGGCTAAATTATCCATTTTGTATTCTTTGTTCAGCTGCATTATTTTCCTTTTTTCTAATCAGGAAAATAGAGAAGAAAAAGCGCTCTCATTGAGATCGTGCAAGTGGCAACTATACTGCAAATGTATGTTATTTGCAGCAGTGTCAATTTTAAAGGACACAGTATGAGCACAATCTACATTGGAAATGTTAACTAAGACCAATAGGTGTGTAGGCTTAGGAAATACTCTGTGTTGCTGCATCCACTCAAAAGTGCTTATGTTTTTCAGCAGTGATTGGAAAGGGACTGAACTGGGTATTGTGCTTTATTTCTTAACACCAAGGAGTTTCAATTTGTGGTCTGTTAACTTGACAAAATATGAAGCTTCCCATTTAATATTAGAGGTAAGTGTATATGCATCTAAGCCTTAAATTTATATAAAGCATGGTATTTTAAAAATCCTTACAAAAAAAGGTTAGGAATCTGAACCTGCACTTGTCCTTCAACATATCAGTTAGGCTGTAGAACTGGTGGCTGTGCCTCTAGCGTGTCACCACCCACCCAGCCCCTGTGTTCACCACTGCGGGCTTGAGGCATGGTAGCCTGTTAGGGCATGCATGGAAATATTTGGCATGTTCAGGAGTACAGGCTTACCAGGGTTGCAGCCATGATACCGAAAGATGGATAGAAAAAGCTCAAGCTTTCTCCGTTGCTGCACTCTGGATACACAGGAGCACGCAGGCTATGTGGAGGTGAGATGTGTTTGGGCTCACACATGAAATACAGTATAGATGCAGCCTCACAGACTGTCTCCAAAATGGGTGGTCTCATCTAAGAAGCAGAGTGAAAACTCTATCAAATGACATTAGACCCTGGAACCTGATAAAGTCAGGGCAGGTTAATTAAATGAGCAACTGCCCACAGTGTCTCTGCTCATTTGGGATTTTGCACTCACTATGACAGACATGAAGAAGTATCTCTTGTTTTATACTACAGCTGCATCTTAGGATCACATGAAATCCCTTCTGCCTAAACTGATCAGATTCAGAGTCAGTCTCCTGCCACTGATGCTCTAATCTCCTCTCCTTTTGCATCATCTATCACGAGGTACCAATGAACCATACTGACCTGTGAGAATAATGGAGAGAAAGGGGGGCATTTGTAGGTTAATATGTCAGCTGTGCTGGATAACAGATGGTTGTAATGCTCTGGTCCATGATGTGATGTCAGTAGGTAACAACACTGTAGAGGCGAGTAACAGAGAAACATCATAGATAAAGCATTGTGGGGAGAGTGGGGGTAGTGGGGAGAGAAAAGATACAAAAAATACTTGTTAACTGTACAGGAAAAAGTCTTCAAACAGATCAAGGGAAAGATGAGAGAACAACAAAAAGAATTTAAGATTCTAAAGACAAGGAGCTACATAAAAATAATTGCTTCATTCTGCAGTTTAGGGCAGTACTATAGCTCTTTATTAGGCAATTATTTTCTGTCATTTTGAAGACTTTATCTCCTCCAACAACATAAAGATTCTACCTGAATTCTTTACAGCCATGTTCTCTCCACCCCTGTAATAGTAGTATGCACCTGCTCTGTAATTCTTTTCTCTTGTCAAGCACTGGGCTCTTTGTGTTATCACCTGTTGATAACATATGTCGATATCATATTGACAACATATCAATATGTTGATAACATAGTGACAGCAACCTGTCAATACCTGCGTAGCAGAACTGATAATAAAACGAACATTTTTGTATAGTAACGTGTTTTACCTCAATACTGTATGGGCTAGATTCTGATAACCTCATTTATAATGAACAGTACCTTCCTCTGAATGGTAGATTGCCTTATGGGATAAAGTGCTATCAATATCTGTCCCTTAAGTTTTAAATTAAAGGATCACACTTTATCAGTCAGTGAAATACCAGCACCTTTGGGATGAGATCTGACAACAGTTTAACAGTACATACCACTGCTACCTAACAGTTTAAGACAGAAAATTAAGAACACCACAGCCACTTGAACAGGCAGAGGAAATTGAACTGGGTTGGTGGTATTAATGGGATTGCTCATTGTCAAGACAGCAAAGTCACAACTTGCATGCCCACAAGAAGTGGCTTGTGAGAATGACTATTAAGAGCTTGCCACAAGACCTGCTGTCTCAGATTTTGTGGGAAAGGGCAGCACTTCTTCGAGTGCTATACCAGCTAGCAGGGCACATGGAGTAGCTGAGGGCTGACAGTGCCTCTCTAGCTCTGTTCCCCGCTGTTCCCGGCGGTACTGAATACATCCTGCGCAAACATTAACGGGGTATTGCTAACTCGGTCAAAACTGGAGCTGTGACTTCGGTTTCTTTGGCCAAGAGCAACAATTTTTTCTGTCTAGTTGTATCAGGACTTTCAGTCAGTGTTTTAGTGTTTTCCTGGCCTGCAGATACTGTCTTGGTAGCTGCATGTACTAAGGCAGCTATGCAGGATTGAAGCCGTGCCCTGAGTAAGCAGGTAAAACCGTACACATCAGTGTGCCAGTCCCCACTGCTAGCTGGCTTGGATGGCTCTGGTGTCTCTGGGCACATCCACAGGTACAACTGATGTTATAGCCCCCATCTGGTGGTTGGCTAGGCTAATTTAGCCCTGAGCATTGGCCTCTTTCAGCTAGGGGTAAGTGATCAAGAGAACTTTCAGTTAGTGGAAGGGTGCTGTTCCCTTTCTGCAGAAGCACCTTTCTTCTGTCTTTCATTTTGCGCCCCTTTGGAGTTCCACGGTATTCCACTTTTACTTTCCCTCTGTTCCTACGTAGAGGATCCCTTTTCAAACAAGTGACAGGTATCAGTAAATTATTTTATTGTTTATTTTACTGATTTTATATTTATATCCTCCTCTTTTTTTCTCTTTTCTCTACTCACAAGCTTTCCAGTGGAATGTGGTTTCATATGATTCATTGTTAGGCTAGAAAAAAGCTGCAAAATAAGTAAAGTAGGGTCACAGCTGTACACACCTCTGGTTTTTACCTGTGAGCAAAGTCTTTGATTGCCATAAAGTACTTGCATGTCTTATCTTTCTATGATTTATCAGAACTATTAAGTGAGATTGTTTTGTTAAGGAAAACCAAACAGACCAATACATTCTTCCACTGTCTCTAACAGAGCCTCTATTGTGAATTTTGCAGTGGAAAACATTATAGTTACTGGGATTTCAATCATGACTAGGAAATACATTCTCTTTAGCATAACTAGCCACTGAAGATGCTGTCTGCTGAGCTGTATACCAAGTGGTGCATATTGGCTGAAGGATGAAGATTGACGGAGTGAGGGAAAGGAAATATTGAAAGTTAAGTGCGTAGATGGAGTCAAAGAGACTGTGAAAGCAAGATGAGAAAAAGGTTAGTGATGGAGTAGGGCTTGAACAGTGAGGGGTAGAATTGGACTGTGGAGCTGCAAGATAGTTTAGGAGAGATGAAAGTGTCAGAGCAGAGGGAGAAAAGAAAAAGGAAAGAGAAAATAGTCAAGAAGCTGGGAGACAGAATGACAAGACTGAAAAAGAACAGGAAAAGTGGGGGGAGAAAACAGAAAAGGAAGTGAGAGAGTAAGGAAAAGTTGAAAAAGAAAATCCTGAAGTACAACTGGCACTGTCAGCCCAAACCCCAAATTGGAACCATAAAGGTTTGTCTTTTGGTTTTTATCAAGTTCTCTTGATTTATATCAGGTTTCATGAGCTATTACTGCAGGGTCAGGATACTGACCTGGGAAGGAAATAGGTAGGGGAACAGATGTCACAGAATACAAGTGAATACAGCAGAAAGAAAGGAAACAGTGTTAAAATTCACCAACAAAAAAAAAAGGGGGGGGGGGGGGCGGGAAAGGGGATAAAATCGAGATAAACATCCTGAAGACTACTTTACAATGACTCTAATGGCACAGTGGAAGTGCAGAATCCTGCCAGGCTAGAAGTTTACTGATCCGTTTCAGGACACCTGTATGGCTAGGCTACTGGCGGTAATTAATTCCTGCATACTCCACTGCTGGTAGTAAACCATCTTAAGCTCTGAGTTCTGTTAACATTAGTTGGCAGGGCTTGGCTGGCAGCAATAAAGGATGATTAGAAGTCCTTAATTAGAGTCCCTAAAATAATGTGCCTGTATATTCATTTATTATACTACAGTTTGAAATATTCGGGTTTAGATAATTTCCTTATCCAGGAGGTAAAATGTATTGACTATTGGAGAAACATTATTTGCATAAATTATATCAAATATGTAAATCCAGTTAAACTTTTGATTTGAGAAAAAGAAATCCACCAATATCTGGTTTTGTTATCTGGCAAATGGTATGTTAATGTCAATATGAAAAAGGTGGAAAAGAGATAAAAGCATTGTTCTTCCTTGGAGAAATGGTTAGTTTACAATTCATTTTCCCTATTGTTTTTTGTTACACCCTGTCTGTGATTTAAATTTGTTTACAGTTATTATACGGAATACTACATTAGCAATAGAATACTTTTTTTCCTCTCCTTTTTTCTTATTCTCCTTTACAACTTGACAAATGCCATTTCCAGATATATGTTTATCCTATCTAATACAGAGAGTGTACTTTTCATGAACGTGAATAAAAACCTAGAGCAGCAGTATGTATGTTACAGAAATGTGAGACTTCATTCACAAGTTGTCTCGCAGACTGTGCTTGCTACCAAGTTGTTCTTTCAAATATGTATTGCTCAGTGTATTCATTATGTTCATAAAGATAAATGCCATTTACCTAGTGCATTAATTTAAGTAACTGTGATTAGTTCAAATACCTGACAGAGTGTAGGTACCAATCAAGGCATTTGCTTAAATACATGAGTCAAGGCTATTGAAGACAGTAGGGCTAAACACTAAAACGTGTATTTAACAGTAAAGACTGAAATATCTTTTAGGGCTAAACGCATTCTTTAGTAAATGTACTAAGACCCTAATATTATTGCTTATATCCCTCTACCTTTTGAGACTTGTAATGCGTGGAGTTTTTGCTAATGTAAATTAGTTTTGACAGAACTGTCAAAAGATCTTGTCCTGATTCCCTGCCCATAAAATTCAGTGAATTCCACTGATCACAGCCAGAGTTATGATCATAGTAGGTACAGTCACAAGCTGCAGTAGATGAACAGGTAATGTGCATAGTATAAAGCTTCAGGACAGAAAATGACTGGTAACAGTGAAACTGTCCATTCAATTTGCAGATCTGTTTCCTGTTGCTTTGGTACTTAGCCTTCTCCGCACCATGTGCAGAGTTACGTGACAGCATTATAAACCATACCCATAAAGGCTTCACTGGATTTGTTTATTTATGGACTTATTTAGCATTTGCACCACTATTACTGCGATGCAAATCTAAATCTCTAGTGATGGGTGTACAGAGACACACAGACAGCACCTTTAATTGGCAGAATTAGAAAGGGGAAGTTCACAAGACTTGGCTGAGAGAGGGTGAATGCTTCTGGTGTCGCTGAAAATCCCTCCGTACCTGCACTCATAAGCAGCCTGTGTGAAGCCTGTGTACCCTCAGTGAGCACTCTGAAAGACCGATATGTCACTTCAATCACAGCTCTGCCAGAAGTGACGTGCCAGAAAACCTCAGTGTCAAATTCTGCCTGTTTGAGCTACCCAGAGCATCAGCATGGGTAACTAAAATAAGCTATCAATGTGAGAAGCACAATTTTGTATTACAACAACTTGTTTTCTAGAGAAGGCGGAATAGTGAAAAGAACCAGCTTGATTTATGTGTCAGTTTTTAAGTTCAGCATGCATCTAATACATAGTCCTGAAAAGTGCTGAGAAACCACAACTCCTATTGAATCGGTATTTGCTTCCAGCCTAAAGAAAATTAGAGAAGGCTATTTCTGAGAGCTGAGGGAGCTGGCACTCAGCGTAAGTGATAGGGATTGGCTTGGCAAGTAAATATCATCTTCCAAAATTGTTTCTGATCCAATTCTCATAATGACAGCTAAGCTTCCAAATCAAGTCAGAGTCAGCAGTACGAGCAAGTTGGAGCTCTTCCTTTTCACGCTCCAAGTGCTTTTCTGCCCTCCTCTGTAGTCCCCTGGCGGTCCTTATTTCCGCTTCCCTCTTCTGTGAGGCATTTCTCACTCCTCCCATCGCTCCCCGTAACAGGCTGCCAGACCCCCGACAGGTTGCAGGGTCTCTCTGCTCCGCTCCCCCCGCCGCAGGGGAAGGAGTGATGCTTTCCAGCCCCGCTCCTGCAGACCAGCATGGGCCCCCAGTGCTCTTTGCAGACATGGACATAGCGCGGTAGAGCATCTCATGCACTTTGGAGCTACGTTTTAATCTCAAAGCAGCTGGGGAAGCAGCCTGTGAACATGTGCAGCCCTTAGCACTATCGTATACTTCCAGTGGCAGCAGAAGGTACTCGGGGATTAATTCTGTACCAAACCTGCTGCTCCTGGCTTCAGCCTGAGGAACTGCACTTTCCTGGCCTGTGTTGTGGGGTCTTCCCTGCCAGTCCCTCCTCCCCAGACACCTACTCTTCTTTTTGTGCCTGCCTCTCTCTCTGTTTTAGACTTGCACTTAATAAGAAGGACAAAGGAATTATCATCCACAGAGCTGCAAATAAAATAAAAGAGAACCCCACCACCACCACCACCAGATACTGGCATGTTTTCTCTGTTTTAAGTAGTTTAATGTTTTGAGAGGCTTGGTTTTGAGCACTTGAAGTTGACAGGTGCCAAACCGAAGCACTGAGCTCTGTCTTGTCTCAAGAAATTCATGGAGTATTTTAGCGAACAGCCAGGCTCCTAGTTAGACTGCTAAGTATCTATCAAATATTGTCACTTGGAAAGCCCACAATAATAATACTGAGGGAAAAATCTCTGTCCCAGATGCAGCCATGTTTGGTGATGATGGAGGTGGAATGGGGGGAGGAGGTGAACTTGGGGTGAAACAGACACTCTCTTTAATGAGATTAATTGCAGGGGCTGTGGCCTTTTAAATCCTATTTTCCGAAAAAGGTTCTGTATGGAAACAGCATTTCTTTGTTTTGATGGAAGATTTTTTTGGAAACTCTTACCTGTTTAAAAATACAGAGAAGTTTAGTAAAGCATCCCTTAAATCCTGCTTTCTGTAAGGATTGCTTTTCTTGTTTCTCATGTGAAGAACTGAGTATCATGTGTCTCAGTAAGGCCACCGTATGTGAGGGCTTTTTCTCCCCTCATCTAACAGAGCTTTAACTCAGATACTCAGTTGCATGGTTTTCAAATTCTGTCTAAAATAGTCTGCTTGTAAGCTGTATTCCCTAACCAGGGAAAAGAATCCTTTCCTTAAATATCTCCCTGTGTAGCTCAGAGGAGGATATGGCCTAGTGTCTGGCTAAGAAAAACAAAAGAATAAAAGTTTTAAATGGCTAGATGATAGATTCCACTTCTACATTTTTTATTAAATATGTTCATCTGGGCTGAAGGGCAGGAGTACATGGTATTCATGAAGTCACCTTAGCTTAGCAAGCAATAGTAGTACAAATACTTTTAGCTGTAATTATGAATTTTGCTGGCACATCACTAAATTAGCCAAGTGACAAAATTAGCTGGTTGTTTGGCTAAAGACCAAAAAGAATTAATCTGAACCACTGATGTTACTATCCCTGGACAGAGCAAAGCTTTTAATAAACCACAGACTCAGAAAGAGTAAAACAGGAAAATGTAGCTTCCCACAAGCAGTGTTTGGTAGGTATATATCACTTACAAACCATTAAACAGATGGGTAAAAGAAGTGCAAGCCATGAGGATGTGTAAACAGACCTGATCTTGCTTCCACTGAAATAAACCAACACAAATTTTATGGACCCCAAAAGGAAAAGGCTTGTGAGAAGAAAATATAAGTCTTTATAGGTCAGAGACTTTGGGGAGGAGCAGGAGAGATCAATTCTTTCATAAGATAGTGTTAACTTTTCATCTAAATAGAAATGCTCGGTTGTGTACAGCCTTCTGAACATGTTCAAAACAAAGCAGATCATTCTGTGCATCACATATATATATATAATTATTTCAAGATAGACTTACAAAGACTGGTACAAATATCAAAACTTTAATCAGTACAGATATAGATCTAAGTCCTACCTTAGATGATGCCTTTGATGCCTTCCACTGGTACAGCAAGTTTGTCACACTAATGGCCCTTAGAGCTTTAATTGTCAAAACTGTAAGACTATATAAGCCTACACAGTTTCCTTGAGGAGGCTTTGAAAGCTTATACATCAGACACACCATTGGCAGCTTTCAACCCAATGATATCAGTAAACTACTGTTCTGAGTAGGATAACTGGAGTAAACTACTGAACTGAGAAAGTGTAGTAATACAAAACTTCAGTTAAATTGAAGTTACTTGCATTTAGGAATTGAGATAGAAATAGAATTAATGGTGAAATGCTTTGTGTATAGTATCAGTAGGAGAGGGGATGAAATCGCAGCAGATAAAACAGCAGGATCTTTCTGTGACAGGAGATCGAAATACATGATCATTAACGTTAAATGTTAATTTTATTTTTGTCCAGATATAAAACTTGGAAATCCATTTATCTTGCAGTGTTGCTTGTCTTCTTCTTGGTAAATAACTACCATCATGACTGATCCTTTAGAAAGGTGGCAGTAGAAATAGCGACTTCTGTGGAATACCATTGGTGACAACATTTACATGACAGCAGCTGGATTAAAGTCAAACTTGGAACTGCTGGATACACAGCCAGATGCCATGTATGTCTGCATTCAGAAATGAAGGAAAGACAGCAGAAATCATAATAAATAAATATGGAATAGTTCAACAAAATATATTTTTTCTGGAGAAAAGAATAAAAGGGGCATTTAAATCTGCAGAGAAAAAGATAGTTATCTTTTCCCCTGTGCTGACCTTGAGGGCTTCTAGAGCCAGGCACCTCTTGGTACAATTTAGGTTTGTTTCAGAGCTGCTTTCTGTAATCAAGTCCCCTTCTCACAAGTTCAAGAGCACACCCTGTGCCAGCGGTGGCCAGGAATAGGTGTCGGAAGCTGCCAATGTGGCTTTCTGGCTGAGAGATCTCAGCTGGTTCCTCAATCCAGCTCCGTAAATTGGCAGAAGAATCAGCTTGCCACCTGGCTAGTTAAACAAAAAAAAAAACAAAAAAAAAAAGAAAAGGCAAAAATCCCAAAATTAATCTTTGCTTGATTCTTTCTGTGATGACTTGCACGTGTGCTGATGCACTCTGCTCGAGGTTTTCAAGGAGCGCTTGGCTGCGGTGCATCCCCGTGCCCCCAGCCTTCGTGGGCAGCTCTGCTCCCCCCGCGCCCCACCAACTCTTCTCCCACCGACTGCACCCACTGCCACCACCACTACGGCACCAAGGCAGATCAGTTAAAAATGGCCAGGCAGGGGCTGTGTAGCAAAATGTGGACGGACTCCAGTGTTTTAGCTCAAGGCGGTTTTGACAGTAGGCTCTGCAGTGCACCAGGGTTGCTTTTCAAGTATCTCTCAGAGAGGGGAAGGCCTACGGGAAGACAGAAGAGGTGAAGTGATGAACCCTCTCTGCACATGAGGCACAGCTCCCCACGACAATGAGCCAATGCCCCAAAAAACTCTCTGATTCTTTTCCTGTAGGGCATTTTAGATGTGGACCAGCCGATAGTTGCTTGCAGGTTGTATACGTATTTCTGCCTGCCTGTGTCATCTTCCTTGTGCTGGGCAACTGAAGACAAGTATGTCGCAGCATCTCAAAGCGTTAACCATGACTAGACTGGCTACATACCCAGGACCCATAGGAACAGCTTTGTGGCTCACTCCAGTCACTTTGTTAGCTTGTCCGAATTATGAGCAAACACAAAATTCTAACAACTTACAGAACCACAAAACCCAAATCTCTCTATAAGTGCTTGATAATTACTATTACACATAGTACTTACACCATGGGACTGTTTTAAATGTCATAAAAAATTAACATTTTTTTCCCATCAAATGCTGAGAATGTATGTTACATACAATTTTTAAAACAAAATATTGTCCTAAAAGCCAAGTTGGAGACTTGTGCTGAGCATATTTAAAGCACCAATAACTGCTTTTAGAAAATCCACACAGTTTAAAAGCAGGCAAGAAGATGTCCTTAACCCTGTCTAAAACTAGAGAAAGTATGAGTTTGCCTAATAAGTGAAAGAGATTTTGTTTACCATTTTTAGAGGATTTTTAGTATTAATTTGAAAAGTTCATTCAAATGTCTGAGAAGATTTCAAGTTCTGGAAATACAATTAACTGCAGAGCAGAGGATTAGGGAAAAAGGATATTGAACAACTAAATACAAGGGGGACACAAAACATGAAATACCAGAGAAGCACCAGATGAAAAAAACATCCAGAGGAACTGTTGATCTTCTTCCTACTTACCTTCAAAAGCTTACAAACAATTATGAAAATGAGAGAAATAAGCCTAACATACAGCTGTATTTTGGAAAACCTTGAAACCTTTCCAGATGCTCTAAAAAGAAGATTTAAAGCATTTCTAAAGAGCTAGGAATGCTTTTAGGTAATAACCTGTTTTGGTTAGTGACAACCCTTTCTGTTTTGTACAAATCTTAGTGCAAGATAGAGCTGCAAAGGATACCACAGGGTCAGCTAATCTGTTACCTGAAGAGACAAACTTCTGGAAGATGTTTGTCTAACTTCCTTTTATCAATTTTCAGCTTCAGAGATTCCAAAATGTCCCTGGAATAACATCCTCTGAAATCAGCTCTGGCATTTTACTGCCTCTTATTAGGGAGATGTTTCTGTAATTTCGAGCTCAGCTATCACTCTGCAATTCAAACTCATTGTCTGTGTTGCTTTCAGACAGCAGATTCTCTTCTGCGTAATAGGTAAGCCCAATATTACATCATTACCCTCCCTGAAACCTTCTCCTCAATAGCTGTAGACTGATATGATGTAGACCAAGAAAGCACAATTTTGTTGTTGTTGTTCCTTTCAGTTTTTCATATTTTCAATAATTTTTTTGTTCAGTTCTAGATTCTTTTAGGAGTCCACTCTGTATTATCCAAAAGGAAGATGAAAATGTCAAAACATTTTTTCACCTTTAAAAGGTGCAATACTAGGATTTTTACTCTAAAGTTATATTTTGCTTTGGTAATTAAAAAGATAAATGTAATTTTCAAAGCTTTTAAAGGGTTAATGTGCAATCAAAATAAAAGATCAAGATGGGGCAATTTTTTTTTTTTTTCCCTGGGGATGGGTGGGTAATACTTTAGGACAACAGAATTTCCAGTCTTTTAAAATTTCTGGCAGCCCACTACAAGATTAATTATTTGAACACTTTGAGTTTAAATATTTCATAGGAAAAAAAGCAAGGTTAAGAAAGAACAAACTGTATTTCAAACAGTACAGTTAGATAACCTTGTATGAAACTCCTCAAGACGCAGATGGCAAATATAGATCCTAGAAGACAATAGTAATTGCTAGTTCCTTGACTTCTCTCTAGGGTTGAAAAAAAAGAAATCAATAATTACCAGCATTATCCTAACTCTTCGGCATGTGAGCTTTACCTTCCGAAAAATGCTATTAAACAAATTCAGATAAATAGTTCAATCAGTGAAATTCGCATAGGATTGCCTTTTGCAACGTGCTCTTTAAAGACAGATGACCTGTCTGCAAAGAGATCTTTTTATTTAGGCAGACGACAAGAAATACTTTGGCCTGATCTTAACCATAAAACAAAAACACTTCATGCTGCTGTGAGTTAATCAAAGTTAAGCGAAAACCAGGACTGCCACATGGAAATCTGCAGGCTGCCATTCCAACATTAGAAAAATGATGCTCCTTTTTGGGATGAGTCATTTGACTTCTGCTGCAGAAGTTATGTGTTTTCTTATCTTTCAGGAGAACATTCCCCTCATGTTTTCCATCTTGATTCATGATTCACTCATGATCGTTTGATGATCCTAAAAGAACAATGACCTTCTTCTTGAAAGCATGCAGCCAGTACTGGAAGCGTTCACAGGCTGCGTGACAGGAATACCAACTAGGTTAGAAATATAAACAGGAAATTCAATAAGGCTGGATTTTGTAACACACAAGTCAAGGCGTAGCTTTGTCACTGACTTGCATAATTGAGCCCTAAGTGAACTCCACAACACAAAGAGAAAGAATGAAAAAAAAGGGAAACACTACATCATTTCACTACATGGTTCAGCGCGTAAGACTCTCCTGTCCTTAATAAATTGTTCCTTGCAGTAAATCTGTTTTCAAAACATGATTTTGGCTACATAAGATTATCATTAAAATCTTGGCCTGTGGAATAACAGGCTGTGACTTTTTTAACTAAGATTTTACTTACTAATAATGAGCCATATTCATTGGAAATAGGTACCTCTTAGAAGAAAGCAAATGTCTTTTTAGCAAAATGTACATCCTCAGAGGTAGGCTGGTTTGTATAGAGACTGTAAGAAGAATAACAGTAAATGTCATTGAATTTCTAAGTCTGAAAATTAGATGGTGAATTCCCAGTATAAATTATTATGGAGACTTATCCCAGTTTTTCAGTTGCCCAGGATTTTCCTCTGTATTTGGTAAAATGGAGGCTTCTCCAGAGTGAACGGTGATAATTAGCACATTCCTTTTTGTATCACTGTGATAATTCACATTTCAAATCAGTTAAGAAAAGAGCAGCTGACTGCAAACAAAAATCAGTGGAATTTGAAACATTTCTTTATATCCCCATCAGAGCCTGGGACACGGCACAGGCATTCTCAACACACCTCCGTCTGTGCAACCTGGAAAAAAACCACCAAAACCAAAAAAAGAATGCCTGTGTAAACTTCATAATGAAATGTTTTGATTAAACCAACTATTAAATAGACATCATTTTGAGAAAAGGTACCATCCTTTAACAAACCAAAACTGTCCGTTTCTTACCATTTCCCGGTAAGGCGAGCCGCAGAGGCAAACTGACTCTCTTGAAATTGTCCCTCGTTTGGGGGCACAACAGGAGAGGCACAGTGTTAGGTGCCTGCCCTGGCTGGTGACGGGCAGAGGACCGAAGTGCTCCTGATGCAGGGTTTTATGCTCAGCCAGCTGGCAGCCCCCGAGCACCCAGGGCCCCGCAGGCATGGCTGCAGCTGCCGCCTTGACACATCAGTCCTGCATCTGCTGCGCCCGTGGGAGAGATGGAGGCTCGAGCGCAGCGCTGGTGGAGCTTAGGAAAAAAAGGGCTTTCATGTGGAAGCGCACCTTCTTCTGAAAATGACAATTCCCTCCTTACTTGAGTAAATCTTTAACCTCGAATACAACACTTAGCACACTGGGGAGCCATGCAAAGATTTGGGAGGGTTTTAACTGTGTGGTTCAGACACTTAAGTATGCAGTGAGAACCTGTGTTGTTTTCATTTGTGTTCAAAACTAATGTGGTACATTTTTCCAGTCTACTGTAGATAAATTCAGTGGTCCTATTCATGTTAATAAAAGCCATGCAATATCAGCACAGACCAACACAGAAATTATCCCATAGTGATGTTTAAATTAGCAGAGAAAAATGTGCTCACTCCATGTAATACCAGCTCCTTTTTGCCCCTTTCTTTTTAATTTCTATTAATACAAATTATTTGAGCATTAGTATATTGGCTGTAATTAGCTTTCATCTTTCCCCTTTTGATTTAAATATTGCCAAACTCCATTACAACGGCTGTATGAAAGCCAGAAAATGGTTTACTAGTGAATTCCAAGCGTGCGTCTTTGTTGCAGTGTAAATCGAAAGGTCACAACAAGTCATGTAATTGCTCGGTATGTATTCTATTAATTGCACTTTTAATGTGTAAAGCAACCTAAAATTATCAGATAAACTGTGCTGCGTTCTGGTAAAACATCAGACCTGTCTGAATCGTGGTCACCAAACATGACAATGTAAGAAAATGGTTCTAATACTTGTTAAAAAACTTAAAATTTTTATATAGCTCCACCTCCCTCTTAGCTTAATTAGCAGTGACATGCTCACCTCCACTGCTTCTGCTGCTGGCCCCTTTGCTTCTCAGAGCAGGGAAGCTTGGAAAATCCAAGAGCAGCAAGCTGCCTTCCCCTTCTATTCATGGGATGTGCTCCGTCCAGGCAAGAATGTAGGAATTCTGTGTTATTTCTAAGTATTTGTCTCTCTTAATTCCTTCAAAAGGTGTGTTTATACTGTATCATTTTTCTAAAGAAACATTGTCAAGATGAAAAATGAAAGGCCTGGGAGTTAGGAAAAAAAAATTAAGACCGTGATTTAGCTTTATCTAGTCCCTGCAAAAATTGATGAATGACAGCTGCAGAACTGGTATTTGCCTAATACTGCAAAGTGTTGGCTCCTCTGAGTGCTAATATGCACCCTAAATGCCTGTGTTGTAAGACAATTTTCCCCTTTTTAATTAATCAGAAAACTTCCTGTCTTGAGCCAAAGTCTCATCATTCAATCTCCACTCTTGCCAGTGTTGTTATTGCTTCCTGATCCATATGCAGAGCTTATACTCTTGCGTCAGTACTTCCAACAATGTTTAACAGGAATTAAGTATGTCGTCTTTCAATCAGATGTCATAAAACAAAGACTGGGGAAACAAAACTTGTTTTAAAGCTCAGCATCGGATTAGTACATTGATCACTTTTTAGGACATATTTAGGATTCTATCGTATTTAGTCCTTAGAAGTCAAAAGATTTCTTCCTAGTTTCAATATGTGAAACTATGAAGTTTAATCTTTGAAGGCAAAGAATTAAAAATACAGCATCTTGCATAAGGCTGTTACGAAATGGCAGCTTTCAAATTGCTTAGCTTTTGTAAGAACTATTATGGCTGAAAAAGCTGAGCAACCATTTTGGCTCTAGTAATTCTTATGTGCAGTCAGGAAAGTGAGATGGCAGAAGAAACAAACAAAAGCATTATTTACAGTAGTATTCTTTTGCAAAAGAATTCTGACTTTTCTCTAGAAATCTTGGAGCACTTTCGAAATGTCAAAATTGCTTCTGTTTGCTACAAGAAATTATGTGTTGAGTAAATTACATGGCTTTCTCCCTAAAGATTAATTTTTATGCAGAAATTTTCAAAACAGTTATTCAGCTGAGCAGCCGGAAGAAGACAGTAGTTCAATTGCTCTGTTATGATGTAGGAGATACCTGTTAAACCCCAAACCTAAGTCACTGTTTTCTTTCATCTTACTTATTCGTTGCATACAGCTGAATGTGAAAAAAATGCAAAATAGTAGAAATACAGTAGCAGGCCTGACTGTTACATAACGGCCAGATTTTGTAAAGGGACTTCCATATAATACAACTGAAATACAACCCAAGTAGAATTATGACACTAAATTAAAAAGAAAAAAAAAACCAACCCCAAACCAAAAAAACCCAGAAGATCCTTTCCACTGGAATTTCCATTCAATTACAGATTCACTTTTGTTGGAAAACATACAGGTACCAAAAAGGTCACAGACATGCAGCAGTTAAGTAACTGCATTCTGCTGTCCAAAATATTCCCAAGAAGTGCATTTCCAAACCCCCTGTGAAGATATTCTTGAAACAGAATTTCATCATCTCATGCATAAATATTTGTGCTGGGAAGACTTTTACATAAATAAAGCTTGGAACACAATCAGGCAATAAAAAAGAGGTATGCTACTTTTATAGATAAGAAATTATTCCAGAGAGCTGAAAATAAATTAAAAAAAAAAAGTTTTTCAGAGTATAGATGGATGGACTGATGATTTTAACTGTGGGAGGATGTTATTTCCTAAATTAACAAATTTTTTATATTCCTGTGGTAGGTTGAATTTTGGTTCTACAGCATGTATTTAGAATTAATGTCCAAAACTCAGGCTGATACAAATCAACATAGATCATTGGGCATAGTGTTGTCTGTGCCGATTTTAGAAACTATCAGTCTGCATTGTGAAGTTATTTCTATTTTCTCTTTTTAGAAGAGACTGCACCATGAGTTGTGTCCCAAAAGGCTTGACAGTATCACTTTTGAAACTATTTACATTCCTGACACTGCATAGTAAAATTTTTATTCTGTTCTTTTGTGACTTTTTTATTGCACACTTTTGAAACGTTGTGTTTTATTATCTTTCAGTCCTGTTATCAATACTGAGCAATAAGATGACTGTAATGACCTGTTTTAATAAGCCTATTACAGCTTTCTGTGTTGATTTGACATACCTAAGTGTAGTAAAATGGTTTATGAGGAATAAACAGCTGAGTAATACCACATTCATATCCTTGGAGATGAAGTGATTGTAGATGAGAAATAAATAATTGAAGAAGACGCAGTCTGGTGATTTCAGTTTCTGCACTCCTAAGGAACAGCGCAAGTCCATGGCGCGGATGCACTTCCCTTGTCAGAGAGAAGCAGCTATAGATTGATATGAAGTAGGGAGTTAACGGTCAATGGCAAATGCAGCAGTGGTTTATCAGGGTTCGATGGCAAGGTGCCCGTGATTGCTTACTGCATAGAGAGGGTCAGACAGAACTGTCAAGGAGACCCTCCTGTTGAATCATGAGGTTCAGAAAGGATCCCCTTGCTTTCTAAACTCCTCCTCAGACAGGAGTCTAGGTGTGGATGGATCTACTCTTAGTCCCAGACTTGGTCAACAGTTTATCTCTAAAGGGTTATATACACGCAACCAATCCCTTATATAACTTAGCTAAGATTTCAAAGTTTATCATGCTGTTATCGTTTAACAAGATTCTGTTGCAGGAAGGAATGTCTCAGCCTCAAGGAGTAACCTCGAGAGGCGTCCCTGCTCAAGGGGAGATCCTGGCGTGCAGCCCGCTGCCATGCAGGAGAGCTCCATGGGCCCTGGGCTGCCCACTAGTTGTAGAGTAAGATGATGGACTTGTCGTCATCTTTGCATACCAGCAAGGTGTCTGGGCGGCCGTTCCAGACAGCCCTTGGCTGCCATGTTGCCATCTGTCCCCCAAGTCCAGAGTAAGCTGGATGCAGCCATCGCATCTTGGGGCAGGGAAGCGGGGAGCACACCGCCACAGGCCATTAGACACTATAGGGCTCTATGCTTGAAACTTAGGAACTGTGTGGTTGGATGCCACATATAAACTTCCATTGTACAGATGCTTTCACATGAACATCCACATGCATTAGTAGGGGTGTAGATATGCTATTGGAGAGATTTATTTTTGAAAGTGTCTGAGTCCTAAAGCCCCAAGGGCTTCAAAACAGGCTGGGGCATCTGCTTTGTGGCTCTGGCATGTATATGACCGTTCAGGAGCTTATGGACTTGACTGGTCAGAGATGGTACCTGTGTATTTGGGCACGCATACCTACAACATTGCCTTCTTAGCAATTTCGTGTATAAATATATAGGAAAGGCAAAGATCTATTTCTATATCTGTTTACACCCCTTCTATATATTCACATTGTCCGTATACGGAGCTTTGCCACTATGGCCCGGAGAGGATGATGCTTAATGCCATCTCACGCCTCAGACAGATGCACTAGCTGTACTTTGAAGCCTAGCACAAAGGTTGACTGTACTGTGATGACTGTGTACATTCATCCGCTTAGTAATACAAATCCAGACTTCTTCATGGGCAAATGTCTCTCCGATGAGACTGATCAAATAGTGCTGAGACAGCATTTAAGGGGGTGTCTTTACCTTTGGTTTCCACTAGTCTGTGTTAACAGCTGGCAACGTGGACGGTTATTGGCTGTTTTCTCTCTTGCTTGCTCACATCCTCACTACTCAACTATTTGGACATTGGTATTCTTCTGGGGAATACATTTATTTTCCAAACCAAACGACACATGACTAAGATAAAAATAACCCATTATTCCCTATTCGAACACTGTACTCAGCATCAGCACTTGGGTTTTTACAGAAAAGATTACACAATCAGAAAGGAGAAATGACCAACCACTTAGTACAGCCAATGAAGACTGTATTGAGAAGCTTGACTATTTTCAGAAAAGCATTAGGTAAATATTTATTACACACACACCCCCCCTTAAATTCTCAGAAATCAGTATTTTTTTCACAGATTCGAAGACATCAGAATATCCCCTTGCATGTACAGTCATGCAGTTTCAAGTGAATGTTTTCTGTCTCTCCAAACTGTGCCAAAATTAATAGGTAAGTTTAGAACTTGAATTTTATTCTGTACAATCATCTACAAGGAAATGAATTATATGAATTATATTGCCAAAAGTCCGCTGTCTGTCACACGGGACTGAACTGTATACAGCATTCTGAACAGAGGGCAGCTCCCTTAGCCCTGTGCTCCGGCCAACCCAAACTTGTAAAATCATATTAATAAAACCACGTGCAGTATAATATAGTCACAGTAGTATGATAATATAGTCATGCAGCTTTCACTTTTGTAAAAGCAACATGCATTAGCCATAGAATACATTTAATATTGCTGTTTTCACTACACCTGTGAGGAGACCATATTTGCATATTTGTATCTTGTCTTTAAACATTTTATTCTTTAATAAAAAACTTCATTTTCATTCAGTTCAGTAGAAGACAGCGGCCATGTTCAGATGGAAAAAAATGGAAAAAGATCCTAATTAAGGCAAAGATATTTTGAAAAATGAACACCAAGACCCATGAAGATACAAATAATAAAGCCCTGTAATCTACCAGGAAATGGACCTTTCTGCTCTTTTACACTGTATTTACTCAATTTCAGTAAACAAGAGGCTTGGGATGTGGAGAAGCCACTAACCAAAACGTAAGGGTAGCTGCTGTATTTTACTAAAGAAAATGGAAATCAGTCACGTGGTTATTTTAGCAATTTGATGTACAGTAACCAGTGCATTATAAACTCATGGTGCTAACTTAATAAGCAGTAATTTAAGAGTATAATTAGTCACTAAGTTGTTTTGGGGTAAAATGATGACTGCAAAAGACTTTGAAATGTAAGCAGACACTCACCTCTGTGGCTCATTTCTTTCTGTGTTTAGCTAGAGAAGATACGTGCAGGCTCTGAAAACCCTTCTGCTGCAGAAACAACCTGAAATTTAGCTCAGACCAAAGGGATAATAAAATATTTGAAATGTAAATAACAGTTCCTATACAAAAAACTCTCATCTATTTTCAGGATGTATTTTCCCATTTTATTTTTTACCTATCTATGTATTTCAGATATCTTTTTGCATCCCATACTATTCTTCAGGAACACTGAAACAAAAATTATCATGAACCTTTCAAAGATAGAAAAATAGTTTGCAATAACCATACACTGTGCACGTGCTTTTTATAAGCTACCATCAGAAATGTTTATGCATTATGTGCTTATTCTAAGAAATTACAGTACTGTGTGTATTCCAGAGATAACATGTAGGGGAATCACCCCAGTATGTTTTAGTTTATTTTGTATGTTGGCCTATATTCTAAATAATAGACAGAACTTCAGGATTATTTTTTTAATATTAATGTTATACTATATATGGAAATACAGAAACAGATGTTTTAACTGGAATAAGCCAAACACTTTGACTACTGTATTGACATTTATGCTTGAGAAAGTTCAGGCCTGGAAGCTCTTGCACAGCAAGTTAAAAGGCCAATACCAGCCTCTGACCCAAAAGGGAACATTTCAGTTTGGGCTCAATCAATGAAAATGCAGGGCAAAATATGCCTTTAGATGGCACAGTTTGGTTTGCAAGATACACAGCTATTTTCCATCAAGCTGAGCTAATTCAGGTTTGTATTTTGACTGTGAATGTAGAATAACTATAATTTATTTATGACCTATTAAGCAGATTGTTTCCAGTGTGTAAGAAATACTAATTAGGACCACTGTTTTTAAAAAGGAAACTCACAACTTTTTTTGTATCTTTTCATCAAAGGCACAAAAGAGAAGGCATTCATTCTCATTTTTGTTTGGTTTGGTTTGTTTTTCTCCGTGCTGTCTATTGAATGTCAGGAGGCCACACACATACTGTTGTACAGTCATGTCTTTGAAGTCTCCAAAGAATTTCAGAATTCTCATGAAGAGTTTATTTCTTGAAATACATGATTCCCTCATGAAATCATGATTCCTGAGTGATGCCAAACCATCTGTAAGGACTGCTGTCTAACAAGCAAATTTACTGGGGGGATCTGAGCACAGGGGAAGCAGCATTAGATAATGGTTGGGACTTTAATGTATGTGCCAGGGCCTCATAAAGAGACAATGCCAGGAAGAGAAAGTCTTCCAAACTCATTCCCATTCACCCTTCTAGCCTACCAAGTCCCAGCTGCAGCCCCTAAACAGGGCTTGAAGTGGAAAAACCGAAGGCCATAGACATCTGGGAACACAATGACATACAGATTGGGATCACTATTAGTAGATACCGCCAAAAAGTAGATAATAGACAAGTAGGTAAAAGACAAGGAAAATAATATTCAGAAACACTAGCATATAAAATGTTGTTCATATAATGAAGACAGTGGTCCAAATACTGTACAGAGTGGCATAAAGCCAGCATAGCTCACAGATGCAGGGTTACTTGGACGTGTTTAATCAACATAATTATTCTCATGACACCCACCCTTGGGCAGGACCATGTAGCAGGAGTACAGTAAACATGCTGTGAATTACATAAGCCTTTGCCGTTTTTCTAGCACAATCCTTGATTACACTTCTTTGATTTCGTCCTGAGACCAGAATGGGAAGCCAGGACTGAGTGGTACCAAAGCAGGTTTTGCAGCTTTCCCTGTGTCAAGGTCCATTTGGATCTCTCAGATTTACAGGACAACGTACTCTGTGATTTAAACTTTATTTCATGAGCTCATTAAGAAATATAGTAAACAAACACAACAAACAGGGTCTCAACCCCCTTTTGCTCAGACTAATCTATCATGTTAATTCACTTACCATTCAAGTCATAAGATTTCATAACATATAACCTGTGATTCTTTATTAAGAGCGCAGTTATAAGCAGAAGGAAAGAATTGGTTACCTAGCCGACAGTGAGAGTGCTCATCTTTCTTCCCCCATCACAGCACAGGTGTCCCCTGTATCGCACTGGGAAGCAGGAAAGCCTCAGCAGTCCAGCTGCTGTTGGATCTGCTTCAAAAGCTTTTTGAGTAAGCTGATGTTTTATGCCCTCCAAATTGGAGGTTTGGTCTATACCATTTCCGTAAGATTCTGAAGGAACTGCCAGACAAAAGGTAGTGGCTGCAGGAGGCAGAAATGTACAGGTGATCGTGGTACGTAATGGCTCTTCAGCTCTTTCTGGCCACCTGTCCTGCCTGCTGCTCCCAGAATACATCAGGCCTTAGCGTGAGCTGGCTTAGCCAAAATCTGAGCAGGAGTTGAGTGAACAGTCACACTCTGGGCCATTTTGTACATCATGCACATGTGTCTCAGCCACCGCCAGCTGCCTGGGCAGCAGTGCCCAGCCCTGGGATGTGCACGTCGTCCAGAACTTCCACTCAGCTTCCCTGTGGTTTGGTCTCAAACTATCAGTTGGTGCGGAGATGTAATATTATGTAATTGAGACCAATCAGTCTGTATATTGTCTGACAGAAGAAGGCCTGTGGTACCCTGATTATGCTTGCTTGATGCCTGTTTTCTTCTTTTCCCTCATTTGAACATTTATATCTTAGACTCCTAACAGCAATACATACAATAAGCATGTTTACTTGTGAGTCCGTGACCTAGTTTCTGTTAATTCCTGATCATAAAGTTGCCTTTCTCAGGGACAGGGGCATTAATGGAGGTAAATGTACAGCTGTACTCTCCCTATATGGCTGTATAATTTACCCCTTTACAGTAGAGAGAATCAGCAGGTTTTTGAATGCTATAGATACCGGGTAGTGCCCAAGCAACCACTGTGGAAGCCTCTGTTCTTTCAGATAAATTAGTAAAAGTAATGGCGTGGATCCATCTTATTATAGGAAAATGTATTAAGGCAGATTAATGCGGTTAGGCTAAATAACACCATAAAGTTGGGAGACGTTTTTCCCAGGTCCGGGCTAATGAACTGCAAACCCCAGCGAGGAGTGTGGGGTGTGCCTTTCAGCCACGAATGGGAAGGGAAATGAAGGCTACTGCTGGCACTGAAAGGCTTCCTTATATGAGGACTGAACTCTCGCTCCGATGCCTGAAAGGATAAGTTTATTTTTCCAAGGGAAGCTTTCTTGCGTATCCTCTATTTCAAAAGCAAGATAATAAAATTGACTATTTACTGGTACAACTTTTTGGAAAATAAAGGCCTGAAAAGCTGCTTTTTAGTTACGGAGAGTACAAACAAAAGAATTCTGGGTCAAAGCTCAATCCTTTCATAGTCTTTTATTTCTTCAGTATAGATTTGATTTCTACATAGATTTGATATTATCTAAAGTATTTTGCTTGAATGCTGTCATGTCATTCTCTATATGGGTCCTGCCAAAAGAATATTGACTGTTGACTGTTTTCCTCCAAGGCTTTAAGGTGTGTTTTCAGAAGTGCCTCTAGGGCTTTTTGTTTCTTCTCATAACTCAAAAGAAATCTTGCATGTGCATCCTTTCTTTCTTCCTCTTTACATTCATCAAAAATGAACAAAGGATGATGTGGACAGTGAGTTACAGTCATACATAAACCATACGTCTATCTCAAGCTATTGCTGTGAAAACCGTTGAAGACTGTGCTTATTGAAAGCCTCTTTTGTATATCCGTACTGTGGAAGTCACCAGGGGTACAACAAAGTAGTAGCAGTTCTTTGTTGTTTTGGCTGTTCAGTTATCGCAGCTGCACGTGCATATGGTGGGCTGGTAGTGGAGATCTCCAGAAGGTCGGGCACGTAAGCATATCCCTAACAGATCACAGTGATGTGGGTCCCTCCGTAAGGATTCGGAAGGTCTTTCTGCAATGGCAAACAAGTTCCACTAACTTCCCGGGCTTCCAGAAATGCTAATCAGCAGTTCTAGTCTGCAGCACATTTATTACACCCTGACGTGCTGGAGACAGCCTGTTACAAATAGAACTGCCTCTTGAAAAATGCTGTTCCAGTGTTTTATAATAAAGTGCACCAATTAGATGCATTCATTAGGACAAACTGCTTGTCTTTTCTTATATTAGATCTTTTAAAAGGCACAATGCATTTCATAGCTCATTCCGCTCTGTATTATTATTAATTGAACAGAGCACATTACAAAGTTTTAATCCAATAACTGTAAATACATAATGAATAATATTTCCTTGGAGGCTGCCAGGGTTGCAGCAGCCTCCTCTACAGCTTTGCATACTGAGAGTAAGATATATTATCGCAAAGTCCCCTCTTCCCTTGCTGCAGGTTCCCCACAGGTATTGCAGGGACATTGCCGGAGCAAGGAATATTGCGTGTTCAGTAAAAGACAAATGTGCCATTTGTTAAAAGGCAAATTAGGAGCCAAGCCTAAAATGCAGCCTTTCAACTTTTTCTTGTTGAAAAGGGTCACATGCACCAGTTCTTCATGTTGTCTTGCAGATCCCTGGATGCCAAAAGGAAAACAATGTTTTAATTTTAGCAGCATGAGGATTCCTAACTGCAGCATATTATTTATGAAGGGTAAATGGCAATCAGTAAATGAAGACAAAAGGAAACATTCTGTTCCTCTCTGGGGGAGCACAACATTATTATACAAGGTTGTGAATGGGCATAGTAAGATGAATTGAGCTGCTGTTCCTACTGACAAGAAAATTACTTCTTAGATTCCTACTAATACATGGAGGAGCTGGCACACCCCAGTTATACTTAGGTAACAGATATGATCTACAGCAAAAGGACCCTGAACTCAATGATAAAGATACAGGTTTCTATATAAAAGAAGACTCTAGGGCACATTGAAGTGATTCTGGGTTTTATTGTACATACTAATATTTTCATATGGAATAAGTATTTGCAGTAGCTTATACTTGGACGGTACTCAAGGTGCTTAACAGGGCTAATTAGCTTGAAGAGAAGTAGTGCATTAATACAGACCTATGATTACTAATGAAGCCCCATAACTTCCAATTCCAAGCTATTTTATGGTCAATCAGCATGAAAAATGGTCAGAGAGGGAGATGAGGTCTCTTTGTACCTATCCTTGTAGCTGTATCTGTTAACCTGCTGAAAGTTACACCAACATGAGTTACTTTCAGAAATTCAGATTTACGCTCTTAATCAACGAGCTATGTTTTTGCAGGATCTAGGGCCTTTGACACCTATGAATATGTGGTCCCACAGTATTCGTTTCCCCAGACCTGATCCTGTGACAACTAAAAACATTAGGGGAAAATTTAAAGAGGAGTTTTGCACCTATCGTCCTTTTGGCCTGAAAATATTCCATAGCTGTGAAAATTCTAACACCTGCCACCAAGCAGGACCATATTACACTGAAGTGAAGCAGTAAAATATACACCAAATGGTTAAAAATAAGAAGAAGAAGAAAAAACCAAAGTCTAAGTATAGTGGCTACTGAAAAGCTGCAAACCTTGGAACTCCTTTTCACAACAGATAATAAGTCTTAAATTTGCCATTCACTGGTTTTGGTGATACCACCAAATGCATGTTGCTAAAGTGCTGTTAGGACTGTGTGGATATCTAGGATTATTAAAGGTGTTATTCTTTAATTCCCATCTCTTCATCATCTTCTATTAAGTGCATGATGATAAGTCTGCAGAAAGGCAGTATAACATACCTTGAGGCAGGGACAGTGAAGCTACAGAGCTACACTTTTTGTAAGTAATGTAATTCCTGAAAGTTTTGAAAATTACAAATTACACTTTTACCTGATGGAGTAAGATCAAATATTTATCCCATCTGATTGAAATGGTCCTAGCCTTTAC
The DNA here is from genome assembly GCA_035590275.1 of Ibycter americanus. Classification (NCBI taxonomy): domain Eukaryota; kingdom Metazoa; phylum Chordata; class Aves; order Falconiformes; family Falconidae; genus Ibycter; species Ibycter americanus. Next base: position 9,352,497 of record JAVJGI010000001.1, read on the forward strand.
CTAAGCCAATCAGGAAAATTCACAAATTTCATGACTTCAAAGGTTTCATTGCTGAGGGCATATTCCATAAAATTATTTCTGTTGGCATAACTAGGACTGGGTAGTCCACTTAGTAATTTTTGAAAAGAAGCAACTTGATGCCTGAAGATGAAATTTAGACACCTAAATCCTAACTGTAATCCTAAAATCCAACTCAACTACTGCTTAACTCTGGAGGCATCTGACCTCTATAGGTGCCTCCTTTTTAATCAGAAGATTCCCCAGGTATCAATAAATTAACTTGGAAGCATATCTAATTAAAACTTTGTCCGTAGAAGACTGAGCAGATTTACAGCATGTGGCTACAGGATGTTAGCTTTTTAAAGCTGTCTTATCCAAGACTGAACTTCACCACAAATGCAGTAGGAGTAATTATTTGCATTTAAGGACATAAGGAAGAACCAGGACATCAACTCTGCTCTATGTGCTTCCACACATTTGTGCAGTCATACTCTTAAAAAATGTAGTGACTAAAAAAATACCTTTGGGATGTGTGAGCACCAGCTTCAACTCAGTCCTGGACTTAATGTAGAAAAGCAGACTGGACCTCTTCCTTCATCTATGTTTTATAAGAAAACTATACCCCGTATTTTAAGGAGAGAAAGTAAGTCCTTCCCTGCCTTCAGTAGGGTTTTCCAGGAGCATCCTCTCTCAGCAACCTGGAATGGACCTCTGAGTCTTAAGGAGAGCGTAAGAAATTATATGACCTTTTCCAGCAGCATTTTCTGTTGGAAAGCTGACAGTAAAAATACCAGTCAGAATTGCAGTAGGCAGTTTGAAACAATCTTCAGACATTGCATTAATGACCTTGATGCATACAGAGGTTTCAGTATTATGTCCTATCAGCGGACAGCAAAAAAATGAAGCATCTTACGTTATGGACCTTCAGTCTGTTCTTCAGGTCAAACCCATAGGTTTTCTCCTAATGGGAAAAAGAAATGAGTGCTTATGCTTGGGTGCTTAATAATTCAGGCTGGAATGTAGGAAACAACTTTCAGCATCTGCTCCAATTTTAAATAAATGAAATGAAATTAAATGCTCAAATGAAAAACTCTCGAATAAGGAAAGCAAGGACTAAAGTCTGACTGCCATATTTCAAGCAACAATTTATTCCTAAGCTAGAAGTAACTCTTGATCCTCCTATCTCTAAAGTAATTTCTCCACACAAATACATGTCTGTGAAGCTATTCCAAGTGCTTTGGTTTTTTTCACTAATACACAGGAAAAATAAATTGTAGAATGTTTAAAAACCTTTTAAATGGAAACATTCTCTTACAGTGGACCTCAAGTTCAGGTGTCATGTAAAATTAAAACAATTATGCTATACCTCAGTTGTTTTTAAAATATTTAAATATTTTAAAACAATCTAAAATAAAGTTGTAGTACTGAAAGTCTTCAACAGACACATTCAGGTATAAGAAATACCAAAAGAATCTGAACATCTTTGATGGCGATTACTTTTCACAAGAAAATCCAAAGATTTATTTATATTTTTTTAAAATTTGAAATATCTGATAAATGCTTTCAAGTCCTTTAATAAGAAGGGTTTATTAAAATCCGGGTGGCGTTTATTTCACAGAGTGAGGGTGATGTTTCAAACTCAGTGTAACACACTCTTCTCCCTCTGGCTTTCACAGTGAATTGAACACTTAACTCCCTTCAGCAATTTTGGAAATCTCAATTTGTAGCAATTATAATGAGAAGCCATTACTTGATAGAAAGAAAGAAGAGTTAGTTAAGTTGAAGAAATGTATCTAGATTCCTTTTAAAATAATGACTGCACACAAATAAAAGGGAAATTCTTGCCAGAATTCTACAAACGCCTTTTTCAATTTGCATATTAAATTATATACATCTACCAGTTTCTGTTAATTCAGCAAAATAAGAACTTCTTCTAAAAGCAATTGCATTATTAGGCTACCTTGGCAGTAATGATCCCAAGGTGAAGGCAGCAAATAATCATATTTCTAACTGTCTTCTTTTTAATAATTAGTTGTAAAATTTTGTTGTGCCTTTTCTGCTTTTGAGAACTTTTCTCTCATCTTCTGCACTGAGCCATATTCAAACTAAAAGGAAGATTTCTGCTAAAAAGGCAGATTTCTCAAGATTCTTTCAGTTAGTACTTGTCCAGCATGTCTGAAGCCAGTAGTCTCACCGCTTTTTCAGTTGTAAATTGCTTTATGAGTTATTATTTTCATTTTCATTAAACTTTTCCATATTACTTCATCTGCTTTATGCAATATGAAAATAGAAATAATACCCTTGTTTATAAGAGCTTTAACCAGTTATGAGAACAGTGACTCTGGAAAAGCAATAGCAAAACCTTGACTGAACAAACAAGGAACAAGCGACCACCTCTCCCTCTACACTTGTAGCTCTCACAAAACGAGTATTTTTAAAAATCTAACCAACATTGGTAAAATGGTACTTGCTGTGTATTTCTAATAGAATTTTTATCTTGCTTTTGCTTTCAGATTTCTTTTGGCATTTACTTTACTTAGGTCAAATTGTATTTATGTATATTAAATTTTATTAATATTAAAATATTCCCTGTTATCTCCTTACTGCCTAGAAATGAAATAAAAAATGTCTATTGGCTGTCTGTATCAATTAACAAGTTATCACAGGTGTGAATTTAAGGGAGATGTTTTCTAGCAGATCCTAGAAACAAGGAGCCTACTAGAATCTCTCAAGACTGTCAGCTGTTGTTTATTGCATATATTGACCAAAGGCTAGAAAAAGCAGTCCTGTATCACAGATCTTGTATGTTTAAACAGAAATAAAGTGTTCCCTTTACACATTCTTTTTTCATCAGCTAGAAAGATGCTGAACTCGTGTGTAAATGTAGAACCCAGAAAAGGAAAAAAACCCAACAGAATAAATTGTTGAGGCTGCTCCAGTGAATACAGTGAGACGGTGAAAATGAATTCCTTTTCATCCTGATGCTTGCTTTCTTAACGTACATTGTTGCGTTTTATGAGTCATGCCACGCTATGCAAAGAAAAGGCTTGCCACAGTAATTTAGAATGTATACTCATTTTTTATTTTAACACAAAGCAAAACAAAAACAAAGGTAGAGAGATCAGTGTTAACAGTGTAGTATTATTTGTGTCTTCCTACCTGTCATTAACATCATTTATTTATTCCAGGTCATGCAGGCGTTAAGCAGTAATTACTTGCTTTGTTTAGACAAGTCATTCCATTTAGAACTATAGCAATTAGAGATTTTTAAAGAGGAAATTTAATTGTATCGTTTATAACTTTGCTATTTTAGTTCTAGAAATGTCATATTCCTAGCTACATTTTGTACCTAACACGTATTTTATTTATTACATACCAGGATGACATAATTTCTTCTGAGACCAAATACTGATTCAAACTGTGTTCTGCACTATAGAGTCTTCTTTCACATTTTGAATATTTATAAATACTGAGTTCAGGGAATAATTCCCATTTAATATCTTTGAAATGGTGTTGACGTTGGAAATATTTTCTTTGCACACACACAAGCTATCCAATGTCAAACAGAAAGCAACAAAATCAAGTTTTCTATGCTTGCAGTCTTAATTTTTCTTTTCCTGAAGAAACCGAAGCAGTATACTCTGCTTTACCATCCTGGGGAGTATTAACCTTAAGGACTGCACTGAAAGTTGAGGGGAACAGGGAGGTGGGCAGATCAAAACAGTTGTCAAAAAAGAAATGGATCACTTGTAAACACCAAACCCAGTACTGGAGAGGTAACTCACATTCATTACCTGTTCTTCAATGAGCAGTATGGTGGAGGGAACGTCTGTCTTCTAAGTAGTCCAAAATGAGCAGCAGTGATAGGCAGTACTGTGCGTTACTAAGAGTACTTACACGACCTTGACTAGCTACCAGAATTATTTAATATGATCAGTCACTTTTTCCTCCACAACACCCATAAGTTAAGACTTTGCAAATGTTATCCTGGCACTGCCAGAAACAGATTCACATTGACCTCAATAAGTCACCAGGAAGGTTTTCTGGAAATTCTTTCGTTTTCCATGTGGCATCAGTATATTGCAAAGACAAGCATTCTGTTATTTCTTTAGCCAAACAAAGCACTCTTTTTTATTGTTACAAATTATTTATTCATGTCGCATTACTTTACAAAGTAGTATTTATTCTGCACCAAATAATCCAATGAAACAAACTTTCAGTTTGATGAATGGTGGCTAGATTGAAAAGCTGAATTAGGCAATATCAAATTTGTTCTGTTGCATAAAGTAGATGTTAATTGCATTTATTCAGTCTGATCATTAAAACATTGGAGAATCACGCAGTTGGAATTATGAATTAGCATGACTGAGTCCAACGGGTATAGTAAGGTATGTATGGATGTGTATTTATGTGTGTCTTGGAGTGTACTTTTGGTTTTTGCAGTTACAATCTATGGTGTGATTCTAGGGAAGTGTCACAAAAATGGAGATTACCCCACTCTGCTTTACATTATGTACAGTTTACATATTTCACCATTTTAAAACTCAAACGACAAACACTGGTTACATTTTCTTTAGTGAAATTCCTCTCTGTTGTACACTCAGAACCTCTAGCAAGTGGATCAGGATGACTGTCAAGATATCTCTCTCTAAAAATTAAAAAAGAACAGTTCCCAAGCAGCACATTAAAAGTCCCTCCCTCTCTAACCTCTGTTCTACCTCTCTTTGCAGACACCTTACGATGACAGACTGAGATTTCACTTGTGAGGAGGAAAGGCATCTCACCCGCCCAGGCGGAGGGGCAGCAGACAAGTACGGAATCGGAGGCAGTGCCCGCAACCCGCCCTGCAGAGTGGAGGGAGCCACATGAGCATCTGCAGTGAGTAGCCTTGTGCTTCAGATAGTCTCTTCTCTCTCCCTTCAGCTCCCAACTTCGGCTGAGATCCAGGCAGTCATAAGCTGGTTGGCATTATCCCTCTCCTTCCATTATCCATGTGCTTCCTGATGCAGAGTCAGTCTTACCCCTGACTAATGGCAAGCAAATGGCCTGTAATGGCATGTGCGTGCAGGGACAAGTTTCACAGGTGCCCAAAGCAGACCCAGGGTAAAACAGCTGCTGTTTCTGCAAGAGTTAAAACTGGCATCCACTTTCTTCTGGCTGGAACAAGTTTGCTGGATAAATGGGAAGGGAGGAGTAGTAGCAAATGATCAGTTAAGGGAGAATTGTCCATGTGAACAACATTAGAAAAATTTTAAATTCTTAAACTGTTCATTACAGTACTTCAGTTTTTATGTGCATTATTGAAATATCAAAATCGCAATCTGATATCCTAAAAACAAAACTGTTTTTTCTAATTTGGTGGCTTTGTTTACAAAACAATGCATAAGAAAAAAAGGGCACAGTGATTCTTATGCAAGACTTAATCTTACATAATCTTACATTCATATTTCACCCAAATACTACTTTTGTTCACAAAAGAAAATATCCTCTAGTTCAGTCCTAACCATTTTCACATATTAAATATTCTCGAACTCACCACTATAGTCTTCCCTGTACTTCTTCTATACAACCACTAGACAATAGTCAAGAAGTTCCTCCTGATTGTCTGTTACTGATGTAAATCAAACCATGTTTCATGTAGCAAAAGGCACTACTCTAGTTTATATGACATCAGAGTTAGATTTTCAGAGAGCAAATTTTACAGTGATGGTTTGAGAAATAATTAGCAATATGTTTTGGGGAGAACCCAGTCTTGATACTATATTTGAACTGCATTTGGAACTGTTAAATTTATGTTATTTTTGTATTTTTTGTTTTCTTTTACAGTCTGGTTCGTTGAAAAAGTCTAAAACTTTGTTAAAAATCAAAAGACTTCCAATATTTGAAAATATGATATGATAATACTAAAGATGATTCAGAACAAAGATGCAGTGTGTCAATAATCAACTGGGAAATTGCAGAAGTATCAGAAGTTCTTGGATATTTCTACTTAAATGAAACTAGCAAACACCAAGGAGTTTGCAGGTAATATAAACAGTATTTTTACAAGTATTGTTCTTGTCTGTCAGCTTCGAAACCCCTCTTACTGTTGACTCCAGATTTCTTTGTTGCAATATTTATAAACCTGCTCTAGTGTGTCTTTTAAGGAAATGTGAATTAGCCAAATAATGAAGCTAAAGTTATAATCTGTTTGATAGCTGTTTGAATAGAAAATCAAAAACTTGCTGTTATCTGGCGGCACGCCGGAGACTGCCTTCTTTTACCAAAAGGTACTCGTTTTATTACTTGTAAAGATAAAGACTAATTAAATGTTACACAGCCTTTCAGTAATTCAAAAGCCCCACTAATGAGGGGTACCATCCTGCTAAAAAAGTTGTAAGGCAAACCAGGTCTGAAGAATGGAGAGAGCCTGTGGGAGCACAGCGAGTGCCACCGAGGCGGCTGGCCGCTCCGTTTGCTGTCGCGGCCGTGCAGCAGGTCAGCGGGACCGCTCTGCCCCCCTGGCAGCACCCAGCAAGGGTGTTTGTTGGCGCTTTTAGAAACATAGCGATTCAAGCTGTATGTCTCATATAAGAAATCTAACCCTGCATGAAACTGTGAGAACCCTTTGGCTCCAGTGTGGGAATTCACTTAGGACTGGCATGGATAGAGTTCACAGAAAACCCACGTACCGTTAACTCTGCAAATGTATTTGCATGGATAAACCTTTGTGTCTTTTGGGATGTGTTTTGGCTGTGAGCAGGTGGCACAGATCAGACCACTCTTCCTGATGGATTTTGAGTTCAAGGCTCACGACATACCAAGGTTGCTGTGGGGCAAAGTGGAAAGTAAAGTTACAAATCGTGCTGGGTTTCTTACCTCCCAATCCAGCTGGAGATGCTGTATAGTCGCTTTCCATGTCCTTCCATGGCATTTACAGAAAGAGAGGATTCCAGGCAGATCAGGTTGTGTGTAGAGATGTGTGTGTGTGTGCGTGTGTGTATATATCTATATCTATACCTATGTATGTCTGTGTGTATGCAGTACGTACTCATGTACACACATTATATATGCCTGTATATATGTGCATGTTATCCAGTGGTCTGTCTGACTGTAGGAAGCAGTGGATTAATATGTGACTTCCCTCTGTGGTCCCCTTATGCTCAATTTCCCTTGGACTAGCCAAGTCCTTTGGGATGGCAATTTGTTAGAAAAACTCTGTATTTCAATTAGTTTTGTCAGCATTGTCTGGAGTGGAGCCCTAAATGAGTGGAGACAGCTTAACCCTCTCCCCCACTCAGGTGTGTAAGGGGGGAACTAGAAGCGAAGCTGCCCGAACTGCCTCTGCGTGACCTTGACTCCCCGAGTGCAGGGGAACAAACGCTGCTTCAAAGGGCTTAAGCAGCTCATTTCTGATGACATAATTGATAAAGGCAGGGACTAGGCTATCCCACCCGTGATGAAGTCTAAGGACACAAGTTTAGCTGCAAACTGTAGGTTTATCCACCTATTTGTGGCTGGTATTTCTTAGAACTCTAAAGAGATTGCAATACAGGGAGGAAGGGTTGGGTTTTTTCTTCATTTTTATATTTTGGTAAGTGAAGTCAAGGTTATTCAAGCTCAGTGCTGAGTTTCTTTAAATAGAAGTGAATGAAGGGTTAATACCTCATCCTAGGAGTTTGGAATGGCATTTCAGCATGAAAAGCAAGATTCATTTAAATGTGAACCTTGTCAAATTATATTTTCTGTGAACTGGTGCCAACTCGATTACAGAAATGGCTTTTGTACTGATCTGGTTAGTAAACTGCCTGTTTGTTTTAAATCTAATACAAATGCTTAAATTTAGTGACATGCATATATTGTATATATTCATTTGCTTTGAGTATAGGTTATTCTGTCGTTCTTAAGCAGTCTGTTCTGGGAAATAAAGTTAATGAAGAAAAAATGACCTTTACTTAAGAACTCTTTAGAAGAGTTACACACAGAAGGAATATGCAAAACAGAATTTATTTTTTAATATATATGATGACTACTAAAGGGATCTTACTGTTCAGCCCTACAAGGGACTAAACTTTACTTAGACTCTCCCCCTTATATCTCTAGAGTGATGGGAAATAGCCTAACTCTTAGTGAGAATCAAAGTCACAATAAAAATTCTGATATTTATTCCCCTACATGAAAGATCAGTGATTCTGTGACTTGCTGATTCTCAATTTGATAAGTTGTGTAGTCCTCATGACGTTCATCACCGCTGCTGTGGGTTACGTTGAAAGAGAAACTGGTAGTGGAGCAGCTTGCTGGCATCTGGATGTGATAAGAGGTCATCTAGCAATGCCATGACAGGTGACGCATCTGTATGTTCACCACAGGAAAACATGACCTTGCTGCACAGCCTCGTCAGGAAACAAAAAGGCTCAGGGTATCATTCACATGGAAGGGAAAAAAAAAAAAAAGGCTTTATAAAAAAGAAATCATAGGAACTTCAGTCCTGCTTTTAAAGCTTTTCCAAAGGAGGCAAAGAAATATTTCTTTTATGAAATACAGCCAGACCATTAATTTGAAAATACTATGTTGTTTCTCAGTAACAAATAACTCAATAACCTATAATTAAGTCAGGTTTAGTTGTCTTATGCCCTTTCAGAGCAGAAAGAATATTAACAATATTTGACCTAAAAGACATAGGTCCTGAAAATCTTCTGTTTCACTCTTTGTAGCTGGCAGGAATCAGTAGGATTTTTCATCAATAAAATTGTATATGGTTATATCTCACATATGAGTTCCCTGAATACTGGATTGTTTTTCCTGAAACACTAACTATGGAAAATCTATGATATGAGATGAGGATGGTCTTTAAGTAATCCTTGCAGAGATACGATGGAAAGAAGTGCATGCATCCTACAGACACCCTATATTCCTTATTTCAGCATACCATTGCATAGATTTTACCAGTAAATGGGTATAGAAATAGCTTTCCTTGAACTTTGTCAGCTAAATGCAAATATGGCACAAAATCTTTTCTCGAAAGAGTTAGCTTCATATTTATGTGAACTGCTTAACTCCAATTTCCTTGTTCAGTGTTTCTTTGCCAGAAATAAAGTGGATTCCATCAACAAGCTGAGATATAAATCTTGAATGACTGAGACCTTTGGGAACTGGTTGGAATAATGGATTGAATGTCATCTGTGTATGCAAAGTTGACAGAATCTGTCAGTCTTTAGGAAAACTTTGATGTGTGTATGTTTCCATACCTGCGTGTCTAAGGTGACTGTACTGTGAGAGTCCTTAGTTTAAATGACAGCATATTTGGATCATTAATCTGGCCCCTCATTCTTATGGTGCCTACCAGATTTCAAGGCAACTGAAGGAACAGTCACATGTTCCTTTAGGAAAGAACTGGAGTAGATTAAATTTCTTAAGAGCCACTACTCCCATGCAGAAAGTGTTTGCTTCCATAAAATAGTCACCTGAGTGTGTCTTCATGCACTGCAACGTCCAAATCTGCATTTTGGCTTACACCTCCTTGACTTAATTTGACTGCACTTTTGCAGATAAGAGACTTCTGACTTCCATTTTGCCAGCTGTTTTGTGGTTTATAACTTTCAGCTCAGGAGTGGTGATGACCAGTTCTAAGTGATAGCTGGTCACTCTTGTATGCCTGGGAAAAAAGTGGCGCTCTCTGTCTTGAGTAAGCATGGGACTCAGAGATACCTGGAGAAGCTGAGAACTTCAGAGAGCTTTAAGAGAAAAGGATTTTCAGAAAAGTGTTCTTTCTGTTGAGAAGATCTCAGCTGAGAATCATCCCCACTTCCCAGATGAATGTATCCTGAAAAAGGAAAGTGTGAAACTGGTCACTCATCTTAACAATATCCTCATTCCCTCTGCCTAGAGCCAGTGCTCGAGAGACTGTGATATGCACTGAGAGTGGGCATCCTCAGCACATGGCTTCACCGAGGTGTATAGATACTGCTACACAGCCATGCCTGTTGTAAGCTGAGTACACTGAACGGCATGTGGTAGAAACCACCCCAGGTACCGCAAAACCACTGGTGTCACTTCTGAGGCTGTTAGCAGCCCTCTCGCTCTTCTGTGGGCTTCTCCTCTTATAATCTGGAGGTAGACCTGTACTTCGCCAAAGGTTGCCCTTTATTTTTTTTTTTTTTTTTTTTTTTTTTTTTTTTTTTTGTCCTGTTAGGGGAACACAGAAGACACTTCTGTCCTACCCAGCAAAAAATTATTATCCCACCTTCCAGCACATAGCACAAGAGACAGAGCAGGAATCTGGCAGCATTCCAGATCTGAGCATAAAGGGAGCAGAGAAGGAAGAGGGTGAGTGACTCCCCCACTCTCTGTTCTGGCAGAGAATGCTTTCCTGGTAAAAACACCTCATTGCCTCCTTACATACTGTAACTCCTTTCCCTCTCTCTTTAATCCCCAGCTGTGCTATCTGACCTGAGCCAGCCAGCTTTCCTTATCCCTGATTTTTTGATGAGTATTCGCTATTTGAACTCACCTAATAATTGATTATATTATGTTAAAATGATGGATGGATCTAGGCAGATGAAAAGCAGGTAGATATTTGTTACTGTTTCATAGTTAGCATTCAAGGACAGCCTACTGCAAGCTTCGCTGGAGCCACTGCAAGGGCTTTTCCGAGAACTGGTGAGGAAGCTCCCTCCTTCCAGAGGAGAGCATTTTTAAGGGAACTTTCTCATTCCCCAAATAAAAATAAAAGTCTGAAAGAAAGCAGATAAATAGATTTTATATTATTAACCTTATCTTTTTCTCCAGGTTTATTTTGCTGTAAAATTTCTCTGTAATTGGACCCCCTCAATACCTAGTGGTCTGTCACTCTCAAGTGAATTACTTAATTCATTGCAGCTTTTAACATTGAATTTCTTGCACAAAAGGAGATGTTGAATGTGTCGTCTTTTCTGTGTTATGTTATTTAGCTTTACGAATAAGTTGAAAGGTATAATGATCATCTTTGGTACCCTGGAACAGAAGAGTAGTTCCAGGAGAAAGAAATAGAAAATTTAAATTAATTTTTTTGCATCGCTAACAATTCGTATTATATTGATGAAAATTCTCACACGTACCAGTGTCCTTAAACTTCAGACTTGCAGATATTTTTCTGTATTTGTAATTCCTGAGCACATAATTATTATACTGCAGTTTAACATCTGAACATTAATACAAGCACAGGAAGCTTGTGGATTCTAGAGGAAAATCCTGATGCATTTACTATGTCTCAGTTCAACAGCTTATAGTATCCCTCAGCTACTGGATAGTTTCCCACAGCTGGTAGACAGCAAACCTAGACAGAGCTCCATAAACATCAATCATTTATTTTTATTTCACTGCAAAGTTAGCTTTTTCAGTTTAAATTGCAGATGAGATTGATTTGAACCAAGCTGACAAAATTTGCAGTGAAGTTAGTTATGGACTTTCATCTCTTTGGCTTCAAAGCTCATCTGTGAAAAGTGGGCAGGTGGAAAAGAATAGCTCTTCTGGAATGAGTTCGTTTCAATAATAAGGTTGAGTCTAAATGGTCCCACAGGAGTGTGCCAAGGTCTTGGTCTCCCAGAGGATGAGTTATCTCATGGGCCCTTATGCTCAAGTGACTTCTCCACAAATGTGGAGTCAGACCATCCTACGTGTCCCTCATTTTAGATCTGCCTCCAAAAATTTAAGACCTATACTGGAACTGAAAGCAAGCCAAAATGTTGTGGTATATAGTTTACAAAAAGGATTCTTTCTATGTTTAAATTTTCTGTCTGAGTGTACATGTTAAAATGAACTAAGAATACTAAAGTTTTCCAAACATTTCAGTTGGCTTTAGTGGTCTAAATTTCCTGTACTCAGGAATAAGTATTGTGCCAGACTGATTGGGTTTTGCTTTTTATTTAGCCCAGAAAATACATTACTGGTTGCTTTCTAACCACCTGTTTTTAGTGCTCAGTGTCTGATCTGCTAAAGACAATGGCAAAGGTCTTAATGAATTTACCGTACTCCACAACCTTTTTAGGCTGGATGGAAACAGTGAGGTCTATTAGGAGAAAGATATTTTTGTACATCTTTTTAACCATCTTAAGAAAGAAATGTTGGAAGAAAATAATCAGTTTCTAAATTAGAGCAAATATTTGAAACAAGATTCATAACTTGGATTTCACTGGTGCTCAGTTACACAAAATATCTAAAAATGTAAAGCTAAGGGTTAAAACTGTAAGTTAAAGGAATAAGTTGACAATACAAAATGTCTTGCCTGAAGGATATCAAACCTAAAAAAAATGGCTATTAGATAAATCAGAGAACTGACTGTTCTCTAACCTAGTCTGTTGGTATTCTCAAAGGAGGTAATCATTATGTAATTATTTTCTTGAGACAGACAGCATCATCAACCACTTTTTTATGAATTTTATGACATGCTAATTTCCCATCTGTCCCAAGTAATAGAGACTCTACACTTTAGTTCATTCACCATAACTTAATAGCAAAATTGCAAGAACTCAATGTTTGTTCAGTCCTTCTGAAGGTTAGGTGTAGATGAAAATGTTCGTGTTTGTACTGGAGGGAGCATTCCCCTTCAAACGTGTCTCTACCATCAGTTATCGATGCCTTCATGTTGACAGTCATCAGCAAAAAACACGGTCTTGGTATGGAAATCCAGGTCCAGACGCTTACAGGATTTGTAATACTTATCCACAGCAACTTCAGCAGGTGCAAACAGATGGCTGACATTTCTGTTAGGCCATAAAATGCAGAATACTACTGTCCTGCTACACCTAACTGGAATCAATTAAGTATGAAGCAGGATATCAGGCTATGAATCACAAGTCATTTGTTTCCTGTAAATTGCATAGTTTGTTGGGTTTTTTTTTTAATGCTTCATTTCATGGAAGCCCCAGGGATGGCAGGAAAAGCAGCAGAAGAGGGAGGTGAATTCATACTCAAAGCAGTGAGCTTCCACATTAAAATCTCTGAGAATAAAGCTAGTTCTGGAGGTTACTGCCATACCCCACCTCTGGTGTCAAGTTCCTTCTCATATGACCTCTTGAACTCCTTTCTAAAATATGCTGGATCAATGACTTATGCTGTGCTTATATGGCTAAAACAGAACCAAAACAAATAACGATAACCTTCCTTGAAATTATGTTTCTGAGCTTAATGGTTTCACTAATGCTCTAAGAATAGTTGTATCAGGACAACTAATGGATGCAGAAATCTGCAGCAGAAGTAGCTTCAAGGGACGTTTAAGAGCTTTTTATCTAGCTTTGGGAACTCAGAGTCTAATATTTAGATAGAACAAAATTACTGTAAACAGAGGCAACCGAGTGGAAGAAGGACAGAGGGCAGAAAAAACTTCTAATGTGAAATGCAAAATTAAAACAAAGAGGAAAAGAATCTAAAAAAACTCCACTATTTTTGTTTCTATTTCTGATTTGTACAGTGAAATGTAAGAGGAACGTATAAATATGGTAATAGAAATTTCATTTCACATCATGCTCCTGGTTTATGTTTTCAGTTTTCTCTGAGTCAATCACAGTCCTTTGCTAATTACTGCCACAAAGCTGAATAAATGGCAAAGGGAAATCAGCAACATTTGTGTATAGGGTGAGTGTAGTGACATTATCTCAAAAGAATAAGTTGATGTGACAACGTTTTAAATATGAGCTGGCAACTGCTAGTGAGCTTGCACTGCCTGCTTTTAACCTTTAATTTGTGAGAATGCTGTGAATAAAGATTAACTTACATTATTTTTTTTTTTCAGCCTTCAAATTGGAGCTGTCATCATTAATGTTTTGAAAAGTTATCCAGTTTCCCAGTGCTTTCTGTAGGTGCCTGTTTGCTACCTGATTCAATCTTCCAGTGTGGAAGAGTGGAGGACTAGTGGAGGTCTTTTCTCGTGTTACCTGAACAAGGAGGATTTCATAGTCCAGATTTAGAGTAAAATAAAAAGTCACAGGTGTTCATATTCAAAGACTTGTACACTATTCACATACCTTTCAGACAGCCTGGAGCTACCTCAGGCTCTGGCCACTATCAGTTAGCCTCCAAAACGTAAGTCATGGGAAGAGCACATTGAATCCAGAGGAAGTGATCAAATCTATAGAAGTTGGTTGTTGCTGGGCATAAATGTTTGATCTATATTTGCAAGACTTCCTGAAAAGCAAAGAAAATCTAGGAAGTATTCTCCTTCGCTTTCTCCACTCCCACCCTCCTAGTGCCTCAAATGACAGGATTTATGGAGCTTGGGGAGTGTATCTATGGTGTGAAAAACACAGGTTTAGTGGCTGAATGAATCTTTGCGTCCTAAAAGAGCAGCTCAGCCCCGTAAGATGCAACAGTTCAGAGCTCCTTAGTTGTCTCAGTATCCCTTTAATAGTCCTGCATTAACTTCAATGCATACTTTGCCATTCACTGGCGTAGGCTATAGAAGCCTGTTCTGCCACACACCCATTTATTCATTCGCCTAAGTAACATAATTTTCTGATTAATTATTAAACCTTATTGTTTTTTCCTAACTGCCATGACAATCCAAGTGGTGAATGTTTTAAAATTTTATATTCAAGAGAGAAAATATTAAAAATGAGCAAAACTCAGATTCATCCAAATTATCTTTTTGTTTTGAGCCAAACTAAAAAATCAGCTATTTGCACAACCAATAAATGTTTTCTTTCCCATGATTTCCTTACAAAACAAATAAAACCCAACAAATACAAGTAAGCCTGTATAAGCAACTAGCTCAAATCAATATTCACAGAGAAAAAAAATCATGTTGTATGGTGTATACGAACTGATGTCAGTTAAAATCAAGGAATCTTTACATACTCCCAAGTAAAAACACCACATATGGTTTCAGTATGTGGCTTCTATGGTGTCCAAAAAAAAAAAAAAAAAAAAAAAAATCCAACTTTTTCCTATCATCTTTTTTGAGGAAAAGTAAGCTGTTGAAGTTACATTTGTCAAAGCTAAATCCTATGTTGGAAGCACACAATGAAAACGCAAAATTAATTTCAAGAAATGCATATAGAGACTGACTCTCATGCATATTTTTAAATATGTATTTCCATTTACTTTCTCCAAAGTTAGAAAGAGCAATAAATATAAAACAATGAATTTCTTGTTACTAGGTGGGCAGCTTTTGCAATGGAATTTGGAAGTAATTTATGTTATGGAACTGGCAAGATACACACCTGAGATGAGATGGAGACACTGGGGAGCTTTGAAGGGAAGTTATATAAATGTGAAGTAAGGATGAAAGACAGGAAAAGGAAATGAAGATAAAAAGATTTTAAATACCTGAGGGCAAGGTAAAAAGAAAGTAAAGGCCTCCAATTCATTCCTGTGTACTCTATTAGCAACAAAGGACCCAAGTAATATGATCAGAGTGAGTTTTCTTTTCTAAAAGCAAAAGAAAATATCAATGTAAATTTGTTTCTGGCAGAGAAAACATGCTCATAGGGTAGAGGTTCTTTTCCATCACTCATTTTTGAATGCCAGCATTCAAATAGGAAATTTAATAGGACAGGATGTCTTATTTGTGAGTTCCTCTAGGGAAGAGCCATAGTCTGCAGAGGAAATGCTACTTCACTTTCACCTGGTGGAGTTAACCTTTAACTCTCCAAAAAGGGATCATGGGATACTCATGGAAAGTATCCATACAGTGTCCCCAAGCACATGCCTTTTTTGTATCTGTGCTTCTACCTTCAGGGTTTTTTGTTGCTATTGTTTTTGTGCAACTGCAACTTGCCGCTTTGCTATGTTAAGATTGCTGGCATTCTTACACCACCTTCCCTGGATATTTGCTGCACCTTTTACTGGCAACAGAATGAATAGAAATAGTAATTCTGACATTAATTAGCTGAGAATCTGTACATCATTGGGAAGAGGAAAGAATGTATTTCCAGAAAATCCTCAGTGAGAGTGATTTTGAAAGCTCTGTCATGGCTGTTGGATTTGAACACTGAAAAAGAAAAAGGTAGCTGGGACATCTGAATGTTTCAGAAGGTGAGAAAGCCATTATTAATAAAAGACTGGCTAGAGCAGCTAAGAAGCAGCCTGTTGGGTACAGCAGAACGGAGGGAGTTGGTTGACGGTCATTTTATCACTTTGGCAGAGAACTCACTGTGCTCTAGAGATACTGACAGAATCAGAAACCTCCTAGAGCAGCTCTTTGCTACAAATGAGTACGTAATAAGCTACTGTCTGTGAAACATGTTAAAATTCTGATGAAAAGCACAATGATGTGGTTATTTATACCCTAATTTCACAAGAGGAAGTGGAGATATTTATGAATGATTACCAAGTCAAATACTCTGGTTCTCACAAAAGGTTTCTGATTTGTCATGCGTTGCCACAAAGTAGGCATAAATAAAATCAAGAAATTAAAGAATGTCACATCCTTTCAGAGTGAGAGAAAGGGAGTAAGATGAAAGTAGAATTGGATTGGCCGCAAGTAGTACGCTACCTGTCTTTCATGAGAGTGGGAGTGGTCCTCATAGGCATCTTGGTTCTTTGGGAAAGGGTCAGCTTGGCTATCTGCTAGACACTTATCCAAGTAGTACTTTGATTTAGATCACTAAATGCTTGAGACTTGAAATCTCAAAAATGATGTTGCAGAAACCCTAACATAAATCTACTGAAAGAACGATACATTTCTAATGGGAATAACAGATTTCAATTCTGTCAATACTGAAGGAGAAGTGAGATCTAAATGCTACTTGTGAGATTAATAAGAAAACTCTGAGGTGTCAGCAAATGCATTAGGGAGAAAGAAAAAAGCTAAAAAGAAGGGAAAAGATCAGTCTGGATATTGGAGATGATTGAATATGGAAGGAAAGCAGGACTGAAGGGTAAATCAAAGAGAGCTTAACAATCCAAAACTTAACTAGCCACGAACGAGTATAGCAGATCAGCTGAGCAGAGGAGAAATTAGAAGACAACAGAGACTGAAAGAAGATATTTGGTGTCACCGATAGCAAAAAAAGGCTGAGATCCTGACATGCAGAAAAGTGAGTGCCAGACAGATGAAAGAATTCGGTGAAGCACATATGAAAATAACTGTTAAAAGGAACTGTTCAAAATATGAAAGAGAACCATCTCCATGAAAACTCAGCCATCTCCATTCAAAATTAAAAGGGAAAAGCATAGAAAAGCAGTAAGTCCAAGTAATGTACTAGTAACATTTCCTAAGTGGCTGAGGAGGTGTTTTCTGGCTCTATTGAAACTTGGCAAGGGACACTTTATTTTTGTGTACAGTCCACAAAAAAATTATTTGACTTGACATGTTCAGCTGAATAGTATAGACCTATCATTTTTCCTCTTCTAGGAAATCTTACTGTATTGCACAATATAAAATTATGAAGGAAATAGTAAAGCATTACCTTAAAAATATGTGTAACAAAATATCAAAACATTAGTAAGAACTCAAGGTAGTGTATATTAACTTTAGCCTTAGTCAGACTACTGAAAGAGACAGTGAGCAGAATAACATTAGCTGTGGGAAAGGAGATATGAACCAAGATCATCACAGGTAGAGATCAGACAGCTAGACCAACCACAAAGCAATTTGTAGCTGTATTTATTACCTTAGATCGGAGAAAACAACTTTGAGTAGAAGTAACTACATTTACTTTGGGTTTACAGATAGTAACTTAGTAATATATACTAATACGCGTGCAAATATATACTAATATGCTACCATTCAAACAGCAGCTCATTCACTTTGCTATCTTCAGCTAAATCTCATCCCTTGCTTTAATTCATTATTTGCCACATATTACGGTGTCAGACACTGTAATAATACCCAAATGTTTAGTAGGTTCTATATACTGTTAACACAGAATTTCTGGGTTCTTCTATGTTTCTTTTTTTTCCCTTTTCATGTATGTTTGCAATGACTAATTCCTCCTAAATCTACTCTTAATGCTTTACGTTTTTTTACATGGACATTAGACTTACGGCTGTAATTACCATAATCTTTAGCCCTCTTTCTAAATATAGGCAGTACTGCTGGCATTCTTCAATGACTCGGTAGATGCGCTTGAAATTCTCATCACTGGGCCTGCAATCCTATGCACCAGTTCTCAGAATTGTTGGCTTGAGATTTTCCCATTCCTTTACCTCAGCACATTCAACTACTTACATTATTATTCTTTTTATCATGGTAATTTCCATTTCTATAACTTTGTTGCCACTGTCTCTCATGCTTTCACCCCTAGCTCAGCTCTCCACGCTGAAAACTGAGCCAACATACTCATTGATTTCAAGAGTACACAAACCTCTGCAAAGATACTGACATCAGAAGGTCCAGGTTTATACGTTACCCCTCTTTGCCTCTTACAGTCTTTCATACAATTAGCCTACAGTAAATTCTGCACCTTCACTTTATTCTTTAATTTTTCCATGCAGGGCACACAGTTCAATACCTCCGCTTCATTGGTACTCATCCTCCAACATGTCTCTGGTAAGTGTTACTTCCAGCCTGTTGCATTTCAACGTTAATTCTGTTTCTCAGTTTTGCTCCCTAGGTACCTGGAATTTCTATACAAACATTACTCACTTGTTTATATTATGATGGGTTTTCTTTCTCTGTTTCATTAAGAATACGCTTTCTAGCTTTCGGTGATGACACACACCATTTTGTGTGGCAAAGGAAATTAACAGGAATTTGGGGAAACATACAGCTTTGCTAATCAGTTTTGGTTAATCTTTTGTCAGTGTCAGCAACAGGCTCCAGTTTCTCTAGCCCACAGTTATGTTGCAACCTGAGTCCATATGATTTCTGGTAACAAAGCCTTCAGAGCAGGTGATTTGACTTTCTGTATGATCTCTGCCAAGACATTTTAAAAGATTTTTTTTCCTCTTCAATGTAAGAATTATTACCTAATGCTTTCTGTTAGAGCTTATTTTCAAATTATGGACTACATTTTGATTCAATCTCTGTCAAAGTATGTTTCTTTCATATGAAATAATACTTTGCACTTTGGTAGCATCTTCTGCTTGAGCAAGTCAACTTGCTTTACAAATATTAATTAAGCTTCCCGATGCTCTTTCTGATAGCAAAATGTAATTATTTCAGGTAAAGCAGACACATAGAGAAGCCACAGAAAAGCTGCATCTAAAACTCGGTCCTGTGATTTAGCTGCGAGAAATTATTTGCTCTCTGGTTTAACTTGGCACAGCTGGGTTAATGTTCCTCCAGTCGGTGTTAGTGTCGGTGCTTGGGTTACCTGCTGAAGTGAATTTCATATTAAAGGATTTATGAGTAAATTATTCCTGTAGGTTTGTTAAGCTTTCTCTTAAGATCAGATTTACTCACTATCCATATTTGAGCACTACTGTCTTTATTAGATGGTTTTGTCCTCACTGCTAGGAAACAGTACCAGAACCTGGAGGTTTCCGAGGACTCTGGAGGTACAGATTTGAGTCACAATACATAAAGGAAAAATGAGGGATAGCAATAGTTCTTTCCCTTAAGCTCATTCTTCACCTCACAGTTATAAAGATAATCTAGAGACCACTCTAAACCCCAAATAAAATGTTAGAGGAAATTATAAAATGTGGAGGACCGACACATGGAATTCTCTATATAATATCAAATGAGCAAACTGTCTGCTGCATGTAATAGTTTCCTCCTCCCTATCCCCATACAAGGCTCTGCTCCTATGAACTGGCAGACAAAACCCAAGCAAAACTTCCTGTACCCATAACCCTGTTCTCAGGCATCTTCTAATGATGAAAAGCTTTTACTTGTTAACTGCTTAATTGTCCAACTGAAAGTCTGTATAAGCCAAAATAATAGATTTCAGACCGTCATGGTCTTGGTGGTGGGTGGTTGTTGTCTTTTAATTGAGTTTTTGGCAGGGAAGAACGGTAAAGTTGATCTATTCAAAATGTACCTGTGATGACATATCCTGGAATTAAAAAAGTTAAAAGAAAAATAAAAATCCTACCACGCTGATGGTAGTGTACACCAAGTAAAACACATTAATGTACTCTGATGATTATGCTGAGACAAATAAGAGGGGGAAATGTGAATCAAGTCATTCTGAAAAAAGATAGATGTGAAGGATTTTGGTCTGTGGAAAACTTAGATGAGAGCACCTAGTGAGCTTCATTACCTTTGGATTTATGCAGATGGTGAGTGGGTTTATTTCAGATTGAAGTTTTGGACTTGTGTGCCAAAAGTTCTCATACATGCTGGTTTTGGCACTTAGGAGCTTTTTTAGGATATGGCCCTTATGGCAGGAATATAAAATTCTTACTCATGTTGCATCGCAAACTGTTGCACCAGACTTTCACCTTTTTCTACTTTCTACATAACGTGAGCAATTGCACTGATTCAATGGTATACTGCAGGGCTTTCCTGTTGTTGGATAGTTACTTTCCACCATTTGTGGTCTTAATGATCTTAGATCAAATACTTTGGAGTGAGGTGCTGTTTTGTGTGAGTAGGAGCATCACAAGATGTTTCATATGGTGCATAAGTCATCAGAGTGTTTTGAAAAATCATGTAAGCAGCTCTGCAGTTATGTAAAAAAACATAGAAATGTTTTGTATCTATGAATTGTTTTTCTTGCTAAGGAGTCACCCTTTGACTATTTATGAATTACTGTTTTTCTTCCAGGCATTTGATCTTCTCTGTCCTAGTCCAGTTGTTTGGGAAATAACTTCATAAAGGCTTTCTGCAGAAAAATAATTATTAGTAAGAAATACGATAAGATGTGGAAATAAACGCACATTATTTTCTACCTATGTTTAACTTTCTTATGTCCCTGCAGAGAGGGTCACCTACATCTGATTAAGGAGGTTTATTTGTCTCACATCTTGTCTTGCATACTGTACTGGCTTCAGGTTTGTAATCAGTGCATAGTTAGTGGGCAATCCACTCGATAATCAGCAAAGGAAGAAGGCTACATACTGAGAATTAGTTTCCCCTTCAGAATTGCTTTTTAGCTGAGGATGGATCTATCAGCAACAGCTTTTTGGTATGAATGAAATAGTAAAATAGACATCTCTGCTTCATTACTGTGCCTTTAATATCTCTCCAGAATCTCTGTCACTTAATCCAGTATTAACCTACCTTGGAGGTATATTTCTCAAAACACCTATTTACACATTTTCACCTGGCGTTATTGACCTCGGTACTTCCATTTTATGGGTGTTGATAAATAGACACAGAAGCAATTTGTCCTTTTAGTTTGTATACCCTGAGCAGATGATCAAGAAGTCCATAGCATCAATAATACGATCACATCTCCATAAAGCACAGTATTGCTTTCTTCAGTGTTCCAGAATTTGGATGCATTTGGATATTGATGTATTTGCTCATCTTGAATTATAAAACTAATAAATACTCTGAAATCTTAAGCTGATAGTCTGTGAACCTGAAAATAAAAAGAGAGGCTTTGTTTTACATATGGTATATTTCTGTTGTTTGGATGGTTTTCCAGATAACCATCTGTAACAGAGGAATGATGGCAAGAAAACTGATTTCTCATACTTGGTTGCCAAGATTCATTAATATCTGCTTAGTATGGCACATTGCCTAATCAGAGGCTGGTTGGACTCTCCATCACAGGTTTCAAATAACAATGTGTTTAGAGCCTGCCTTTGGGCAAGCCCTTTGGTATCAATCTAACAAATTTCTGCACATATGATTAAACTTTGTGTAGAACTGTATCTGCTAAAAATAAATAAATAAACCAAGGAAGCAAGCAAGGAAAAGAGGAGGGACTAATAAGACAATGTAGGAGAGCACAAAGCCAATTCTGACTGCCAGCAAAAGCATACTGCCTCTGGTCAGCTGAAATCTAGTGAGATTATTTGGGCCAGAATGTAAAAGTGTGAGTAACAGGTGGTGATAAACAATAGCACCAAGAGAAAGCAAGAGCAACCTCCTGAACTTAAGGTACACGTTACCCAGTAAACTTAGGAAGTCAATAAGGTGCTCCAGAGGCTTGATCCAAAATCTGCTGAAATGAGGGTCAAGGTTCCCTAATGTCTTCAGCAGATTTCCAGTTCCCTAGTACCTTCTACACAAAAATAATCCATCTATATATAGTTGTATCTGATCTAGAAGAACACATATCGCAACAGCAGGAGTAAAATCCAAGGGATCTAGCAAAGAACTAGTGGGGGGGGCGGGGGGGAGGGGAGGGGAGGAAGTTTTATTAACTGAAATACAATGAAAATAAGCAAATGAGCTCTTTATCTCAAAACAGAAGTTTGTTTCAAGCCCAAATAAGTATACTGATCTATACTTCATTGTATATAATTATTCTTGCATAATGATTTCTTCATTTTCTTTACTTTGTGGCCCATTTTTATGAATCTCCTCTCCAGTTGTTGATAGGTAGAGGTCTCTTTGATCTTCTTAAGAAGATTAATCAAGTGAAATTGGTGGCCTTTGTGAGAGAGATATTTGATAATAAATACTATTTCTGTAGTTATTATTTTTGCTGTATATAGTAGCATGTAATTCCTGTTACATAATAGCAAATAAAAATAGTGCGATATTAGCAATATTCTGGTACTGTGATGGGAAAATCATGCTGTGCATCCTTTCAATTAAGGTGATTATTTTATTTTGCTAAATGGAGAACATTTCCATAGAAAATACAAAATGAAGGCTGAATGGGAAAAAAGATACAAAAATTCAAATACTAAAAAATCTCAACTCTGCATTCTGAAGACGTAAAATCCAAATGCGGAACATGCTATAGCCTGATAGACTTTATATAACGTTTGCAATGTCTTATTTTCTCTGAATTTATCCCAAACAGCCTTCGGAACTCATGCTAGGACTCACATATTTTCATTTAAGGAGGCTGATTCCTTGTGACTGTGCTGTAACAACACCTATATTGCTTTTCCAGCAATTTCACCCCTGACTTGTGCAAGAATCAGAGTTAACATTATACAGTGGATTATCAAAGGGGTAAAGAGGCAGTGAGGCATCTCAGCTTGAAGGGATGCCTGTGTGTTTCTGAGAGACCCAAGCTTTCCATCATGCTCAGGATCTCACAGCAACAACAAAAATCCAACAAAAAACGTAACCGACCAACGGCATAAGATTAGTTTTTCCTCCTTAGTGGCTTCAAAGCACCACCTTTGACAACTTTTGTCACCTTTTGACATCACTGAAGCAATTAAAAATTGCTGTCTGTCAATATTGGATCGTTTACTCCTTTTGATCAGTCCTCAGGTGCGGATGATTGTTTCTGACCTTCAGCATCCATGCCTTTCATCTCCATTCTAGTGCTTAAGAACGCTCCTGTACTTAGCCTGTCCTAACACTTAAAACTATACTTCACTTGTAGTAAACAATGATGAAAAATCACTAAAGCAATCCTTTTGTTCACTGTGGTGACATTTCCTCTAATTAAATTTTCATCTGTGAAGGTATTTGGGCCTCTCTAGTCCATCTGGGATATGTTTGCCCTCAGCATTGCCTCAGGCCAAATGTATTTTTGTTGATACGCTGAACAGCATGCTATCCTCAGTGACTGTGGGTATTCCCCACTGGTGGTTTATTTAGAAGATTATTTCACCAGTTTCAAAGTACTTTTTCTGAAGTCTTTTTTTTACCATTTTTTTTTTGAAAGAGAGCACGACTGCCGAGTGCCCCCCCGATGCCCTCTCTTCTACGAATCAATGTGATTTTATGTTCTTTGCAAGGAGGTTTTTGAACAGGCTATATGTAGACATATGATGTGACAGAGGGGACCGTGCTTCCGCAGAGGTCAAGAGCCACATGAGGGACTTTCTCTTCATAATACTTTTCTGTGGTTTGAGCATCAACTTCGATTAAACTGATGAGGGGGAACTGATTTGGGAAGGGAATTCTGACTCGCGATACAAAGAACAATAAAATGTTACATGCAGCAAGAGGCTTTGCAGGCCTCTTGTTATTACTCCATGGCAGGACGTGCCTGGCAGTAACAAATGGCTTGCATCTCTTTTTGCAGTTGCTATACCACCTCTCTCGGCATGTATCCCAGCAGCCAAATTGCAAAAGGTCACTTTTGCACACATGCACAAACTACTGCAGTGAAAGATACAGTTTATTGACTTAAAAAGAGAAAGGCATGGATCACTGCAAAATGTAATGGAAGTGTTTTCTTATTTCCATTCGGATAATAGAGGGCAATGGGACGAACGTCTCCATATTGGCTATGCATCATAGATGCTTTTCTAATTCTTTGAGATAATAGAGTCTCATCCCAAAGAAAAGCCTGCATTTAGTATAACTGTTGATTTGACCATACTACAGCTCTGATTTAATTTAGGAATCATATTTCAGTAAAAGCTGAGGTTACATTTTCAGGGGAATCTGATTATTCAGTAATTAACATTCTGAAACAATTTTATCATACTGAGAGACCTGGGCAAAGGTAGCAGCCTTCATTACCAGAAACTATCACTTTGCAAATTACTTCTCAAACTTCTTAAAAACCTTCACCATCTCTTTTTTTCCCCCCACAACTTTTGCACTGAAATAAATGCAAGGGCAACTTGCTGAAAGAAAGGAAAGGACATGGAGAAAAACAGGAACATGCCACCTGTGGCTTAATGGCATTTCTGTGGTTAAAATTCATTAATTCTAAATACAATCATGCTGTTTGGAAAGCAACATTATGGCTTTCAGAGTGGTATAGTCTGAAATTTCCTTGCTTTGTACCAGTCAAAACTGGTAGCTCGTAAGGAGTTGCTTTTCTTACTGGGTTAAAAATATTGGAATATCACAATGGCAGCAATAGGTCATTTAAGAAACTGTGAATGGTTTGGCTGTCCCTTACTGGATTGTGTGTTTTTTACTGTTGTACACCCCAGTGAGGTGTTCTGTCATTTCTACTTTTGCAAATGGAGTGAAAAATTGGGATGTAGAAGTGACAGAGAGGAACAACAACGGTGTTTTACTCTGACTTTGCACAGATGCAAATGAAACAGAAAAAAGACAGACAGTAGAGAGTGAGACCTGTATTGTTCTGGTTTAAGGTTTCAGTCTTTGCTTTTGGGCTACGAAGCTCACTTCCCTATGACACCTGCACGAATGCACAGTTCCTCTGAGGATATCACCTGTATTACTCTGGATCAACCTCAATAGGAAATCAAAGCCTAGCAATGGCAGACAAACCCCCTGACTGAGAACACCTATGCCAAAAAGCTTGAAGAGCTAGGGATATTTATTCCAGAATAAAAGTAGCTTTCGTTAAAGAGAATTCTGTGAAATTATTGTACTGACTGCCTTGGTAGTTTTGGATAAATTCTGTTCAGGGCTGAAATACCATTTTGGTAAGGTCTGAGAAGTTGTATGTTATCCTTTAGGCTTTTCAAAAACTTTACATGAATCTCTGATTATACTTTCTATCTCTGAAGTGCTCAGTTATAAAACAGACAGTGAAATTACATTATAGAATATGTACAGATATTTATTTGGTCCTCGAACTTTTCCCTTTTTAGAGTTTTGTATAGTTCAAGGTACTCAGACTGAACAAGAAAAAGGCATATTCTGTTACTGCATTTGTTCATTTTCTTCTTAAAACTGCATTAGTATATGCTTTCATTCCATACTTGGAAACTACTGCTTTACACATCCTACACGACGTAACTAACTCATGAAGGACAAATCTGCAGAGAAAAGGGTCTCAGGGCATCCTTTTTGCAAGTGAAAAGGACAGAAGTTTTTCTTCAGCAAACATGGAAATGTACACAGCAAAAATCCAGCATTAGGCAGAAAATGAACAGTTGCAAGAGCAATGTAAACCCAAATTGCTTTATGAACTGATTTGAACTTTAAAGAATAGCAGTAGCTGTATCTCACAAGTAAAAACTATCTGTCAGCACTGTTAGGCTTAATATTTTATCTGGGGAGTTCAACCTACCTTTAAGGTATCAAAGGGGCAGCCAGTACTGACAACAAAGACCCTTCAGTTCCATCACCAGAGTCCAAGCTCATGCCTCTTTGCCTATAAAATGATCAAATTTACATGTACGAAAAAAATCACATAAAAGTTCTTAATGCCTTTCTAGCAGTAATTTCTTATGCCGTGTAATCTCATTTTGGAATTATGAGGTAAAATATTTGTTCAGATAAAAAAATATTAGCAAACCAGAAAAGACTTGCATAAAAAGCAAAGAAAAAGTATTTTATGACCGTTAAAAACTAAATGTTTCTTTCAGGCAGTTTCTCCACCTGTTGTAAAGGACTCTTCTAATAAGGATGCCGATTTGATTTTTTTAGGAAAGCCTTGAGAAAATCCAAGCACCTTAGGAATCTACATAAGAAGATACCTCATCCTTCTGGAAACTTGTTAAAAATGAGTAAGACAAAGGTCTTTTTTACTGGCTCGCCACAGTCCAGGTAGGAATGTACCTGGCATTGAATACAGACAACAGCTGTCTCACCAGCATCCATAATCTGTACTGGTGGCTTCCTGGCTGTACCTGTGTGCCCTGAATGCAAAAAGCATCTGTTTCACATTTATTCATTTACTCAGATGGCATTATCTACATTACTTGCTACCTTTGGACACAAGACTCTCATTTATAATTCATAGTACACAGATGCTTACAGAGAGTAGAAGCTTTGGCTACGTTACCTGTCACTCTTAGTATATTTTGTATTCATGGTGGGTAAATATACAAGTATAAAGCTGCCATATTGTGTATGATTATCTATAATGCATTAGCAAACAGTTGTTTGATCATTTATACTGTCATTCTTTGTGGTTGAAATGATGTTAGAATGAAAAATGAAACAAACTATGGGTTCACTCTCCCTGTTTTTCTTTTCTTCTTTCTCTATCTCTTTTTGTGTGGTGTTGGTCCTTTCTAAGTTTTTTTGGAAAATGAAGGTGATTTTGTCTTGTTTTGTTTCTCTTGCTCTTCTCTTTGTACGATTATCATTCAGTACTCAGTCAGCTATTCAGTAAGTTCACCAGTGCAGCTGGCTTCAGAAGATGCTCCCTATTCTTTGCTTTCATAGGCTCATAAATCCAGCCTGCTGAGAATATTAAAAGGAAAAAAATACTCGGGCAGGAATAAGGCATATCAAAAAGAGAAAGTGAGTGTAACTGGGGAAACATTTACTCAAGATTACATATTAAGCAATTTGCTCTTTAGTACGGAAGGAATATATAGAGAGAATATATTAACTGTACTTACCAAGAGCCTACTGCATCCATCAAATGCTGTTAAAACCGGCCATTTTTGAAGAAGGAGAACATTCTGTATACCTTGTATTGTTTTTAAAAGCTATTTTTAGTGCAGTAAATATTAAAGAATGTTATTGTCCCTTGCATGAGCTCTCACTCATTTTTTAGGAGGGCAACTTTGCCATAGATGCTTGACTTAAGAACCCATTAAAATGAAAATATACTCAGGAGCCTTGCAGAAATAGTGCTTGAAGACACGGGCGCCTAGCATGCTTGGCAGCCTGGAAAGCTTACAGAGCTCTCCTAACAGGAATGCCATTACATTAAAGAATTAGCATAGCCCCAGGCAACAGTCTTTTTTTTTTTTTTTTTTTTCCCCTCCACTAGATGTGAATGACATTTTGTATCTGAGGCACATTTTGAAATATTCCTTATCTGCACGTAAGTTTTTTATGACTACATTAAAAAGCAAAAGGTTGGTTTGTTCCTGTTGACATTTGTTCCTACTCCTCTCTCTCACTGGGCACTACATCTCAAATAAAGTTCTGATGTTCATCTCTCCTTCCACAACTTTCTCACTCTCTCCAAATATTACTACTGCCTCCTCCTCAGACTGTTTTTCTGCTAGGCAGAACCTGTTCTGTCATTCTTTCTAATCTCTACCAGATGCCAAAAATTCAGCAAAACTCCCACAAAAATCCCTGTAAAGTCTTTTACCTTCTCAGCAGTGCCTCCAGATTCACTCTTTAAAAATGCAGATAAAATATAATGAATACAGAAAGAATCTCAATATCGGTATCTGAAAACCTAAAATGAACTTCTCTTTTCACTGGACCTAGTCTACAAGAACTGAAGTCGGGGAAAATTGGAGAAATAATCACTCAGCAGCCTCATCAATCAAACCAGCAGCTTAGGCTGCTAATTATTCCCTGGTGGGGATACCTGAGAATTGAGAATTACAAATATTTGGCTCTTCTGACTACTCACCAAGGAAACTCAGGTTATTGATTCCACTACATGAAAATAATCCACCTAACTCTCAGTTTCTTTCTCTTGGGAAATCTTCTTGCATAAAGTTCTCTGACAAAGAACGTAGAACCAAAAAATATAGCTGCTGACAGCTAAGCTTCGTAATATCCTAATGGGCTCCATTTTGTCCAATTGCTATCTGTATTTGCAATGTGTAAAAAAATGATCTTTTCTCCACGTTAGTCAAAAATTGTGCAGAAGCAGCTTATACCTTTGTTCATTAGGCTGCACAAAGCCTGCAAATGAGCCGTGGGGAGGCCGAGTCAGGAAGCTGCAGTCGTTTCTGGTCTCCTACATACGTGTGGTAGGGTTTGAAATTGCTCCATCCATCAGACTGCAGCAAACTGTCCTTTCGGTCTTTATTAATCACAGTTGGCAGACTAATCTCACTGCACCAGTGGTGTCTATGTGGGGCAAGAACATGGTCATGACCTGGCTTTGGTGGCTTGTTTCTCAATGGGAATCAGGAACAAGTAGTGCCTAAGCTCTCCCATGCCTGGGGGTAGTTACTGTCAGTGCTTTGTAGAGACATGCCAGGAGAAGAACGAGGTATCCCGTTTCCATGTAAGAGCTTCCTAAAATTTGTCCCTGACAAACTCCAGATATAGATTCCCATTTTAGAGACTGTGAACAGCTAAGAACAGAGAGTGAGCGAATTGGGTCAGAGGGCTGCTAAGCCACTTCGATTGAGATCTCAAAAAGTATGATTTGTAGGCTAGCTTGGTAATTTCCTGTAGAGGTCAAATATTCTCTCTTTGACTTTCAGTCCACAATTCAAAATTTTATTTGATTGCCATGTTACACTTCAGTGTATAGTCCCAATTTTTTAACAAACTATGTTCCAGTTTTCAGCAATTGCGCCCTAGATATCTGAAGCTTATTGCTGAGTGACTTTGGGAAGTTTGTATCAATATTATTAGCAGTATTTTTGTTTTTAAAGCATGTGGGAAAACTTCACTGCTAGTCCCTAAAAATATCTACGCAGGAGGTATTTTTTTCTCCAATTGCAGTGAACGCCTGCTGAACACTCAGAATCTGGTAACATAACTTTCATGGCACAGAGCCTGAGAATCCTCATACATCACTGCAGTCTTCAGCTTAAATCCATAAACACTCAGTAAAGACAGTTACAACAGATTTTCACACTTTCATAAAAAATGCACTGCACAATTTTGCTATTTTTTTTAGGAAAGCCCTCATTGCCTCACTGTTCTAAGGCCACTTTGGTACCAGGATTTGTTATCTTGGCTGACAACTGCACTGAAGCCTATAATAAG
Organism: Ibycter americanus; assembly: GCA_035590275.1. Classification (NCBI taxonomy): domain Eukaryota; kingdom Metazoa; phylum Chordata; class Aves; order Falconiformes; family Falconidae; genus Ibycter; species Ibycter americanus. Next base: position 9,381,943 of record JAVJGI010000001.1, read on the forward strand.
AATCTCCTTCTTTCACTCTAACAAGCAAATTCCCTGTTTTCCGAGAATCCTCTCTAGGAAGGCAGTGCTGAATGTGTATCAGACTTGAAAAGAAAGCCTATCTACACTGCCATTTTCGCTTTTTATTTTTCCAATTTGCAACTCAGCTCACATCCAGCTCGAAGAAGCAATTCTGCGTTGAAAATGCTGCAGCTGGTTTCCTCCAGTGCTCCCCCTATTCATAGCAAGGGAGGCAGTGGTGGGCTTACACAAGATTGGTTTAAATGGGAAATCAATACTGGTTCCTCAGTTCTACAAAAGAGCTGAACTGGGCTGGATTGGCTCCAAGGAGAAAAAAGGAGTTGAGTGGAAAAACTGGCTGCCAGTGGGATAGGTACTCTGCTGCATGCGAGACTGCTTGGGTCTCTGCCACTGAACCCATCACAAGAAGTCTGAGATAACCTGGCTTACCTCCTACCATCTGTTTTTGAATGGACGATAAATACTGGAAAAATAAAAAGTTGGAGGCTTTTTTTCCCCAGGCATATATTAGCTTATAAATACATAAATGTTTCTGTTCAGCATCAGTAGGAATTTGTACCTTGTACTGTAGTAACCAGTTACAAAAGGGATTGAAAACTTGTTCTGCAGATGAAAAGTGGAATCATTGGTGTGATTCCTTGTTCTACAGCTAAGGAGAAATATGTGATCTAATTAGCAATTCCATCAGACGTTGCTCAGTGATTGGAACTTAGTTTCACAGGGTCTCACTTGACAAGACTTTCTATTTAATCTCTTGTATTTAAATTTTCTGTGGAATAAATCTCAGTAAAATTCACATTTCTGAAATCTGTGCCTGTGTGCCATTTTACTTAAATAAACTTAAAAGAAAAACAAAAATAATAGTGAAAACACTGCAATAACTTAATTGTTGTGTTTCACTAGATGGTCAGTCCATTAATTTGGTTGTTCTTTAACCTCCACTAGTACCGCAGAATACAGAGACATATGTTATGAACTGCCTTTGGACTTTCTATCATTATTTACCAACACACCAAATACGGAAGGAAGATACTTTTACTGCACGTCCTTCCTGCATTGAATTCACATCCTTGGGGAACCTGCTCTTCCCCAAGTAGTCCCACAGTCAGAGAGGCAAAGGGTGAATCTTATGGGGGAAAACAGACACGGTTACAAAAAAGACTTTTTATTTTGAATACCTTTGTGATTTGAGATTCACAAAGCTTTATAATACTGTTATAACTGGTACAAATGACTGATAATTACAGTCAGGGAGCTTCAGGAAGACAGCAAAAGAAATCTTTCAGTGTCAGGCACAATCTGATGTGTAACTGGAAGGCACCACTGGAAAGCACAAGGAGGAAAGACGGGTTCTAAAACCAGGAAGGTAACTGAGGAGAAAGAATATTTCATATTAAGTTCACTGACATTTAAAATACTTGATTAAAACACCAGCATCTCTATTGTTTAGACAAATGGAAAATAGTTTTCTCCTAAGGTCTATAGTTAAATCTTGTGAACAGTCAAATACTGCCTGAATGAAATACTGCAGACTCTCTGGTTGCATTTCAAGATCCCACTGTTCTGATACAGTAAAGATGGTTATTCATGCTATCCATTCTTACTCTTACACAGTTTATACAATTTTAATAGCTCTCCCAGCTTAGAGATCTTAAAGTTTTGTCTGGTATGATAAAGATCTGCTTACAATACTAACAAAGCTATCAGCAATGAAATCTTGAGCCAAACGTGTACGCTTCATTTATGCAATTTGGTTTAGTAGTCATTGTGATTGCTCGTGTGATCAAGGTGAATAACAATTATCTTTTTGTGTATTGACAATAGTATGATTATTCACGTCTTTACAGTATTTCCTGTATGCAAGCAAGGGAATGCATACACTGTGAACTATGGAAGGAATGGAGAAATGTCTTGATACTCAGAAAAAGGTAAGGATTGAACAAAGGGGAAGGAGGAGGCGAAAAGAAGGGAAAGGAAGGGGTTTATGTTGTAGAAAGCCATATTTTTCCACCTTAAATGCACAGGGAAAAGAGAAGAAAACAGCAATATATCAGATCTGAATTTCTTTATCAGCCATCATACCTGAGAATCATTTAGTAATTCTACTGTAATTTTATTCTTAAATTCATGTTAGCCTTTTTGTTTTGGGGCAGGCAGGAAAATGTGCCTTAAGTTAGCATTTAATACTGGAAATTAACTGAAGTGTGTTGTGCCCTGTGTGTCCACACCGTAAATTGAAAAAACATGTCTTCAGTTTCTAGACGGCAGTTCTCCAATGATCTTTCTCTGCATAATTCTTTCCAGATAAAAGTAATGATTTCCTACAGTGATTAAAAGCGAGGGGGGAAAAAAAGGGTTCCAAAGTTTTACAAGTTTGGGTTCTGCGTTTCTTCTTATCTCTAAATGTAAAGTCTGGGTTGTTTATTTCTGTATATTGACTGAAATAAGGGTTCACAGGTTCCTTGTACTTTAAAGGCTAAGCCAAAATCTTTTAAAGCACAAGTGTCTTCATATTAGCAAAAATACTTTAGTTGCCCTCAACTCCATCTATTCTACTCGTACATAGCTTCTTTTTCCTAACATCTGTTACAGAATTTTCACATTGATAATATGAACTTGGATGTGCTCCCTATCAAAACCACTTTGTCCAAAAATATCATTCATAGGTTAATATAAAGAGCATTATATATGAAATTACATACATACATACCTCCACATGCAGGATTTGTTTAACTGTCTGGTTCAGTATTCACTAGCTGCATGGTGGAGCCGGGTTGGTATCTACAAAGTCTCAAATCCAAAACTGTTAAATCGTTGGATGGCTTATCTAGCTTAGCATGTCAAAACCCATCACCAGCAGTGAATACTTCTGTGCTGGATAAGTAACACAGGATATCTCCAGTCATGTGTAGTGAATACTGCCCTTCTCAAGTAACTAGTAAGTGGTGTTAGATCTGTACTAAGACTTATTTTGCTTAATGGTCACCGCCATGAGACAGATAAGCCATTCTGTGATAGTTGCAACAGGTGTAGTGATGAATATTCTGTGCAGACTTTGTTTCATCTTTGATGACTGCTAATAAAACTCTGTGTTCTGTAGTCTTAAGCACTGCAATCAGAGCTTTTTTCAAACTGCAGTGTGCCATCTGTATGATCTGTCCTTTGAAATAAGTTTTTTATTCTGCTAGAATGTTAATCAGAGATCATGGGAATTTTTTTCTCTCCCCTTCTATGCAGAGAGATCCTAGTGTCTTATCACAAGGAAGAATGTTTTGCGCCACCTGGGTGTAGGGATGCCTTCAGGATACTGTCCACTGTTCAGAAGCCAGGCATTCTTCTCTTTACTTTCATGTTACTTTCTACTCCGTAAGCACTGAACAGTGATGCCAAGTATTTTTTGGGTGTGTGTGTCCAGTTTCCTGGTTTCATTTATTGATCTGAATCAGTAGCTATCGTTACTTTGATCCAGTTCAGCTGTTCTTGCATTTCTTCATGTATTTCTTAAAGGTTCAAAGGGATGCTTGAAAGAGTAGTATAAAGTGAAATCTCAAGTCTTCATGTGACCTGATTTCTAATAAGTGAACCATTAAAATCTCCACAACTACATATGTTTGCCAGAGTTCCTAGTATAATTATGTGTTTATCCATTTTGCATATTCAGCACCTTTTTGCATTTATTGTTACTAAAATAAGTATTTACAGAGATGCTGTAAATTTGGCTCGGTTTGCATGTGTACACAAGCCCACTTCCTGTTGCCTTCTGCAAAAAATTTACTCCTGCGTTCCTCCACCTGGTTCCATGTGGATTGCTAGGATCTCGGACCCCACCAAAATTCACTGCCTTTTAGGACTACTTGAGTTGTTAAAAATAAGGTCTTAATTGCGGTATTTGGATTCTAGACTGCTCTGGTGTTTTAATACTGTTACACTTTTGCTAGCATATCTTAAGATTTCATTTTTATTTACAAATTATTATCAGAAAACTGTGGCTACCAATGAAATCTCTAAAAAGAAGATGTCTCAGGGAATATTAATTCAACCTAATAGATACTGGCCGGTGTGAAGTGGAATTATGTTACCCAGGCTTCTGTCTGAAACTCATTTGCTTTCCACTGGTTTACCTGCTCCAGATCCATGGCTGCCTGCTCAGAGGACTGAGCTACAAGTTTCCGATGTGTTAACTTTATTTGCCTTCTTTACAGTTAATCTGGTAGGCCAAGAAGGAGCCAAATGTTTGCTTCACTAGAAACTTCCTACACTTGAAAGCTTGCCGGCATGCTTCCTCCATTTCTTTCTTTCTAGCTTTTTTTGTGAACCCAAAGCTTCTAGTACCTGCAGACAAAGGAAATCAGATTGTCCTTAATTCTGAGAATTAAAGGCTTCCATGGCTCATGGCAGCCGACCAGCTGGGCTTCCTCAGACTTTTCCCTCACAAAGAATTTTACGTAGATTTATTCTCAAACAAAAGTAAAGCAAAATGAAACATCAATTCTAAACAAAATGTAATTGCCAGTCAGTTGCAAAATATACCTGGAAATACAGAAGTATCTTTGTATTTTAGGAAGAGCAGAGAAGTGTTGTCCTACAAGGTCAAGAACAGAGAAATGATCTGAAATGTCATTAGCACAAAATTTACAGCACTTCAGGTACAGATCAGGGTACACTCTGCCTAGGTGTATTAATTTCACAAGTACATACATGCACCTTAAATCTCTAGCATTTCAATGACTGAGAAACAAAGAGGGAGATAAACATTAAAAAAAAAATCTGTAATTTTGAATATAAATCAACATGTCGGAAAGACTGCAGACTATTTTTGTATTTTAGACAGCAGAATACCTTCAGTCATCAACAAGAATAACAAAACGCAAAGAACCCCCCCCCCCCCAAATAAAAAATATTCCTACAATAGAGAAAGAGAGAGAAACAAAGACAAGAATAATGACACAGAATGATAAGGACCTTGTGAAATTTCATACCATACTTATTACTTGTAGATTGTATTTGCCACTTTCATATATTATGATGAGAAAAGCCATAGATAAAGATACAGCTTATAATCAGAGCACAAATGATTGCCATCTACTTTTAGGACAGGAAAAATAACAAAAGTGATAGAGGAGAAATTTCATATAATATTAAAAGCTGAACTATTGTTACTACCTTAATATAGTATGAAATGAAAGACTGTGAGCTGACCCATGTGTTAGTGACTGGGAACTTTTGAAGGTGATAGTGTTCAAAACATGGAGATTAAATTACTAATTTTCATTAAAGACAGAGAAACCTGAATGGGAAGTTCATGGAATGTGGACCCAAACTGTTCTCTGTGAATATGGCCTGGGTCCTACAGGTTTCACAGTGAGCAAACAGCACAGCACAGGGGGGCTTCCAAATTCTGACCTTACAGAATTTGCCGATTACAGATCTGACTGATTCATGGGACAAGACCCCAAGCGATGTCTGTGTCAAGATGCAAAAGACTTCAGTCTTTGTGGGAAGATCTTCCTTTTTCTGTTTAGCAAATTGCTGTAAACATTTTTTCTACTACAGAACTGTTCTATAAACAATTTTGTCACCACAACTGGATTGTGCAGAACATCCTGGAAGGCACTTTTTTTCTGTAAAAAATGATTTCTGTCGGATTAGAAGTTCAGAGTGTGGATATAAAAGCAGCTGCTCTTTATCCCTCAGTTTCTGTCTTACTGCCATTAATGGTGACTTCGTTCATAACAGTTGCTCTTTAAGGCTTGCCATGCTTTGTGATATCTTTGCCATTAGATTCTTCGGACAGTGCAAGTTATGGAAATGCTTGTTCTGAGTTTCCATGGTTTATATCGCAAAGTACTGTGAAACTAAAGACAATGTCCGGTATGGGGGAGGAGGGAAGGGGCTGAAATATAAAAATATTTTTCTTCACTGGCAACAATGAACTCCTCCACAGATATACACACACAACGTGTGTGTCAGGAACTACTAAAACCAATCTGAGTGGTTTTGACTGACTAGATCTGTGCCGTTTTGACTTTTTCAATGTTTTAAATTGTAAGTGGTTGTACTGTTTATATACATACTGCAAAATCAGCCCATCAGACGGAAACTTTCATTCCATTTATGAAGGATTTGATTATTTTGCTTTTTAGATTTATAAATATCTCCCTTCACACTTTCAAACTAAGAACTGAGCAACAGATACGCTGACCCATTGATGCTCACTTCAGCAAACATAATCTCAACTATAATCCTTAATCAATGCTTTCCCTTCTAGCCCTTGCTACTTGCCAGTGTGTGGATCTTGCCCTCAGCGGGCCTGATTACCAATTAGGGAACAAGAAACATATGCTCCAAATCACAGTTCAGTTTACTGAAAATGTTTGAACACTGACAGCAAATACTAGTGTATCTACAAATGTGTGCATAAGCTTTTTCAAATCTCTCAGGACATTAATTACCAGGTCTTTGGTCTTCTTTAGAGCTAAACAGACATTGAATTATCAATGGATTTGAACCATCTGTGAAACGTATCACTGAGAGTTTTGAAACTTTCAGGTATGAAACTTTATGAAAGACAGACACGCACTACTAAAGGATGAACATTTATTTGCCTAGTGTGACATATATTATATGAGTGGGTATGACAAAAAGCAGAAATTAATTTCACTCGTTTAAAGAGGATTCTGTGCAGGAGCAATGCGTGTGACACATCACTGAATGTGTTATGCTCATCCACTGTATTTTTCTTTTCCAGGTAAGCAAAAAACAAAACCAGTATTTCCCTAGAACACAGACACTAGTTTTTGTCCAGAGTACTACATTAAGTATGGGACATATACTAATAAGCTTGTAATTAGCAAAGACTGTAATATTAAAACATGTATGTTTTAGGGGTACTAAGAACAGCATCTGTCTATCTGACTTCATAAGTAAAATGAAAGTATTATTTCCACTAGAATAATGAAATCCATTATGGCTAAATAAAAAGGAAAGTAAAACACCATTATCAATGGAGGTGGTAGGAAGTTTAGATCTGCCCTTTGCTCTGAACCAGCTGTGGCCATCCCAGCCATCCCTTTTGCAGTACAGAGGCAACAGGACCATCAAGGTAAGTGATGTTTGGGTTACATTTCCTTCAGGAAGACACGGACTCTTGTACTAAAGTCTTATGACAAGGAATTATCATAGCTCTAGTTATTTTTTCCTAATGGTTAATTACACTCACTGGAAACGCACTTGACTCTATTTCTGTTATGAAATTGTCTGGCTTGAAGTTTCAGTTGTTTAAGCTTGTTATGTCTGTATCTACAGAAGAAACAGACCATCTACAGATACCTGGTTTTCTTTCAAACATGTTGATACTCAGGTTCTTTACCAGCTCTTTTAACACCTAAGTCTACCTTGTAGACTCTGGTAACATTTCAGACAGCACTCCCCAGCTTTTCAAATTTGACTAAGTTTCTATGCCATATGGCATGTATGATAAACTTTCCAATTGCTGATACCATTCCACAGCTAATGAGAAACTCAAAACCTAATCTAAAAGAGAAGCTGTGAGCATCTCTTAGAAGTATTTCCAAAGTGGACATTTCCCTGTCTGTCTCATCACTATGGCCTGACAGAAGACAGCTGGCCTTGGAGAGACAGGGCAAAAAAGAATGTATTTGTCCCCTACACCATTTCAGATCCAAGAAATTTTATCACAGACTGAGGTATAGAAGATGGACAGCCAGGGAATCCTACTTATGCTACTTATATAACTAGCAGTATGTGGCTTCACAAATAGTCCCATTGAAACCATTGCTACAAAGAAATATTGATAATTTTTTAGTTCCAGTAATAACACCTTTAACACAGATTAGGATCACTGCATTTGGCTTTGATACCAACATGTTAACTCTCTTTGTGGACAGGGGTGACTTTCTAAAGTATCAAGCAGTTATAAAGTATACAAAGAGAAAGTTGACTACTATTTAAATGTGTTTAATGGAAAAAATGCTGTTTGACTATCATTTTTACTTTGCCTCAAGAAATATTATTCATAGCGTATTTTAGACTTATTCAGTAACGTGTAAGTATTAAGTTAATTAAAGATGACTGAGTTTAATCAAAACATTTTAAAGCCTTTTATTGCAGGTTTTTTACTTAGCAGGATATGACTCCATCAGTATCATGTTTATTCCTTCGCAAATAGAAGAACTGTCGGTGAGCTCTCAGAACTCGTTACACACTTCTCAGGTCAGTGCTGAATTCCCAACACTGAAATGCTAGAAACCAGAAGCCTTAAAAGCCCCCTGCATTCCAAGCCCTAAGCCAGTGGACTGACTGATGTTTTTAGCAATGATACTGGGCACAGAGTGAAGGGCTTAGATGCTAAACTGTTTTTTCAAGCTGCTTCAGAATTGTTCAGGGAACATCTGAAAATGAAAACACAGAGTGACAAGTGATATTTGAAAATACAGGTATGAGGGCAGGCAGATTAGATTATATTTTCAAAGCCACATAGTGTCAAACTCTCTGGTATTTTAAATGTCGGTGGAAATTAATTGTCCAAATGCTTTAATTTCTGAAAATTCAAGCCATTAGTTGTCAATATAGAATTAAAACACAGCTCAGTCTCCTCTCATGGATGGACCTTTTTCCTTACAATAGCAATTTTTTGTGTGCTAAGGCCATAGTTGAGAAATAACTTCAAACAGAAGGAGCTTAAAGATTTCTTCCTTTAAGACAGTTTTACTGTGTCTAGGATATTTCCACCAATTCTAACAGATTCAATATTTACACACAATATAAATTAGTTTTACTTTATGAAATTATGTATCAAACTCACAGATCAAGCACTTAGACATGGATCTTATGGAAACATAGAATAGTTTAAGTTGGAAGGGACCTTTAAAGGTCATCTAGTCCAACACCCCTGCAGTGAGCAAGGACATCTTCAACTGGATCAGGATAGTAAGACTCAAAAGCAACACTATAGTAAGCAAACCATACAGAATTCATTTTCAGCTCTTCCTTGACCATCAGTTTTAACACATATTTTCAACTCCTATGGACACTTCTCAATAGGAATAGAACTTGTCTCATAGATATGATACAACTTCTTTCTAAAATAATGCTCTGAATTTTAGATAAAAGCTTTGCATTATAAATGTACAAAGCATTCTGCCAGGGAGTGTAATAAATCTGCCTTCAAATACCACTCTGATGTATAATGTATAACAAAAAAGAATAGAACAATTTAAAAAGAAATAGGCACTTTTCCGTCTTACTATCTTTAAAATCTTTCCTAACCCTTCAAAATGTGGATGGCCAATTCCCTATAAGAACTAGAAAAATGAGTAAGCACTGCACTGAACTTCCTAACTTTAACAGGGATCTTTAAATAACAAAGATTAGCCATGCTTAAATAAAAGAGAAAAAAATACTTTCTTTTTCTGAGTATAGTGACTACGCTCATTTCACGGTGAAGTCATCCCTTTATCTGATAGTTCATTCACTGCCATTCCTTTCAAAATGTCACACTTTCAAAATATAAGAAAACAAAAAAACTGAAGTGATTCCGTGATGGCTTTCAGGTACTATACTCTTGAGATATCTTTTATCTTTTTTTCATACTGTACATACAGAGCTTTTGTTTCTGAAGGTATTTGCAGGCAGGTTTATTTTTCATGTTAGAAAAGCCATGTAATTAAAAAAATGGACCATAACCATCTTTCTTAATGTTGGAAAGCTCATTTTACATTCAACTCTGCCCCTCTACAAACAAGCGTTTAGGGAAGTATTGTATTAAAAGGAAGAGGGAAGGTTTTGCTTTCTTAATATAGTACAATTTTGCTTCCAGCAGCAAAAGAAGATAGGATTTCAAAGGGAGTTTGAGCAGGAACTAAAGGATCGATGCAATCAAAGCTATTTAATTCCAGAGAAATTGGAAATCAGCTCTATCAGAATATTTTGATATTTTGTGTTATCATCTATACTGTTCTTACATGAATTGTCACAGCCCATTGTTCCATTTTATAAAACAAAATAATTATTGATAAAAATGCACTTCTATCGAACATCCAGTCTATTGAAAATTGGACACATTTAATGTAGCCATACTCCTGTTACAACAAGAAGCTAGGAAACAATGATACAGAGGAATTATAGGCATGGTTTTGTATCCTTTATGTAAGTAATTCTTATGTTGCACAAGCAGCCCTATTAATATTGATGGAACTACTCATGTGAATAACGACTGCTGTGTAAGTCAGGGCTGCAGAATCAGATCATATATGACTTGCCCACAGAGCAGCAAGTTTACTGCTTATTCATGTGCTTCACTTCCAGGATTAAAATTCTTGACACTGTGATAAAATGCAGAAATAGGAAAAGGAAAAAAAAGAATGTAAGGAAATATTCAAACTCGGGTCTTGAATTCTTACTTGCAGTAGTCCCATTTTCTCTCATTGAAGCATTTTCATTAATAGATAATAACAGATAATAAAATCTGCAGAAATTACTGAGATCTTAATGAAGCAAGTTTTTGACTGCATTTTGTTTTGTCACTGTTTTGCTTCCCATTTTCCCTGTTAATGTAATTAGTCACATGGATTTCCCCTTTTTAGCATTGGTAGAGAGCAAAACTCAAAGATTGAATTTGCTCTTCTAATATAATATCCAATTCATTGTATGCATTAAAATAAGCTTGCCCTCTTCTTCAAAAGGCAGTTTTTGAATGATTCATGAAAAAAAGTAATCTACATGAATAAAAAAACAGCTGGGCAAAATTCACAGGAAAACACATTTTGGAATGTGCAGAATGGCCAAAAGAATGGACATTTTCATTCTCTTCATTCCCCTTTTCATTTTCTTCTCCCCTGCCCCCAACATTTCTGAGAGTGCATACTAAATCTTTTATCTTTAATTTTATATTGTCTGTATCTAATATGCATGCAAGTTCTGCGTGCATCAAAATCCATAAAAATGTTATTTATAAAAATTGCAGCACCAGCAACACATCAATGGTGGAAGAGGAGTGCTAAAGTAAATTTTCTATATGAAAATGTGCAGGATTTCTACAAATGTTCATTTGACAATAGAAGATAAATGAAGCAAACTGAAGTCTAAAGCCTTGAGACTGCTACCGTCAGCTGACTTTTTCATAAAAAATTTCCAAGTAGTGAAAGAAAAGCATGTGTTGTCCTTCAGTTATTCTGAACAGTCCTAATATCCTTGGCTGTTGACATAATTCATCAAAGAATGAAGTTGCTTCTCAGGAATACAGACTTTCCTATAGCTACAGTTGTTATTTCACCTTGTGAAAAACAGACATTAACCCGCTATCATCTACTTTGTGGTTGTTTTTTTTTTAATTTAGCCCCCGATGACCAGATACTGTCATATTATAAACTACTGTTCTTTTCTTACTTTTTGATTCTTGTTTCATAAGAAATCTGTCAGTACGAAGCTTTGCTTTTGCTGGATTATCCTATTACAAGAACAGGAATTTTGAGTTCCCAAAGAAAATTCAGGCAATTCAGTAGAAAAATTTCTGTTGAAAGTAGTGGTAACAAAATCACCAGCTTTTCTGTGTGCGAAGAAAGAGTAAGTCAGCAGCTAATAAAACAGATTGCAGGTTAATATTATGTATTATCAACCGGCTTATTACTGATCTTCAAAATGTCTCTAATTCATACCATTTATATTTCCTACACAGAGCACATAAGGTAAACTCCTTAACAGGAGACTCTTAATCATGTACGTTTGAGGTGCCTAGAATAGTATCCATCTGATTGCATTCTATAGTCTAATTGTAGTCAACGGATGTCCTTAATAGCATTTGCCGACTGCTAATTTTGCCTTATAGTACTTTACTTGTAATCTTAGCAAACAAAATCAGTGACTCTTCCTGTTTAATTCTGAATAATGCTCTTTGCATAATATGTTTGGGGAAATTCATCACATGAATATTTCTTTGACTGAATACATTATCCTAAATAAATTAGGATATATATGTGTACTTACTGTAAATGTATAACATACTTAAATAAAATGGGAGACAACTAAGATATAAAAGGAGTTTTTCACATGCATACTTGTTGCATATTCTGTGCAAAATGTTAGCCTATTTATCACTTAAATGTTCTGCTCCCTTGCCTGATGAGAATGAGAGGTTGTAGAAATAGGGTTTGAGCATGTAAACTATTGTCTACATTAATTACCCTTAACACTATACAAGCGAGAAGTCCCAAAGACTGAAGATTTAAAAGATTTATTTCTTGGACTTGGAAGGTTTTTTATTTATTTATTTTATAATTCAAGTCAGATTTACATCTCTTATACACTAGGACACTTTTCATGCTTTGACAGTATAAAGAGAGCAGTATGTTAAATAAGCAATGTGAAATTACATTTGCACAAATGAAAATCAGAACCAAAATGGCTGACGGGTCTGGTTCTGATCACTTACACCAGTGTTACAGCTCTGTAGCCCAAGTTTAATTAGCAGAGTTAATCATGATTGATCAGTCTCATGGAAAGGGGTGTGTGTGTGTGTGTGTGTGTGTGTGTGTGTCACATTCTCTCTTGCAATGAGTAAGTCTGGAGCCAGTGAGATGGTAGAGATATGTGATCAGCTCCCTGATTTTAAGGCCAGGCCTGACTCCAATGAAATTGGAAGCCGCTGCCAAGGAGCTTAGTGTTGTCAGGTCCTGGGCATTGTGCCACTGGAAAATAGCCATGCTGGATTTCTGTTCTGCTGTCCCAGCTCACCCCACGTGTTGGAAGGAGGCATGGAAATGCAGAGCCCAGCTGTAGTGCAGATGCATCAGCTCAGATGCGTGCTCACTGGAATACTTGTTTCTGGGTTATAGCACAAAGGGACCAAACCCAGCTTCTGATTCTGTTATTCTAAAACAAGTAAGCTTATTAATGGAAAAGGAGAAGCAAAATTAGACAAATGTGGAAATGAAGTGGATGCTCAGAATACAGAACTGTAGACACCTGAGCAAAAAATTCCCTGTGCAGTAAATGGAAAGACACAGTCTAATGCAAAGGTCGATGGAGAGACAGAGTCGGACCTAGGTGACCCACTCCCTGTTTGCTCCAGTTTAAAATCACCATCAGGATCTTTTAGAAGTGATGGATGCAAGACACCCATGCGTCCATCATGTGACGCTTTTCTTCATAGCTGTATTTCTTCATATCTAGTCCTGGTAAAAGAAGTTGATATCCCATTTTTTACTTTAAATTTCATGTTTTTAATGAGATCAACCTGTTTGTGTAATTTTAGAAGTCTTTTTTAAATTCTTGTCTTTTATTTCTTTAATAATAGGTTTATTGTGTTTTAATTATAAATACTGAAAGAGGACTTGACCTGCAAGCAATTCTTTTACTTTAAAATGTTTGCTATTTTCATAGCTTATAAACCCTTTCCAATTCTTTCCAAAGTAGGCGAATGCTTGAACTGAATGAATAATTTTTGTTTTCCACAAACCAACATTTTTCTAATGAAAGAAAATTGAAAATTTCCCAGTCAGTTCTAAATTTAAACAGCTTTACTGTGCTTGCACTTCTTTTGTGTCTGTCTTCTTCAAACACTGTGCCAAATTAGTTTACAGATAGAAATACCAGAAAAAAAAAGGAAATTGTGACATAATGGTGGAAAATAATAATCAAATCAACATTTCAGACTCCAGTGACTTAATACACACAGCACAAATCTGAGACTCAGAAGTAAACTCATCTAGCTGTTTTGTGTATGCCATGTGACCTACACACCTGATTAAACCAACTTTAAAGACTTAACATTTCACCTGAGATTGCTTGTGAAGTCAGCATGTTACAACTTCAGAATGATTTTAAAAACATAACTGTTTTAGCAGAATACACCCACCCTGTACTATTTATCTGATCATTTATTTTGGAGAAAATTCAGACACAACAGAAGTTATGACATTATTATATAAATATCATCAGTGTTATGAGGCGCACTTCCCAACAACAGGTTATTCACATAAGCAGGACAAAAAAGGTTAACTTAGATGCCTTTTTTATCATGAGGTTTTATAGGCAGATTTGCACATTGTGTACTCTAGTTTGCACACTTATTTGTATGTCACATTCCACAGCAAATCCAAATTAGTATCAACAGAGAGGAAAAAAGAACATACACAGAATGCAAAACCGTCTATAAAACATTATGATATGGTGAGGAAGGTTACTGGCTGCACATCCTGCTTGTTATTTTGAGTAATTAAAAACATTAGCTTCAGACATGGCCACAGATGTTCCAGGCTCATAATATTCAGACCCATCTTTTTTACTTGAACAATTTGTGCAGGCCAGTGTTTAGCCTCACAGCAAAACATACAGCTCCCATCCTTACAAAGAGGTTCCCTTACAAAGGGAAAAATTTCTTCACTGAAAGGGTTGTCAAGCATTGGAACAGGCTGCCCAGGGAGGTGGTTGAGTCACCGTGCCTGGAGGTGTTTAAAAGATACGTAGATGCGGTGCTTATGGACATGGTTTAGTGGTGGACTTGGCAGTGCTAGGTTAAGGGTTGGACTTGGTGATCTTAAAGGTCTTTTCCAACCTAAACAATTTTATGATTCTATCTGCATTTACAGTAGACTGAAAATTTGCCAGAGAGACTCAGCCTGATAGAAAAGGTCAGGAAAGGAAGGATATTCTGTGTAGCTACGGAAGCTTTTGACATAGTTTCTCTTCACAAAAGAGCGATCTTTGACGCTACTTAGAAACGAAAAATGCTAACAGTATGCTACCAGAGCATAGCATTCTTAATACTGAATTTCAGCATTGTATTGGCAGCCATGTTTATATAGCTGTGAGGTATTTTGGAAAAAGAAGGCATCTTTATGGAGCCAAAATAAGTGTCATTATACCCTAAGGAGCTTGCCATCTTGTATGAACTTATGGATATGCCTCCCAAGGCAAGGTGTGTATAAAAAATTATTACTAGTGACAATGAACAGCTCCAACAATGACTAAAGGATGAAGCAGTAAGTGTCTAATGCATGAAAAAAAAGACTCTGGGTGAGCCAGAAAGGAGAGAGTGATTTTTAAAATAAAGGGGCAGAGTCAGCACTGAGAAGCTGGAGATGGAGAATAAAAAACAATTAGTTTTGTGTTTTCTGTAAACACAAAGCTTACCCTTTCAGCAGTTGAAACTCTGGTTACTACCACAAGGGAGGACATGCCCACTTTCAGGCAACCTGTCTGACATAACACCTCTCAGGGCTGCTCAGATCTGTGCTGGTGAAAGTCTAGTATGCCTTTACTGCCAGGATCACAACTTGCACACGACAAACTAAGAAATTTAGTTCTCAAGGAAGTAAAAAGGCACCTTGTGGAATTTTCAGGAGGACATAATTGTGTGATACTTGCTGATTGTCACTGGAGTCACTGTATATGCCTAAATACTCTTGGAAAACCATACAACCATAAATCCCTAGGCATCCAGCTACCTGAAAACATTTGGTTGTCAAACCCTAGAGATATTTAAGAGAGAGATTCAAGCAGACTCAGTGAGCAGCTTCAAAATCAGGAAAAAAAAGGTCACTAACTTTCTTAGCAGATTAACTTTTTCCTTATCATATTATGGTACATCCTATTGCACAGCTGTTTCTGAAATATCTTACTATAACTAATGCAAAAAAAAAAAAAAAAAAAAGATTGACTCAGAAGAAATACGCTTTAAAAAATTCAGGACAAGATATTTAGGCTAATAACATTTCTGAACAGCTTGTTTGGGAGAAACATACTTACTTGTACACATTTGGCAAGCATGCTATATTGCATCTACATGAAAAAAAGAATAAGAACAAGCAAAGCGTTACATGATATTAAATAAGATCAGATGCTGTTCTTGAATAATGCATTCAGCTACACTTGTTCCAATTCAGAACTGAAAAATAATTATTAACATGCTATATTTAAAATATGAAATATTTAACCAAACTTAAACAAGATGTTAGCAATGAAAGACTGATTTCACAAAGCTGTTGAAAAACCATCAGAGAAAACCCCCCCAAAAATAAACCTAAGAATGACAATTAAGAACATCTCACTGAGAATGCAGGCAACAGAGCACAAATCATTGTACACCAAATTGAATGTATTTCAGACTACAGTGTGTACAGATGTTTATTTTGTTTTAGGACATTGTTCTTTTAAGTATTATTCCAGTAAGTAATCTCTACATTACAAGAGTCCAGCAGCTCAGCTGGGACAAATGGTGGTTATTCTGGCAGATGAGGACAACCAAATTTTAGGCTAACATCAAAAATGAGGACTGCCATTCATCAGCCCATGCTGGAGCATAGTGGCATGTCATTCTAGTTATGTTGCCAATCAGGGCTGGAAGTGCCAGAGTGCAAAAAAAAAGAAATATTTACATGTTAGTCTTCTGCTAGGGGCGGGAAAAGCCTACTTTCTAGGTCTTTCTGTAATTACCTACTTCATAAATGCTTTTTGCATGGCAAATAACAAATGTGAAGTACCACTGAAATTCCATTAAGTTATTTCAAATTTAGGATAAGAGAAATACGCAAATGAAAGACATTATTTTTCTTTTAAAGCTGAATGTTCCTGTTTAGCCAGCCATGACGAAGTATCTCTTAACGTTACCAGTCATATAGAAAACCCTGACATGTCAGACTGTCTTTTACTCATAACAGATACACGAAGTTGAAACTAGCACAGAGATTTAGGATTTGGCTCTGTGCAGGACTGCACATTTTTCCATTCCTATCATTTATTTTGTACAATCTAACTGAGATAAATTACTGACACTACCATAGCCACCTAGTGATATTCAAGTTGGCTGACCTGTGCATGCCCTGTAGCCATGACAAGTTGAGGGAGCCTTAAAAACAACTACATGTTTCAAAAGCTTTATATATGGATTTCTCTAAGAAACTTCTCAGTAGCTAGTTTTCAAATTAACCTTGAGTGCATATTGCAGGGCAGCTCCTGTGTATGGTCCAAATCTCCAAACTATTTTTCTTTTTGATATGGAAAAGAAAAAGTAAGGTAGCTTTGCTTGTTTAGGGTAGATTAAATTAAGAATTAATTAATATTTCAGTGAAATAAATCAGGTTCTTCATGTATTTTCAGATACAGGGAGATTTGCACAGCCCTTTAAATCTTTTTTATAGGAAGTTTAGGCAATTCATCAGCTTCTTTCTTTAGAAAATCTGCATTTTGGTTACCCCTTACAAAAAGTCATTTGTAAATCGATACACATATCTAGCAGGTTATGCACTGTCCCACTGTATCCTATTCAGTGGTTTTCCAGACAGAGTATAGTGATGATCTCCACGTTCAGCCATAGTCCTGATTCAGCCAGGAGTACACATGAGCTGAAGGGCTGGTATGCCCGCAGGAGCGTAAAATTCGAAATGGAGCCAAGAAAGGTCAGAGTTCACATTGATTGAGCTAACTGATGCTTATCCGGTTTTAAGCAGTGAAAACTTCGGATCGACTAGCAGTACATCAACACAAAATGTACATCATAAATGAGAAAATACTTGAGATACAGCTGGCACAAGTCCAGCATTCAAACTTCAGCATTCTGAGTTGTCAAGTGGAACAGCACATTAATGACATTTTTTCTCTGTTGCATCAGATAAACAGTTAATTTGATGAAACAAAGCCTTTAGAAGATATTTCTTATGGTTTAAATGTTCACAGTGCTCTTGCTTATATTTTTGGTTACACTGTGGGTTTTATACAGTCTTAATGCAGTTATCAATATGGTTTTTTTCTAACATCATTTACTTTTCTCACTATCTTCGTGTTTTTTGAAGCCACCCTATTAATACCAAAATGTATTTTTTCTAACCTTTTGAATTCAAAATTGTAATCACAGTGTGTTGTTTCCTTTTTCTGTAGCTGCTTTTCATGTGTTTCACTCCCTTGCTGCTGCTGCTGGAGAGGGGGGTTTAAAGTGACCGATAACACAGCACTCGAATCAGCCATTTCTTCAGTGTGCGTACTTTCTGCCCATGTTTCAGACATGCTCTTTCTTTTTCTTCTCCTCTTAAGTGGTTCAAACCCCTTTTAATTTGTAAGAAAACGTGTTGCGCATAACGTTTTTTAAACCATGATATGTTATGATGTCTTCTTCAAATTGTATTCCTTCCTTGT
This sequence comes from Ibycter americanus, assembly GCA_035590275.1. Lineage (NCBI taxonomy): Eukaryota > Metazoa > Chordata > Aves > Falconiformes > Falconidae > Ibycter > Ibycter americanus. Next base: position 9,400,111 of record JAVJGI010000001.1, read on the forward strand.
GTAGATACTGGAGTGTTGGGAGCAATTAACATAACTCAGAGAACTAATTTCCTGTGGTTCTTTAACTCTGTATTTATGGCTTTCAAAAGAGTGGATCTGTACTCTAAGGATTAGTACAGTCTATAAATTTTAGTTGTCTGAATTTTTTTAAGGAATTAAGATAAGGAAAATTCAGTGGTGGCTGGAAATCACAAGAAAAAAAAAATACACGCTTTGCACTGGGGTTTCCTTCTTTTTCCTACTTACAAAAAAAAAAAAAAATCACACTTCTAAGTGGTGTTGCAGGACTGCTTGGCCATCTCCTTTGCAGCTGGGTCTGGCCCTCACCTTTCTACCTCCCTCGGGATTTTCGGAGCCAGACCCCTGTCACCAGACCCAGGCAGGGCTCCGGTCACAGGCCAGCAACCACGGCCTGCTGCGCTGCCACTGAGCAGGGCGTCGATTCACTTATAGACAAAAAAGGATTAAATGTTGTTTCACCTCACAGATTTTGCCAACGTGACAGATTTCTGCCCCCGCCTTCCCTTCCCCAGCTGCCGGCAGGTGCCGGCGCGGTGTATCCCAATGGCGAATGGGCAGGGCCCACCGCAGGCCTCAGAGGAACTACTGCGGGGAAGAAACTTGTGGGCCTCCACCCTTAGGCCTTGGTCGAATCCACTTCAGCTGGGATCTTCCACTACAAATGGCCCATTTAGGGGCAGTTTAGATCTCACCTGCTGCGAGGCCCTGGGGTATTAACGGCCCTTAATGGTCCTTAACAGCCCTGACTAGCCCTGCCTAGCCCCAGCCCAGCCCTGGGCCTTCTGCCTTCGGCTGAGCTGCCATTTGCTTGGCGCTGCCTTGTTCCCTCCGTGGTTTCGACCGAAGCCGCCCGGGCCCGGCTGCCGCCGTGGGGGTGAGCTCGTCGCCTGGCCTGTGCCGCCGCCGCCAGGTACCTGGGGTGCGGGGGGAGCGGGCAGTTGCTGAGGGTGGCCCTTGGGGACTGCGTTGCAGCGGGTGGCAGGAGTAAGCCGGGGCCTGAGGCTCTCTGACGCTGGTCTCCGCTGTGCGGGGCTCGTCGCCACAGCCGGGCGGCTCCGCCGGGGTCGCCCTCCGCCCGGTGTATCTGCTGGGCCGTGTCTGAGGGCGCGCTTCTCCAAATCGATTTAAAATCGTGGTGGGGCGAAGTGTTGATTTTGGACTTAGCTATTTAATTAAGAATAGGTGGTTCACAGAGCCCATTTTCTACCTTGGTGAGCCTAGCTGAGCTGACGGGCGGGCAGGGCGCCGCCGCCCCCGCTGCCCGCCCTCCCGGCCGGCCCCTTTCCAGAGGGAAAGGTTTCCCCCAGGGGCAGGGATACCTCCCAAGAATCTCATCAGACAACAGGCAACTGTCCTGCCACCTCAACTCGAGTTTAAGGTGTGTGTGGGTTTTTTTGTTTGTTTTAAATGGAGTGTTGTTGTATTCTTTCCGTAGTCCTTCTGAGCCTCAGTTCAGCGGCCGCTGAAGGTGGTGGGGAAGGTCCTGCTGAGCTGCAGAGAACCTCAAAAAACCCCTGAAGTCTTCAGTTCTCCCTCAAAACATCTACCCTTTCCTTAACCTTTTGCACAAACTATGCAATAATCCCTAATTAAACCCAAGCCAAGGTCCTCCTGAAAGCGTATATCCTACTATGAAAGTGACAGACAAACAAACAAACTCAAACACCAACACAAACAAAAATCGTCGGGAGGCTAACTTCTGTGCAGTTCGTTCCCTAGATCCATTTTGGGGAGACTTGCTGTTCGGTTTATCATCGCTTACAGCCCATTTCATTTTAATCTGTTTAATTAGCTTCACCTCTGGCATCTCAAGCTGCCATCAGTGGGTAGCTGTGATCCGCAAGAAGAGATGTGAATGCAAGGAGTGCAATTACTCTGGTCGGGGTTTTTTGAAAATGTGATGCATAGACCCTCTCCTCCCCCTCGTATTCTCTTTACATTCCATAGCAAGTAAAAATTACTCGAAGGAGTAAAAGGCAAACTTTAATGCATTTTAGCTGTCTTTTAATGTAACCTGACAGTGAAAATATCTAAAAAAAATGCTGATACGAGGGGATTTAAATACATATTTTGCCACTGGTGATCTGAGTTTATAGTTGGGACACCTCTTCCCTTATTATATTATGATTGCAAAGTGTGTTACCGATTCATTTTTGTGCTTCTCCGCTGCTGGCTTTAGGGGCTGGGAATCTCGGTTACCCCTTTACGGTGAGCGTGGTCTATATGAATAGGAAACACTGGGGACATGTGGTGTGTTTCAGCACAAAAGGGGTGAAGGCAAAGTATCAACATGCGTGTTTGTTTTGGAAACTTCTGGTCGATTGCTGAAATACCCTGCAGCTGGTCAAAAAAAAGTTTGTTGGTTGTCTGCAGCAAATACCATATGCACTGTGTCACTGTTTTTCTCCTTGTTGTGAAGGAGAGGAACAGCAGCCCACGGCCACTGAGGAAGAAATAGCTGCTTCAGTGAACCTTTGAAGGTATCGTATGGTCATTGGCAAAATAACTTGATATTCTAACCATATCTTCTAGTGTCATTATACATTTTCATTAATAAGATGGCTCTACATGTAGAGTAGAAAAATGTTCTGTTATAGAATGAGTATATCATGTCATTCAGGCCATATGGGAAAAGGGGCTTGGAATAAAAGGAGTTTTTATCCTGTAAACTACCCGTGCTGTGCTCATTGAACCTAGAAAGCGCACACTAGTATAAATTGTGAGAGTCCAAACTGGTTAAAACCCTGTCATAGCCAATGGAAAATGGAGTTGAGGATTTTTACAGAGCTGTATAAAATATTGTGATTCTCTGCCCTGTATGTAGGCACATGGGTGATGTAGATTATAGCAATGACTAAAAGACTTCAGGGGTGTACACTGATATTAGGTGTTTATTTTCATCTGTTATCTCTAGGTTCTGCTAGAGAACCACAACATAGTAGTGGACTCAATAGGTTCGGTTCTGGGTAGAGTAAGTGGCTAATTAGTCACTTACTGAATGGAGGAAGCTGTTTGGGCCTGTTACAGGCAGATGCTATGCTGCAGTGACGTTCTTGGAGTTCTCAGCATTACGGAATTATTTGGGTTTCTCAGAGGAATTGTTTCAGGATGTCTTGGGACTCTGCCAGACCCTAGGACCTCTTTTTTTGTGTGTGTGGGGTTTTTTTGGTCCCCTTTCTGAGGATTATCTCATATATATGGGAGCTAGAAACTTTCTGTCTTCTGTGTTATAGATGTCATCAGGGAGCTTAGATTCCTGCTTCCTCTTTCTTCCATCCTTCTATGTTTTCTGACTACATACAGGGTAATAAATACATAAGAGTTATGAATTGGGACTTAGTAGACTAGCTTGAGGATATATAACAGTGCCTATAAGCCGGTAGAAAGTGTGTTATCGAAGTTGGATGGTTCCTCAGCTTGCAATCCAGACGCTATGAGAGACTGTGTCTGATGTGGAGACTTACATGAGAGTACTGGCACTGAGACAGGTTTGTCAAGAATCTTCTTGAAATTCGGACAAAGAAGGTGGAGGAAGGTGTGGAAGTGAAGAAGGACTTCTGCCAGCAGTTATGCGGCCCAGCAAGAATCTATTAGATTTTTCTTGCTCTCAAAGGTTTTGAGGCTGGTTGGAGAGCAGAATGGCTAAGGCATGCAAGATTTTGGCTCTTGCTTATTGTGGTAATAGTTATCAACCCTATAATGCAAACTAGATACCTTAAAATAATGTTAGATACTTTAAAATAATGTTAAGGTATGAAGGTGGAAAAAGAGGGTTGTTCTAAGGGATTTGGCTGTCCCAATTGCAGCCCAGTTTATAGAGGATAGAATGTGAGGTGTGTTAATGTCATCCTTGTCCTTCTTAAGGAGTATTCAGGATGTTTTCTGTGTATGCAACTGGCTCAGTCTTTTCCTGCAGACTCTGTATCCAGGTTCAAAATGGTAAACCAAACAAGTACCTCATGGGATCCTGCGTTTTAACTAGAGAGTGAAGGAAAACACTTGCTGTGCCTATAGGACTTGCTGTATGTCTTAGCTGTTGTTGGTGTTACACTTCATGTAGATAAATACATATTCACTGAAACAAAATAAATTCGTGAATAGTATCAGTTGACCTGAAACTACAATTTCAAATTACAAAAAGTAAACTCTTTGGAAGAAAGGTTGTTCAGCCTCACTAGAAATATGGCTGCGATAGACCCTGTGCCTGCTGCTTTCTTTGGAATTTCTCTTGTGATGAATTGCCATAAAATGGGGATTAAAAGGAGGAGAGTTGGGCGTATTTTTTTATTTACTGTGGTGGAAGAAAGAGCTCAAGCTTAGTCCTGAATCTCACAATTTGCCATGTGTTACAGATTGTTGAGTCTCTGCAGAACCCTGTGGGCTTCAGTAAATCACTCTGCGGGAGAGCAGCTATCTGCCTTTGGAGGACCTTAGATCTAGGCACTTTTCTTAGGATGCTGCTGTTGCCTCAGAGGGTGAATCCTTTCCTTCCCCTGCCCTAACTTTTCCCTTCATGGATCTGAAGAGGGCTCCCATGGAGATCAGGAATGGTCTCCCATGTGACGCCAGAAATTTAAAACCTGAAGAAAGATTGACGAGGTGAGATTCAAATGCAGTTTTTATTACAGACACTGTAGGAAAACCCTCTGTTTCTTTCTTTCTCAGTGTCCTGCAGTAACTCCTTAAAAAGTGCATAGTATTTGCATACTTGTTGTATAGGACCATCTACACAGAAGGAGTGTAGCAGCTTGTGTGTAATGTCATGCCAGTACATCTCTATGACTTCCAGGCTAGCTTTGACTCATCTTTGCTCAAGCAGCAAAGAACTACCTGGGATTGATCTGCACCTAGCCTGTGACGCCTTTTGAGTATATTTTATTACACAGCTGCACATATCATGTCTTACGTAGCTTAAATAATTCTTGGCTTTAAAAACATCTCAGGGGAGAAGATGCCAGTGCAAGCCCGTTTTTTATTATTATTGCCCTTGCAAGTCCTGTCCTTGCTAGATTATTTCTGAACTTGCAAACTCTAACCTGTCAGGTAAAACAAACCACAAATTAAGAAAGGTTAGAATGTAAAATCCCCAGGCCTGTGTTAAAGCGCTATTTTATCTACTACTAAAATTGTATGTTGCAAAGATGAAGGGAACCATTAGAAAACAGGTACCCTGAATGAGAAAAGATTTCAGACCCTGGACCTAGAAGCCTACTTGTTGATTTATTTGAGAAAACTACAGTAGTTAGTACTTGATTCAGAGCAAAAATGGAGTTTCTCCACTCTTCATCTTCAAGTAAAGACGAATGAGCTTTCCTAATGGACCTTGCCCTGCCAATAGGAATAAATGACTGTGATTTCTGAACGTTTTCAAGGAGACCTGGAGACTCAATATGCAAAATCTCTCATTCTATCATTGAAAGTGCAGCCTTGGATTATTACTGACAGCCAAGATGCAGTTAAAGTAAAGGTCACGCAGACTATTGACAATAATAAATTCTAAGATTTGCTATCTTTTTGCTGAGGCCTGTGTTAGACCATGCATCAAAAACCTGTGTAAAAAAAGTGGTTTGCCCTCACCCAGTAAAAAATGTCGTGTGTATTTTTCACGCTTCCTTTTTGAAGGAGCTAGAATAGACCTCCTGCATTTCATGTTTTTATCTTTTAAATTAACACACTGGGAGAACTGCCCACCAAACAATCAGTTTAATCCTCTGTGCCCACCCATAATGTATAATTGAAGTTGCATAAAAATGATCTGTTGCTTGTAGGTGTAGAAATCAGCATGACAGTGTATTTGAATAAAGGTTAAGTGTAAACACTAGCAAGTTAATTCAGTTTTCCTGATGTAAGCCTGAGGTAAAAAAAAAAATAAATCTTTAATATTGCAGGTTAAGTAATTGTCTGTTCCTAATTGGGAAACAAATATGTATTGCTCCAAAACTCAGGGTGCATGGTAGTTTTTCTTTGCAAACTCTTCATGATTAAATGCGTTAAAAAAAAAAAAATAGTACAGAATGAACAAAACCAGCAGCTAACAAATAGAGCTGCTCAAAGTTTCAGTTATTGATGCTTAAAAATGCAGGTAAGAGCAACTCTCTGAAATTAAGCAAGACTTGATAAATGAGTTACAATCTTAGTGAAATTTAAGATATGAAACTTTGCTTTTTGTCTTTTTTTTCTTAACTTTTAACATGGAAGCACCATTTGAGTCTCTCTCCCTTTGAGTATAATGAATTAATTTGGTTCTAATATAGAGCAGATTGAGAACCCTGGATGTTCATTGCAGTTCTGTGATTTATGCAAAGAGCAGATAGTCCATAGGGAGCTACAGTATAGCTTGCCATATTTAGAATTACAACCTAACACTGACATGGGAAAAATAATCTTTAGAATGAGAGAGAGCAGAGAAGTGTAGTTTTAGACCCTTTGTGCTGGGGCTAACAAACCCCACGCATATTAAGTGCCAATTGTTGTGGGCAGTTTTGCTACAGGAGCATTTGCCCAGTGGAGACTGGGCAAACACCACCAAGTAACGCAGTTCTCAGCAGATGGTAACAACTTACAGTTACTGGTAACTCAAAGTCTTAAAATGACATCCTAGCAATGAAAGATGCCATTTTCTATTATCAGTCCCATGGGTTATCCCCCATACTTGGTTTCAGAGCAGTGAGATTTACATAACATATGCATATCAGGTTTTAAGATACTGCTTAAGTGTCTGAATTTCCTCATGGAGATGTCACAGAGATTCTTGATGATTGTATTTAATTGTAGCTGGAGCAGAGAAAGTAGAAAGAGAATGGTATTTTAAAATCTATGCTCTGATATCACCTATTAGGTAAATGAACACATAAATAAATACTACTACAAGTGCACAAAACAGTAAGAATACATAAAGGACTTTGTCTCACACACTGTTAACTTACGTGTTTTCAATGTATTGTGTTCCACTGTTGAGAGCCCCCCCAATACATCAATTACACTGGCATTTTTAAATAAATAAAAACAGAAAGGCATATACAATTTCAAAATCTTTTCTCCCCTCTTATTAAAAACATAAAGCTTCTATTAGACTATTGTGACTGTAAAATCATTGTACTTGCAACTTGTATTTAACAGTCTGTACAAGAGAAATACATATTTTTAACTGATTTTTTTTTTTAAAGTAAGCTTTTAAATTGCCCAATTACCAGTCATTTCAATGGAAATTGATTTGTACTGGGACAGGACTGTAGGCTTTGGTTTGTAAATACATATATTTTATATATATATATAGAGAGAGAGTATCTAAACTGCAGGTTATTTTCTAGGGTTTAAACTATTCCAGTATTATTTCAGCAGTTACCTGATGAGGTAAGGAAAGTGCATGTAGTGCCACTGTTACGGCTTCAGACACCTGAAGTAAGTGGGGTGTGCATAGTGAACACTTCACAAACTGGCGTGGAAATACTGAACAAAATCTGCCTACTTTTACTCTCAGACCTAATAGCTTCATCTCTGTGATGCGTTGACCTAGTATGATAAAAATGAAAGCTAAAACATAATCAACTTAGTTTTGAAGTTCTTTTAACTCCTAGACTTGCAATTGGGGTATAACCTGATATTTCTTTAAATTTCCTAGTATTTAGTTTAAAAAGGTTTTTTTGGAAATTGCTGGAAAGCTAGCATGTATTACTAAGTGATCCTGAATTCAGATAAAAAACTTAAGGAAAGATTAGAGCTGGAATTGCAATGGGCTGTAAAGGTAAGGTCCCCCTGCCTACGCAGTATTGGGTCAGTCAGGGCATATTTGTCTCCAGCAATTTTACAGAATATTGGAATTTAGGGCTCCGTTCCCTTGTATTCTGTGCACCCTCAGTTTTCACTGGTGTTACTGAAAGACCTTCAAAAAAAGCCTGGTTTTCTTCCATTTAGATACCTTAATGAAACAAAAGACAGTAAGGATTAAAAAAAAACCTGCAGGAGTGAATATGGAAGGCAGAGTGTACTCTGCCCATATATATAAACAATCTCAGTGAATGTAGTATACTACATAGTGCTTTGAATATTTGGATAAAAATGTTTCATAGCTAAAGAGGTACAAAAGGAAAGTTTTCTTCAGATAGTAGTTGTTGGTTTGGGTTACGTGATTAGGATTTTAACCTTTTTGATTGCTTTTATATCAAGAGAAGAATAATATGGCTAGTTATTTGTCACACTGTGGGTATGAAATATTTACTTTCAGAAATCATGCTAAAGAATTGAATCCAACTGAAGATTTTTCTTAGTCTTATCCTCACTGAACACGCCTTAGTGAGAGAATATCAAGCTATGTCTAGGTACATTATCTTTTGGTAGTATGTGAAGATGTGTAGCTGTGAGTGAAGAAGTGGTTTAAACTTAGCCTGGAAAGCTTGCTTATGTATATAGGTGTGAGCGAGTGCAGGAACCAGTGAGTATGTCATCATATGCAATGCCATAAAATATTCATTGCTAAGAACCTGTGGTTTCAAATGCGGATACAAGTTAGGTTGGCATGGCAATAACATCTTTACTGTGCCTCGTTGTGTTTGTTTCTGCCACGTTTTGTTTAGATTATCCCTTTTTGTCAGTCTCTTGCCTAGTATTGCCCCTTCCAAGTGAGTGGTTCCTATGGTAACAGTGATGTCACTCTTCTGGACCAAGCTTAGCAAGTTCTGCAAGTGAGATAGTAAGGCTGTTTCTGTACGTTGAACTGATACCATGTCATTTGCATCTCTGAGTTAATGCATTTCTCTTACTTTGCTTTTCACCATCTCTTAAACAGGGTGATTCTAAGCAGCTGAACTGAGGCCTTATGCAAAGCCTCTCTTAACTGCCACATCAGATTATAAAAGGAAAAACCTAATTCCCTCTGAAAAGCTCACAGAAATAAATTTATATCACCAGACTCCCCAAGGTAACTAGTGAGCTCATATCCCCTCAGAGCTCTCCATTTGTGTTACTTCCCTTTAATAAATTATACAACTTGACTTATCATGCTACCATCCAGCTGTTAAAAAAATGTCTTGCATGTGCCCAGAGGAAGGCCAGGAGTGAAAAAACCCAGTCTTTTAACACTCCTGTTACTGCAACAGAAAATCCTGCCAACCTGAAGGATTGATTACTGATTGTGCAGGTCCATGTCTCCCCTCCGCTGCTGCTGCAGCGTTTGGAGATGGCTCAGGATGGTGAGGTTGCTGCATGGCCCTGCAACGGCTATCTCAACACATTATTGCCGTTTTCAGGCAATTAGGCTTAGGGAACAATGTGTACTCAAAATGATGTGTGTTGGAACTGAGTCTTGGAACTGTCTTTTGTCTTATTTAATGGTTCTCTTTATTCTCAATGTACCAGGGAGGCCTGTCAGCTGACCTGTGCTTTGAGCCTTACCAAATGAGTTCACAAAGCGCTGATATATTGGAGGCTTTGAGTCTAAACAGAATAGGTTTATTTTACTTCTGGGATTTGCCTTGGGGTTGGGGGGGAAGTAGAGCTTTGTGTGTGTCTGTTTCGCTTTTCCTTCAATTTAAATTTTTTACCTTTATGCCAATTGCTTGGTGCCCTAAAATGCCTAGCATGACTCACGCAGGAATTGATTGAAGTGTGACTGTGTGTACAATATTCCATTTACGATTCTCTGTGAATTCAAAGCGAATCACAATAACATTTCTGTTCAAGTTTTTTGTGTTGAAGTTTATTACAATGAATCCATTTTTAGGCAGGATATATCCTTTTTGTATCATTAAGGGTAAATTGCTGCTATTTCTTCCCATACTATTCTACCACAACTATGTATTTCTTTCCATGAATAAGATACGTGATAGAAAGTCACTTCTAGTGCTTGCTAAGTCTTTAATATTACATGGCTTTTCTAAACATGGCTAAAAGTCTTGCTTCCTTGTGTTTTTTTACATACAGTCCAAGCACCTCCTGTTTGGATTGTTGTGCCTACTCTTGTTGAGAGGGGCTTTAGATTTGTTTAGGTAGGATTCCAGAAGCATTAATGCTAATTTGCAGTCCATGATCAAACATACTGTGTGTGGCATTTCCAATGATGTAGCTTTTTGTGGTTATTGGGGTTTTTTTTCAGAGTAGTTCTGCTGTGGCAAGAAAGCTGCCAATTCCATCCTGCCAGTGGTTCCAATATCTCTGTACCTGCAGTCTGTTGTATGAATTCTTTATTTTATTTGTGAATGCCCTCCCGGTATCCAGAAGGGCAGCCTTGGCAAGCAGGTCAGGATTGTTCTCAGAGTAAAGCATCGACTAATGCATCAACAACTTCCAGTCACCACAGTGCTTAACTCCATGCACAAATCTTTCCCACATCGGACATGCACAAAAAGGTATAGTAGAATCAGAGTGCAAGTGCAGGGGCTCATGGTACCTAAGCTACTTTAGACCTGTGTAAACTTCTAATATACTGTTCAGGAATCCAGTATCATGCTTTTCTCTGGGGTGCGTGTGAAAAAGCAAACAAATGTCCACTTGAGTAAACTAGGATCTAATGGAGTGAGTTGTGCCCTGCTCCAAATTGCTGTAGTTCCCTGTTGAATTTGTGGTTTGACAGTGAAAATCTGTCCTGTAGTTGGGCTTGATGATGTATAATGTTTTTTTACATTTTGAATAGAGTAGGCTAACAGAAGGATTCAGTTGCTAACCATTGGCCACTTCTGTGGAAGCTGAGTATTAAAGATAGTACATCCACCTGTAGTGTGCTGGTTTTCTGCCACTGGCTCTTCCTAAGTCAGACATAAAATCAAGTTGCTAATAGAGATGGTATCAGTGGCACTACGAGGTGATCTTTTGTCACACAAGATATTGAAACAAAAAGCTTCCAAGGGATTCTGAGTCAGATGCTGCTGAAGATCACTGAGCACAGCACTTGTGACATTAGCAGCTTTTCAATTCCATTTTCAGTGTGCTGAATGATGAGCAGCATGCAGCTGGTACCTGACTTCTCCAGGAAGAATACAGCCTGTTATGAGTCAGAGGGCTAGTCAATAACTAAAAAATACTCACTAAATCTAAGCCTGAATTCCTGGAGAGATCTCTCCTTGCTTTAGACGACACAACTGAAGTTGCTTGCTGTGTGTTAGTGTCCATATACACGAAACTGCTTAATACATTGCCAGCTTCTTGGTCTAGAGAGTTATCTGCAAGATGTGTCATCAAGATTAGCATCTTGCAAAAAATTAATTCCCAGACTTGTACAGTTGTATATTGCAGTGGGATGGGCTTACTTCATTTAGTTTCACACTCTTTTTCTGACATTCATCCTGTTCAACAGTATTGTGCTGTTTTCTCTTTGGACTATTAGGTTCCAAATTATCCTTTGCTATTTTGGAGTTGTAAGATTCTGCAGGGTATTTCATATTTCTAGTATTGTACTCAGTACAAATGCAGGAGCTTCTCTGCAAGACGTAGATGTAGCTTTTCTGAGTTAGTGCCCCTGTGACAGGTAAAGGGAACTCGAATGTTGATCTGAAACAAACTAAGAGCAAAACTAAAACTAATTTCTACAACAATTCTTTAAGACCACGTACAAAATTGGATTTACAGTTGGAGAATCTAATTCGTAACTGAAGCTACACTTCTGTTTAAATTCAGCCATAATACAGTTTACCAAGAGAAGGTGTGAAAAAGGGAAGAAGATACATAGAGGCTGAGAACGCTGTACACTGAAAGAACGACAAAAATTCTGAGTTTGGACAGTTAAGAACTGTTTTCTTTTTTTTGATCTACACTATAGATCACAGTATGTATCAAATACTACATTATATATTATGCCCCGTAATGTGTATGTGTTAATGTAAAATATATTTATCAATATATAGTATCTATATATAAATTAGAATATCAAAGTACATCGTAGTTACTGGTTTTTAACTTAAACTCTAAAGAAAGCACTGGAGTGATACGTGACTCCTTAAAGGTGGAATAAGTGGACCTTGTTATGTTAGTAGCATAATCGGATAACTTCTTCGTACACATACATGACTTGAAATGACAGTAAGGTCCAGCCAGAAGCCAGTTGTTATTAGTTAGTACTCTAGTAATTTAAGTATAGTAGAACATTGGGACTTAATTCCGCTTGGTGTCTACAGAACCTTGCAGAAGAAAGTAATTTTGGTCCGCTTTTGTTCTAATCAGCTACTGAAAATATATGCCTATATTTCATTTTTAAATGCAACACTTCATACGCTTTCCCAAGCAGGTGATATGAACAAAGCCAACAATTTGGGATTTACATAAATCAAATGCAAACAACCTTTGTGAAGGGTGTGACCGAATGCTATCAAAGTAGTAGTATGTGGGTGGGAGATAAACTGCTTTTAAGCCTTACAATAGAGATTAGTTGTGGACTTATTTTATGAAGAAAGTAGAGAAGCTGCAAATTTAACTGTTGTATACCCTATTGCAAGTTCAACTACTAACATTTAAACTGTGATTTGCAGGCTTCTGAAAAGTTTTTCTGTTGGATACAGCTGCCACGTCTGTATATTGCTGGAGTCAGTTTGGCCTAGTTCTTCACTTTTCTTACATGGAGAGGTTTTTAATAGGAATCAAACTGTTTGTGTGAAAAGGAGACGCAGATTCAGGCACAGGAATACTGGAAATCTCCTAAGAACACAATATGCTGATGTTGTGCCGAGTAATTCTTTAAGACTTTGCTGGGAAAAGGTTCTGAAGAAGCTTTGCATCGCCCTGTGTTGGGGTCTGGGCTCGTTCTCATTCCTCTAGGCAAGGTGTTTGTAGGTGGGAATCTCACCTGCCCTGCCAATTGCTAAGCAATGAGTATTTGCTACTGTCGAAACTGCTTGTCTTCAGTCAGTGATGTGAGGCCAAGAGAAGCATCAGGCCAGAGATGGCATTCTAGCCTAGCAAAGGGGGGATCTTGGCTAGAAACTACAGCTTTTACTTTGAGGAGTAGGCTTTTTCAGAGCTGGTTATGCATGTTATTAAATAGCTGCTGGATAAAAACAAAGTGCTCCTGAGGTCAGGGCCCAGTACGCCAGGCTTTTTACAGTCTAGTAACTGGGCTGGGGGGAGTAATTTACCCTGCTCTGGGCTCATCGCCTGCACAACCTGAGCACAGCTACATGCTGTACGCTTCCAGGGTCAGGACTTGGAGCATTCCTCAGCTGTCTGTCCAGACAGGTGTCCCAGGTGCTTCCCAGATCCATACTGAGGAAAGACCTGGGCATAAGGAGAGGAAATCTGGGCAAACAGGTTGGTGAGAGCTGCAGTGGACTCCAGCCGTGTCCTGGCTGTGGGCTTGCTGGGTCAACGTTGCAGCCTTGCTGTGGGAAACACTGCCCACGCAGCTTAGCAGTAGCCAAAGGTATATTCAGGCTTTGGAATTAGCTTTGAACAGTCAGTCACTAAATAACTGGCATTTGGGCTGAGGCACTTCTGAAATGGGCAAAAAGGTCAAAAAAGGAGAGATGTTCTTGTGTGCTTAGTTGTTTAAGCAAGCTGCTGAGTCTGTGCCGCTCTTAGATGTGTGCAGTTCAACCAGTCTTGTTCTTTAGGTGATGTATTGTTTTGTGCACTGCTAATGTTTGTGCATTTTCAAAATACGCTATTCCAGGATTAAAATCATCAGATAAACGTGCATGTAAAATGGAAGTGTCTCATCGAAAGGGAATAGGCTCTAGAAATTAGAGGCAAAACATCAATCCTTTCCTACCAAAGGACAATTAATTCCCCTTATAGAATTTGGATTCTAACTGATTATAAATGCATTTTACTCTAAGGACTAATTTAGCAACTGGGTCAGTGGCTACAATACCATCCTCATCAGTTATATGATGCATCTGACGCTACCTTTGGTCTTTGAAAGGTTTCCAACAGATTCTTCTGTCATTTTGTGACTGCATTCGATCCTTAGCTTTCAAAAACAATAAAACATGTAATGACTTTGTAGTTGCTAATGCTGCATATTTATCAAGAACCAAAAAATAATCTACCCTGAAACATAATACTTTCATTTATTGTTATTCAGAAGAGTAATAGTATTTCCTCATAATAATTTATTGAAGTTAGTTTAAATGAGGAATGACCTACATGCGGGAAACCTGGGCTGAGTAGAGTATCTAATTGCTTCTTTTGTAGTGCAATAAGACTAGTATGTTTCTTGCTGTTCTTCAGCCATTTTGAAGGCAAAGTATTAATAGTAGGCAATTTCAGAAAGAATACTAAAGTGAGGATCTCTTAATGTTAATAAAGAATTATTTTTACAGGTTTATTTACAAAGACTAATGCCTGAGCGATGGGAATGGTGACTGTGGTTGAGCCAGGTATAAACAGACATTTTACTAGCTTTCTACATGCAGCTGTCGGTGTAGGTTAATCCAGGCCTGACACAACCCTCAGATTCACTCTAGGGCCTCCTGGAACAGACTACCCCTATTATGAATAGTGTCAGGCAGGATGATGGCTTTGTATTGATGATCTGACACCACCACTGCATCGAGCAGAAGCTGCTACTTATTTTATTCTAGCTTGTGAACCTGAAGCACATTAAAAAAAAAAAAACCACAAAAAAAACAACAACAAACCCCAGAAAACTGCAAACACCACCCCTGCCCCCAGCCGAACAAAAGAAAACCCAAAAGATAAGAATATTTACCTGTTTTTAATGGGTATATTAGCTAGCATTCATAAGCGAAAGCTCAGACTGTCTAGGTTCACAGACTTTATCAGATATACACTAGTGTTTGCAAAACCAGTTAAGTAATCAGTGAGTTAATTGTATCATACTAAAGTACAGCCTTTAAATGATGTACAAATATAATGTATTGGACTTAACTAAACATATTTTTAAAAAGTTTTTAACATTTCTCTTTTTTTGCAGGTACTGATTTGTTCTATGATTTTATTTTTTTGGGAGACTAGTTATGTGACTTCAACTCTATAATGTTTGTGTATAGACAAAATATAGCACAAGGTTATGTAATATGTTTGTTGCAACTCTTTTTTTGCTGCAAAGATCAGGCAATAGTAACATCACTGAGCTGACATACTTGACTGAAAAAAATCTAAAGCATACACTTTTCTGGAAAGTGTGGATTTTCTTGGTGTATTTTCAGAATGCAGTTTTTCAATCTGAAAATAATTTTAAGTTCCTGCCCTTGAGCCAAATAAGGTAAGCTAAGTTGCTGCTAAACAGTGATGTATTGTGTAATTTCAACTGTCTAATAATTTTCTACCTACACTACTTGCATGCCACTTTTTATAGTGAAATTTGGACAAGGAGATCATGAGGATTATATAATGTTTATATTGAATTTGAGGGAGATTTTATTTCAGTCCGTAAACAGGTATCTGGGACTCAAGTGAGCAAAATCATGGCTGTTGGTACTCCCAGCGTTGCTGGTTTATCTCCTAATTTTATTTTTTTTAACTCACTGAAGGACCTTGGCTCTGAAATATCTGTATCTGCCTTGACTAATTTGTCCTACTTGTAAAAACTCCCTTCTGTGTACTCATCAGCTGAGATTGCTAGAATGCAACTTGTTGCCCAAAATTGCCTGTAGGACCAATAGAAAAAGAAGCCCATACCATGGCATGAGTACTCTTCCCTATTCGAGACATTTGTTCTGTGGTTAAATGAACTGTGACATAGTCTTTTTTTTTTTTTTCTTCTCTTCTTTTGACCATAAAGAGAACATGGGTGACAAACTAAGATGTGAATGTCTAGTCTGGTGTCTGAAGCTAGGTATAGATCTCACCTGCAATACCATCCAGGCTCCTGTCAGGTTGGTGTAAGGCTTGTCATTGACTTTCAGGATTGTTTCTAGTGAATCTCCTGGATGAATCTTACATACAGATAAAGTCTGCTTAGCAAAATGTTTCTTCCTGGGTTAGAGAAGTCTTAACTATAGGGTGTAAAAGATTAATGATAGAAAATATTTTCTCCGAAAGCAAAATATTATCGCAGCTTAGGATCATTAGTAATAACAATGTATGTCAAATGACAACATGGAACTTTGGTTTCTTTTTATGTGTCTGAACTTGCACATCAGCTGTGGAAAATAGCATTTTATGAAAGTCCATTGTGTTCTGTATACAAAGCAAGAACATTACATTTGATGAGCTGGGAAAATGGATTTTCTTGGGTGTCTAAATAAGGGAAGAATTATGCTTTATTTCTATATTCTAGAAGTTGTTTATGTATAAATCTATTAATGGCCTCAGCATTCTATTGTTACTGTAATAAACAAAAATATACTACGGAGACAGGTTACTTTTAATTACTCAGAGGCAAAACGGGGCAAAGGATGTGGCAGGAGAAAACTGGGTTGGTGAAGACCTCATGGACAAAAGCCCTTGGCTTCCACAGGGGTACAGCCAGGAGAAAGGTATCAAATGTGAAAAGGGTGCTCCAGAATACAGTTCTGTTCAGATCAGTATGGGTTGTTATAATTTCTGAGCTCTTCAAATTAAACTCTGTGCTTTGTCATTTACAATATGGTGTTACATAGTATAATTTAAAAGGAGAGGGACTTACATATTTGCCATTCAAACCTACCTATGAAAAAATATGCCTGTTTCAGTCCCTGAAAGCTTCCTTTAAAAAGTCCAGGACTTGCCTAAAATTCTAACATACTTTTATGAATTGAGTGTGTGTGCATGTGTATGTACACACGTCATACAAAACGTGCATGGCAAAGGTCCATTTAGGTTATAACATTGTTCCATAGTTTAGCTAGTGCCCTGAAATCAGTCGTCACACTCGTTATTGCTATTTGGAATAGCCTGAGAACTGAATAGTTGAATGACAGTTAGATGACTGATGATGCACAATCAAGTCTTGGATTCATGAGTAATAAACTTAAATTTCTAGGATTTTTTTAAAAGAAATATATACATGCATGTATGTATATAAATTCCCTGCAATGCTTTAAATTAACACTTCTGTGTAAAGTATCACACGCTGCTTCACTGCTTGTAAATGCCTGCAAGTACAATGGCTATATTGGAGCATGAGATCATATACACTTCCTCCATAGATAACCTAACGTGCGGACACATACATGTGCACGCATTGTTAAAAGCACATCCCTGAGGCTGCAGAGTCAACAGTCCCAGATTTGAGGTGTTAAAATGGAGGCTGTCTGTGCAGCTTTAATGTACTCCACATGTATGTGTATTATGATAGCACTGGTTTGTATTCCCATAAATAAATTCTATTTTTTGCCTCAGCAACCCCTTACCCTTCTGAAAAAGGACTGTATATTTTTATTGAAAAATTATTAAAATTTATCTCTGTCATATTGTCTTTAGGAGAATGCTTGGTCTGTACCTTGAAATCTACTTATCTATCATGTCTTATTCTTAAGACAATTTAATTTACAGGCATTTTTTTACCAGCTTCAGTATAGTTTCCGAGTTCTTCACATGCAGTAATTAATTTGGTGTTCCAGTTTAGTAAGTGTTATATTTTTTCCCCTTAGTGCTTCTGCAGTTCAAGGAATAGATGATCAATCAGGAAATGAAATAAGAGAGCTGAGGACATACAGTTAATGCACATCCATGGGAAATTAATCTCAAACAGGTCTTCAGGGCATGGCTGAGATATTGGTAGTATCATACTGCTGTTCCCATTCTTTCAGTCCATTGTTTTTTCTTCTGTTAGTGAATTTTACTGGTTATTGGTAAGGACGTGGTGCAGTCCTGCTGCAATTAGTCTCCTTGAGAAATGGGAAGTTACCATGAAAAAGAAACGCTCCTAGAGTTTGGTTCTCAGTTTCAGGAGATACTTCTCATCTGCTTTTGCTGTCACCTGACAACATTATGGAAGAATATGGGTCATGTTGTCTTTGCTATCTGCCAGACACTTATTTCTGCGGGTATAAGTGAAGATAGTGAGATCTTTTGGATCACCTTACTAACACTGTTGAAACAGAATAGTCTATCAGAATGCAGTATGACGATATAATTTGAGTGGGGTAGCTATGAAAGGCTGAAAGAATAATCTCTGTTTATCAACCAATTGACTGAGATTATTCAGAGGATTGTGATACTACTATAAAATACAGAAATTCTCTACTACTAGAACCACAAAAAAAGGTGTCTCCATTTGCCCATATGTTCTATACTTTATATCTAGTGCCAACTGTTATCTGCATATTAATTACATACTTTTTACATTGGCTGTAAAGAATTCTGCTTTGACATCTTCAAAGATGTCACTTCTCATTAAGTTCATAAAATTTCAGGGCATGAAATTCTGCTGGTTTTGGTTGGGGTAGAGTTCCTTTTCTTCACAGTACCTAGTATGGGGCTGTGTTCTGGATTTGTGCTGGGAACAGTGCTGAGAGCAGGGGGATGTTTTCCTTACGGCTGAGCAGCGCTTACACAGAGCCAAGGGCTTCTCTGCTCCGCACCCCACCCCACCAGCGAGTGGGCTGGGGGGCACAAGGAGCTGGGAGGGGACACAGCCAGGACAGCTGGCCCCTGCTGACCCAAGGGATATTCCATACCATGTGCCGTCATGCTCAGCTTATGAAACTAGGGAGAAAGTTGGCTGGGGGCTGCTGCTCAAGGAGTGGCTGGGCATTGGTCAGTCAGTGGTAAGAAATTTTCATTTGCATTGCTTTTCTGTCTTGGGTTTTAGTTCTTTGTTTTCCTTTTTGTTGCAATTTATTTCAAACTGTTCTTATCTGAACCCACAAGTTTTGTCACTTCTACCTTTCCAATTCTCTCCCCCATCCTGCAGGGCGGGGAGTGAGTGTGTGGCTGCGTGGTGTTTAGTTGCTGGCTGGGGTTAAACCACGATAGTCCTTTTTAGCACCCAACATGGAACTTGAAGGGTATGAGATAACAATAGAATGACCAGAGTGTATTAGAAGGGATTTATATGTCTTAACAGTTGTGGGTCACAATATTGATTAATCTGTTCTCGATATTAATTTGTGATCTGTGCAATGCCTTTTTTTTTCTGTACATGTGAAAGATTGGTGTTGGCTTTTGTACTTTGCTGTGCTATGTAGTGATTAGCAATGTTTTGCCTGGGAGATTTTTTATTAAAACACTGACCTTGAACTTAATCTGGTATTTGGGCTCTATACTGAAGCTATTACTGTATTTCAGGTACCACCACTTGGAGACAATTAGCAGCTATATTTTTTTTCCTCTTGAGAGGCGTTTTGTGGCAGAAATACAGGATGGCACCTTTGTTACCTTCTGTGATGTTTTCTTCCTTGTTACAATAACTTACGAGTATCTTGAATGCCCTTGGGTATTTAAAATACATCTATTGGTATTTCTTAAGGATGTTGCTTTGGTTTTGCCTAAGGTTAACAAGCAATTTAGGAATATGACCCAGGCTCTGTGAGAGTATAGTCATGGGTGGCATGGCACGTGGGAGGATGTGGACAGGTATGTAGAAAAGTTCTCACCTCCATTTGTCTGGAACTTCACTCCCAAACAACTACAGGATCCTGATGAAGTGATAGAATGGTTGAAAGAAAAAAAAAAGTCATGGCTATTCCAAAGAGACGCAACTTACTGCGCTGTGCTGGGCCCTGGCCAGCATCTACCAAACACTCCTTGATATTATGCAGGGAATATATATTCTCTCAGGGAGAAGAGATGGCAAACATACCAACAGATACTATGGCTAAACCAAACACTGGATCAGTTGCTCCTATAACTAAAAAGAAACAATGGAAGTGAAAGTCAGCTTGTTCAGGAAGGGATGAAGAAGCTTTTCCGAAGAGGGAGTACGAGAAAGACTCAGAAGAGGCAGCTAGCTCTGCAGCAGAGCAGTCACAAGGACAGGAAGAGACTGAAATTGTAGATGAGACAGAAACCATCTGATCCCTAAGTGACCTGTGAGATACACAAAAAGTTTTTAGCTGTGAACCAGGTGAGCTAATTCTCAGCTGGTTTTTCCAATGCTGAGATATTGGGGCCAGTACCCAGGAATTAGAGGGTACAGAAGCCCAGCAGCTAGGACCCTTCCTAAGGATAAGGCCATTCACAAAGGGATTGGAACAAAGGCAGAAGTCCTCAGTCTCGGGTGACAACTCCTGTCAAGTGTGGAGGACAGGTATCCCTTCAAGGAAGAACTTGCAAATTCCCAAAGCAAATAGACCAACATCAAGGGAGGTAGCCAGTATCTGAGGGAATTGTTGCAGGTGATCTGTGACAACCAGGCATCCAAAGACCTGTGTGAAGTCCAGCGCATGCAGTCCATGTGGCAAAAGTTTGTACAAAATGCACCAATATCATCCACCCACGCCCTGGTGATAGTGAGCTGGGTAGATGTGGAGGTACCAAACTATAGATGAACTGAGAATATGAAGATAATGTCACTTCTTCCAGTGGGCCTGTGTCTTGGCTGTGGACAGACTGACACAAAAAATGTCTGAGCAAGCTGAGAAGGGTGGATCTTCCTCATGCACTCCAACCAAAGCTTCAGCTATTGAGAGTCAGCCTTTTTCTGTTCAAGGGAGAGGGTGACACTGTGGCTCTTCCTGCATGAGCACGGGAGGACATGAGAAAGCGGGATAGTGAATCTACCTGAAGACTAGAAGCTTGGGTACAGGAACTGCAAGGAAAAACAGCCAAAAAGCATCCATCCAGGAAAATTACTGCTCCAGTGTCTGCTGAGAGAGCAGGAGGGCTGATTGTACTTTTAACCCTGATGAAGCGGTTTTGCAGTTACAAAAATCAAGTAATGGAGACCCTGACCAGAAATAGCGAGGCCCTACCTTTGGGTTATTTCACACTATATGCTGTCATGCTCAGCAGTAAAACTAGGGGGAAGGCTGACTGGGGGCTGCTGCTCAGGGACTGTCTGCGTGTTGGTCAGTTGGTGTTGAAATTGTTTTCATTTGCATTGCTTCTCTGTCTTGGGGTTTTTTCTTTTTGCTGCTTTCCTTTTCATTACAATTTATTATTACTATTTTATTTCATTTACGTTATTAAACTGTTCTTATCTGAACCCACAAGTTTTCTCACTTCTACCCTTCCAATTCTTCCCCCTATCCTGCTGGAGCAGAAGGGAGTGAGCAAGCTGCTGTGTGGTGCTTAGTTGCCACTGGGTTTAAACCATGACAGAAATCTGTTTGCAGATGAGTTGAATGTATGTAGTGAAATCTGTATCTATGTTTATAGCAGGGTAAGGACTGGAGTGTTTTTGTGCTCTTGTACACACATCTGTATCTATGTGCATACACACATGTATGTAAATGAATATAATCTCATTCATAACATGATTTTCCCCATCTTGATTAATGATTCAGTCAGGCTTTTGTTAACACTGACATCTGTCAATTAGATCCAGTCAAAGCAGCAGATTTTTGATGCAGACATGGACTCAGGTGCCAGTTGAGTTTTCAGTTGGAAGCCACCGAACAGCTAACCTGTGGCACCAGCTTATGGTGTTTAATATTAAACGTCATACACATTTGTATTGTGGGTGTGGAAAGCAGTGTTTTCATAGCTAGGGCAAGAAAAAAGAGCTTTGGTCTAGGCATGGGTCAAACATCACAGGTAATTTAAGGAATTTTGTTGCCATAGGGCCTTACTCCTCAGCCATACATGTGGAGGAGGAATTTTTATACTTAGTATAACTAAAAGAAACTGCAAGTAGAAGTATTTTTCTTCCACTCCTCTACATTTAACATTCTCTACACTTTATATTATGCAATTGGTTGACAAAAATGCATCTCTACTAAGGATGTAATTATACCATGATTTCAAGGATAGTGCCATTATGTGATCTTTTCTAAAAATCATAGTTTCGTTCAGTTAGCCAAGGAACTGAATGTGTTGCTTCAGACATAAAATGTACACAACACACTGTACAGTCTTACCCAGGTCTTCACTGCCACTGGTTCAGCTGTATTTCTGAGTTGTGCAATAATACTGAACATGTGTGGTGTTAAAACATAGCTGACTTCTGTAAGTCAGTATTCAAACTCCAGGGTGTTGGTAGATCATTTAAAGCATGTGAAGAATTTTGTCTTTTCTCCTCTATGATCACAATAGAGGGGCTGTTAGCTAGTCTCAGAGAGGTTATGGAAGAAAATAACTCCAGAAGTAACAGTTTGCAGGTATAACCATGAAACTAAACCGAATCTTCAACAGTGGGCATTGTCTTACTGCAGAGAAGACAAGGCTTGAGGAGAAAATGGAAGGCTTGTGATTCTTTAGAGCTCTAAAGCCTCTTCCATGTAACTTTTCAGGTGTACCTCAGTTATACTGAGCAATCTACAGAAGCTGGTCCCACTCAGATAACTTCTGTTTGCAGTTTTGGCAAGTAGGGAAGCAAATAAATGAACATAAAACCTATGCAAACTATCCTTTTGGATGGAAGAACATTTCTTTTTATGACTCTGATTTTTTTTTTTTATCATGCTGAATAAGTACCTCAAATGGCAGCAGCAGCTAAGGAAGTAAACGCTGTCCCCTGAAGATGAAACAAGCAAATGAGTGGGAAGAAGCACTAGTTGAGACCAAAGTGAGTGTGTTAAAATATATCGGGGACTATAGCTCATTAAAATTGTTGAGAATTGGAGGGGATTTGGGAAAAAAGCTGTAAAAATATTTGAAGGTCCGAAAATGGTCTTCTCAAAGATTTCTTTTTATGGGATTATGGATGCTATTTTGTGAGTCCCTCTAAAGACACAGTAAGATAAAATGAGAGAAATTTGAAGCCTGAAAAACTCTTTGATTTTGTTACTTTAGTATGCTTCTGATAGCTAAAATTATCCTTGGAATGTTTTTTTAGAATAGCGTGATGCATTCTTGGTTGCTCTTGTACTTGGATGAAGCTGGGGAGCTACTTTTATTAGGGTCTGCTTAGCTTATAAAGGCTCTCCAGGGTTGGTGCAGTTGAAATTCTGGGATCTGTGTTACATGGTGAGGTGGAACAGCTTGGTATGGATCTAGGGACCTGTGAGCAGGGGAAGATAGAAGTCTGTATTGAGAGGTGCTGCTTGTACTCCTAGAGTATAAGTTATGGAGCTGTAAGGAAAAAGGGGTTGTGGTACATTGACTTGTGCATTCCAGTAGTAATCAATGTGTATCAAACAGATACACAACTTCATAGAAAAGTTTATGACCAGATGTATCTACTACTGGCTGTCTCCAATGAAATGGAATATGTCTGTGTGGTTATTCATGCTTTTGATTGTAAATTTGTCTTCCTGAATATGGATGTTTGTAGCATCATCAATCTGTGTGTGTGAAAACTAACACCCCACACATACACACTCACTTTGTGTATGTGTTTCCATGATGCCAGGACTTAGAAAACACATTCTTTGGATCAGATGTGAACTGAATTCTACTTCATGTTTGGAATATGTGTGTATTTGGTTTTGTTTCCTGGTTATTGTATACAAAAATACACTACTAACAAGACATTTACTGTGCATTCCACCTACTATCACTTTATCACTTACTATACTTTCATTATTGCAGTAACTAATTACAAATGAAGTCTTCTGAACTTTTATTACACATTATAAGGTTAGAGTATACCTTTGTTTTCAGTTTACAGTATTTCTTGTTTAATCTGTTTGTGTTCACCCTAGACATAACAAACTATTATTGATGAGTAATTATGGTGCAGGTTTACTGGTTACTTACAAAAGTGTCTTTCAGATGACTATCTATAAATAACATTTATCAGGAGGAGCATCAATAGCAGCTCAGAGAAGACAAATATAGTCAGCCTCTTAATTTTCTTCTTGATGAAAACTTGTACTGACTCTAAAAAGGCAGTTCAGTTTTCTCACTGAGAAGTTTAACAATATCTGAGAAAAATTGTGAACTAGGGTGAGACCGCTGTTTCGCAGAGGTGATCAAATGGCCTTGAATTAGGGATTGGTGGTGGTGGGGCAACCAAGGTGTTGACTCATTTTAAATGATGGCACAGAATCTACATCTTATAACTACGGTGTATTGCTATATGCTGATCATAATCACAGTTCTCACCAGGGTGCAAACAGCCGTTTCTTAGGTTCGTTCTTCAACGTAGATGAAGGTGCAAGAGACCTGTTGCCTTTGGAGATGCTTCTTGTTGCATTGCACAACCGGTTTTCTGTTGCTTGTTACATGAATTGGCTCCAGGGCTTTCAGCAAAGGAAAGCCTGTTTGAGGAGCACTGTGGAGATAACTGAAGCAAAAGCTGAGAGGAGGAGTAATACGTGTATCTGAGGGCAGAGGGATGGAAAGATGCAGTGTAAGATCGCTACTTTCTTCATAGAAGGTAGCTGGGTGCTGGTTTTGGCTGGGGTAGAGCTCATTTTCTTCAACAGCACATTTTCTTCACAGTACCTACTGTGGGGCAGTGTTCTGGATTTGTGCTGGGAACAGTGCTGAGAGCAGGGGGATGTTTTCCTTACGGCTGAGCAGCGCTTACACAGAGCCAAGGGCTTCTCTGCTCCGCACCCCACCCCACCAGCGAGTGGGCTGGGGGGCACAAGGAGCTGGGAGGGGACACAGCTGGGACAGCTGGCCCCGCTGACCCAAAGGATATCCCATACCATGTGCTGTCATGCTCAGTTTATGAAACTAGGGAGAAGGTTGGTGGGGGGTTGCTGCTCAGGGAAGGGGTGGGACATTCAGAGGTAGGGCATTTTTCTTCCCAAGTCACGGTTCTGTGTGATGGAGCCCTGCATTCCTGGAGATGATTGGACACCTGCCTGCTGATGGGAAGTGGTGAATGGATTCCTTGTTTTGCATTGCTTGTGTGTATGTCTTTTGTTTATCTAAACACATGAATTTTTTCACTTTTATCCTTCCTATTCTCTCCAGTATCCAGCTGCAGGGGTAGTGAGCAAGCGGCTGTGGGGGGCTTAGTTGCCGGCTGGGGTTAACTATGAGAATGGTATATTGCTGTAATGCTGATCATAATCGCTGTTCTCACCGGGGCACAAGCAGCCTTTTCTTAGGTTCTTTCTTAAACATAGTTGAAGGTGCAAGAGACCTGTGGCCTTTAGAGAGATACTTGTTTTTGTGTCATACAACCAATTTCCTGTTGCTTGTTAGGTGAATCGGCTCCAGAGCTCCTTGCAAAGGAAATTCTGTATGAGGAGCGCTGTGGAGATAGCTGAAGCAAAAGCTGAGAGAAGTAGACATAAGTGTATCTGAGGGCAAAGGGATGGAAAGGTGCAGTGTAAGATCGCCACTTCACTTTCTTCATGTAAGGTGGCTGGGTGATGGAGCAGTAGTAATAAACCATAGGAGAAGCAAAGCAAAAAGGGGTGGGGGTGGGGGGGAGTGTTGATTAGGGCAGCAAAAGGAGGAAAGAAAGCTAGTGGTATGAAATAATTTCAGTCATTCTGTCTCCAAATACCGTTATTTTGACTGTTTTGTTGCTGTTATTAGTGACAGATCTACTGCATTTAAGTATTTCTTTAAATATGACTACATATGTAACAATTTGCAAATGTCTTAAAAAGCCTACCTGTTTGGGAGTAGTGATGCTGCATACAAACACAAATAATTGCATATACGTTCTTTGGTAAGACACCTTGAATGGAAAAAGTCTTCATGACTGACTAATTAAACTTTGTATTCCTCTCTTTACATATACAACTACAGTATCAGTCCCGACCACTTTAAAGCGGGGGGGGGGGGGGGGGGGGGGGGGCGGCCGGGGGGGGCAGCACA
>JAVJGI010000001.1:9425869-9476119 GCA_035590275.1 Ibycter americanus
CATCACCCCCCGTGTGCCGCAGGTGGGCGCCGCGGGGATGGCTCCGGTCGTGGAGGTGTCGGACGCCGGGCACTGCCGCTCGTTACTGCTGGAGCTGAACGAGCAGCGGCTGCGGGGCCAGTTCTGTGACGTCACCATCATCGCCGAGGACACCAAGTTCCGGGCCCACAAGAACGTCTTGGCCGCCTCCAGCCCCTTCTTCAAACAAGCCTTGGCCCAAGAACCCGCCTGCCCCTCCCCCGCCCAGGTGCTGGAGCTCCCCGGCGTCCAAGCCGGCGTCTTCTCCGACGTCCTCAACTTCATCTACAACTCCCGCCTGGCCGTCCCCTCCCCCGCCGCCGCCCCCGGCCGCGCCCCGAGGCGGACGGAGGGCGAAGAACAGATGTCTTAACATCAAGACTTAATGGTAAGGAAAAAGTTGTTCTTTTCAGCTGTACTTATATATTTATTTACTGGAGTGTTACTGGTTTTCATAATGCTGTTCTTGCTACCTTTTAGAGTAGCTATCCTCATTTGCCTGCCTTATCCCAGAGTGAGAAAATGAATTTAGAAAATTCTCTCATCATTGCTAAGGTTCATTTAGCAAACTTTAGATCCCTATTATAATTTGCCTGCTGGCTGTCTCTCTGATATACAGCACTGTATCATCCAGTTTCTCAGGCAAGAAGTATAATTGACATATTACTGAAAACAGCAACAGAAAACAGCTTAAGATCTGCATTAAGGCTTCACGTTTTACTAACAACAGTTGAACATTTTTTGTAGGTTTTTCAAAGACATCTCTAGCAGATACAAAGGTTTGTGTATTCTAAACAAAATCAGTAGGAGAGCCATGAGATCACCGTGTCTTGTGTAATGTGTGTTTATATGGTTTTAGTATTGTCTTTACAGTTTAAGGATCAACTTTATGTTGTCTCGTTGGACAGTATAAGCTACTAATGTAGATGACAATTCTTCCTGCCTTTATAACTAAGCAAATGCTGGAGAATGTATGTAAGCAGTTAGCAGTCTATGACAGCTGATGGATGGCTTCTAATGCAGCCAAATATAATTATATTTAATATATGGTTCATGCGGCCACTGAAATGAAGGTAAATTTCTAGAACAACTACTTGAAGCTACAAGTCAAAATTGCCATATTCTTCACTCTTTCTAGTTTACTTGAAGCATTTGTCAAAAAAAGCCAACTGCTGAGCAAAAATTAACCTGTGTCACAGACAAGGAAGCCAAGCAGCTGAAAATGTTACCAGCAAGGGAACCTTCAAATTGTCTGATTATTTGTGTTAAGTGCAGATAAGGAGCCCGGTTTTGATTAGGTACTTTTGATGTTGGCAGTGTTTCTGATCCTAGTAATACAGCTTTTTAATAATTTGAAAGCTGAAACGCAGTTTATAATTTTAACACTGTGGTTAATAAACACTGCTTGGGTGTCTTGTGGATCCTGGATCTTTCTGTTCTATACAGCTGATATTACAGATTCAAAAGAAAAGACTTGCTCTTCAGCTGAACTGCTGAAAACTTAGAAATATCCGTATTAATTCTACCTTTTACTGCTATTGTTTCTTTTCCCAATATTTACTTAATACTAACCTTCACTTGCTTTAAGAGGGGAGATGGAAATGCAACTTGATATAGGGTGAACAAAGCAATAAATTCAGGTTGTTTGAAAGCCACACTTAGTGGCACATCTTGGCGAATCTTCATTCAAAACATTTAATCATTTGCAAACTAGTCTCGATAAGTGGGTGTGAAGTCAAGCCTAAACCACAGCCTTTCAATGACCCTTTGCTACCCTGCTTATCAGTTCTTAGACTTACTGTTTTTTTCCTAAAGGCTTAACTTCAAACATCCTTTCTGCACTAAGCCCACTACACCCTCTTCTGTTGTCTTTAATGAGAATAACTGATCCTTTTCTTTATATAGTCCATTTATGTATCTGTAGACAGTTACATCTAAACTCAGTCTTGTTCTCTTAATCTTTCTTCATATATCCTGGGGATGCTTTTCCCCACATCCTTGAGCTTTTTTGTTTCTCTTCTGAACTCTCTTGAATTTCTTTAATTATGCTTTGATACATTCCAAAATGTGCTGCTTAAAATGAGATCAAACTATTGTAGGAAAAAAATCCGGGTCACCTACTACCAATATAAGCAATGGAATTCCTTTCATGTTTTTCTGTTCTGACCGGTATGATCTTCAGGTCTTATTTTTTTAATCAAGAGAAATGAAGTCTTTGTTCTAGTAACATTTCTAACATTCGTTTTACATAGTTTGGTATGGTGGTCAGGCTCCACATTCACTTGCCACATCTTTGTTCTCCTTCCTACCTTCATTTCCCCATGGCAGGAGGGCTGGAACTAGATGATCTTTAAGGTCCCTTCCATCCCAAACCATTCTATGAAAATGGGTCAGCTGTTCAGCATCCCATCAGCACTTTGAGACCTGACCTGCAGAATCGAACTCCACAACTCGAGGAGAGTTATAAAGCAGGCATGTTTATTGTGGTGCCGGGTGCAAGGGGGATCGTTCCTCCTGACTTGCACACCATTTCAACAAGCAGCGGGTATTTATTATACAAAGTCATGCATTATACATAAGGTTTCCGAAAATTCAGAATCTCCTCCCTTTGATGCCTCTTCAAGATGTACTTCTCACCTTCTTGGGCAGTTACCTGAAGTTCTTGTTTATCTTGCATACATTAGTAGTCTTTATTATTCAGTTTCTGTTATCTTAAAACATCTGCTAGCTAATGGTTAGCCCTTCCTTATTGTCCACCCTAAACATGCCAAGCTAATACATGCCCACTGGGCTGGTTTTAATCTATATCAGACCAGCGTCAACGGATTGTCCAAAATCAAGGGAAAAAAATCTCACTTGCAGTCTTGTGTTCGTGCATATGCATGTATGTATTTCATTAGAAGAAGAATGGAAAAGATACACACAAGGTGCCCAAAACATGCAAATATCTTCTGCTCACTTGTGTCATGTTGAGATACTTCAGAATTCTGTCATACAGACTT
This sequence comes from Ibycter americanus, assembly GCA_035590275.1. Taxonomy (NCBI): domain Eukaryota; kingdom Metazoa; phylum Chordata; class Aves; order Falconiformes; family Falconidae; genus Ibycter; species Ibycter americanus. Next base: position 9,428,890 of record JAVJGI010000001.1, read on the forward strand.
TGAAGTTTCCACTGAGGTTAAAAGCATTATTAATGTCACAATTGTGGAATGAAGGCTGGCTGGGGACAGTGTTGTGTAGAACCTGCTGATTCCGTAGCAGTGAATTGATGAGTGTGTGCACTCTCTAGTCTATACAGTATCAGTCTAAATAGAAAGTAAGAGCCTTAAACTGGTCTGGTAACATCTGTCATGTTGCAGAGACAGATTAATAAATTCTGCTCATTTAAGACTTTGGTTTACTTATAGCACATCCTTCTAAGGTGGATTCTTTCTCTTTCTGACAATGCTGTATGAAATTGTATCAACAGAAATACAGGACTTGAGCTACACAGCAGTTCTGTATTGAATTTCTCTCCCTGCTGATACCTGTAAACTGCAGAAAAGCATACTAATTTTACATGTAAAATTTTCTTTCCTCCATAAAGTTTTGAACAAACATTATATAATAAGAAGATTAAGAAGTTGGTTTACATCTACTGATGCAGAAGTGCTAGGATAGGGTAGGAAGTATACAAAAGTTTCTAGAAACTAATCTAAAACTTCACAGTTTTAGTGTTTTCCATGGACACAATTGAGATTTTTAAATATTTTAGCTTTTTTCTTTATTGCTTTCTAAGACTCTGTGCTTTGATAATTTTTAAATCTAAGGGTGCACAGAGGTTACCTGCAGTTTCTTACAGCACCTCTTCAGCTCACACGTGTTTCTTGTATGCTAACCCAGGTGATGGACACAGTAATCCTTGGTGTGATACTGAGGTGGCAAGTAACCAGGGCTTTTACGCAGAACCAAGATTTGGAAGTGTTTCTTACTGTAGGGAATAATAAAGATATTTATAAGCATACCTTTTTGATTTGACAGAAGAGTTTTTTATTTTTTTCCCCAGCAAAAAGAAAAAATTGAGTGAAATGTTCCTTTTTTAAAAAAATTGTTTAATTTGCAACTGAAAACGCGTCTCTTGCGAATAAAACCCAGACCTTTATTTTCAAATGTTGTGATAAAACCTCCAATATTTAAAATCTAATGTCACTATTTTCAGTACCCACTAAGTCTGATTTCACATAACGTTGGTTATATTGAAGCGCTGGACTTGTGTGCTAGGGAGAAATATTTTCTTTGACTTTTCATGGAAATAGTTTCCCAGTTTGACACTCTTACTTTGGGGGAAGATAGCTACCGTGTTTTAAATTTTGAATAGATTACAAGTGCAGGTGTTATTGTCTAGTCTAAAATTAATTATTTTTAATATGCAAATGCAGTTAAAGCAAATTAAAGGGGAAGATGTTTTCTGGTATTAATATTTAAAGACTAAGTCAGGCAAGCAGAGAAACATGACAAAAAATTATGATCTACTTCTAATCAACTGCTTTCAAGAGAGACTGTACCAAGACTGCCATCTTTTCTGAAGGCTAAGCCATATCCATGGGATAATATAACAGATTGATTCCCCTTCAGGGAATACAACAGTAAATATTCATTTCAAAAGCATGTATAGGTAGTTGTTATTGTTCCATGCGGTTAAATAGGCTAAATAAGTGAATGAAAGTTGACCTTCTTTCAACTGAAGCAATGTTCATGATAGGTACTACAGCTCTGGCTTCCTCTTCTTGAGTTCCTCAGTGATTTTTAAACTGGAAAGGAAATACTTGTGCCAAGCACCAAAGAATAAGTCTGCTATGGTGCTTATTCTGCAGCAGAGAAAAACTTACTATGAAACATTGTGTCTTTAAAACTGTGCAGAGCTCAGGTTTCATTTTGCTGTGATTCTGGTCTACACAAACAGGTATACGTAAACCCAAGCTCTCATTTCCCTTGTGTAGTGAGATTAGGGTTGTGTTTTTGTACTGGCACAACTTCTGTTATTTGTAAAGGTGTATGGGGAATAAGCTGTATGAGACAGAAAATTGTTCACTTAACATATATCAGGTTAAAGGAATATGGTGTGGCTATTGAAATGAAAGGCAGTGATCTTCCTGATTCAGGAACACTTACTTCTCTGTTTCCCATCCGCTTCTGTGACTGCTCAACATTGTTTCAGAGCCAGATTTAGCCAGAGCAAACATTTATACGGCTTGTTGCAGATGATGCTGTTTAGTAATCCATACAACTAGTAAATGTTTGGGTTCTTTAGTTCTATTGCATCTATGCTTCTAAAACTCATCTGGATGTTGCTATATTGTTTATTTCAAAGCCTCTTCTTTCAATACTGTATTTGCATTATGTGATTGTTTTTGTGGCTTTTTAACGTATTTACAATGGTGGAAGATTTTTCTTTAACTTCACAGGAAATAATTATATGAAGTCATCAAAAAGAATAGGAAAATAGGAGTATGAAAGGTAGGGAGTTTCTAATTTACTTGGAGGGGGGAGGCAAAGAGACAATAAGCAATTAACATTTAAAAATTAAATTCAACAAAAGAAGGGTAATACTTTACCACAGTAAAGTACCATAATGGTTCATCAGAACTCTTCTTACTAGTTTAAAAATGTAAGTTAACAAGGCTCTTGCACAAGCCTTCAGCTTGTGCTTTTAGGATGAAGCCATTTAATTGTTAATGAAGTACAATATGTAGTACAACTCTAAGACAAATGGGGTTTTATTAAGTTGTCCTTAAATTTTAAAGGAGCTACAAAATAAATGTTATGTCTCTCCTGTTTCTTGTTAACCCTGCTTAGAGAGGTATGCTGAAAACCACTGAAGATGTATAACAAACCAGACCTAATCAGCCCCTTACTGGTGTGTCGGTCTTTTTAATTTATATCCTACCACATTGTGAGCACTGTTAATGTGATCTGTGATGTCTGTGTTATTTCTTTGTTATAGAGTACACTTCTAATTATAAATACAGTGCTTTTATTACTTAGAGAAAAGCTTCTTAGATCACAAGAAGCTAAGAAGATGAGGTGCTACTTGTTCAATGTGCAAAGTGTTTTTAAAAAATACAGTTTAGACCTAACAGTGGCTCACATCAGTAACATCTCATTCTCGTTTCCAGTAAATGCAATACAATTATTTCAAAAGGAAAGAAGTCAGGAGGAGGACACACACACACACACACACAAGAAAGCATGTGAGAACTTTCCCAGATGGTAAAATTAAATATTTAAATTTTGTACCTGGCTCTTGAAAGACCTCAAACAAAATCCTAGTCTGCGTGCACCTTCTTGATTTGGAGTTACTAATCTATCAGAAAGCGATGTCAGAATCTTGAAAAGTCCTGAACTTTGAGACAGTTCATACTTTCAAGTTCTGCTCCATCTCTGATGTTTAATATATAAAGCTTTATACCCTTTAGAAGTCAAAATATACACTCGAAATACCAGCCTCAAATACCACTGAAATGTGTGACAAGCGTCTCTTCATATGTAACGCTTTAGAAATGCTTTTGGCCTGAATGAGTATATGAATGTGAGGGACTGAGGCAATCCAAAGGGAGAAACACGGGCAGCTCTTCATGTGTGATAATCTCTTGATCTCCTTTGGATGAAGACGAAAACCTCATAAAACATTTTAGAACTGGGACACTAAAATTTAGAAGAAAGACTTTAAACTTTTTATGGCGAAGATAAGAAAACGTTTCCATACATATTCCCATCCTGTCCCTATGCACTAAGTGTGCCATTGATTACAGCTTACTTCATAATTGCTTGAAGGCTTGAGAAATGCATTTTAAATATAGAAAATGACAATGTTTATTAAATATGGGTTTAAAACATTTTATGTATTTACATCCTAAGATTTAACTCAATCTAACTTTCAAAATAATTACAAAAAATTCTGAAGGCAGATTAACTTGACAACGTGTAATCAAGGTGTTAAATTATGGAATAAAAAACAAATTCAAAAGAAAAAGCAGGAGATAGTGAGCTCTTAAGTGGAAAAATAGACACCTGACCATATTTCCACTGCCCTGCTAATTGTATCACTGGACTGGAAAGCCAGGAGATTTGAGTGTATGTCTGTCTGCTAACCTTGTCTGTACACGTGACCTTGGGTTACTCTTTCCTCACTTGTGAATTATTTTTTTTCTTCCTACTGTGCTTTAGTCACTTATTTTGTAGAGCATTTCCAGGCAAGGATTGTTGTTTGGTGCATCAGCAACTAAGTCGGGTGTGCTGTGGTCTCTGGGAGTGACCTGGAACCTTACCTAGAGGTCCCAGAAACCCAGGCTGGCCCTAGCTGTGACTGCCTGAAGTGTGAAAGAAATGTTCCATGTTCGTAACTGAATGTCTGTTTGCACTGTAAGATCAGGTCTCAGTCCCACAAATGTAGTTTTAATTACAAGAATGGTCCAATTATACTCCATAGGTTTTTCAAATGAAGAATAAGACACATGATTGTTTGTGTGCTTTTTGTGTGCTGAGAAGCTACAGAGCTGAGAAGGAAAATGGTGATAAATCCATAGAGAATTACATTGTAATAAAAAAAGATAGAAACAAATGTGACTGTCCCTGTCTGAAAGTGATGACAAATGTCTGTTTATGGAACTTGAAAATAAGTAAATAGAAGTAAGATACTGCTCGTTCTTCAGCATGGAGTCAGCTGTGCCTTAGTTTCTTCTTCTTTGTGGTAGTGGTTTTGATGTAATTATACAGTATATACTGGCTTTTCTAAATAAGGTAACTCCACTTTGTTTTAATTGCACTGGAATATTCATAATCCTCATACTTGTATACATGTGAGTATGCATATACATAAATCCCATATATATTATAATTCCCATACTTAATAAAATTCAGCTTTCTTTTTACATAATAGGTTCATCTTCATGGTTGCTAAGCCTTTTTGTGAGTGTTGCTTTGGCTGTTTTACATGCATTCCTGTGACAAAATATACACCATCTTAGATTTACATTCTTTTAAGTCACAGGCTCAACCCATCCCATTCTAAAGTATTCTTCTCTGAAGACAATCATATGTTGCTGCTTCTTCACCTTCAACCTTTGTAATGTGTGGTTTTTCTTTCCATATCCTTCCCCGCTCTGCTCTTTCCATGTTCTATGGAGAAATTTCTTTTCATATATTACCTAGTTCTTACTTGCATGATGCTTCTTGCTCCAGCTGCAAGAACTAAATCTCAGTTGCTATGTCAAGATGATTCAATAAAATTGTTTATTTCTATCCTTTGTGTTTCCTGGGTTCAGAGTCTTCTGGCTCTGCATCTACATTAGACAGGGATGTACTATACCATGTGTAGGCTGTATCAGGAGTTGATCCATTAGATGTTCTCAGATGTGCCTGAATAACAGAAATGGAAAAGTGGCTGCACCAGTCTGCTCTAAATTGCACAAGGAAAAATAATAAGCTTTCTTAAGTACAATGGATGCTATTCCATAGTCAGTCTCCACAATATAGAAAATTTAGATTCAATTCCTGTATTTACTTAAGGAAATCCAACTCTACATCTTTTTGAAAAGTATATTAACTATGGAAAAAAAGATAAAGTATTTCTGTGTGGGGAGGATATTCTTACTACTTTTGGTTGAATGTTGCCCTTTGAAGCACAATATTCATGAGTCATTAGGGTGTAAAAAGAAAGGAAAAGAAAGTTTAACCTTTTACCCTAGAGTTTAGGAAATTTGTGAAATACAGAAGATTGTTCCTTTTACCAATGTGTTTCTCTCTCAAATATTGCTGGTGCCAAGATGGTTAATCGTAAAAGTGTCTGTGGAAACAAGATGCATACATGCAATTCAGAGAAAACAGACTGCCATTATACCACTGAAATGTAGAATTAAAATAGTATGGATGACGTCAGCTATAAAAACTGTTCCAGAAGTACCTGCAGGCTCATTCTTAAATTACAACAACTTTAATAAAAGTGTATTCAGCATACTGTGTAGGACACTGATTAGGTGATAACCCATTGCACTACAGTAGTATCTTTTATTCTTTTAGCATCCAATTATTTAAATAAAAGAACTTTGCTGTTTAACAAATACTGTTGTCTGGTACACAGAAATATGTAATTTAACACATCTTGTTATCTATCAGCTTTATACTTTTATCAACTCAATAGGCTTTTCTGTTTTCCTTCTGGTTGCACTGTGATTACACTATTTTATCAGATTTTCATTTAAAAGAACTAAAATGAATTTAGGTAATATTTTGAGTTTAAAGTAAGTATCAATTGCATTTTAATAACTTGTATAACAATGCTTCTTATTTTTAATAAAAGTAATATTCTGGAAATAAGGTATCTTAACACCTGCATAGAAGAGTAACTCATATTTTTCTCCCGCTTGTGTTGATGCAACTCCACTACTTGGGAATCTGACACAGTAAATTAGCAAAATAAAGCTACACACATGGCATATTGTGCTATGACTAAGGGCAAGCAATATTAGGTGCTAATTTATATGCTAAGGCATGATCCTGCAAACATTTAGGTATGTGACTAAGTTTACAATGTGCATGAATTTACTTGGATCCATAAGTGTTTGCATTATCAGGGCAAAATAAAGAGCAATGGGATCCCACTCTATGTGCATCTAACAAAGGAGTAATGCTTTGGTACTGAGGTACAGGTAGAATAGCTGCCAGTTATTTCAAATATGTATCATGTTTCCTCTTAATCTCATTTGAGTATAAAACCGCAGAAGGGTTATAGGATCTGTATGAAGATAATTTAATCATGTTATAGTGTTGTTTCCGTTATTATGAGTAACTAATAACAAAACGATATTGTTTCCTTACCTTTTTCCTTGGGAAAGAATCAATGGGACAGTGGTAGTGATCTGGGAAAGCTGCTATATTACAGTGGAGGGGAGGAAAATGTTCTTCTGGCAAGTGGTGTTTTAAGAAAAAATTGCGTAGGTACAGGGTGATAAACTAAACATACACCATTAATCAGTCTTGGATGCTTTCTAGATCTACCAGAACACTCATTGCAGAAAGCTTTTCATGTAATTTTCAAATTGTAGTGATACAATTGTATCTTTTGTTACAATTGTAAAATACAATTGTAACTACTACAATAGTATTTTCCTACTTATTACAGAAATTTCAAAAGGGTTAAATTCGATAAATAAATTTGTTGAACAAAGTGAGACACTCCCGAAACATAAAAAGAAAAATTGTAGGTAGAAGCAAACTTGGACCATCCTCATTGAGTAACGGAGTGTCTTCCTTAAGCCACATGCATTGCATGTGAGTAATGGAGAGTAGACATTGTCTTTAAATGACCTTAACTGTAAATCACTATACTGCCAGTGTTACTTGTAGTTGTCATGATTCATGTTTACAGCTGCCAGCTACCCCCCAACGGTCCAGTTTAAATGTTATGCATGGAGGAGGAATTAGAGAAGTGTTTACTGAAAACCTAATTAACCCTCTAATGCATTTAAGGTGAACTCCTTGTGCCTTAAATGTCTGAATATGCATAATAATAGCAGCCATCCAAGGGGAGGATTCAGTGTCCGTTTTAGGAAACGGTTCCCTAAAATCTACTACTGGCATCTCTGAAAGGTTTACTTAGCTGGTTGTGAGAGTTTTAAAGGACATGAAGAAATGTTTAACTCCATCTTATTGTGCGTCTTCCCTTGCACTTCAGGCGAAAGAGCCTCATCCATAGTTCGCTTTGCTCGGTGATAGAGCATTTTAGTAAATAGATGCTGTTGTAGGATTTCAGAAAGATTAACTTACGGAAGATCTGGAATGCGTACATTGCTTCTCCAGTTTATGAAATAAATGTCAATATCTCTTGGGGTTCCTGCTATGTGAAACTGGTCCATGATGTCTTATGGCATGACAGCTAGGTTATGTTTTATGACTCGAGACTGAGCTCTCTAAGTAACAAAGCTATGGTATCTCCATTATCTTTTTCAGCTGCTGGGATCACAGTAGAGTGAGTGAAACATCTAAATTATTAGGGTAAAGCAAAATAAATAGGTTATTTCTTATAACTGAATTCAAATGTAGGCTGATGAACAGAGAAGTCAATCTCTTTTATCACACAACTCTCCTGAATTTGTTTTGACATAATTGTAGAACCTGATCTGAAACCTGTTTTAACCAATGGGGATAGATAATGAATAAACATTAGCTTAAGGAAGAAGAAAGATGGAGTTTAATCTTGTCCGGTTATACAGTCTCTGGTAGTGGCTGGCAGTAAATGGTGAGGCAACTTCTACCTTCTTCCCCAGTCCTCAGTGAACTCTGATTCAGGATTTTCCAGACTAGAATGGATGAACTGATGTCTTTGTCTGTAATGATCCTTCGTGTCATCTTTTTTTAATCCTCACTGCCCCCATCTGTGAATCTGTCCAAACACCTTTTGAGCCCAGTAAACTTCTGGTATCCACAGTATGCCCCAGTGAGGAGGTCTACAGCTTCCTTATGTCTTGTGCAAGGAATTGCTGCGTTTTGATTGTTCTGTGTGCTGCTTGCATATGATGGCGTGGTGTTTAAGAAAACAGGAAACAGAGCCATCTTTATTCAACTTATGCTCATAATTTTGTAAACTTATCTTGATTATTGTCTTAATAGCTAGTGAATTGAGTTAATTGAACAGGTCTTAAAAAAGTATCAGTTGTGTTGTTGTCACTGTTCTTTTTTCCATAGGTATAATGGATCTATTCTTTGCATTGGGAAATCGGAACTGTTCAACAGTATTAAAAATAAAAATCTGGACTTTAGCTGATGCTCTTGATCTTTTTTTTTTATTAAAGTATTAGAATTTAGCCCAAAAGAGCACAGGATGGAGCAGTATTACATCTTTCCAATTCTATTGCTTTAGCTCGCTACAGAAACTGTATATATAACTCAACAGCTGTAGAAAGATCTGCTAAAAAACCGCCAACCCTATCGTCTTTGACTTATGTTAACATTTTTAAATGGAAAAAACTCAAGGGATAGTGAAATTGATACAAGACAACTCTCAAATGAGAAAAATCACATAATCAGACTAGAGTAGAATGTCCCTACATCAGCCTGATGTCTGAATCTGTGTGTGTAGGCTTCTTCAAGTAGCAATATTTTTCCTACTTGATTTCCTTAAAAACATCTTCAATAAGAGTTTATATAAACTTGCTTCTATTCAGTTGCAAACAAACGTGGCCCTAGATGTGATATCATAAACCAGGTATGTTTTCACTAGAACTGTTTAAATTTGTTATTATTTGCTGCAGTTAGCAGTTGCCCTCTGCTATCATTCTGCCTGGATAGTATCGCTTGGTTAAGGAAGAATTGTTTTTAAGGGGTAATTTTTGTGTGTTTTGGTTTTTTAATCTTCTTACAGTAGGCTTTGAGTGGAACCAAAGAAACTGTCACGCCACAGTAATTGCAGGTTCAATAATCCCCACCACAAGCAGAAATGGGGTTGCGGTGATCTTGTCTCAGACTACACCCAGTGACAAACTCTTCCCCTCCATCTCAGTAGGCAGTTGTTCCATGTATGACCACGTAATTCCGTAGTGCTGTTATAAGGGTAAAAAAAAAAACCCCTCTACACAGGCAAGCTGACTGAAGCTCACAGGAGATAATGTCAAAGATAAAAATGCTGTCTGCCACCTGAATTGTAACCATGACTTTGCAAACTTTCCCCTATAGGACCAAACCACACCCTCTTCTTTCACAGGCCTCGTTAATGCTTACAAAATTAAGTGATGTTAAGGCAAACCAGTTTAGTAATTTTGGAACAATGAGCAGTGGCATTACTATTTTCACATGTGGGCAGCTGAACTTGTATAGTATTTTTTGTTTGTTTTTTTTTTTTTCAAAATATCAGTTAAGAGTGAGTCTGGTTATTTTGGAGCTATGCAGTAATTCAGTAGGAATCCTCTACATAACAGTTAATTTACTTGTCCCTTTTCAGGTGGTAAAGGATTGCTACAGGTCAGAACATTTGAAAATTGAGCTCCCCAAGCTGAACACTGTTGTATTCTTATTTATTATATTTCTGTGTATCCATTTTAGTCCTTCCCCTGTTAATAAAATGTGTGAATGACCATGTACTGTGATTTTTCATACTGAAAGAGATGAGAGCTTCAGTGAATCAGAGAAATCAAGGGCTGAAATCTTGTAGGTTTGAAATACAAGTCTTGCACCACAGCAACACAGTAGAGAATTTCCATTAGGCCCTGTCCCAAGGAAGAACTTCCTTATTCCGCCTTCCTATGCTAACCATTGAAGAGACGGTAACTTGAGTGTCTTCTGTCGCTCCCATTTAAGAATTCTGGTGTTTTTAACCTTGCAGTGCAAGAGAGGACAGCTACTGTCCATGGGGCAAGGCAGAGGCTTAATTAAGAGCAATAGGCTGTCAAGGCAACCAGTACCCCAGTAATCTAAACGATTATCCCATTGTTCATCTGTTCCCTTGGTCAGATGATCTCTTGGTCTTAGAACAACTGGTGATATCAAAGCATTTTGTCACTGTAATTTAGGAGAATCCTAAGATTTAGCTACAAAAGTGTTTAGTTTTTTTTTTTACACAAAGCGCAGTTGTATGAATGCGTTATTCTACTTCGCTATCTAATTAGCTGATATTTTACTTGTGTATTTAATTATGTGATTAGGCACAAATAATTGGTAAAAACAAACAGCACATTAAAAAACTTGTTGTACCTTCCAATATTCCACAAACCAACACTTTCAGGACTCCTTCATTTTGCATATATGTGTGTGTGCCAAAAAACTTGCGAAATACACGTTTATGTCATTAGATTACTGGAACAAGGCAATCAGAACAGATCTTATATTTGACTGCTGTGCTACTGGTGGTTTGCTGAATGGGCTATCAAATTTGCTTTAAAGAAGTAACACTAGAATTTTGGCAAAAAAGACCAACTATGACCACAAAGTTAAAAACAGACAGTTAACTGTAATTGACATTTATTGAAAAATATGAAAGGTATTTTCCACTTTTTCCTACTGCCTTACTTAACCATATCTTCTCCTTGTTTCGTATTATAAACTAATATTAATATATAAAACAAATTGGATAAGTTACATCTGTAGCTTTAAGGAAAAGGACACAAAATACGTATAAAATGTAACAACAGTATTAGTGTACATCATCCAAGAATGTTAAAAAGCATTGGAAACATAAATGCATCCTAAATACTTTGCAATAAAAGCATTTCTTTACTGTGCTTCCATGTTGTCATTAAGCACTAATCTATTTTGCTGAAAAGCTATACCTTAAAACAATAAATGGGTCAAAATATATCAAATGTAGGAAACTATTTTTTAAAAGGAAAAAAAGAACAAGAAAATTGACAGATCTAGTTTAAAAGTTATTTTAAACCCCATCTGACACCTGAATATATCTTTAAATATCTTAAAAAATTTGGCAGCTATTCAAATTTAGTATAGGAGCAACTTCTGACACCTTGTACTAATGCTAGGAACTACAATTCAGTGTATGATGTGCAAAAGTTGAAGTCATATTAAAGTACTGTTTGTAAATTCTGATTTCTCTTTCAGAAGAGAATCACGTAGCTTATAGAACAGGTCAATAATCAGTGTTAACTTTTTCCCTTTTCAGGGCTGTTTGCATTGGTGTAAAGCATTTAAAGCTAAAAGGGAACCCTGAGTTCCAGACCTGGCTCGCGTTACAGTTGTGTGAACGGTGAGGCGGTAGAGCTGTACACGCTTGTTCTGCACCGTGCTGGCTCTGTAACCTGTTGCGTGAGTAACTGAAGGCACGCTGCTTGCAGTTTGTCTGCACTCTGTCCTAGGTGGCAAGAACACTCATCTGCAGGAGGGAAGGCTTCCTCCTGTTCATAGGAGGAGGATGGACAGCTTGAGCCCATGCTTTAACTACTCCATTTCTGGATGAAAGGAGGCTGTAGACGCCTCTTAATGAGTTTTTGTAAATAACTATTACTTTAGACAGGTAAGAAGGCATCTGCCTGGATGTGTAATTATAGACTGATGCAAAGTTGCTGTGCTGTGCTTGGAAACTGCATGCTGACCTGTTTGTAAGAGGATACAGCGCTGAACCCCATGGTAGGGCGATGCCCTGCCTTCAGTAAGGGTTATTTGTATGCATTCACCACCAGCTCAGTATATCTGGTTGTTTGTGTTATGTTGTATCAGTAGACTTGTTCGTTTTCATTTTATTCACAGCATCGTTTAGGCTGGAAGATATGCCCTGCTCAAGCAGAGACAGCTTAGAGCAGGTTGTCCAGGACTCTGTCCAGTCAGGTTTTGAGTATCTTCACTGATCGAAACTCTGTAAGCTCTCTGGGCAACTTGCTTCAGTGTTTGACTGCCATCACTATAAAAACCTGTTTTCTTGGGTCCAAGCTGAATTTAATGGTTTTAATTTTGTTGGCTTTTTTATTTTTTTCCCATATTTTATAATTTTTACTCACTGTCTTTTGCCCCCATCAATGGGTGCTACTGAGAAGAGCCTGGCTCCCTCTTCTTCATTTCCTTGTGTCGGGTATTTATACACATGGATAAGATCCCCTTATGAGCCTTCTTCAGGCGGAACAGTTCCAGCTCTCTCAGCCTTTCCTCATATGAATGATGCTTCAGTCCCTTAATTGTCTTTGTTAATCAAGTCCAAAAGACATCACAAATATTCCACAGTGGATGGAGCACCAAACTTAAAATACTAAGTTTTTAACAAATATAACACCCAGGGGCTCTAGTTAAGCCACTGGGTACATAATAGATGTACACAGGTGAACTGGGGAATACTGAAATGACTTAAACCTAACTAATGTGACTAACCAGTGCAAGCAGGAAATCTAATGGCTGCTACATCTAGTTAATAATGAGAAGTTCAGCTTTTTTATTTTCAAGACTAAAATGAACATACATGCTTTTAGATCTTGGGATAAGTTACCTGCAGCTGCCAAAGATCAGCCACTTAGGGAGGTAAAATGATGTGGCATTTTGTGTCTTGTTAATGACATCAGTGATAAGTGTTCCATAGGGATTGCCTAACATAGGCAAGAGATTTTCTCCAGTTGGCTGACTTTTCATTCCACTGCTGACCATTAAAGAGAAGAAGAAAACAGCCCACAGTGCTGAAGATAATCTGTTTTCGATTACATACAGAGCTCAGAGGGAAGGTCACAAAACAAACCCCTTTCCAGGAAAAAGAAAACAAACCCAAACCACAAATAATGATTTATTCAGGCAGAAAATGGGTACATATTTGTTTTGATCTAAAACTGCATAACCAGATTGAATTTGAGAATTAGTTTGGAGAAAGAAAAGGAGAAGTTTTGAAATGCCAAAATAATTCTTTGATCATTCTGAACTGAAGCGTTTCTCGTTTCTTAAGCCAGTGGCTAGGGAACTGACCTGTAATCTTTTTCTGAGTCATAAGATAGGCTTGAACTCGGGCATTATACCTCTCAAAAGTAGCCACAGGCCTTCTGAGCTGGACCTTTCTCTGATTCAGTATCTGAAACCCTTCTACTATCTAGATCAATCCTAACTATTCAAAAAAGAACAAGAGAGAGACTCAACAGCCTGTCACATTCAGGGTCCTTGAAAAAGAGAGAATGAGAGGGGGCGAAAAAAACCCCTAAAACACTTCTATTCTGGGTCAATTGGTTGAATTTGTTTCTTTGATTTTTCAAGTGAGCAGCTAAATTGAAAAATCAATTATTTACACATTTCTAACTACATGCTTCTCTTTTGCCAGACAGCTGTGGGCTATGGGCATTTCAAGAGTTTCAGTTCTTGCCCAAGATACTCAGCGTCCCATCCCTCACCCTGCTTTTGTGTAGCAGACTGTGTGAAAGCTTAATGGAGAGTGTTACTAGGCCTTGTGGAGAACCTGCAGTCCTGTTGTCATCTTGTTTCATTACTGAAGGGACAGAAATAAGTCAGTCCTTTTATTTTATTTTCTACACAATCACTGTGTATTTATAAACAGCGTATTTATGGAGCTATATGAAGATCTGTGGAGCAACATCTATGGAGGATAAAGATATCAGAGAGGTTTGGTCAGAAGGTAGGACTCGGGTCCTTTCTATTTTATTCTGTTGAAATGACAGTCTTACCTGTGTGTCTGTTAAAGCAGAGTGTGTATGAAAAAAACCTGTTTTAAATAGTATTGCTTAAGATTCCTAGCTTTGAGGACAGACACTCAATTGCCTTGTAAACCGTGGCGGCATCAGCAGTAGAGGTGTTCAAGAGGAAACTTGGTCCAACATTTAGGTTGTAGTGTCGCATATACTTGTGAAAGTGTCTGGGCTAGATGACCTCAGAAATCCTTTTTAACCTAAGGTACTGGAATCGCACAGTTTAAATGGCCAGTGGAGTTTTGTTTTTTTTATAAATAAAGATTCTGCTCAGTCAAACTCTTTTAATTAGCACCACCTCCATTCTGACACCTTAGTAGTGGATACTGATTGAATGTCATTCCATATTCTTACTGTTAATAAATTCTTTCCAACACAAAGATCAAATATACAAGATTATTTGAACATTTCTTTGCTGTTCTATGCTTAATATAACAAGTGAAAGAAGGTGAATGGTAATCACGCATCTAAAAGACATAGCGCTATTCATAAAGCATATTACTTCTTTAGAGTCCCCAAATTCTAATTAGAACTTTACAAAGCAATAACAAAGATAGCAGCTGGATTCTAAACTAATAATTCTAAGCTTAGTGCAAACCAGAAAGCCCCAGTGCCAGTAAAATAATACAAGACACCTGTTTTATATGGTACACATCAAAAGCAAGCCCCAAGGACAATAACTTTTAATATAATCATTATTAAATGTTTATTAGACAAAGCTCAAAATATCAAGAAATGTATTGTCGTAGAGAAACAACTATCTCCCAGACACACAAAATCTTTCTATTTTGATGATTAAAACTTTGGTTGCCAATAATCTTCTGGCCCAAGGTAGTAAGCGTTATTACTGTACTTAGAAAGTAATGAAAGCATATTTCTTATCATTCAGTTTTCCTATTTATAATTTAAAGTGCGTTCCCGTTCATCTATCTGTTTGAAATTAAATTCTTAAATTAAATACTTTATAGTTTTTTCATTCTCCTGGAGATAACAAAATTACTAATACAAGAAAAGTCTATTCAGAAAATCTAGAGAGGGGAGTCAAGTGTAGAAACTCTGGAGAAGTTCATTAATGTTTTGAAGATACCCAGCTTTAGCTTGAGTAAGCCCAGTTATTTTTTTGATCTCTGTTCTTGTACCAAACAAAACAGACCTGTGTTTAAATCCAGACGAAAACTTAAAATCTCAGTTCTTGTTTTGCTAGAAATGACTACCCAACAAGAAATGGAGCTATATTCTTGCTTTTTTCTCCTTTAGGCCCACTTTATTACATACTACTAAGTATACATTGGGACAGGAAATTGAATTTGGATCTCCCGTATCTTAAAAGAAGGGTAAAGCAATAGTAAATAAAATGAAAGTATGTGTAGGACTTGCCCTAGTAAGGGAAGGAAGGTGGGATCAAACCTTTCCTGTGATTAGTGCTGTTCTGATAGACCACATACATGAAGCCTCTTTTTGATTGTTGCTGGCATTTAATTGTTCACACCTAACAAGGAGGTGGGGCTCGCTTAGGTAGAGGGGTTTAAACTGAGGGAAATGCTTGAAGCAATAATAAAATGTAAATCAGCAGGGCTGACTTTCTGGTCTTCTCTGCTGCTAGAGGAGCAGTAATAGGAGCTGGAGTTAGGTCTGTTAGGGTGGTGCTATGCATCTACTGTAGACTCCTTGGTTTTGGGTATAGCTTGATCTACAGATGATGTTAGTGCTTCTGGAGGCAGAAGAAATCCTGCTAGAACTGTGTCTTGTGGTATGAAGGGGGCTCTGAATGGAGAGCAGCTGTTACTAAACAGTGGTTGTAAGAGTAGGTTCAGAGTAGCCTTGAATTGAGTGATTGCTGCTGATGCAGATTAAACAAAAGCAAAATCCACTGAGTAGCAATAGATTATTTTTTTTAATGCAGAACTTTGATAAATAATAAAAAAATTATTGAAGTCAGCTAGTTCCTTAAATAAAACTTTGGCATTACTGTAAATCAATTAAGGTGAAAAATGGTTAGACAACTGTAACAACAAATGCAAGTGGGATCTTGGAATTAATCAGAGCATATGAGGGGAAGAAAAAGGAGGCAATGCTGAGAGAGAAAATAAGCATTGCTCTAAATAAAAAAGTGGGTTCATATATGGGAAAGAAAAAGAAAGTAATAGACCAAGTACACTAGTGTTGAAATGCTCAGCAATGTAATAGGTTTTTGAGAGCAGCTTTTCAGTGAGGATGCTGTACCACCTAAGGCAAAATTTGATATCTATTACAATGCTTAAACTTTAAAATACCTATCTGTACAGGGGATAAAGATAGAAACTGGCAAGAGAAACTAAACCCATTTTTTCCATATCTTCCCTCAATATTCTAATAGTTTGGAAAAGCTGGAGCTCTGTCATTCTCAGCTACAGTCCTGTATTGTTGCTTTTACAGCAACATTGCCGCTATACTTTCCCAGAACTTGATGTTAGAGTGCATGGGAAGTGCCTACTAGACTGAAATCCAACCTATCTGTAATTTACTTTTGATTATTCAAGGCAGAATTAGGTATCAAACTAATCATTTTCTTTAACAAACAGATCATCCTGTGACTTATTGAGAGCTTTTCACCTCCCAGTAACGTAAATGAAAGCTGACAGCACCTTGCTGTGTTTGGATCTTTGCATTTCATATGTAGACACTTTGAATTTATTTGTGAGGAATGGACTACACCTTTTTCAAGAACAAAGTGAATTTAAAACCTTGATGTGGAACACTTGTTTTCACATTTATTATCTTTTTAATGGGTTTCTTTAATTTCTGATTACAGCAAACAACTATGTGCTGTTGTGATAGATCTGGTCTCACAAGAAGCAAGTGGGACAAAATATATTTTAAAGACTGTTTTCTTCCTCATTCAAATTAATCTACTTTTAAGGTTCTCTGGAACGGGAATTTGTCTGTAATCCAGAGGTTTTTTTTTTTTTTTAAACAGCAGATCTGCTCTTGTGAGTGAGTCTGCAAAATTTGTGGGTTTTGCTTCAGTAATTTTCAGAATGTGCCCAGCCAGATTACAATGAAATGAAGAAAGAGGTTTATTTCAAAACTGCCAAAAATACAGTGATTTGAATTGGGGTGGGTGGTTTCAATTTTGTGCATCATCAATGATGACAAAGATTGTGTTAGATAAGACTTGCGTTGCAGCTGTGCAACCATTTCATTTTATGTCTTCAGAATGCTCATTGAACTCACAGGTCTTGCATTGAGCTGTTGGTACTTACGATGATGCAGAAGATGGAATAGAATTTGTTTCAGCTGTGTTGGCTCAACAGTTTTATAGAAGTAGTAGAATCAATTAAATCCAGTATTTTGCCATTTTTGTGAGATAACAGTACAGATTTATGAGGTAAGAAGGTATTGTTGCTGTGTTTAATAGGGCAGAATTATACCTTGATGAATGGATGTTTGAGAAATTATAGGAGTGTACCAGTTTAATTTGAACGAAAAATTGGATTTGGAAGTAATTTTAAGAGTGGGATAATGCTACCTTTTCATTTGCACAAATATGATTTAAAAGTGTAATCTCTTTAAACTGTGGTTTCATGAGTCTGCAGTTGATTATAGATTTTAGTAGCTGAAGTAAGGCAGTATGTCTTGCACGTTATTTCCGAAGCATTCATGCAGCTGTGCTGCATTATACAGAAGTGCTGAAAATCTATCAGTAAAATATATCACCTGATGCTGTTTCTTGTTAGATGTAATTTTTGAAATTTGCAAGCATCTCAAATCTTAATGCTTGAGGTAAACTTGGGAACTAAGAAGTTCTGATTTCTAAAGCAAACGAAGATACGAAATTGCCATGGGGAAAGCATTAGATGCTGAACAACTCTTACCTACCAACAGGACACATGTGGCAGGTAAAGTACGAAGCTCCTGTGGAGTCCTTTAATATTACTGAAGAGTCCTCTAGAAAGTACTAATTTTGAGTCTGACAGCATAGTCAGTAGGGGGACCCAGTTAATGCGTGTCATCTCTGCTGACGTGGCACAGATGAGCTCCTACTGTGAGGGTAGTTTTTGTAATGTGGGCACCTGTCCACTCAGGAATGGGCAGAGACCAGGGAGTTTTGAACTAAGTAGCTCAAGAGCTCTGAGTGATAATTACTTTCATGCTAGAGGTACTATATAATTAAGCAACCTTCATGATTTCACACAATTGTGAGAGGTGCTGCATTTTTAAGAAATGGAGGGTTTTAACAAGCACCAATTTGTGGCATAAAACCAGACCTTATTAAATTTTTAAAGGGTTTTCATAAGCAAAATACCTTTACTTTAAAATAGATTTAAGGCATCCGAAGCGGGTCCTATATGGAATTGTGGACAGATCGTGAGCCTAACTTGGAAAGCAGCTAAAACTCACTGCTGGCCTCCCTGTTCCGCTTTCTTGCTCTCTGGGTGCCGGTGGCTCCACCACCGAGTATGTTTCATTCCTCTCAGGGCTGGGTTGTACATGGGTTTTTTCACCCCATTCTCTCTGAAGGCCCGTATTTGGCAGGTGTTCTTCGAGAATGCTTGCAAAAACCCCGATGGGTTTGGATACTTACAGTGGAGTGAAAGCCTTTGTTTTTTCTTCCCAAGTGCATTTAGAAAAGGCAGAGGTGGAGATGAGCCGTGATAGCTCCATCTAATCTTTTAACAACCAGGCAGCTATCTCCAGAAATACCTTTCTGCTGTGCCTGCCTCTGTGAGCAAGTTGCAATTTGCAGACACTGGGGTATGCTTTTTACCTCCCCTGTTGCAACAGTTCTGCCACACAGAAAGCAAATTCATTCAGAATTCTGGAACAGCTACTGCTCAGGAGTGTCTGGCTGACTTGTTTGGAATTTGGAGATGGGGATTTTGCTGCAGTGTTTTAAAAAACAAAATTACTTTGATGGCTGCCACTTAAATCAAACTGATGTTATCCTTACTAGTCCCTTCTGGAAATATAGCATCAATTTTTTTACCTAACTTTGTTCTTAGAGGAGTGTATTTCACATTCTTATTACTTGTTTTTGTTTGTTTACTTTCTTTAGACAGAAATATGCTTTGATAAGGGAAGTGTTACACTAAGCCCAACTTCAAACACCTGTCTAGAAATGTTTGTTAGTAAGGCTACATTGTAACTTACCACATAGAATTCTACCTTAACACCTGCAATCACTTTATGGTTATTCCAGTATTGCTAATGATGGCTGTTAGGTCCTTAAATAAGTTAATAGATCAGATGGCATTGAAAGCTCTAAAGATTCTGATTGTTGGAAATGAGAACAAGATTTTGTCTTCAGGTAAAGGACCATGCAAGCTGCAGTAGCCAAGAGTAAAGGGTGACATTGGAAGGCTGACTTTTTTTTTTTTTGCAAGGAGGCATATCCCTGAGAAGCAGTACACTCCTGGTGTCCCATTTATTTAGAGGTGAAGGGTGAATTTTTGCTATCTTGTACCGTGGCGTATAATATTCAACACAAAATGAGAAGTCATCTCTGTCGTTAGTGGCTGGTTAAAGAAACCCTTGCTCTCCTGTTTCCTCCTGAGCTGCTCGAGGGCCCTGCTAAGGGCTAAGACCTCTTAGCCTAGATAGTTTAGCTTGACCTTGTGCCTCTGTAGTTCAGTTCGGTTAGTCATCTAAGTTATACTTTCCTAGAATTCTTTGAGGTCCCCCCATCTTTTCTGATGCTGTTCATGCATACTGCCCATTTCCGCTTTATCGTCTCAGGAGGGAGTTTATAATCAGTAAGATTCTGTCATATAACTTGGTGTTCAGACAGCCCGCTCATCCCTGTGCAGCCTGATGGGTACCTTACAATTCACTCTGCCTCAGTTTTCTAATTTTCATTATTGCACATCCAGTTACTGTGGAGT
Source organism: Ibycter americanus (assembly GCA_035590275.1). Lineage (NCBI taxonomy): Eukaryota > Metazoa > Chordata > Aves > Falconiformes > Falconidae > Ibycter > Ibycter americanus. The sequence continues at coordinate 9,448,737 of JAVJGI010000001.1, forward strand.
CTGCTTGAAATTTTCTAATTGCCAAATACTTCAACAGTCTGCCTAAAAGAAATGGCAGAATGCTGACCGTCTGTTCATCATTGCTCTTTCAATGCTTTTGTGTTTACCTATGAAAGCCTAATATGACAGTAGGTTGTGTCAAATAATGTAATGTATGTAGTCGATAGGCTGGTCGCTGGTTATCTGTCTTTTCATTTCAAAATAGATCAGATCAGTGAACCTTGAGTTTTTGGCTACAGCCCATGTATGTCTCAGACTGTAGATGGTGCTAAACTTTATTGCCAAGTTAGAGTGGGGTTTTTGTTTTAAAAGTGTGGAAGGTTGTAATGCCCAGGTATATTCTTGCTTATGAAACCAAGTGGGATTTCACATCATTTCAGGAAGTTTTCTGATTCACTCAAGGTGAATAAACAGTAAAAGCAGTCTCATCTGCCTCTCCCATCTAGGTGCTTGTTCAGTTCTTAAATTCTGGATTTTGGTAAACTTGCAGCTATGTTTCATATCTGTAGGAAATCACCAGGTTTCTTAAACCACTGGAGATAAAGTCAACATTATCATCTCACAGAACAGTTCATGCATCATTAATCACAATCATTTTTTATGACATTTCTTTTGTTTACTCTCTATTTACTTAGCTATTTTGTCATGGGTTTTATTCTATTTACTGTTGGTGGTAACTTCTTATTTGATTTGTGGTTGTACATCTTAATATTCATATTTCAGGGTTAACTGTATCCATTACTTCAGGAAGCGCCTTCAATTTGTTGATGTATACTGCTAATAATGCTCTTTCCTGAAAAATTTATATTACTTTAGTGAGTGGTAAAAAAAGAAAATAACACCAAAACATTACTATCAGCAGTTTACATGACAACTTTCAACTGTTATTTTACAGATTCAGAAACACAATGTGAAACTTCTGGAAGAGATTTAAGTTCTAGAAATTCATCCTGAAAAGCCATTTAGCCCAATTATATTATGCTAGTACACTTTTGCCATGCTATCTTCTTGTATGTATATTTTTTTTGCCTTTAGCAGAAACTTGAAATAAAGAAGTCTATAATGTGAGATCTCATACTTGAAGAATGTTAGATGCTTATTTAGGAGGTGTGTTAAGGGCACATTCCATTTATGTTGTAGTTGTTTGACTTGGGTAATACCAAAAAAAGTTCATCTTTTTGCTTTTTTTTTTCCCATGGTTCTTCATATTTTGATTCTAATAAACTGTCCATATATTGTACCATTATATTATGGAAGTGGCATTTCTTTAATGAGATGCATAATAAAAGCATCATCAATTTATATTAGATATTCCCCAGCTCCCTTTACACTGATTCCTAAAGTAAGTAGAATCAGTCTCAGAGCCCTAAATGCTAATTTTTATTGATGACGACAATCAGAAAATTAGCAAACAATGCTGATGTGACTATGATTAAAAAAACAGACGGTAAAAATAATAAATGGTACGATAATATTATGTATGGAGATTGAGATTTTTTTTATCCTCTTTTGTAACCAAATCAAACTATGAATGGAAAGGGTGATGCTAGATTTCAGCACAACATTCTCTACTAGATGCTTGCACTGTGAAGTTAGAAATAATTGTTATTGTGCTATTTCTTGGTATTATAATGTTTGTCACTTGTGTAATTTTAGGGTGCTGATCTAGTGCTCTCCCTGCCGTACAAACCTTACCTAAGCTCGTAAAGGGTGAATTTCTGCTTCTCTTATCCACAGCTAATTAGGGATGTGGAGGTTCTGAGCTGCTCAAGTAGCACTCAACCTTGGCCACTTCTTAGAAACTCCACAAAGGTACAGTGTGATGTGATATAAAGCCTAGTACTAAGATTTGAATTGGAACAGGATGCTTTCTTCACCTGCTGTTGCTTTTGTGTCCTGCCTCAAGACTATTTAGAGAAGATCATGATACTGCATGCGTGCAACAGTTGTTATCCATGACTGCAGAAGAATGAGAGAAGGGGGATTAAGGGAAACATTAATATTTGAGGAAAATGATCTCTGTTATGAGAGATATTCAGCTTGCATCTCTTCCCTGGGTAGTGCTACTCCTTTTAAGCTGTTTTGAGATCCACCATCTTAGTGTCATTCTGCAAAGCAACAAAAGGCACCTTAACTGTCACTTCATGGCTCTCAGCCTGAGCTCTTTCTGGGAAACATAACTAAAACAAACATAACAAAATAAACAAAAGTTTGCAAAAGTTACCTTTCATCTGTGAAGGTCAAGTGGTCAGCACAGGGGTCTTCTGACCTCTTACTCTGGCTGTGGAGTCTGGTGCAGCCCAAGTGCAGGCCCATGGTTCAGCTTTGCTTTTTGAACATACGACTTTTTCAATCATATGAAATGAAGTGTCAGCCATGATTAAGCACAAATAAGTGTCACTCATACCCATGATTAAGCACAGCTAGAGGAGGAAGCCATTAATAAGATTAAATACAAGTTTCTTTAAGGTTTTGTTTGTATCGATCTTTCTTACTAGTCTAGAAACAGACGTATGACTGTTCTGGCTGCTTCCATTTTTCCTCTCCTAAAAAAATGGAGTGCATATATGGTTTGTTGATCCTGTACTTCTGAAAAACAGGGTGCTTAAACTGCTGAAGATAGAGACCTAGAAAATAACAACCAGAAATACGTGGTTTGGTGACTCGTTTTTGATGTAAATATTTTTGTGAAAGTTATTTCTAGATCAATGTGTCTAAAACTAAAGTTGACTGGTTTTGCGTACAATGCACGCTACCAAAACATATGATTTAGAATGATTTGTAAACTTCAGCAACAATATTTACTTGTCAGACAGTGCTGGAAAGTGGGAAGCAATTGATAAAAAACAAAAGAAATGAATGCCTATTTCATTTAAGAGAATCTTGGAACAATTTAAAATTCATTGTAGAAGACAGTGAGAAACCAGTGTTTAGGTGGCCTGACACTAAAGGACTGAATTGAACTGATTCTAGTCACTAATATTGCAAACAATGAAAATGAACACCTGAAAAAGAGCAGTTAAGAGTGAAACTACTAAAATATTAGTTTTTTCCACTAACCTAACCCTTAAATGTTGCATATTGTTCTACTGAAAAAAACAATCCTTTGGATTTATACCGCTAAAATGAAAATTTGGTTTAAGATGCATAAGTATGTCTTATTTCTCTTAATATACAGTACTATATAGAAGAACAAAAATACTTCATTAAAGCATCCTGATAATTATGAAATGGTCCTTGTAGAATGAGCTTCAGGTTACAGTAACTGCTTTGCTTCAAAATAACTGCTTCCTCTTAAGAGAAATACTAAAATACAATAAAAGCACAGCCTAATCTGAAGTATATATGTTGGTAAGGAAGTACTAGGTGAGTTAAAACAAAAGGGTGTTTATTTTGTTAGTTTGTAGGACATACCAAAGGCTCACATATTCCCTCCTGTTCTAAAATATTGGGAGGAAGAAAAATACTTCCCCGCTGACCAGTTTAAGCATGATAGTTCTGTGGTTCTTCTGTATGAGAACTTGATCCTACAAGACAATCCTCCTCCCTTATAGAGACATTATAAAGGGCTAGATCCCATTAGGATTAGAGTAACAGATAAAATTCAGCAACAGAAATAGGTGAAACCACTGGAAAACTGAGAGTGGATCACTGCTCAACTTTCTGCATTGTTTAGGTGCTTTTGTTCTACATCCCAATAATTATCATGGTTAGCTCTCAGGTGCATCTTGTAATTTCTTTCTTGGGAATTGGAAAAATCCAGCAATAATAATCAGCCGTACTTCAGACATCTTCAACTAATTCCCAGGATTCACGTGGCTTTTAGTTCATTTGGAGCTTCGTCTGCTCTGTCTTTGTTTCCTACCTTAAGTACCTGCAAAAACCAAGCTCTTCATATTGGTAATAATAGTAAGTAATACAATACACACCAAAAAATACACACCAAAAAGAAAACACCAGTTTACCATCTTTTCCAGTAATCAGGTAGGCTGTTAAAAATCATTACTGGGAGGGGAAAAAACCCCAACCTTTGCAGTCCTACCTGCTCTTTCTACTCTTTTTCATGCCTCTATCTTGTTTCCCTCTAAAGGATGTTTTAGGTCACTCTAACCAGATAGCCGTAAAGGGTAGTGAAGGCCAACAAGAACATAGTTCAAAAGAAGTAGTAGCCAGAGAAGACAGTAGGAGAGGTGGGAAAGGAGTAAGGTCATTGATAAAACCAAGTCCAGCTTCAGACTAGGTCTGTGCAATGCCTTGCCTTCATTTCTTTCTCTCCTTAACAACAGACTGTTCTAACAGATCTGTAAAGCTCATTGTTGGCAAAGCCTAAAATCATGAACCCATGCTTTCTGTGGAAGCGCTAGAGTTATGTTAACAGCTTTCAATGCGTCAGCCTGTTATGTCATTGACATAACAGGTCATTATGACACATCCATTTCCTTATGTAATAAAATGAATAAATAGTGCAGTGTTTCTTATTGTGATTTTGCTTGCAAAGAGAAATAAGTAATATTTTCAAAATATCTAGAGAAATTACTTTCTTTTAAATCCCAGTAATACCTGCCACTTTCTTTGTTTTAAATTACAGGTCCACATACTAATTTAAATTTGACTTCATGCTTGTTGCAGTTGCTCATGTGTGTATGGGCACACACAGGGTGTGCATATACAGACTTTGATGGGCTGTTAGTGCCTACTTGCAAATACATAAAAGCAGGTATAGTCATGGTCGGTTCAAAATTACATTGAAAGCAAGTGGCATCGTTCCATTAAATTTATGTCGACTTCAGTCTTTGGATCAGGGCCTGAATTCCCATTCAGAGTATAAGCACGTGAGTTGTATCTCTGTTTAAAAATGAAGCCCTAGATATATAACAAAAAATTTAGATGTTTAGTAGCTAGATCACTAGTCATTAGAAATGTCAGTTACAATAATTTCAGATTTATTCGTGGAGAGTTCACATCCACAGACAACTCCAAAGGGGCATGCTTCCAATAAAAAGAAAACCTTGAAGGCCAGCTTCCCATTGTATTTGATTTTGTACTCATTTTTTCTTTACATAACTTGACACATACTGGCCTGATTACACTTTTGCCTTAGCTTGACAAAAACTAGTTCTGACTTGATGTGATAAAATGAGAAGAAATTCTGATGTGACTTCAAAGTTGCAAGTGAAATGTCCTGGGTCTTCCGGAGCATAGTGGAGAGTTTCTTGTAGCTGCCGGGCTCCAAGAATCTTCTGTAAGTGATGAATTCTCTTCTTTTCTGATTTTGTGATTGTGGCTTTTTATTTTAGAGATCATCAGACTCAGAGGCACACATAGCGAAGAGGCTGGAGTTGGTGCAGTGACATATACCCAAGTACAAAGGAAATTGGGGAACAGGAGAGAGCAGTGACTGGCTGTGCATATGTATCCCTCTAGGCCTGCATTCATTAAGCCAAGCTCTGCAAGGTCAGGGAGATTGGTGAAGGCTATTACAGAACTTTTGTGAAGTACATGAAGTTTTTCCTGAGAGCAGTGGAGTGGGTTGGTTGGTAGGTTAAGAGGAGACACAGTGGACTTCCCTGACCCTTCAGGTCTCAGCCATCATGCAGGCAAACCGAATGCGTCTTCTCACAGTCTTTTCTTTAATGTTTCCTCCTACTCATATGCTTGTGGGAGAAATGGCAATGAAATAGTAGGAAAATTGTTCAATTCCCTTCTTCATATGGAAAAACAAGGATAATACTTTTTCAATTTTTTTATCTTTGGCTAATGAGATGAAACCTCTTAAAGGAGATATTAAGATGAACTAAAATAAGTAAGGAAGGAGTTCTGATATGTGGTGTTGACCCTCATCAACTCCAAAGTTTCCATGGAAGGAATTGTGCATGTTTTCTTCTTTGCTCCATATATTTTCTTCTATTTCACCTTTTCCCCACCTACATGTATTAGAGCGAGACAGTGTTCTGTATATGTGCACACAGCAAGAAGGTCTAGAGTTTCAAAATATCTTTTGTTTCTTCAATTTATGTGCAAACATATTCAGCAAGGTAAATGACGATTGCTGCTTGTAGGCAAGCAGTGTAAAGGAAAAAAAATACAAAAAAATTGAACGATAGTTTCTGGCATTGCACTTCTGTTTCTCAGTATGCAACCCACGTGTATGAAACCCATATGCATGTACAACCAAAAGAAAAAGGAAAAAGAAACTTATTGAGTAAGAACAAATGCTTTATTAATAATCACAGGCCATTATCCATCCAAGAGGCAAGGGGGGAAAAGCCAGTTAGTTTCCTTTGCTCTGGACAAAATTTGGTCCGTTAAGCTCATTGAAAAATGCTGATCTTTGGGCATGACAGTATGTTTCCAGAGGATAAACTAGGATCCAAATCTACAGGAAGTTAACTTTTTAAGATGGCCAACACTTAAAGCGAAGGAAGAAAGAAAGACTTAAAGTTAAAAATGAAGTAGTGTCGCTTCTTTTTCTGATAGAATGAATGCAAAAATAGTTTAGAATAAAACCTTACATTTAGGTCAAGAAAGTAACTATTGAAATAAATAATCTCTTTTTTAATCTGTGTGAAGATTCCTTATTTTTAGGAGCTGTTTTAAATACAGCTCAGGCAAATCAGTGCAGAAGCTGTTGTTAAGTGTCTTGCAGCCTCTGTCTATACTGAGTGGGTCAGAAACTGATCAAAAGTTGCCTGACCTCCAAGTACACCAAATCAGTTAGGCTAATACCCTAATATATTCTGCCTCTCATCAGTGTTTTCTAGTGTGGACTCAATACCATAGTGTGTGTTATCAGAATAAACTTACATTTAGCTCAGAATCCCATGCGATTACATTCTAAATTATATTCTTTAGTGTTACAGTCTCTTGATTTCTGAAGAATACATCTAATTTCACAACTTTTGCTGTTATCATGTCGTGGTTTAACCCCAGCTAGTAACTAAGTACCACGCAGCCGCTCGCTCACTTGCCCCTCACCCAGAGGGATGGGGAGGAGAATCGGAAAGGAACGTAAAACTTGAGGGTTGAGATAATAATTTAATAGGGAAAGCAAAAGCCATGCATGCAAGCAAAAGAAGGAATTCATTCACTACTTTCCATGGGCGGGCAGGTGTTCAGCCATCTCCAGGAACAGGGCTCCATGCCATAGTGTCGGATGCCCTCCCCCTTCCTCCTTCTTCCCCCAGTTTATATATGCTCAGCATGATGACATACGGTATGGAACATCCCTTTGGCTAGCTTGGGGCAACTGTCCTGGCTGTGTCCCCTCCCAGTTCCCCATGTCCCTCCAGCCCTCTTGCTGGCAGGGCCCGAGAAACTGAAAGGTCCTTGACTTAGTACAAACACTACCCAACAACAACCGAAAACATCCCTGTGCCATCAACATTGTTCTCACACCAAATCCAAAACACAGCACTGCACCAGCTACTGAGAAGAAAATTAACTCTATCCCAGCTGAAACCAGGACACGTGTTGATACATGAGATGAAGTGAGATTATCTGGGTACCCTACGGCAGTATTGTGACTGTCTCAATGCTTTCCTAAACTGAGTAGCATAATAAATTTAACAGCTCTAACTTACTAGAGTGGATGCAGATTGATATAGAAAAGTCAGACTTGCCTGTTCCCATGAACTGGATGATTTTTAGCTCATGGATTGTCAGCTTGTATGTGGTCAAGGTAAAAAAAACCATGGAAATGCAAATCTGCATGGTATGACTGCATCTCAGGGAGGACTCTGAGGTACGTACAGTGTGTAATATTTCTGTCATTGAACACTCTAGGAACAATATTTTTAGATGAATACGTGTAAGCAAAAGAAACTCAGGTTTGTTGATTACCTTTGAAAATATTTGTTTTAAGCACTTTAAAAAAATATCTTTAAAGTGTAAGTAAGCCTTGGGGAGTTATTTTCCGCTAATGACACAGCTAGAAAAGAGCTGAAACAGCAGAACTCCATTGCTAAAGTTCAGATTGATTGTTACTGTGTAATGCTGTTTTATAGCCTCTCCGGAACAAAGAAAATATCACCCTTTAATATATAGTTATAATTTAATATTCTAAGCTAGGAAGGAAGGAAAGAAAGAAAACAAATTTAACAGCCTTCCCTATTTCCAAAGCTGACTTTAAGAAATAGAGGCATTTTTTTTAAACTTACATTCTGTGTTAGCGGCGTTTTCTATCCAGAGCCTAGCTTGTAGGTTTAGAGTAGGTTGAGTGCAGTAAACTAACACTTGATTTTTGCTTGTAATAATGCAAACTGTGAAGAAAAAGATCAGGGATACAATTTTTTGTATTTTTTAGATTTCTATGTTATCTTTCTGATGAAAAATAGAAAGCAAAACTAAAAGGGAGTAAAAAGTTTGAGGCTTCTTATGTAGAGGTTGGACTATTCAGTCAGTAAAATAAGGTCTTAAAAGAACTGTATTCTCAATTTGTACAATTTGTGCGGGTATGAAAAAAATAGCAGCCCTAATATTTAAATGAGTATTATGCTGGTTCAGATTGATCCAAGTCAGACCTCTCCAATATAGGATCTTTTTAAGCACGCAGGCTCTTTCACGGCATGTCTTGGCATAGTCGTAAATGTACTGTCATATGTAGAAGTCAAGGCGTCTGTTGAGCGTAGCTTACATGTGTAATGTATGAAATGAGTCAAATCAGTGCGGTAGCGCTAATTTTGGCTATGTAAGTTACATTTCTGTTGGTCTCCTAGAAGTGCCACGTGCCTCACCACAAGCTGCTGGGCACGGCCCCAGCGTGGCTGGCCTTTGTCTCCAGCACACACGTGACCCACTGAACCTGATGAATTAGGGCTGCAATACGTGTTGCCACACAGCTTGTCCCCAGCAGCCTAAAGGCAGCTCCCAGCCTGTCTGCTGAACAATTACCTGGGTAGAAATTCAGTGGGAAGCTGAACATGGTGTTCCAGTCTGCTCTTTCAGATCAATCTAAAAGGCACCGCAGTGCCTTCAGTATACTGTTGAAATATGTGATCTACTCCTACTAGTATTCTTTCAGCCAGCTACTTCAGTCAAATGCTGGAATTAAACGTTAATTCAATCTGTAATGGTTTTTGCTTCAAACTGGGGTAATTTTAACTTCTGCTTACAAAACAAAATATTTTATACCGAAGCTTATGCACGAGTACCTTTAAAGTGAAAGCTTTTTCACACTTATGACTTGAAAAGTCACAATTTCCAGTCTTAAATTATAGCTAACAGTCAAGAAACATTCATTTTCCACTGTGCGGTGAGCTGGAATGTACGAGAAATGCACACTACAGAGTGCGTTTTCTTTCTGGCTTACTTTTACTGGGATAAATAAGGAATGGCTCCGTTCACATCAATTACCGTTGCCTGGCACTTATGCAAGGTGAAGCTGATTGACAGGCACACTGAAATCAATGTTGTGGGAGTGTTAAGGTGTAGGGGCTTCAGAATAGGACCCATCACAGAGTTGGAAAAAAACCCAAACAACAAGACAACTTTGATGTTTAAACAAGAAGTTTAAAATAAATTATGCATGAACTGTAGACCAGAAATGGTTAAACATTTTCCTCATTTTATCTGCTTGCCCCTTGCCAGGAGATCAGGTGGAGTTACAGGTTCCAATACTAAATCCACAACAGACAGAAATTCAAGAACCTTTTGTTTCAATCACACAATAACTGACATCTGACCTTCCATACAAATAAACTCAGTATTAGCAAGGACACCCTGGCAGAAAAAAAAGAGACTTCTGAGCTCTGACTGATTCAGATGTGGAGAAAAATATTCTGAAAGAACAGATCATTTATAGACACACTTTTATTATTGCATTGCAATCCATAGTATGGGGTAGCAGAGTAAATAACAGCTACAGTTTTTAGTTAATGGAAAAAGAACATTTTTATTTGTTTTCTCTTTAGAGAGTTTAGATGAAAAGTTTCTTTTTCTCCTTTAAAAAAAAAAGTTGATTATTGAGAAATAATTTTCATGTACTCCATAACGCTTCCATTTCCTACGAAATTCCTCTTTTCCTCTTCTACAATAGGGTCAATTACCATCCTCTCTTACCAGTAACAGGAAAAGGTCAAAAGTGAAATAAGAAAATACCATCTTTCCTAAGGGAGCAGATTCATAATGTGGAAGGAGCTTGTAATTTGGCAGCTGTAGCTTTGGGAGGCTAAAGTTTAGTACAGGAAGAAATTGGAGTGTCTCCTGGATGGGGAAATAGTGGTCATCAGAGAATGCAGCTGACACGATTTCTCTGCGTAGAGCTGACATCGGGGTGCTTGGTGCTGTCACTGAAGGAAGGCAAGCAAAGGCTCTGTTTTATGCTATTGTCAGTTCTGCTTTTTTATCTCACATATCATGCTCAGAACTAATTGTGTTTACTGTGCTCCTGCAAAGCAGGTAGTGAACATTGTATAATTAACTGGGAACTTACAGTTCCTCCTTTTTCTTCCAAACAGCATGTAGGAGATTTCTTTCTGTTTGTCTTTCCCCTCTAACCAGGTTTTGTGTTTGTATGCATGTGGTGGTTATTTTTTTTCTGATTTGTCGATTTGTATCTCTGATCCATCTTCAGTTGAAAGTCCAGTGTAAATGACTGAATTTTTACGCATTTGAGTTTGGGGATGAGGCAGTGTTAGACTTGCATGTATGCAACCACATCATAATTTGAATTAAGATAGTTATGGCAGATTCTGGCTCAAAACTAGTTCTTTTATTGCCATTACACATTACCAATGCATTTATGTTGAATAATATAATCAGTTTATTAGAAGTGAAGATGGGTAAAGAAGGGAGCAATAACAAAATAACAAGAGAAGGAATGAAGATAAATCCAGACTTAGATCTGAAAATACAGCCTTATATGATAATTCCATTCATACCCACAGGGTAAGAATTTATGTCCTCCTCCCTGCGGGATGACCACCTGCAGTCTGACAATGCAATGATAGCTCACTATCACAATATCACTGTGATACTTGAACAAATCAAATCCCGAGTCTGCAGTTTTCACTAATCGCTGGATATGTAGATCGAAAGATTAAAAAAACCCAAAGGAGACAGAATCAATAGAAATCATCCTGTGCTTTTAGTTCAGTTGTAGAATTTGTGTTTTGGACCTTTGTATGGTTAATAAGCATAGGTCTGTAATGTAGAACAAAATTATCTATTTTCTCATGTAAAGTTGGTTTCTGAGTCTTGAAACTGGGTCAAACAACTGAAAATATGAAATGTCTCGGATATAATCAATGAAGGCTTGGCTGAAGAAGCAGCATCCACTTGCTTAAAACAGTTTCTTGTCCATCAGGTCCACTGGCCTCATTTTGTTCCTTAAGGTAACTTAAGCCAGATGGGTCATTGTTCTCATTACAGCAGAATCTGTTTTACGCTTACAAGCCAAGGAAAGGACATTCTCTGTATAGTGGCAACAAGAGGTTTTACTATATTTTAATTTCAGTTGTCAGATAAATAATTCAAACTTTTTTTTTTTTTCCTTCCCTTGGGGATTTAAGTCTGTTTCAGGCCTTTTTTAACATGCTGTTTTACAGCTCATTTTTTGATCTGTGTGCTGAAGTTGATTAATCAACGTTGTCGTTTTTTAATTTTTTTTTATTACTGTGGGTAACTTAGTAACTGTCTGTTGGATATACCTAAAAGATGTAATCAGAATTAATATCTGCTAAGATACATAAATAGACAAATACTTAGAAAATGCTATTCAGGCTGCAAATAGCTTATGGTCTAAAATGAGAAAGAGAAGAAATAAGAAAGGAAATCAAAGAGAAGACATACTCTTTCCTAGAAAAATAAATAATCTGTACAGCACTTTATTGCCTTGACTGAACTGCTTTAAGCGAGCAGGATCATGTATGGCATAGTTATCCAGTGTCATCATGCCCAGAAAAATTAGCTGACTCTTCCCCAGACCAACCATTTTACAACTGTCCTTAATCACAGACAAACAACTACTAATTAGACCATGCTTCCTCTTACACTGATGATTTTATTAATAATACAGTAAGCATAATACTGTATTATGTACTTGCCATTGTCTGCGTTTTTTTACTTGTATGTGCCATCCATTTCCCTGCACCTCTATTGAAAATACTTTAGTATAATTTTATCTGTATTTGTAGGATATTTTGTATTAAAGAATAGAGATTTCTTACAGCTCGTTTGCTTTTTATTTTAATGAATAGCCTAATTTAACATTTGCCTATACTTTGAAAATGACTGTCTAGAGCAAAAATGTTATTCCATGTCCTTGAGGTTTTTTGGGTTTGTTTGGTTTGTGGGTTTTTTGTTTGTTTTAGTTTTTTTAGAGTGGAAAGAAATTGCAGTCATATATAATCTAAGTAGTAGTGACCAACAACTTTGATTTGCAGCTAAAGCATGATATTTTTCTTGTGATAAACGAGTGTCCCCCAAATGTGTAATTTATGAGGGGGGATTCTGTACTTTCTACTAGTTTCATCAATGATAAAATTTCCTTAGAATGCCAATAAGAAGTGGTGGATATGGAGTTCTCCTTTCTGACCTTTGTAATTCATAATTGTTACCTGTAAGAATGCTCAAGACTTGGGCTTTTGTGTAATTATACTTTGTGTCTATATATGCTTACTAACAGAACAGTAATGATGGACTTCAGGACACAGGAGAAACTCTGAAACGTGGCAGACTGAAAATAATTAAAATATTCACCCTTCATTTGTTCTTCATAATTTATCTTGCCACACGATAATTATGGAAGAGATTAAAAGCTTGCTTGTTCTCATCCAATCTCCCTTTCATACTTGATCCCTACAGTGAAGTTGCACTGCTGAATTTGTGGTATCAAACTCATTTCCATAGCAGCACAGATTTTTGCTGTGACATCACATAAGTAAAAAGATTTTGACTTCACTGTTGGGTTAAGCTGCTCTAAAGAAGGAAGAGAAAATAAAACTGCCTTATGGAGAAAAAACAATTGCAAAAGCAATGCATGTGACGGCTTGATCCAACAACTGTAAATCCTGGGAGTATTCTCCTTGTTTTAAGTCAGTGGGGCTGCTCAGTAGGGATTTCTTTCATATTGAGAACTAAAGGGTAAGTCTCACAGTGTGATCAAGTTTGTGTTTTTTTTCCTCCTGAAATCTGTCTTTTCCAAAATTCAATTTAGCAGGAAAATTCTTCCTTAAAGCACATATATTTGCATTATTTCACATACAAATATGATGCTTGCATGCATGCTCTTTCTGATCGCATCCGAAAAAGCACAGCATACAATATTTGGCAATGTACCCATAAAAGAGTGCTAGACGTATGCACATAAAAAAGTAACAGCAGTGGAATATTTTCTTCTCTGGCTGGTATCATCTAAAGATCATGATGACAAAGTGTGTATTTAGAGAAATCTAAGCCACCACCAGGAATAGAGGCAGGAAATGAAACCACTGTAACAGTAACTGTTGCCTGCTGTTCTGCTAAGAAATGAAAGACACTTTGACGATGGGTGCAGTGGACTAATGTTGGTCAATCTCCTGGAAAATAGCATTATGCATAGCTGGTAAACTCTGATAAAATAGAGACCAAAGTCAGTCAGTTGACAGGCAAATACCAATTGTAGTCTAAAGATTAGCAGGGTCAATTTTAAACTTACAGTGCTTAAAATTCTTCTGCTATTTCTACATGCATTACTTTAGCAGTGCATAAATTATTTTTTTAAGGGGGGGAACATCCTTCTAGTTAGAATCCCATTCAGTGCAAAATCATTGTAATTGTAACACCTAAAGCTAGTCTAAAAGTATATTGAATCTGAAATATATTTTCAAAAATTATTATTATTTTTGAACCATGCTTTTGATTTTCATGTTAAAAGTGGGTTCTCAGGACAGCCAGATAGAAGAATGAGTGTTAAGGACAGATAAAAGGTATATAAGTAAAATGGCACTTTCCAGCCCCCTTCTTCCCCTCTGAAAAACTCCTATATTTAACTGGGACAAAAGCATAGTTGAGAGTGAAAATGGATGGTGAAGGGATGAGGGAGTTAAGACATCTAGAACTATCTTTTAACATTTTGAACCATTGTTTCAGTTATAAGAGAATATTTTAAGCTAAAAAGTCTTTTTCTGAATTGTATTGTAATGTGCCTGTGCAGAGCATAGGTCTGCTTCTTTAAAATAAACTTGAGAAAGGATTGCTTTGCCTTTAAGCGAAAATGTTTTGCTGTTTTAATTTAGATAAACAGGAACATAAAGGTAAACAAGATTCTTCTTTTGTGAAATGTAGCATAGAGCCAGATTATAAAATGAGAAGCCATTGTACCTTGTGAAATGTCATGGATGGCACCTATACCAGGAAACTTTCAAAGGAAAATTATACAAATCTCCTTTATAAAGCACTTGGCACCATATAGATGGAAAACAGTATGCAAGAGAGAGGTGATTGCTCTCTTTCTCTGGCTGACTCACTCTTTATGAGTTTCCCTACAGCATTAGCTAAGATCTGACAGATGGTATGGAGAAGATCAAGGCCATGACCCCGTGTCACACAGCAGACTTAATTAACATTTCTTTTTTCTTATCCATTCCTTTCCCAGACTCCCAATGGGGCATTCAATGTGCATGGAAGGGTAAAATGGAAGCTATGCGTATGGAAGAAAGTCCAATATTTTTAGTAATCCGTCTTTGTTACGGAACCACAAATGGAAATAAATGGAGTGTAATTCACAAAACTAAGGAAGGTTGCTTCAACAATGTTACCATGATGGATCATTTACTAAAGAAGACAAATTCATCATTCTCTTACCCTCAGATTACCAATTTTAGAAACACTTTATTATATTGCTCAATTGATGTTTACTTTAGTCAAACAAAGATCACATATCTCATGATGATTTAGATTTTGCAGTTGCTAAGTATGAACATTTTCACCAGCCCTGCAAGATACAGAAAAGAACAACGTTCGGAACAGACTTGATTTTGTATGCTGTGACCTAATCGTAGTCATTTTGTCTATGGCAAACATGAAAGTGGGTATCCCCACATGCTGTTCTTCATTTTGCTACAGTTTGTATACAAGAAACCTTCAGCAAGCCCGAAAAAGGGGAATTACCCTGGATTTCCAAAGAGCAGAATTCTAAATGAAACAGTAAGTTCAAGTTTGAGACAGATCCCTCCCATTATACAATTATGACTTAAGCCAGAAAGATGTAATTCTGGAATGGAGAATGGTTATGAGATCTGAGTAGCGTCACTCAGGAGTCACAGGGCCAGTCTAGATGATCTCGATGGCTCAGAATGAAGTGGCCAGGAGTGAGTGTAATTCTGTTTAATAAATCATCAGGTTCCTTTAATCTGTGCATTGCACAATTTGTTCTTCTTATTTTTTCATGATAGAATTGTGCCTGTATTTTTATGAACATGTTGCTAGCGTGGAAAGAAACCTTAGTAATGCAAAATAGAAATCAGTGAAGACAGAAGGTTAGACATCACACACAGAAGGAAGTATACTGGTAGACAGACAAGTAATGATAGGACAGGGGAAAAAAACAAAACAATTTGTCTTTATCCAACACAGTGTCTGGGAAACATCTGGGCAAAGTTTCCCTTTGCTTTCCCTCTAAGTATTTTCTCACTACAGATCATGTCAGGACCCAGCTGCAGCAAAACATTTATGATTACGCAAGCCCCATGGTATAATTACAAGTCTCAGTCTCTGGTTTCCATTCATGATGTTTTGTCAAGTTTCATGTTTCTAAAATCATGTTAATAAGCTTTATGGAGATGCTTCTGTACAGACTAAGTATATGTAGAGTGATCTTGTCTCCTCTAATAATACATTTCCAGCAATATGTATCTTTTATTCTGCGCTTAGGTAGATGCTGATTTCTGTTTTTCCGTTTACATCCGAAGTACAAAAAATCTCTTAAGTGGATTGTCTGGATTCGGTCTGAAGGGCCTTCTAGAATTCTTTGCATTCTACCCTTGCCTTTTTACAGGTTTCTATTTCCTGGACAGTTGGGATTACATAAATAGTGATCTTCATGGGTGTTCCACACCCCATTTACACAGTGTTAGAAACTGCAAAGTGCTTTGATTTACTGATCAGTAATGATCTCTATTTTGCTCTTCTTGTCCACAGTGCTATTTTCTTTCTTTTCAATGACAAAGGGTCCAAGGTTGTGTTTAACTGGTTTAGTCTATGATCTGCACAAAGAAGTTGAAAAAGTAAGCACTTTATGAGTGTAGTCTTATTGCACAAACAATTTTTCTTTCTAAAAATATGTCTTAGTAGAAATTAAAATGCGTGAGCAAGAAATCAATATGATTTCAAATTGAACTGCAGACCACAGGGTTTAATCTATATTTAATCTATAAAGGACTGAACCTCACATTCAGAAATTAGGAAGTTTCCCTGAGGGGGGTCAGTTGGTTAGTGTTGTTACTGTATTGCACAGCAACATGACCTGGGGTATTGCAAACATTTCGCAAACTTTTGAAAATAAAAATATGTGCCAGTCACTCAGCTGGAATATGGATTATCTCTCATTTTTGCAATTCTTTGCTACAGGGCCACCTCAGAGTACTTATCTATTCATTTCTGTAAAAAGTAGTTGTATCTATTCAGATTTATGTGCAAGGATGGCTCATATTAATTTAAAAATTTATATTCAGTAAGGACATACCGTTGAGCTACAAAGCAGACTTTGGAATCAAAGTATGTGTACTGGAATGGATTGTGGTGATGCTTTTGCAAGGACTTTCTAGCTCTGATTTCAGAAAAACAAGACAGGATTTAAAAGAATCAACAGTCTTGGATAAGAAGATGTGGCTGTCTGTTTAAAGACATTTAAATAAGCACTGTAGAGTTTTCACCTGCCTATTAGCAAGAAAATAAATAAAGTAAATAAAGTAAAAAAAAAAAATCAAAAATCCTAAAATGAGATCCAGTGCTGATTCCCATTATGCTTCCTAATGATGCTCATTACAATCCTAACTACATTTTAATGCTGAAATCTAATGCCTCCATTCATCATTGGAATGAAATACAAATGCTGACAATTGACAAACTTAATAAAAAAGTTCATAGGACTCAAAACTGTCTGTGCATATTTATCAGAAAAGACAAAGTTATGGTGTTTGCAGTTCAGGAATACCTCTCTAGGCAAATACTGAAAACAAAACAAAAATCCCAACATGGAAAAAAAGGAAATCAAAGTAAGAGCAACCAATGAACACAACAGTCAGTATTTACAGATTTCTTAGGGATAGGATTTTTGTTCACATTTTTTGCTCATAAAGCCTTCCTTTGCAAGAAAATACTAAATATGAGGAAGGTGGAGACAGAGGAGGAAAGCAAAACATTTCTGAGTGATTTTGATAAATTAATTTGAGATGATAAATGTTATCAGCAGTTATGTAAATTACAATCTTTCACATTTCTATCTGTCCCATTCAAAAGCATCCAAAATTATTAATATGTCTACCCAGTTAGCTTCACAAAATTATCAGTTGTCAATGTACACCTACATCTTATGATGCATACATAGTTCATCTATAAAATTAATGCTGTAAACTGATCTTAAAGGGAGCAAAGATTGAAATGAATGTCTTTTCTCACACCTTCTCCAAGTTTTGAGATGCAAACATCCCAAGTATTTTATTTTAATCGTTATTATGCCTTCCTACCTTTTCTCCTCCTTTCACATAATAAAATCTCAATAAATGTGAAAATCTGTGATAATACTGAATGATAGATCTCAGTAAGTTCTTTGGTGCACGGGGAATTTTGTTCTGATTGTGACAAAGCAGAATTTTGTTATACTTGAAGTCTAATGCTCAGTTGTCCTATGTAATCCAACCCTGAAGTAGAAACTATAGTGATAAGACTTGTCAAGCTGCTATTACACTGGATGTAATTATATTAATTCTGTCCTTGTAAAGGTAAATGCTAATATAAATTTTCCATTAGATGCTTTAGTTAGCAGATTGCATACAATGAGAATGTCTTTGAGTATCACTGAAACTGTAATACTGGTTTTCTGACTATGACATCCAGTCATGCTGAACTAAGCCTGTTTTACGGTAGTGAGAGGGAGGAACCAAAGAGTTTCTTTGTAGAAAATTTTATCAAGTCTCTCTTTTGCCACTTACAGCTCTGTTGATTCTTCTCTTTGGTATCCCTGTTCTAGATTATTACATTTATTGTATCAGAAATGTATTTTCCCATTCCACTATTCTGTATTTCAATATTTCTCCATTTTATTTTCTCCTTTTCTCTTTTCACTTTTTTAAACTCTTTTCTCTCCACTTTCTTTATCCTTCTTCGCATTAATCCACTTTGGCTTATCTTAAATAAAACTCTCGTGTCCAACTGACCTCAAAACACAAAAATATCCTCAATCAAACCTTTCACAGTTCTTTCCATAGGACAATACTCTGAGGGGTTTCTGGGGAAGAACATCAAGGTTGTATACCACTGTGTAGACAGGGAAGGCCTTTAGAAATAGGTAAACATAGTGCATATCCACAAACATGATTGGTTCTATATAATGTGTGCAAGTGATTCTCTTGGAAGAATTTCTGAAAACAACAAATTATGCTCATAAAACATTGAGGTTGTCTTCTAAAACTATTTCCTCATGAAATGAAATCTAAAGCTCACTTCTCTACTTAATATTTTTAACTTTCCTTTATTTGTAATGCTTTTTGTTCCAAAATCAATTAATTTTTCCCATTGATGCTACTCTGCACTTCGATTTGTAGTCTGTTAGCAGAAATATAGTCACCATTACTTTTAACTAATTCTGATTGTTTAGTAGCTCTAGGTTGATCTTCACTCAAAAAAAAAAAAGAGGTATGAGGTAATGTAGTAAATTAAGACATTAAGGTTAAGAAAATACTAAAGAAATAGATTTCTTTTTCTGTTTGATACATAGTTGTGGGTCGTCATAAAGGACCATTGAAAAGCTGAATAGAAATATTGCTGTAATAGAGATTTATAACTTTCAGCCAGACTACATACCATTTTTGTGTCTAAAAAGGGAAGTCCTGAATTGATAAAAAAGAAAATAACAAATAAGTGTAAATGGAATAAATCCTCCTACCCAACGTTCTTCAAACAAGGCACATGCAAAGAACCATGTATTTTTTTCTAAGTCTCTGTCATATTTATCTCCTTCAAAAGTAACTGCGGAAAAATTCTACCTATAACTATGGGTATATGCTCATATCTGCCTAATTTATCTACTTTCTCTTCTTCAATTACTTGCAAAATCTGGGTTGAAAGTGCTGTCATAATCCATTTATCTAGACGCATTTAGTCAAGTGATATATTTGGACTTCAAATAAATGTACTGAATGTGATTGCATGATCTTGCCCTATAGCAGTGTTCTGCAGACTGGTGAAAATTTTTCATTATGAGTAGAAAGCAAATACAACTTTTGAGCTTTGGTAATAGTAGCAACTGTTGACAACAGGTATGGTTTTAGAACTATACTTAGATGATGGTGGAAATTTGAAAATACTTTGTTAATCACTGTTGCTCTTGTAAACTGTTTCACATAAGAAGTAAGAACATTCTTTGTTCACTTACAGACATGGTACACCTGTAACTAGAGACTTACGATCTTTGAAAAAATGCAAGTGGCCAAATTTTGGCTTTTTT
This sequence comes from Ibycter americanus, assembly GCA_035590275.1. Taxonomy (NCBI): domain Eukaryota; kingdom Metazoa; phylum Chordata; class Aves; order Falconiformes; family Falconidae; genus Ibycter; species Ibycter americanus. The sequence goes on from JAVJGI010000001.1 coordinate 9,468,379, forward strand.
GCTTGTTATCCAAACATTCAGAAACTGCTAGATCTGACTCAGTTTTCTTCCCAAGCAAGATTTGTTATACCTATTAACTACATGTTACTTTCACAGAGTTTACAAATGGCACACTGTGGCTATGTATGAATCTTGTCATTCTTGGGAGTGTCCCTTGTGATCAGAAGATAATAAATATTTAAAAATAATAATGATGCAAAATATTGATGGCATAACAGAAAAAGCAGTAAATGAATGGCTCATGAAAACTGACTACTCCCTTCTAGAGTTAGTCTCTGAGAAGTTGTGACTGCTGCAGTGCTACTTGTAAGGGGGATGTAGATGAAAGACAGTTTTTTCCTGTGGCTATATCAGTGTATCAGCTTTCATGTACAAAGAAAAAAAAAAGTCACTTTAAATCTAGATGTAGTACAATTAACATCAGACACATTTATGCACATGAATGTACACATACATATGCACATACTGCATGGAAGTTAACTAGTGCTAAGGAAGTGTACAGTAACATGATTCTAACAGAAGAGTTGTTTCTAGGTCTCATATAATGAAAATGAAACTTTGCACAGCAAACCAGTCTCTTATCCTGCCTCTGATTTCATGTCAATAAATGTCAAGACCTTTAAAAATTAAATCCTAATAATAAAACAACTTTTTGATTCATCTCGATCCTTTCTGTGTGCTCTTACTTGTGAGTCAGTGATTGATACTCAAGTTATTTCCTGAAATGTAAATGATTCAGGTAATCCCATTAGGAAAGATATGAAACTGTAAATTTCTTATGAAGTAAAAATTACAGTGCAGTCTGATGTCTGGAGAGCCATTTCACAGCCTCACCAAGAAAAAAAAAAAGACTGGTAAGCAAGAATATACAGCATGTGATCTACAGACCAGTACTTGCTCAAGTGATACCAATTACAATTGATTGAAAGCCAGTGTTTCACATTCACCCTAGATTCTAGATTATCCAAATTGCTTCCAGCTCTTCAGGAATTTGGAGTTTTCTTATGTACCTTGCATTGCATTTGGTGAGAATGCATTCAGTTCAAGTCTTGCCCAGAAGGCTTTTGATCAGCACGATGACTGCCCATTTTTAATAAGATTTCTTTCCTGTTAGAATACTTTGGTCCAGAATTCCTGATCCCCTTATGGTTGTTGTTTACCAGTGGGTATTGCGCTCCACAGAATTACAACTGGAAGATACTGTTTCACTTCTAGCTATGCTTACCTTTCACATGTCTTTTCTTCAATGGGAGCCAAGATTATATTCTCTTTGTAAAGGTTATCTTCTTAAGACATGATTGCATAAATCCATTGTGGTGTTCTGTGATCCAGAACCGGATTTTGTAGTGTTGCAACTGCCCTTTAAATAGATAAATTTGCCCATTAGAAGGCAATCCCTTCAGTGGGAGAGATGCAAAATAATGGAAGGCCATAATACTCTTAATCTGATACAAAGTGAAAGGGATGAGGGAGAAAACCCAAGTATCAGAAGGGAGAAAAGGGGTTAAGAGGAACTAGATATCAGTTATCGCTTACTGCAGTTGATCATTGGATGCTGTTTCCCATCCACTTGGCAAACAGAGGAGGATACCCAGAATGAATTACTTGGTTTCATATTTGCTAAATGGTGGTCAGGCTTGATGGCATTTTAAATTGCTCCACACAGAAGCACTAGCACCTTGCCCTGCATAGCTTTCCTTTGCACTTTGCTAGAGGAAAGTATATGTGATTAGGGGAGGCATGACGTCTAGCTGAGGCAGGCTATACCATAATGCTCTTCAGAAGAGATGAGAATGGCACTTCCCAGTGGAGTGACAAAGACACACTCATGCATGAAGGTAACAATTCTGATTTTCATTGATTTCCCAAAAAGCTTTCAGCTTTTCCTTCCAAGAGCAGGATACGTGACGCAAAGCAGGAGACCCTACTGTTACGGCAAGTGTTGTATCTAGTGCAGAGAATTAGCCAGTTGGTTACTATGAGCTTTTTCTCTTACTGCCTGAACAGATTGTGATTGTGGCTTTCATTTTCAATTTGTTAGCAAGTTTATATTGCGGTGGGAGAGACTGTTGAGGTTTAGGATTGTTTATATTATTTGCCTAGTTACCTTCCAGTTTTTAGGGAAATCTGATTTCATGCTCAAGATGTGCCCTTGGACAGAACTGTCTCTGAATTTACTGCAAATTTGCAGTCCATTCTCGCTGCATTAATTTAGTTTTGTTGCTATGATCTTGCTCTTTCTTAAAACGTAAAGCTTGCTGAGATAAACTCTTCCTTTCATAAATGCTAGTCAGCTGAACTTTGGGGATGCGGTACTTAAAGCAGAATGGGATTTAGCCATATAGCTGTGTTTATTTATCGTCTCTATTTGTTTATTTACTAAGACATGGTGCAAGCTTTTCTGTTCATTGGATATCTACCAATCCAATAAAGATAGATTAGAGTTTCCTCCTGTTTTCTCTCAAACGTGCTTTTAAGCACTTAAGTATGGCTCTTGAGTCCAGTCCTCCCTTATCCTATGCAAACACGTTGTACATTCTTGCAAACCAGCATGTTAACCCCAGCTTTTAAACAAGTTGTGTTTCTTGTCTTCACAACTCCTACTGGATGTAATTTTCAGAACCTCAGTTATCAGATGGTTAATAACCATTTTATAATTTCTATTTTAAAAGCTATGATCTAGACATTTTAAAATTTATTCTTTACTAACACTGTTTTCTCCTTATCCATGTTTTCTCTTTGTGGTATTCATTCACCTAATACGAGTATGGAAAACAGTAATATTTTTTTTTTCTTCTGTGAAGGCTGAACAAATAAAGCTCATGCTTCATTGTCTTCATGCATTTTATCAACAGTAAGTCAGTTCTGTCTAGAATACTGAACTGAAGCAAATTTCGGTAGGAGTTCAGCTCACCTATAGAGCGCAAAGACAAGCTTAATTGTGTCCTGAAGCCTGCAGTAGCGCAGAGCACCATCAATAAATTAACAGTTACTTTAAGAGGTGTTCAAAGCACAGTTTGCACTACAGTTCCTCTGTGTCTGATACGTTTCATGATGGATAGATTAAAAAAAAAAAACCAAACAACAAACACAACAAGATGTAAAGTTGAAATTGAAGATACTAAGAATTTGGGAGTTAATATCTTTTATAAAATACTAAATATCAGTAAAACATTTTTCTTTCCTAGGGAGAGAGACTTAGGAAAACTAAGCATTCAGAAAAGCTTAATAGTTGGCAGATTCCTTATTATTTGAGGTGGTTCACCAAGGTGTGCTCCTTTTGTTCATCAGGAGTAATGATAGGATGCCAATGGTCAACAGGAATTTTCGGAGGGATTGTAATGTAAAGACCTTCTATCTTCCTCTTTGTTTTATACTTCCAAAGTTCAGTTAAGTGAAGCAAATACATTAATCTCTCTTGTGTTTTATTGGTTGCGTTTGTGAATGTGTGCTCAAGGTTTGCTATTAAGGTGTGTGATACTTAGTTGGATTAACCTGTCTGCCAATGCCAACAGCATTTCTTAAAAACTCTTCAAAAAATCTATTTTGGATAATGATGACAGATTGGGTGGGTTTTTTGGTGATGTTTTCTGATCTAGTTACTGATACAGTTAAGACAGATCTTGCTAGCCTGCTGAGTTGGTGCCTAATTAGAAAATTGCGAATTTAATTCCTGTATTAGATACTGATGATCAAAAATCGGTCAAAATTATTGTTCCAGGTGTTCAAAGTTTAATTTTATTGAAGAGTAGTGAACTTGCTCTGCTGAGTTACATACTTCAATATTTTTCTTCTTAGAAAACAAACGTCATTAGATGAATAGAGGTGTCTGTCTTAACAGCAAAACAAGCAGCGCAGCCTTCACATACTGAATAGATATAATCTGTTCCTGAAGAATACTCTTTTGCACAAATGGGCAGAGCATATAGCACTTGATATATCTTTAAATACAGGGAGGAAAATATCTAACATTCATAGTCACTCCTCTGCATTATCTTGCTTTTTATATATAAATAAAGGTTCTTTGTTTTCTGATTTTACTTCTCCTAAGGATATTAAACTTCAGGCAAGTGCTGCTGTAACTCAGCTTTAATAAATTACATACATTAATAAAGAGGGGTGACATGTTAATAAAAGTATGTCACCTTCTGAACAAATTTGAAAACAATACAAAGGTCTATCATTTTATCTTTTAACTACAGTCAGTACACAGTTGAGTACAAAAATTATCTTTGTTCTTGTTTAGAATAGATAGTGTTATGTTCATTGTGACTGTAAAAGAGCAGATTCTAAGGTGGGTACCTTGTAATACCTGACCACTGTTTTTGGATAGTTAGAATCAATCACTAGAAAAACACAGGAAATGTCCAAGACAAATACTGTTGTCTAATACAGAGACATGTACTATATTTTCTTTTTCATTGCTTTACCTAACTGCGGAACATAACATTTTACAGAGTGTTAGTGTTTCTCTGCTCTTGTTTTATAAATTGGATATATGAAATTCAAAATAACACTGAAATAGAGCTTTGCCAGGATTGATCAAATGTGGTTGAAATGAATTTTTGCCAGCTCTGAAAGCAGATATCTGCTTCCAATATTTTTATGTAAGTCTACCATACTCTAGAGCTGTGAGGACAATCTAAATCATGAATGTTTTCAGTCTCTTCTGCTCCAGCAGCAAGGAGGAAAATGTTGATTCCATAATTACCAATACTCAAGTTGCATTTATTTAAAGGTGCCAAACACTTGAGAAAAATGCCATACTCCTTTATTGTGTTAGCTGAGCCTCACTGGGACTCTTGGCTTCTTAATTCATTTGTAACATTATTCTGTTTTCTTATTTGTTGGTGAGTTCCTGAAGAGGAAATACTCCCAGATTGGAGTTAGGAGAGCTTGCTATTGGATGCGTTGTCTTCCAAGTTTCTGTGCTAGAAATACTAAGATATTTTTTCGTTGTTTAAGGATAATGGTGTACAAGAGAGAATCCAGTCCTTACTTAGGAATTAAGATTTAGAAATCCAAGAATTAAAATTTAAAGGCAGAACCATTTATAAGTATTGAAAGTGAATTTTAAAAAAAGACTAGCTTTCTCGTTCAATGTCTGACTGCCTCTCTTGCAGTAATTCCTAATCATCTGTATAGACTCTACACCTTTTTCTGTCTTGTCATCACATTCTCTGTTGACATACCATGAAGACAACTCTGTGTATTTATTTTCCACAAACTATCAGTGCTCAGATTAGTCTGTTTAAATAGATTGTGTGTCCTTTGGTGGTCTTTTTGTTCCCTCATACTGCAGAAAAATAAGTCGGCATACAAAAATTGTAACAGACATGTTCTTAGAAAGCGTCTTTTAGGCTATAGCTTAGCTATGCCACGGAAAACAATTCTCAAACTGTGGATTGTGTTGGACACTGACTTAAAAAGCCTGTTCTGTGGGTCAGGTTCTGAAGCAGTTCCATTTGGTCTGTGAGTTCAAAACAATCAACTAATGTTCAATCAATATTTATTCAATGAATTATCAGTTAATACTTGTTTATGTTAAGGTTCTTACATTGCAAGTTTACTTGTGAGTAAACCCTTGCATCACTCTGGAGTCCTTTTGATTTCCATGAGGAAACGTTCATGCACATTCTGATTTTGCTCTGTGGCAGTTTCCAGAGCAGGAATTAGAATAGCTAGGTAAGAAATGAAAATTAAAAAAAAAAAAAAATTCTGAGACAGCTTACTCTTCTTTTCTTGAGACTCTTCATTGATTGTCTACTACAGACTTTTATTTATTGGTTTTCAGCATTGCTGTCTATGTTTCCTTCTCATGAAGACTGTGAATTACAGTGTAGTAAACAAACATTTGCATTCTTCCCTAAATCTGAAGCGATATAAATCAACACTACTTTGCTGCATGCTTTTGTTTCTTTGATTATATTCATAATTGCTATAACCTTGGTGAAGAAATTCTTCTCTTCAAATAAACAAAATGCATTCTTACAAGAAAAAGTATATATAGTTATCCGGTGCCATCTTTTTCTGGTATTAGTGGGTATACACAGTACATTTTTCTAAGTCTTTTGCTTCGAATCCTTGCCATTGATAAGCAGTGAGGATACTTACCTTGCCTAATGTTTTTACTCCTTTACCTCTCTTCTTTCTCTCTCACCCCAAAAAGTCCACAGCATCCTTAGGTTCCTGTACATTATACATTTTTCAACATATAGACAGAAAATGGGGGAAGAGCCATGCTTAATATTTAACTACTTCAGTTTGTTCCAGTGCTTATAATATTTATGTTTTTGACTTTTCTGGATGGTAGATAGGTTTATACATAATCATTTTTAAAGGAGAATCTCCGTGTTTTGAACTTTTAAAAATCCATTTAATATTTTGAAGTTCAATTTCTAAGTCAACTCACTATTTGTAAAGCAGTTCAATTTTGAAATAGGTTCAACATTCAAACCTCTGCACATTGGTTCCACTTCAGCGTGCAACAGAGACCTAATCCTCACAAAAATGCTATTTGATCCCAGAAAGAAAGAAAGATAATGGATTGACCCTCTACATGAAACCATAAAACAGAGTTCTGGGTTGCTGCCATTCAAATGAATAGAAGCCGGCAGCAATTCTAACACCTTTCCAGTTTCAATTTTATTGCATCTGTAGGCATTGTGCTGGAATGGTAAACATTTTAATGGTCAGACTCTGTCCACTTATACCATTACTATTTCCCTATTATCTCCTATTTTTTGTGTGAAACAGAAACAAAAAGGTGTCAGATAGCTGCGAATGAAGTGAATGGAGATGCCATTTGCGTTCATTTCAGTTGAAGCAAATCCCCTTCTTTCCCATTTCTTTGTTGTCCTTCAGAGAGATCTCTTACAGCTTCTGAAAATCCATGAGTGAGGCACTACATTTGGATAATGCAGCTGAAACCCCTTGCATCAGTCTATCGTCAGTGTGATAATGCTAAACCTCTTTATATAAAGAGTCCATCCTTTCTTTTTAAATCTAATTGATTTAGATTAATAGAAAGATTTCAGCTACACATGCTCTGAAAAGCTTTTTTAATTTTTTTTTTCCTCTAAAGAATCCAGAGCAGAGAAAACCCATGTAAAAGCTGATCAGCTTATATACTTTTACCTTTTTATTTAAAATGAGCTTAAGTCAGACACTGTCCTGGGTTGTCCTTATTCCAAGATGAACATGCATATTTCCGTTTCTTTGGCTAAGACACAAATTGTGGGTGTCAGATCATCTTTAAACTTAAACATGTGGTATGCATTCTTAACGTACTGCTTCTCAGTGCTGACTTGTTTTGGAAATGTTCCCCTCACCGGGCTTGCTGTCTTCCATACTAGGAATTATCTCTTTTTGCTCCTGTTTGCCTCTGAGGTTTGGGGAATTAAGCAGTTTCTTTAAAACCAGAGTCGTCAGTTAAGAAAACAAGAGTGTTTGGAGTAAATTGTCATGTCTTGGAATTTCTTGCCCAGAGATACCATCTTGGCTGCTATGGAATTGACCCCAGTCATGGCTGATGCTCAGGCCTACAGGTGAAGGAGAAATAACAAAAGACGACTGCAGTGAGTGCATTATAGCGTTGGCTACATAATCTCAAGAGCCAGTCAGTTAAACTAAGGAGTTAGTTTTTGCGTTTAGAGTCAGAACTTTTAGGCTCAGATGGTGATTTGGGACACACACACCCCGACTGCCGCGGTTGGGGGGGGGGGGGGGCGGGGGGGGGGGG
>JAVJGI010000001.1:9476219-9569353 GCA_035590275.1 Ibycter americanus
AAAAAAAAAAGTTTTCCAGCTCAGTATTGTTTATTGCCTCAAATAGCTACCACCTGAAATGCCTCGTTGCCAGAGGATATGGAGTGAGCGTGTGTGTGTGAGCGAGTGGGGGTGTGTGGTCTGTGCTCACAGTGCTACAGCCACAACCATCGGCCTGCTTTGCAACACTGATTCACTATAAAAAAAAAGATTTTTTTCACTATAAAAAAATTATTGTTGCTAATTGCAACAAAGAGTAACTTGAGGACGAATTCTGCTCTGCTCATTTTCTTCCTGTGGTCTTGTGGAGGTGGTTAGGCTTAGTAGCGATTTCTTCTGTGCCACACGTACATAAGAACACACACATACACACAAAAACTAATCGGAAAAAGTTCTGTAGAACAATAAAATTAATTAAGTTCCAGTAAAAAAAGCAATCCCAGAAGATGACATCTGAATTGCCACAGACCAGTAGTTCATACATTTTCATGTTAATGTGTTTTGACAAATGCATATTTTCTGACAAAAAGAGTTTAAAAACATTTCCAGGCAACTATGAGACGGTAGTGTGTGCCCCTCTCCGAACACGTCTTTGTTCCTACACCTGTGATCTCCGAAGGGTGGCCACCACCACCACTACGAGCCTGAAGGACCGAGACAGCCTTCTCTGGTCCCACAGAGGGACCAACAACCCTCTAGAGCAAGGATTTACTCATGAGAAGAGATAGGTTACAAAGAGGCATCTGTGCAGTTTTTAAAAAAATGTTCTGGGCAGTGTTCTTAGTCATATGATTTAGTTCTAGGTCTCCCTGCAAGGAGCAGGGAGTTGGACTTGATAATCCTTATGGGTCCCTTCCAGCTCGAGTTACTCCATGACTGTTCTCTTCCTTGTCCGAGACTCCTGGCCTGGCTACGTGTGGGACATGCCCTGGCTCCCCCACCCCCCAGTCCCAGTCCCCGTGCGTGGCACCTCAGACACGTGGGCACCACAGGAGGGAGGGGAGGCGCGTGCCCTGGGCCTCTGCCTGTGCAGAAGAAGCGTGCGCTGGGCAGCGCCTGGTCCCAGGAGCTGGAGAAGTATGAATTCTGACAACGCGTGTGGTCCACTGACTCGGGATTAAAGCAAAATACTCCTATGTGCCTTATTATATAAACAGAGACATATATTGTAGTGTTCAATACTTACATGTACAGCTTATCTTTTGCATGTGGAACTCAGAATATAGCATGTTTTGTCATATCCTAGAGAAATATATTTCCTAACGTGACATAATTCCCCAATGTGTGACAGAAATGAAGGCACAGATCCAAGTCAAGGTTCTCTATAAACCAAATTCCAAATCAATGATAAGCACTCTGGACTTCCTTGTGGTATATATGTATTATGCTTTCTGGGAAAGAGGAGCTTTTAAAAAATCACATAACATCACAAGAAGCAGCATTTATTGTCTCACGAGCATGGAAGGGTCCGCATTCGCACCAAATACCACACCATTTGAAAGCTAATCATGGTTTCAAGCCAGACCGTTCCATCAGAATATCCTCTAAGGTTCTTTTACTTCTGGTAGGAATTTGGATTTAAATGTTGTGACTGGTTTATATGAAATTAAATACAAACATGGATCTAAGTGCTCCCAGTTTTGCCAAAGTATCTGGATTGGGTTTGAATCAACTAGTTTCATCTTTATTCTTAAGTTGACCTTTTTTCATAACCAAAACTGTCTTTTAAACTTATGATAACACTGAAAGAGTGTGCTGGAAAAGAATTTTTCCCTTACACTCCATAAAATGTACTATGAATCTGTGTTTGCCTCTTTCAGGTTACATTAATGATTTCTTGCCATTTCATGAAATGAGGGCCATGCTTCTAATCAATCAACTTGCAGAAGGAGAACCATTTTTACGTCACTTTGTGCTCACTAGAGTATTTGGTTTGGTTACTAAAGGTGGTTCTTCATAGCAATTAATATTCACAAAGTGAAATATATAGGGTTTCTCCTCTTCAGCCTTTACAGGAGGAACATTCAAAGGAACGATCTGGGGGGGGTGTGTCGAAAAAGCCTGAATGACTTCTAAAATTCTTCCTTCAGAGAAGTTCATGTGTATGTATGCATGGAGGGTAAAAACTGGATTTCTCCTTGTTCCCTAGTGATTGTAGAGGATTTGCTACGTCTGGGGATCACATGTTCAGGTCCAGATGAAATATCAAGTCACAGTAAATCTTCACCAGATTTATCTGTTTATGGGTATTTTTCTATATTCCTTTTCCTGTTACTTCCCAAGTTTGTTCTGCCCTTTCTGCAGGAAAAATAGTCACTATCCACGTTAGATAAGTTGACTATCTGTGGAGGAAGCCTCAAGCTGGCTCATGGCTAAGCAGCCTAATGCTGAAGATTTACAAATAATTTTCATCCTTTCTAGTGTCTCCACCGAATGATTTTTTCCTTTTGATGAACCAAGGTATAGATACTGTGCTGATTACATAAAAGAATGTAGTTACAGTGGAAACTACTGTCACAGGATGTGGTGCAGGTATTGATACCAGAAGAGGAACAGAAAATTCAGTTTTAAATCCATCGTAGGTTGTAAAATACAACTGGTTGAATGTGGCATCTGGCTCTAGCAATCGTTAGTGTCTTTGCAGTCATAGAGTTTTGTGGTACTGCAATACACACCCTACTTGCCTATATCTTAAACCTGCCAGGGGCAACATAGTATGCTTGTCTGGCTTTTGGTCCGATCTGTGAAAGTTTTGTCTGTCCCTGCTGAGCTCTGTCCCCTCCCACCTTATTCCCCTGTGCTCCAGGGAAACTTCTGTTCTTAGCAAAAGCTCTGAACCTGAGTCTGTAGTGCCACCACTGACCTGCCAGCTTATTTCAACAGTCATCAGTATTTTACTTTGAGTATGAATCCATCTGTTCCTGTTTTACACACGTGCACACATGTGCAAACACATGTACACAGAATCTTTTTGGTGTTCCTTCAGCGTGTCCTTTGAAAGAGTCTCCTGATTCCCACTAAGATTTTCTATGGATAGTTCACAACAGATCACATCTCAGATACTTTGCTCCTTAAACATTTTGTGACTCTACAAGCATAACCTTGGCTTTTAGATTATACACTTTCTAGTTTTTGCCATGGAGGTCCTTATAAACATCCACAAAGCCTCTCCATTATCTTCTTCTGTGTCCTTCTTACAGCAGTACGTAGGAGCCGAAATCCTGTGCCTGCAGCCTGCTGTCGTAATAGCGTTTTGTCAATTCCTTGCACTTCATCTGCATCCACTTGTTGTCTTTTATTTCTCTTAAATTGCAAAATCTTTACTGTTTGAGTCGCTTTTCTATTTCCTGATTTAGCAGAGCATAAGTGATGTCTAAGGCCTCCAGTACATTGTCATGATAACAGTAATTAAACGGCAGCAGCACCAAAATGCATAATGTCGAAAAAGTCTTGTATGTTAGGTATAGAATGGGAAGGTCGGAACTTAGCGTTTTAGTTTTATAACGCTCCTGACAGAGAAGCTCAGCATGCAGTGTGATTTTTGTTCTGGTTTTACAAGATGTGAGGGATGCAACGTTTTGTTTCTTTATATGTCACTTTAGAGGCTGTGTCTGGAATGAAGATGAAGGAGGTTGTAAAAGGAGTGAAGACAGCTGTGTCCACACAGGTAGACTTCAGAATTGGCACAGGGACATTTTTCTTAGGGATGTAGAGGCAGTTGTGTGGACACAGTTGCAATCCATAAAGTCAAATCTGCAACCCATTAAAAGTTGCTTCAGTAAGAAGAATTACAATGAAAGAATCAGCAGGGGTTGTTTTTAAACCCTTCAATTTCTTATTAAAGAGGTCTGAATGTCTCCATTTAGGAAGTTTCTTGTTCTAGTATATTAATTTGTAATGTAAACTATCAGCAAAAATGTAACAGAAGTTACTTTTCTCATATACACATACCGCCTACACAGCCTTCCCTAGGAAATAAGGACTACAGGGGTTGTGTACAGTTTCTCCTCTGTTTGTTGCATAATGTAGAAAATCCTAGTAATCTAAAACCTAAGCACTTTATGAACTACTCTTCTTGGAGGGAAACATTTTCTGTGTTTTAGTGATAGGCAAAAAATAAGTTGATAAAGTAACTGAAGATACAATCATAATTTAAGAGCATATCCCGACAAAGGTCCTGAATGGAGCATTCGGTGTTCTCCAGTGCGTGCCATTTTCCTTACTGCCTTGTTTGCACTTACAGTTGCTTTATGTGTACATGACAATAGGACCAGCAATGTGAAAGCAGATGGCAAGACAAGCATGACCAATAACGCTTTGTCACTTTACCAATACTTTAATAAAGTTGGAAGATCAATTCAATTTCTAGCTTTTGTCAGAGAAGTGTTGCCCAACAAGATACAGAATGATGAATGCTGATCTCTTAAACCCACTAAAGTATAAAGCGTTACAAAAGGTTTTTTTAATACAACTGCGTGATAAAGCAGGCTTCTGTTGATGAATCACAGTGATGTGGCTGTCCTAACGCTTATCTAAAACAGTGAAAAATGGAGTCATTAGTAAAAATAAAATGCAAATATTACTGAATGCTGGAACATTTTTCTTCCCATATTTCAGGTTGGATTTTCAGCTCCCTGTGTGACATTTACATGCACCAAGACGAAAATAAGATGCATAAACTTAGTTTCTCCCTGTACACCATAAAAATGAGTTAGTGAACCAGGAGAGCTGAAATGCCACCTGCTTTTAAACTAAGGCTACCTTACAGGATAAAAGAGTAGAATGAGTATCAGGTATGAAGTATGAAAAGAACATTTCAGTTACAATCTGGGCCACTTACTGTCTTTGAACATGTAAGAATGGAGCAAGGAAACAAAAAGGGAGAAATCTTGCTGCCCTGTTGCCAGCCTAAGGCTAATATGTTAATGTCTCACAATGTTGGAGTCAGGCTATTAAGATGCAGCACACTAATTCTACCTGTTATGCCCAGGTCACGAGCCTGTATTCGGATCCTACTTAAGTCCTTCATTTGTCCCTAATACTGTCCGGTTATTTCAGGATTACTCTAGGGATGCATTCTAGATGCATGCTTCGTTCTGGATTTACAGGCAGTAAATTATTCCTCTCTCCTGGTAGAAGAGGACAGGGAAGGAGCTGTGGACTCTTTCTATGGAGTTTTCCTCCTCTTCACTCCTCTGAAGTAGGTACACCCCTCAAATGAGTGATGTTGCTGTTAACTGTGCTCTCTGAGCTGGTGCCACAGGCAGGACAGAAAGAGGAGAATTCAGCTGCAGTTTCTCACTGGCTGAAGATACATGTACCTACAATTGATCAATACAAGTCTGTTCTTAAGAATTTTTTTAGATTTTTTCCCCTAGTATTAGTCTGGTAAGAGCTTAATGTATACTGATCACATCTCAGACTGTAGAAATGCCTTTATGCCTCTAGCTTGCATGAAGACTTCAGATGGTAGGAGCTTCCAGCCAGAACAGAACTCTAAAGGGTAGTTGTCATGAATGGAGATTATGGAAGTTGCTCATTTGTCTCTTGTTTTCTATGCTACCTTCTCACAGGATACCAAATTTTAAGATGAAGTTTTGATTTTTATCCATAAATTATCTTTTGGTCATCTGGGTTAGCAAAAAGTGTTTTATCAAAAGCTGAAAGAGGACAGTCCCCAAGTTCATCACCAAGCCACCACTTTATTTTGAGGGTGTATTTCATCTGTGTAACTCTTGATAATGGTCTGAGTATGTACAATGATTTTTTCTCAGAAACTTTAGTCCATTCAGCCTTTTTATCTGCTGTTACTGACCGAAGGCATATTTCTTTGATGTGACCTAAGTAGTTAGTAGTAGTGTGTGGATTAAAAACAATTCCAAAAAAATAAGCCCAAAGCAGACTACTAGAAGAACACACTTCACTGCGCATATTTCTTTGTTCTGAAACAGGAGAAAAGGAAAAATATGATGGTTTAAAATCACATTATTATATGTTGCAGGGGGAGATGCTCAGGCAAAAATGTTCATAAGTACCATATTCATAAACGCATACCTGTACACTTAAAAACATAGAAAATGATGCATAAGATTTTCCTGTGCTGTAAATTTTTGTCATATGGAGGGAAAAATATGTACTAGTCGTTCAGAGACAACAGAATTTTATTTTTCATTTTTGCAAGTTAAGTTAATTGAGATTTGTTTTTTAGTCATACAATTCATACAGTTCCTATCAGAGCCTACTGGTTCTGAACAATAACCTTGTTAAGAGAGGCCAAAAAGCAGTTTGCCAATATAGGAAATCAATGCAGCATGAACATGGCTAGCCTTATCACACACAGTCAAATGCCTCTGAGAGCTCCATGTATGTTTGTATGGTGTAATGGGGTAGGTTTAGCATTGCTGGCTTTGTAGGCACAGATCTAGTCTGTGTCTGAGATGCTGGTGAGTTTGTTCATGAATACCCCTAATTATGTTGAAGACTAGGGTGGGTGTGTTAGATGGATTCATAAGATCATGGCACAGATGGTTCAGGTTGAGAGGGACCTCAGGAAGTCACTGGTCCTTCCTCAGAGCAGAATCACTGTGAATGAAATCAGACCAGGTTGCTCAGGGGTTTAACCAGTGAGGTCTTGAAAGCTCTGAGGATGGAGACAACCTGTCTGGGCAACCAGTTAAGATTGTCGTGGAAGGAATATTTCATTTTCAAATTTGATCCACCAGTGCAATCTTACATTAGACACTTATTTAGTCTTCTTTATTTTACAGAATTTCTATTTCTGAAAAGCAGTGTTTATTTCCCTGTTTATAAGCAACCAGATTATGTAAGTCTTCCTTAGCACTTCTTAGCTAAAACAGATTCATGACAAAAAACTGCTGAGGACAAGGGTGTGTATTAGAAATTGATGTAGTGGCCTCCCCTCACAGTGGACTGGAACTTCATCTTTCTGTCCTTGGATGATACTATGAGACCCATCTGGAGTCTCATAAGGGGGCTTGGTCCTGAATGAAGATATTCTAAAGAGAGAATTTAATTTGTTTGCTAAAGTAGCCTTCACACTAATGTGGGTGAATGGAGGAATAAGATTTGTTTTTATTTTTGTGACACTGAATTTGACATTAAATACTATTTGACTACAGGGAAAAAAGAAACCTCTTCTTGTTTCATAATGTGTTTCTGAAATATCATCAATACAATATTATTTATCTTGTTATTAATAATTATTATCTTATCCAGGATTAAATATCAATTAAATCCTGCTTCATCAAACATTCAGAGGAAGCTGTTTTTCTCTCCAAAATGTAGAAATAAAGACATTGGTTAAATATAGGGAAAGATCAGAAAAGGAACTAGTTTTCCTTTGTAAAATCTTTGTTAGTGAAGTCTCTCAAACATAAATGGTTGTAAGACCAAAGTCTTGCAGTACCTGATAATTAGATAGTATTAATTGAAAAGTTACTTCTTTAACAACATTTAAAAGCCACTTCAGTATAAATATAATTTAATGTAAGTAGAAAGATTTCACCAGCTAAGAATGTTGCATACAATTACTTTCTTCTGAGAGAAAAACCCGTAGTATTCTCACTTCTTTGGTTAATTAATTATTCTTGGATTTCTGTGAGACCTGGTGTCTTATTACCACAACCACCCTTGTTTAAAATATGCATATACCTCACCAAAGTAAGAAAGTATTTTGCGGCTTAGATGATTCATGAACTGGATGGTGCAGAGCTGGAATGGTACAAGTTTGTCATCCAAAAGTCAAATTTGTGATAGAAGGCTTCACACCTGCATAATTTCCTTCACTGCACCCAAACTCCATTCAATGAGACTGACTTACATCCACATTGCTACCTTTTCCTGAATTGCATTGTCTTTCCAAAGCCGTGAGATTGGTTAATAATGCACACACAGTATACTGGTCATTACAGCAGCAATGAGGAAACTGGAAAAATGTTATCAAGCATCGTAGAAACTGTAAAGTTTTGTCCAATAATATATATAAGCACAGACATGCTATTGTAAAAATAAGTGAATGCGGTTCTGGAGTTCCAAAGGTTGGCTTTTGACGTCTGGCAGCAAATGAGAAATCCTCAATTTTAACTGTTAATACAAAGTATTTGCATACTTGGTGAATACGTGAAATGAATTGGAACAAAATTGTTTGCTTTTCCTCATACCATTTGTTCAGCTGAACATTTTTGTATGCATAGAGAGGAGGTGATTTTAATATAGGACAGTGCCAATTATAAGCCTTTTTGGTGGAGATTTTTTTCTGTGGTTAGTATACATTGTTTTTTACAATATTGAACTTGTTATTCGGGACACAGAGCACAGATTGCTTAGCACAAAGGTCTTGTTTCTACTAGCATGCAGAGGCGATTTGGGCAGAGATAAAATGCAATCACTGTGAAATGTCCCATCCCTATATAATACATCTCTGTTAACAGCAGGGAGTCACAGTAGTTGAAGTAATTAGATAAGGCTTTGTTCCTTTCACCTAAAGGAGAAGCCATGTGGTGGTGAAATACAAAAGAAAATTGCTAGACTATACGTATTGCAGTTCTCCATTTCCACCAGGTTATTTTCTTCTGTGAAATGCTTACTGCAGAATATTGATATCTATAACAAGGCACATTAATACTTTGTTAGGTCAAAACTATAGGTATGCATTTGAACTTACACCTACATCATCACTGGCAAGTATATAAACTGCTTCAAAATGGACTTCAGTAAGAAAATATGCAGAAATATGCTGCTTCCCATAGGCATATTCTTCCAGTTTTTGAAGTGGAAGTCAAAATTCATAATTTCCTAGTAGACTGAGGATTGATTTGTACCAAGATATTTTTGCAGCAAATCTGTATTTGCGGGTTCATGAAAAGTCCATGTAAATCAAAGAAAATATTTTTAAATTAAGCCAATTATAAATCAAATAGAATTTCTCCCAACTCAAATTGTTATACTGAAAAGAAAAGGAATAGAAAAAGAAAAAAATAATAATGCCAAGAGCATTGGGTGATGTTATCTTTTGTGTTGCAGCTTCATCAGTGAACGAGGATTCTATCTCCCAAGCTAGCTGACTTAAGTGGAGCTTCACTCACAGATACCCGTATGTTATGACCCGGAGAAGGCAAAGTCCCTAAGTGAAGGAATTATGAAGAAACATAACAAGGGCTAAAGAGAATACAGTAATCAGTACTTGAGATGAGGAAGAAAGGCAAGAAATTACTGTGTGCCCCACTGTCAAGCAGATAAATTGAAATAACAACAGCAGCGACAACAATAAAAATAAAAACTATTGTTATTATATACATAGTTTTAAATTATTAGGCTCTAAAGAAAAGCAGGAAGGCAAATTAGTGACAGCAAGGAAAGTCAAAGTCATGATGTTTCTCATATGATAATATCAGCTCTGTACAGCTGCTTGAAAAATTTGCATGTAGTATCAAGAAATTAACATCTGCTTCTCAGTATGCAGCAGACCACCAAAGCTGCTGTGGAGAAAAGGTGGGAGGAATGGATGGATAGGAACTAGATCAGGATAAGCAGAACAAAAAGTGGCATCCCACTGAATGGCATGACCTCTATTACAACTTTCTAAGTCATTTACTCCCACTTCTCAACTTGGGGGCTAGCATTCCGGATGATGGAGGTAGCTGCCATAGGCAAGTTAACCTGCTAGTAAATTTGCTAATGTGGGATAAGTTTCATTGAATGAGTGCTTTCCAGAACACACAAAATACATAATTTCAAGGTGACAAAATCCTTGACATGAACTTGTGAACACATTGCCTGCCACCAACTTTCGACAGGTACGCAACTAATGCGGAGAAGCAAGAAGGTAAAAGACTGTCAGATGCAAGTGTGGAGAAGAATGATGATGGTAGAGCAAATGTATGAAGATCCATTTGTGGCTAATCACACATAATGGGAGAGATGGGAATTAGATGTATAAAAAGCTGTTGCTTCCGGCATGTTTTTTGCTATCTTTAAGGGCTTTTTAAAAATAACGTTATTTCTGTTTGGCTCAGTAAATTCTTTCACTTTTAATGGTTTGCTACGCTGAATAGCAAGAAATTATAGGACAGAGTTTTCAAATGAAGTTGCTACCTGTACAATGCTAAAAAAAACCATGTGGGTTTTCCTTTCTGAGTATCTTGGTAATTCAGAAATTCAGTATTAAGAGCGTGTAAATTGCTGTTTATAATTTGTGTGTTTTATTTCATATATATATACAGAGGCATACACTGTTAGAAAACCTTTCTTTTTAAAGAATAATGTGCTATGTTTGTTTTCATTTCCATTATTTTCACATGCTAACAGTACTTCTTGTCTTTCTCTAACATTCTACACCATCCATATTAAAGGCAAAGTAATATTTCTGATCATTTCAGGAACCCATTTATAATGCAGCACTGCTCAAAAGAAGTTTTAAGATGGGCTATATTTGGTTTGAGAAGAGCACAATTATCTAATAATCTAATAATAATTTAAAAATCTGTGATACCATCTGTGCAAAAGCCCTGATAGAGGTTCTGCTTTAGCACAGTATGGCTTGTCTATAACATGATTTGGTATCTTTAGTGGGCAGATGTTTTTACTAGCTTTACTATCAGAATAATCTTTCTTTCTCCTCCATATTATATGCACAGAGGTCCATTTCTGGAAAAAAGTAAAAAAGACAGTATTGCTGTTATAAAAAGGCATTGTATTGCTGTGTGCAACAATTCTGATTAACAGATTCTGTAGAAATAGAGTGAACCAAATTTACAGTAAAATTGGCAGAATTTTGTCAGGTACAACGTTATAAAATGCCAGAGATGGTTATTAGTCACAGAGGGATCTAAGAATGTTGCTTATTTATTCAGGAAACAGAAATATTTAGAAAAAGATTGTTGTAGTTTTGTGAGTCACTTCCACTGAGCTATTTTTTGCATAAATTATTTTCTGATTTTGAACAACAAACAAAACTGTTAAAAACCTATTCTCTCTTCTGCCACACACCTATGAACCTGTGAGCACAAGCTTGTGTGAAGTTAGGCTGCTAGCCACCATGTGAACATAGATGTAGATCATATAGCGTTTCAGCTTAATTCTAGAAATAACAGCTACATAATACCATGGTTTTATACAAACACGCTCACCATACTAGTTAAACGTAAAAAAAATTTCTCCAGTCTGAATATTGGAGATTCTGTAATTCGCTTTACCTGTAGGGACTGAGGAATAAATGGTAACATGAACAGAAAGGGAAGAATTGAGATCCCGAGGATTCTGCCTTATGCAGCTCTAACACCTGCACATTCACAGACAGTTTTTGCTCGGCCATCTGGGGGATTTTTTGTTCAGAAAACTCCTATCAAATACTTCTTCATATTCTCTTAGTCTGTCAGGATGCTATAAGAGAACCTGAAAGATGGGTGAATTTCCAAGTCTGTGTGACCTGATGAGTGGGTTGGGAGAAAGGTAAGAGAGAGGGAAAAGGAGAGAAGGGAAAAAATAACTACATGTTAAGGCAGACATTTTCATCTTCCTCTATGCATTGTACATAGAATTAAGAGGTTAGTGGGGTTTTCTCCCTCTTCTGTCCTCCTTTCTGTGGAAAAAAAGATAGGAGATGATCCTTGGTTATCTCTCTGGACCCGGGCAGCAAGGAAGACTCAGAAGAGATGTATACCATGGAAAGGGAATGGAATCGAAACATTCACAAATACTATCTACTGGTAAAACTTCAGTGTCATGGGCTTTATTTAAACCTTAATCTGAAATCTAAAATACTCTTCATTGCTGCAGCAAACACCCTTAACTTTCCAGCAATACTTCTGGAGCATCCTATTGTGTAATGACTTTGCATGTTTATATAAAAAACACTTTGGAAAAGGGTTTATATATGAAACACTTTTCAAAGGTGTGTCATGGAAGAGACTTTCTGATAGGCAGCTTCTCATTAGTATTTGCCTCATGTGAATCATTCATGTTGTCACAGACTGTAGTGGCACTACTCTGCTTTTATTAAAATGATAGCTTTGTTGACTATTCAATGTTTGGAGTTATAACAAGGGTCACTTTGTGTCTCCTTTGTCACCATGACCTTCAGATTATGTCTTTACTTTCCACTTCAGTCTAACATCCTGCTTTCGTTTACTTGATGGCTCCATGGTTCAATAGCACTTAGAGAGATATTGACAGCAAATGGAAAGTTTGAAAATACTGATTTAAAATAAGACCATCTGTGCAAACTGTATACCAGATTTATTTTCTTCCTCTTTTCAAAATGAAGGCTGTTACTTTAAATGATAGCTTTTGTTTTGGTTCTTCAACAATTACTATTTTTTGCTTTTTCCTTTCCCCCCCTCCCCTCACTTCTGTGCAAGGGGTTTATCTCAAGCTATACTGAGGTCAGTCAGTCTTCTTCCTACTAGAAGTTAGTATATCCAGCTTTGGGAAGGAAACCGTAATATCTTCCAAAGATGTTGTAAATATTGTGTACTCTGCTCACTGCCACTGACATGAGAGCACAGCCTGGGGAAGTGACCACTGTGAGGTCTCTGTATCTCGACAGTCCCTAGCTGCTGTTTTGTCATGTAGGAGCTTTCTTCTCATCTGTGCTGAAGCAGCCTCTGCTGTAGGATTGACAAATACATACTTCAGGACTCAGGGAAGCAAATTTAGCTTGCAGATAGGATGCTGACTCGTGAAAATGTGCTCACATACAGGTTAACGGGATAATGGGGACACAGAAACACACCTACATGGACTGTACAGTTTAACAGAAATGTAGAAACTTCCTTGAACTGAATGTGGTGCTGTATGTTTACTTGAATGAAGTAATTATAGCAGACGAGTTAGTGTTCTAGTTCACAGTTCTTCAGTATTTCTTTTATGTTTAAGACATATGTTTTACTCTTCTTCATTCTGAAATGTATGCACGCATTCCAGAATGTTACGTTTTTTCTTTTTAATTAAACTAAAAGTATTTGCAATGTGTTGTCCCCTGAGAGATATGACACAACACGGAGCATCTTTTACAGCTTTGGAAATATTTGATTACTTTCCCTCAGTTTCATTTGATGACAGGCTGGGCTGTTTCGGTCAGAATAACTGTGTTTAACCTTTGTGCCACTCACAGTAAAGCACTCCAGTGTTAAGGAAATCTAATTCTGGTACTCCTTGCTGTCCTGTTTCATTGTGACTCTTGTTTTCCTGGCAGCCTTGGGACACTCTGCCTAAGCCATCTCTTCTTGCATTTCTTAACTGTGTTTCAACCCGTTTCAGTCAGGGATCAAAGCAGGACACTAAAGTGAATTTACTTTATTAAAAATTTTCAATGACCTTCATGTAGCTAACACAAATGAGTTTCATGTGATCTGGCTTTATTTGATTTGTCACTAGCATTCGACATATTGGATCAGGCACAGAAAATACTCTTACAATAGCTAGTGCCTTGGCTGTCATCAGTGCTTGATGTCCAGGGCAGTGCATTGCCTCCTTTTGGGGAGTGTCATTCTGAACATGTATTTCAAGTGATTGACTCAGGTAGGTGGGGACAGTTGGATGTTACCTTTGTTTTTTTGTGTTGTCCTTTTAGGACTGTTGGTTTTTACCAGCCTGTTCATGAATTGCTTCATTCCTATGGCTTATGTTATCACTTATACACAGATGACATACAGATCTATAATTCCTGTTGGTGTTCTCGGATTTTGCCTTTGTATTTCTCTGCCTGCATCATCTCTGTAACTGGATGCATACTAATCTTTTATTACAAACAAAGAAGTCAAAAGGATTCTTTTTAATCCTGTTGTTTAGATTTTTTGCTCCTAAGTACTTCATGTGTCAAATACTGCTTCTCTCTCCCTGCTTCTACAGTACTGTATGAGAGATTGAAAATGTTCATTATAATTTATTGTATAATCAACACCTTGCAGTTCAAAACAAGATTATTTTTTTTTTACAGGTCATATGCTTTTTCTATATGCAGATCTTCAAGTCTTTTTATTTTTTTAATGCTTATATTAAAAATCAAAAAATCCCTGAAACAACCAGTCCCTGGTCTCTGCAAGTCAGGCAGAGCACAAGTTTTATTATAAGACTACCACTTCTCAGTCCAGTGACCTAAATTTTAGATTACAGCAAGTACGAAAGCCACTGCCTGCTTTTTTTCCATGTGCAATCACATTTATATGATTTGACTTCTCTTTGTAGACTTGCCCAGAATATCAATTCTGTTTGTGTCTACTGTTTTTCTTACCTAAACTGTAGGAGCTATAAATATAGTAAAAATCATTTTTTAATGGATTTTTCTTTTCTGATATCTTCTGTATTAGATTTTGCTGACTTTTAATAGCATTATTTGTCAACTTTTAACGTACGTTCAGTTTTGATTTAAACTTGATCTTCACTTAATTTTTGCAGAATATCTACCCTTTTGTTACATGCTGTTATTAAATTTTTGGCTTGGTACATGTTCTTTTTTTATTCAATATACACTTTATGTTAAAAATGTTTAAATTAATAAGACATATTTAGAGATTGATAACACTGTTGTCATTGCTTTACCCTGTTGGCAGTAATGTGGATAGGTATTTTAATTTTTTACTGATGATATTCTTGTGTCTTTATAAAATATCACTTTTATTTGCCGAATGTTCTCATTATGATAGCCATAAATACACACAATTACTGCAACGGCATTAATAGTTTCCTATCTACAAGGAACTATCCCTTTTGATGTTTTTAGAACTGTTATGTAGACATGCGGTAACAGTGGCTAGTCTTGTGCTAGAATTACGGTGAAGGCAGCATCAGCGTGATTCTTGCATTGAGCTGAAGAGCCAGCTTCAGGAGGAGACGTGTAAATCTGGCAGGGAAAGCAAGGAAATGGTTAAAAACCGGGGATATGTTGGGATTTCTGTGTACTCACAAGTCAGATGTACGCTTAACAGTTTAAGCTAAAGATCAGAAAGTGTGTGGAACAGATAGCATCCAATGTAGGGAACAAGCAAGACAAGGAGCTACCAGCAGGAAGAGGTTTATTGCTACATGGAGTTAAGCAGCCGTAAAACTCACTCCACTGTAGCCAGCAATTCATGAGGCACTGGACTTCTGCAGACTGACAGTTTGTAGAGCGTATGCCACAAAGTTAATTTGTACCTAAGCTTTTGTCAGAGCTTGAAAAGTAAATGGTTCAGCTGATGAGTAAGTAGACTGAAGGTGCATAAGGGTAACCTTGTTTGCACAGTCAGCAAAAAAAATAATCATAGGTTTCTCTAATGTTTAAGATCTGTAAACTTGTTAAAACTCACTGGCTTGATACGTGTTCTTTGTGTTCTTCTCTACAACTAACTGGGTGTGGTACAGCTGTGTTGCTGTGGGGTCAGACGTGCCATCAGAAGGCTTTGGTAGAGGCAATGTGGAAGCACCAGCTGCCAAAGGAGGTGTTTGTTGGATGAAGATACATCTAGTTTTGTTGTATACAAGTTCCATAAGATAGCAGACCAAACCACTCTTGTAGAGGCTGAGAAGCTGTGGAAATGTTATTCCAATTCCTTACATACCTGTTGTTTGTGGCTACCCCCTCATGCTCTTCTCATCCAGGCAGCGCAGCTGGTTTGTACATGGGAACCATTTCATTCCTTTGATCAAAGCGCTTGGCTTCTTGAGGTTGTGTGTAATCACACATACCCGGTGGGGGGAGATGTATTGATTAATGGAAGGTTTGTGTGGTCACCAGAAATTTCAGGGAGCGGCATGTTGTTTTTAGGTAGGTGGAGTAACACACAAGGGAGTTGTGGCACAGTGCCCTATGGTTATTTTGGTAGACATGCCTGGAGGTATGAAGAACATGCAGTTACTTTCTTCTTGGACTTCTGAAAGAATAACAATGCCACTGTATGTTAATTTCTAACACATCACTACAAGTACTACTAATAAATTGATGTAAAGTCATTGAAACATTAGATGCTAACAGCATGACAAGTGCTCTTAACTGTCTTTGGGGATTATGAAGGATGAGACTCTCTCTTCACTTGTGGCTAGTGGCCGAGGAACCCTATGTGGGAAGGTCTGGAGTGATGAACAGGCAAAAGTGGAACAGGGTTTGGTGGGTTTGTTTGCAGTAGGAGAATGAAAAAAAAGGTAGCAAGAGACAGGAGGAGGAAAGTTTGGCTCCAGGAGCACAGTTCTGAGCTCCCTGTAACCACCTGGAGTTTTCTAGAGATACTGGCAGGCTTCAGCTCGTGATTTAGGAGGTGTGTGCTGGAGGCTGGCTTGTGAATACCTATGCCTAATGCAACCCATGAGTGTTTGCATGAAGAACAACCAACTGGCCTTTTTTCCAAAGCTGTAGCTCAGCTGTTTTATCAGCCAGTGCACTCAAAATTAAAATTTTGGTCAGATAATGTGTACCTACTCTGCAGCAGAAAATCCTCGTAGTAGCCACAGGTGAATCTTTTGTAAATGAAGTTTCATTTTATATTGATCGCTCAACAACATTGTTCATTACTTTCTGTGTCGTATTCATGTCCTCTTCTCTTTTGATAATAATTTTAAGCTTTGTGTCTTTAGCAAAAACTTATAAACAGTAACATGCAAAAATACTAGCAAGAAGGAAACAGACATTTAAAACAGATATTCAGAGAACTTCACAATCCACATCTTTCCAACACAGATTTTTTTCCTGGCCAAATCTGTGGTGGTCTCAAAGCCCATCTTTATTCTCTCATCTTGATTCTCATCCAAACAATTCATCTTCTAAAATTTCTTCTGAAGCCAGCAATACTACTACAGTCAGACTAACAGGATTTTATCTGTTCTCATTTTATTTTCCCCTTTCTTAAATATAGATAAGACTTTGGTTATTCTGTATTCATAAATACCAACTCATTTTGGTAGATTCATTAGAATAATTTTCCTCTGTGCCATTTTTTCTTTATTTCATATCTGTAATGGCAGTTTGAATTTCCCAGCCCAAGGCCTTTAAGTGATTTGTTTTTTTTGCTTTCCTTTAGATGTCACAATTTCCATTTACACTTTTTAATCCTAATATCATGGTGAATAATATACTTCTTCCTCTCCCCCCCTTAGTTTGCTGTGCTGTTAAGTACTGATGTCCTTAATGAACACAGAAGCAGTATATTTAATTTGGGGACTATAACTTAATTGACTTTGGCTGAACGTCACTGAAAAAATCTGATTTCTTTCTTCATTTTCCATCTTTCCCTTTTATGGCTTAAGAAACTTTTTCAGTTTATTAGATCTCCCGCCAGAGTTATAGCTCAACTTCAATCCTGATAATTCCTAGTTGATCTGTACACTTTGAGATTTCCAAAATGCATGGGTTTTTTGATTCTGCTTTTGGAAATAGTTTTATATCCTTCTGCAGTTGATACCTTTCCCTTCATATGTTGCCCTGTTGCTCAAGGTGGAAATTCCTAGTAAGTTTTGAATCTTTGCCTTGAATAACCTTTACCTTCTGTTGCAGTTGAGGACTTGAACTCTTTAATCTCATTATCTTTTCTAACTAGTTACCCAGGTTTGTCCTTTTGAAACTTAAAAATATCCCTTAGCCCTGTGTTACTTCACCAAATCATCATGGAGTCAACTTGCTCCATTTATTAGATTTTATCAAATTTTTATCATGTAACTCCATCAGATAAAATTTATTCTCATTTAATCACATGGTACTGTAAATATGTCAAAGTAAAATCAAAGCAAAGTCTTCTCCTACATTTGTGACTTCTTTGTCACTGTCACTGTTAGCAGTGTTTCCTTATTAGTAGCTGTTATTGAATAGCTTTGACTCTGCAGTCTTTATTGACAAAGGTGAGGTCACTTGTAAGTGCATACTTCCAGTATTTCTCTATCTTACAGATTCACAGAATCATAGAGTGGTCGGGGCTGGAAGGGACCTCTGGAGATAGGTCCACCTATAGGACCACCTGCTAAAGCAGGGTCACCCTGAGCGGGCTGCACTGAGCTGTGTCCAGGTGAGTTTTGGATGTCTCCAGAGAAGGAGACCCCACAGCCTCCCTGGGCAGCCTGCTCCAGTGCTTTGCTACCCTCACGGTAAAGAAGTTCTTCCTCATATTCGGATGGAGCTTCCTGTGTTGCAGTGTGTGCCTGTTTCCCCTTGTCCTATTGCTGGGCACCACTGAAAAGAGCCTGACCCCGTCCTCCTGACACTGGCCCTTCAGATATTTCTCTGCATTGGTAAGATTCCTCTCAGCCTTCTCTTCTTCAGGCTAAAAGGGCCCAGCTCTCTCAGCCTTCCCTCATCAGGGAGATGCTCCAGTCCCTCATCATCTGTATGGCCCTACACCATTACAGACATCTCTGCTGTATTAAAATTTGAATCTTTGGATCTGAACCTTTGGGTATCTAACTGTAATCCATAAGAATTTCTAGTGTTGATCTTTTAAACAAACAAACAAAAATAAAAATATCTCAGAAAATCCACCAACAGCTGGGTACAAAAACTTCATCTCGTAAGTGTACGGTAGTGAAAAAGACTTTTGAGATGATTTTATTATTTCGGTTGGACTTGTTGATCTCAAAGGTCTTTTTCAATCTAAATGATTCTATGATTCTATTAAACTGATATTATGGGAATGAACTAATACCTCTAAAGGAGTACACAGATAAAGTTCCTGATCCTCAACGTCCTTTATAATGTTTAACATTCTAATCAAAATTTGAATTTTGTAGTCAGTGAAGTCCTGGAAAAATAGGCAACAAATCACAGCAAAATTTGATATTGATTATCTGATATTGAGTATATTAGAAGGCATAAATGGACAAGTAGTATGATGGAGTACTCGCTATTAACAAGTGCCACAAGCTGCTGCTTTCTGTCCATATTTTAAAAAGGCATTACCTGTTGCAGAATTGAAAAGCATTGGCACTGTAATACCTCCTACATTGGAAATACTGCCTTTTTTTCCTTTTTTTAGTGTGACATTTTTAGAATGTGTTATCCTTCTATACTGAAAATTTGAAAAAAAACCCCAGACCAAAACAGAACAATCTTTGCATTTTATGACAAAAATATTATCAGTGGAAGAGGAGGATAATTTGTCACTCAGCAATTTTGGAGAGTTCTGTAAAGAAAAGAGTTAATTAATGATATTATTTCCCAACTGCAACTCTTCATGGGTGTTTTCAGATTTATCTAACAGGTACATCCATTACATCTTTCTCAGTCATGACGTTTTGCAGAGTAATTAAAATGTTGAAGGAAGCCAGACCATCCAAGCATTTTTCAAAATTATTAGAAACATGGAGTGCTGTCTGTGGGAAATATGATAGCAGTAGTCATTTTATCATGAGTTTCTATTTCAGAACAGGAAATGAAGACTGTATGTTTCACCTAGATGTGTCTACCTTGGTGTAAAGCAAAGACTGCAAATATTTGAATAAGCCACCATTTTAGACTTATGAGCAGATACAATGGACAAACATGGTAGGCGAAGCTCATGAAAAGAATTTGAAATGAGCTGTTGAGTGCCAGTTCAATGACAGGGAGGATGTCCTGGGACACTGTTGTGCTGAAACAATGTCATGCATGTAAGCTTTGCTGTTCCCTTATCACCTCTGAGGTCTCAACTGCAGCAACTAACCTGTACTGCCTTGTTTTGAAGCAATTTCTTTGTCACTGCGATTCATCTGCTGCTTGCTTGATATTTTTGAGAGTTAAGTGCTGTTCAGCTCACCTAGAAAAGCTACAATAATTAAATC
Organism: Ibycter americanus; assembly: GCA_035590275.1. Classification (NCBI taxonomy): domain Eukaryota; kingdom Metazoa; phylum Chordata; class Aves; order Falconiformes; family Falconidae; genus Ibycter; species Ibycter americanus. The sequence continues at coordinate 9,495,933 of JAVJGI010000001.1, forward strand.
CTAAACAAGGGGACCCAGGAGCCTTCGCAGCTCTTAAGTCTTGGTGCTCATGTCGGTCATGTCCTCAGTACGTGTAAGGATGAAATTTGAGTGTATGGCATCAGCATCGGTAGGCAGGAGCGTGTCCCCATTTTCTTTGGAAGAGAAAAGGAGCCCCGGCGTGCCTAAGTGCTGCAGATGACTTCTTGTGTGGAGGGATGCTGGCGGTGAGTACTTGATGGGGGCATTGCTTACTGCAGGTAGGACAGTAGATGCCCAACCTTGGGGTTACTGATTGCAGCAAAGTGGTTGCTTATGGCAGCTAAATAGATGGTACCCTCAGACACACTGTATAAAAGGCCAGAGCTAACATGGCCCTGTGTTATCACAATGCCTCCTTATTGTCAAGAAAAGTAATTAACAGAAGTGCAACCTTTTTTAGCAAAAAAGCTAATACATTGCAAGAAAACTGTAACAATGACACTAACTCTTCCTCAGTTGTCAGTGTACAATAGAAACTCATTAATAATAAAAACATGCAGATAAGACATGAAACAGAAAAGAATTTTATTAAGAAACTACAGCTCTTAAAACCCAGCAGGTTTGTGGGGAAATCTTGGCTATTTACAAGCTGGATAAGAAACACTCAAGCGGACACTCCCAGTAGTCGCTGCACTGCCTGCTTCTTACTGTGTTTTCTGCTTCCTTGAAGTCTCTGAGCCCTCTCACCCCATACACCCACAAAGACATTCTTCTTGCTGCTTAACGGATCTCTGGGGCATCTTTATGGGTTACAGCTGTCTGATAAGCAAACAACACATGATCAAGTCTGTTCCTAAGACATTGTGGAAGTGAGGCAGAAGTTGTAAAGCTTGTACAGTTTACCAAAAGTGCGCAATTTATATCCCTCTTGGGTTTAGCTAGCTTTAGGATTTTCGACTGTATTATTTTTTGCTGCTGTTTTATCTCATTCCTGAAAACCTCTTTATCTAGCATTGCTTCCTTCTGCGAATACTAGATAGCATCTACTGTCATGGACTTCTCCTGTACTACATATATTCAGAAAAGAGCACATTAAAAAATAATGAGCATACTCACATGAGGAGTGGAGAAAGAAGGAAATCTTACCGAGTCCCTCTCAGGAATACAGGAACAGATGAGAAAGAAACTGTTTTAACTGTAGGGGACATATCATTGCTGGCTGGTATGAGCAGGAGTATTGAGGGATGGGAGTACGGACTTCTTACAAGGCCCTGTTAAGGCAGGACGACTGTCAAGCCCATCTGAGGGGATGAGACTAAGAATAGTGAAAAATAGCAAAAGGAGATTTGATATCCAAGCAGGGTGGCCAACGGCATTAGCTTTTTGAGCAATGAGTCTTTTGTTCAGTCACCATATTAAAGAAAAAACTTGGAGGAGGAGAGCAAGAAGGATACCATCATGCTATCTTATTTTTAAGCCATATAGTCCTTTACTGTCCACTGCCTTCTCTCTCCCTCTCTTTTTAATAGTAGCTCAATCTATTTTGACAAAAGAAGCCTTAAGTATTTTTAACAATCTCAAAACAGAGTATTTTGAGTTTTCTGGAAAGAAGTCCCATTTTTACTGCTCGAGCGATTACTGAATTTGTCCAGTGTTCACAAATACTTTCACAGCATTAACGGATACTGCAGATAATGGACTATTCCTGGGGAAAAAAATCTATGTTTATTAATGCTTTGAATACTTGATGCCCTATGGGCACATAGTGTGTCATGAAGAGAAATACAATTTAAATAGATTATTTATGCAATAAAAAGAATCATATCTCAGTGCCATGATGTATGGCATATATTCCACTTTAGAGGAGGGTTCATATATCATACATATCACATAGAGCTCTACGCATGAATTATTTGTTTCTTTTGTAGCATGTGTGCAGTACATGATAGATTAAAGAACACAATCCAAGTTTCAGTTGACATACTAAAGCATTGCTGTGCATAGAGATATTATTTATGAAAGAAATATTATACAATCATAAGTTTTCAACAGGGCCTGGTTTCCTTCTCTTTTGAGGCAGAATAATAGTAAATAAGGTACAAATCCTGAGGAAAGCATTAAAGGTTTTATTTCCAAAGCTGTATGCCTGTAGTTTTACTAGTTAGGTGCTCATACTGGTATTAAATCTTTCTATTCAGAGCTGCTGTTCAGTTCATCTTAAAAAGATGGTGTGAGACTTGACCTCTTTGGCAGCTCATATCTACAAGTTAGTAGGGGATCATCCTGTGCTGTGGTCTCAGATTTATTTGAGAGGCTGTGTATTGCCACTGCAGTTTGCTTGTAACTGTAAAGGTATTGAGTGGTCATGCTGTGTCAGGATGAGCACCCAAAATAAGTTACTGATACCTCACCACACTCAAGCCTGTATTTGTCCAGAACGTCACTGTTAGCACAGTTTCATCTGCAGAGTCAGAAGTATATTCTCAGTGACACTGCCATCCATGAGTGTCAAATGAGCTATGCCTCGAAGAAATTAATTAGAATATACATACTAAAATAAAGCCTTAGTCGTGGAAGTACTGGCCACTTTCCTGTCTTCATTTTGGAGGAGGAGATACGAATATGAAAACATGTTTTAAAGCTAAAGCAGATTAGCTGGTTAAGAGGAACCCGGTAAACAGACAGTATCAGATGTCTGAAAAGAGTCCAAACAGAACTGCTGTCCTAGTTGATCACGTCTTGTGCAAGCTTTGGATGCTTTGAAAGCCTGAGTTTAAACACAAAGATAGGTGGTTTATTTGCATGCAAGTTTCATTTAGTCACAAACTGTCAGGAAGGTATATGTACGCAGAGTGTTACGGAAATATCTATTCAGTCATTTACAGATGAAGTTTTCAAATTTACATACTTAATTGAAGAGACTACGCAAATGAATGCCAATGCACAAAATCCAGATTTATTAGTGCAAAAGGAAAAGAGCATAGAGAGTAACTGTGTGTATATATAGAATTGATACTTATTTTGATTTATTGTGATTATTCCTTTTGCCACATTACGTGAAAAAGGAAAAAAAATTATCTTATTTTGGACATGCTTAGGGACAACTGAGAAAACAGTGGTTAATTAGTTCAAAATATTTTTTGCTACCTTCAAGTGGTGATTGAATACTTTGCGTATATTTTATACATGCAAATATCATCATGTTAACTCTACAGCCTCCCCTCAGTAAGTACAAACAAACCTATACTGAAGTCCTGGCTGTATTATAGTCACTGGGAGATTGCCCCGGCTTCAGGAGGGTGAGGATTTCATCCCCAGGCACACTTCTGCAAAGAAAGAATATTGTTCAGGATACTGGCACTCACTATCCCAATATGGGATATGATGTTAAATATAAGTATGTTTTTGACACTGTTCAATTCACTTTAAAATCTGCTATTGTTAAAGTAACCATTCTAAGATAACTCAAAACCATGAGAAATTCAGCCCCATGGGCTTAGTGAGTCACAAGTTGAATCCTGACTTTGCTGTAAAATAAGTGAGTATGTTTATTTCATTGAAACTGTAGATAAATAATTTTAGAAATGTTTGAAAATAAGGTGAACTGAACCCAAAGAAGTGTTTATTTTTTTTCCATAGTTTTCTTTAGATTTTTTATTTATTAATTTCTAGGTAATCTCTATTTTTTGCCTTGGGGCAGGAGATGGAAAACTGCATCTAAAATTCCCCATTTATTTCTAAATAATACAGTACTGTATAGAAAAGTCATAAAAAAAGAGACTGCAAATTGAATTCCAATAACTCTATCCTGTGAAAAACAAAACCTCCATCTAGTAAATGGGAAAGCATTATTGACAATTATATGCAAATTACCAGGCTTTTGGCAGGCTCTTCAAAACTATTATCTTATGGCAACTCTGTAAATTACATAGCTATGCCAGCAATGTAGAATTGTTCATTATACTTTATTGATACATTTGCGTTGCGCTATATTGGAATATTTTGCTATGGGTCTTCGGAGGCTTTCTTCTTTGCTTATATTTGTGGCTGCGTTTCTCTTGCATTTTGTACTTACCCCCACCCTCAGAGTCGGAACTTCCTATAAAGTCATTGGGCCAGAGGGAGTCCACTTTCATCAGCAACATCACCATTCGCTCTTCTTTACATCCTGAAGGCCACTAAACAGGCAGGCAAAAATTAGGTGTCATTTTGTTATCATAAGACTTCCCCAGAGACCTGTGCATATCCTCCCCTTTCAGACCCTTGCTCGTTCTTCATCTCAGGTCATGTATTCCTCTACGTGCCCCAAATTCAGTAGCCTATGTTTCTTCTTGAGCTGAGAACACATTTTCCATTGCTGCTGTGCTACAGAGTGTGCGCGCTCTCTCTCTCTCTCTATTACAGCTTATATTTAATAAACGAGGAACAGGCACCCTGTTTATGTTTATTCATAACAAGTTTAGATGTTACTTTTGAAGATAAAGAAACAAGTTTGATGATATACAATATCAGCTACACGCTCTGCACTGATAGCAAACTTTAGCAATCAAGGAGAGATAAAAAGGTCTGGAGCATTTAATCACGTACTTCAAAGTAGGCTTAAGAACATATATTTCAGAAATTGAGATAAAATATGAATGTTTAATTTATCTTCTTTCTTTTTTACCATGAGTGTTTCTGATTCTGTTGCTAATAACCTCATTGCTTCTGTCAGCCAGCACCTCTTGCGGTTTTTTTTTCTTTCCTGAAGTAACTTTTGTTGAAGAAAGAATCTTATAATTAGCTTTTAGTTTTCCAGAGGATGCAACTGATGTGTAATTTTACTTGGGTAGAGGACACACATAGTTTGAGGTGACTCAATAAATTTCACATAGTTACTGGAAAGGAGGAAATAGATGCAAAAACAACCAGGTCATAAGCGATGACGTGCTGAGGTTCATCTCCAGTAAAGGACCCATTTCTCGAGTAACCTCGGACGATACCTCTGTGTGATGGTGAGAACAATCACACTCTATTGTTTCATTTTTTGGCTGGTTGTGTAGTAACATAAGAAAGAGGTTTCTCTAGTGTGACCTAAGGTAATTGCAGACTTGTTTGGGCAAGGTATATAACCAAATATGAAGCACCACCTTGCCAAATATTTGCCCTTTTCTCTTGTGGACATTGTTAATTGGATTCTGGTGTTAAGGACATGTACAAACAGAACTCAAAACATGTCTCTGCCCTTTCTCATAAAATCACAGGTTAATTCTTGCCCTGAAGTCACAAGCGAAATATTTAATTTTACTTAGGAGCAATTTTTTGCCCAGAATTAATATACTTGCCCAAATTATATCGGCTAGCCTCCATGTCTGGTGAGACACACGGTGTGGTTGGAGGAAAGCAGCTCTTTATGTCCTTCTTCGGGTCCTTCAGCTAATCTTAAAAGTGGAAGAGTCTAAATGAAGGGCAGCTGTTACAGCATGAAATACAATTTTTGGCAAGACTTAAATTCATATTCTTTTTACAAGTCCTGCTGCAATGCAGTTCTGGTACATGTTGATTATACTCTCAAAGGCCCCTTTCTTTTTCCATACTGTAGCTGTAAAAATGTCAAATTGAGGGTAAGACATGACCTGGTCAGCATATTTCAGAATCCCACAACTCTTTCTCCAGCACAAGGACTGGTAATGGGGAAAGAGAGTGAGAGAGAGATATCTTTTTACTGCAGTGGGGATACAAAGAATGCAAAAGCGTCCCTAGGATTGTTTGCAGGCATCCACTGAAGCAAAACCTTCATTTGCACTTGGGGAGCTTCACAGAGAAGAAACTAAGCCACATGTTTAGGGTGAAATTTCAGAGTGCTTGGTGTGGAGTACCTAATTGTACTGCTGTTAAAATCAACAGTGAAATAAAACTCTGACTGACTGGACAGCACTCACTATAAAGGTGAGGATTTCTGAGAATTGTTTCTTGCCCAAAGTTACTAAAGTTAGAAAGTCTACCTAGTCTACCTAATTTTCTAGGGGATGAATCTTGAGGAGACCCGTTTGATTTCCTTTGTTTAGCTTTTGTCTCTGGTAGTTCCATAAAGTGATCATGATAGAACAATGAAATCAAATCAAAGCAGCAAGGCGTTAGGTGTCTCGGTGGCAAACGGCGCTGACAGCAAAGATGCTAGTTAGTGTAGGAAGCTGTTAGCTTGAGCTGAGAGCCATTAAAGGTTTAAGTGATCTTCCAAACACCATCAGTTACCAGTTTCATGGAAATGAGGGTGCTCATCTACTATTTTGGGTTTTGAAATTTTGGGACTTGCCAGAGCAGAATCTCTACAGTACTGATTAGCATGTTGAATCACTTGATCAGATGTGTGCATCAGCTAAAATTAGGGGAACTTAGGAATCAAAGGAAAGGAAATTACCTCTTATATCCTGTACTTTCTTTGGTGTTCAGAACTAACTGATTGGAAAATAAGAGGAAATATCCCACACTTACGCAGTGTACATCTTTTTCACTGCTTCCACAGGACAGAGGAGTAAGTCAGGCTTAGCACTATGTCCTGCTAGTTACTGAGAAGCAAGATCCTTGTGAAGAGCTGAGGGTTGTGCCTTCTAGGTCACCACTGTGGCTGAAGATGACCAGGATTAAAGGTTTCTCTTCATGGGGAGAATACCAGAACATCTGAAAATTTATTACTGTTTAACATTACCATTTAATATCCAGCCTGTGGCCAGTGTAAAGTACTCACGGTAAGATACTTTCTTACACATTAGCAGTCATAGTTCAGATAAACAAACATCAGTATCTTGAGCGACTTCAGGAGCTGGACCATGTAAGAGATGTCAGTCTAAAGGTCAGCCTTATGAACTTCAAATTCAAGCACAATTTTAAAAATAGAAGGCTCAGTAATTTTAACGGTGCGCCCATATATTCCCTCTGAACAGCAGGGTTGCTATTCCGGCATATGAGTATTGCTAAGTGACCCCCTGCTGTGTTTTGGGTCTGTGCAAGCCGGCTTTTCAGTATATAGGCTTCCTTCCTAACACTGCCTCAGTATGCTTTCCAAAGGAGACAGCACACTTCGTAACAGCTAGAAGTTACCTGTAAGGTGTTATGTCTTAGCCTTTCTTTTTTCCCATATTTTTTTTGCCATTTTTCTTTTTCTCTTGCTCTTCTCCTGGCAGTAGAATGCACAGGCTCCTGAGAGAATTCCCCCTGGCTACAGTTCATTTACAGCTGATTTTAGAAACAGCGAGAGAAAAACACTTTGAATCAGAGTATTACTCTGCTACCCACCTGGCTGAAAGAAGGAAGTGCATAAATCCAGATATTAAAATAAATAGAGAAAGAACCAGCTGTTTTATGGAAACTCTAGAACCTTAAAACCTTTGTTTGTTCTGTATTTTAATCAATTACCTGAACCTGTTCTCACTTTTCTAGCAAATGGCTGCAAAGAGAAATGCAAACAGACAAAAGGGAACAGCAAAGAGGATTTGAAAAATGCATACAGTTATGACGGAGCGTGAAGAGTTCAGACAGAGAAAATCCTTCCCTTTTGCATTCTCTATTTAAAATGAATTGCTGCAGATGCTGCACTATGTAACTAGCGGCTTACCTATTGCTAGCTGCAGGGTATTTTGCGAGAAGTGTGAAGCTGGTAGGTTAGGTTACTTATTTTGCTCTGTTGCAATAATGATGCGTGGGGCATCCCTGTCTTGTATCGTGTTTGATTTCCATGAGAGACCAATGGCAGTGGAAGAACAGAAAAGTGTGGCTTGATAAATCTGGAAAGAGCTGTTTTCTCTAGTCCCCTTCAGAGAACGTGTGGTCTTTGTAGCCGTTGGAATTCTGCCTGATTAGAAGAAAAAGGCAAATAATTTGACACAACAAAGCAGTGCACAACTTCAGCTTGCTAGCAGTGCCTTAGTAGCTTGCCTGTCTTTCCAGAATATGACAAGTGCCTGAGGAAAGGCAAACAACTCGTATTGTGAGAGAGAAGGAAGGAGTATTAAGTGCTGTTGATTTCGGAGAGGGGGAAAAGGCGCCTTTGCGCAGCAAATGAAAATAGAAATGCAAATCAGCTCCAAATACTTAACATATCTGATAAACAATTGTATAAAAATAGAAAACGGAGACAATAAAGATCTTCAGACATTCCGTATTCACACTCGCTGTCTGTGTAGCCTCCCGTAGCTGAGGAGTGCACCTGTGTACATCGCCGAACAGGAGCAAGTATTCTTACAGGTCAGACCTTTCTGTGGCACGTACAAACATCAGTTCCCAAATATCCACATTTGTAGTCACTCTAATGATTAAAATTATATAATGGCAACTGAAATTACATGCAGAGGGTCAAATACTGCTCAGCGTTGCCTGAAGCACCAGAAAAAAAGGTATAATGGAGAATTAAGGAACTGGGAGGAAAAGGCAGAAGAACAGTCTAAGCATACTGTGTTTTTCAGCGTTGTCAGTCTGCACAGACCACGTTTGAGCTGATTGTGCCTGATCTACTTAATGGTTGTTTTCTGAAAGCTATATTGCAGCTATTGCACAGTTTAGAAAAACATCTTCTTACACTGTCACCTCCACAGATAGCTACTGCAGAGAACTTTATATAATAATGTCACTTTTAAAGAAGCATGACAATATCAAAGAATACTGAATCCACTGGGCCTTGGGTGGATCACACCTTTTTAAGAATTCTTTTTAAAGGCTTTCTAAGAAGGGATTCACTGCTTAAGCATGAAAGATCCCTACTTCAGTGTCTGTCAACCCATAGGTCAGTTACTTGAATTTTTACAGTATTTGTTTTCTGTCATGGTGTTTCTCTTGAGTAAATTTTTGAAAATGCAAATTTTTGAAATTGTAGGGACCTTATTTTCTGCATTCTTTCAGAATACTTGTTAAAAACAGAAGCAGTAATTTGTAGTGTGATTTGAATTTCTGTTTCCAGAGAAGGGCATTGCAAGTGTAACTTCTGCTCAGCCTGTTGTGCAAACAGGCACCATAACAACACATCTGTACCTCTCCAACATCGGTCTATCTAAGGGAGAAAAAAATAATTCTAAAGACAAATCTTAAAATAAACTTTAGCATGAGATCAGATCCTTTTAAACATTTTTGATTTGCAGGGATATGTTATTCATGATCACACAGCTCTTCAGCCTTCTTGAAGTCCAGTAGTTGAATGTGACCTGATGACAATGAATTCCCCAGGTGTGTGGCAGCTGCAAAATAAAAATAATTGTTAGGATCTCAGATCAGCCTTCTAATTTATTATCATTAGGTAAATTAGGGTGATTTCACTTGAGAAGATACAATCCAAACTCTCCCTAACTCAGTAGGATGTCTATGGGATTATTCCCAATGTGGGAAAAATACCTATTAAATGCCAAATTTACTGTTTTTTCCCTTTAATAAATTGTGGTTTATAACTCCTTATACCTTTGGGGCTTAATCCTCTCATCAATCAGCAAATCAAGTAATGGCATTAAATATTATTAAGACAGATAAAAACAGATGATTGTTTTTTCTTTCCAACAGCAGAATTCTAGAACAGAAATGATTTAGCTACTGTTAGCACTGCTTCCCTGTTACAGGCTTTAGAGATGAGGTATATACTTACACTCTTCTTTCTTCATTGACTTACTGATTTGTTCCCCCAGCCAACCTGAGCAAGGTGTTCAAGACCGTCTTCAACGAATTATGCTGTTGTGTCCAGTGGTTACCTAGTGTTTGCAAAAGCTCTTGATACCTTGCCTTTTAGTTTACACAGTGGAGCTATGGTATTTCTGCAGAAACAGCAGCTCTCTGGATCTGAGGGAAAATGCAGAAAAAAAATAATGAGGAATTGGTGGTGTAGTCGGGCAGTAGACTCAGAGGCAATAAATCAATGTTCTGTTTTTTTCATGTCAAGTTTAATCCTTGAAATTTTGGTGAAAAATCAAAATCTATTTCCTTCTCTCTGAACACAGGCACAGTAATCCTGAAGTGCTTCTATCATGCCTGGAAGCTGTTGTGAAATGCTCCATCCATGCTCATTGCTCCCTCTAGCCTCTCTGTGCAAACTACTGCCTTGAATTCCCAGCTAGTTTCCCTAACACCTCCCACAGTGCACTAATTTTCTTCTTATTGAAAGGCACTACATGAATGGATATCCTGATATCCTCATTTTTTATGGTGTAAAACAATAGCTTTATGAAAATCCTCATTTTCAAGGGATGTGACATGGTTTGAGAGGTTTTTTTTCCTCTCAGAAACCTCATTCTTCCCCTTTTTCTTCTGACAGCCTATTTATCTCACCTTAGCTAAATCATCTATATAGATATAATTCATATTCCAGTTACCAGTAGGGTGGTTTTTGATGTTTTACTAGTGTAGGTGAGAATTAAGTAAATCCATATTCTTATCAACTGAAATTTTCATTTATTACAGTCTGTTGTGTTGTATTGCATTCTCTATATAGTCAAGAATATAAAGCCAGCACTTTTTCTCTAAAAGGTTCATATTATTGTAATGCAGTTTTCATTCTCACGTATTATGTCTTTTTTTCCCCTCAATCTAATTCCAACATGCCTCGCATATGAACTGTCCCAATTATAACGAATCTCCAGCAAATAGCTAACTGATGAGCTTACTTGATGCTTTTAATTAAGGAGGACGAGTCACCTCCAGGATGTCTCTTTGTCAGTCTATAGGAAGAGTGCTACAGATTTCTTCCAAAAATGTTCATAGCAAAGTGGAGGAGAAGAGATATATGACAGGTAACTGCTGGGTTTGGATGTCTGCAGAGAAAATACACTCCAGATAACCACAGTGCATTTGCATACAATCTCTTTAAGTTGAAAGGACAAAAGTCGCGATAAATATGTCATTGCAGAATGAAAATAGTAGCTTTTTCCACCAACTTGTTTATACTAATTTGTGTTGGTTATTGAACTTTAAGATACTCCCTGCAGATGATACCTGCATACTTTATTTGCATAGCTAAACAAAAAGGCAGATCTCCTATTACTTTCTGATGGTAGGTGGTACCTGCTAGGAAACAGATCTACAGACAAGAATCTCAGTGTACCTAAGAACAGCCCTTGACGTCTACTGAAGGATGTCTGGGTTGAACTAAAGAAGCCTGTAAATTTGTCAGTTAGCTTACTACCGTGACCTACGTATTTGATATTAATTTTGAGCTATACACAAAAAAGTTTACTAGGAATTTTCCATTTTGTAAGGTAGTCAAGGTTATTTTTCAGCATGACAACTTGTACTCTCCATGGACATGTCTTCAAAGTAGATGGTTGTTTTTCCTTAATTCAGCCACTTATAACTCCTCGTGGCATATGCTTCTCCGATTATTTGTAATGCTTTCATGAGAGGTATCAGAGACAGGTAAAAAACCTAGGACACTGTTTACTAGTGGCTTGAATTAGTGAAATTTGTCAAAATTGTGGCACTTGGTATTGGTTTGCAAATTGTTCTATCTTTATAGTAGTAATGCAAACATTTACTAAAAACAGCATTTTCCATTTTGCAAGTTGGAAGCTAAGGAACAGCGAGGCAAGGGGATGAGCTTCATTTTTAATAGCACAGTCTGTCACACCTTGCTAATGAATCCGAGAGAAGCCATACACCAGGAATATACCAAGAATAAAATAAATTTTCAGACGGGGGGTGGGTGTGTGTGTTTGTTTGTGTGTGTGCTCTTCTTTCTCTCTCTCATCTAGCTATCTGAGGGATTACAAAGGCTTCTGTAAATGTCAGAAGTTTATGTTGTAGTGTTTAGCACTCTGTAAAGCCCTGCACAGCTTCTGCGTTCACGTGGTATGTACTTACTATGCAAAATCAGTCAGAAATTTCCTACATGAAATAGCAGCAGTTCTCCCAGGTAAAAATAAATAAATTGATGCCACTTTAGATGTTCATCAAGGCTGCTGGGTTTTTTTCGTTATTTAGACATTATTTTGCTTCTATTAGTTCTGATAGCAGCTTTTCCAGTTGAAGTAATATGGCTTGTGAAGTTAAAATCAATTACAATAGAGTATCCCTTATGGATATCCTAGAAGAGATAGCCTGTACATGCGCCGCAGGTCTCATTTCTAACTTTGAAGACTGTAATCTGAATTCAGTTCATGTAGCCATTAAGAATTAACACAAGTTATTAAATCTTGCTGGTTGTGTTTATAAAATGTCAGTCAAGTAGCAGCTGATGCCGAGAGTTGTGTTAACACGATAAACTCAGGGTACAGTGAGGTATTTTCAGGGATGTTTATTTTGGAAACCTGGGGAAAAATGGAAAAGCTGTATGACCTTGGAGACACCAGTTTCTTGATGGAATGTTAGGAGTGTCAGAGACATATAGGTCCTTTTATATATATATATATATGTATCTACACACATGTGTGTGTGTTTTTTGAAGTTTCTGCTTTGTTAAAGCTACCTGTCAATCTGCGCTGAAAGAAGTGATTCTGAGTTCTTATGAACAGCTTTTCTGTAATCATGGTGGCCCAAATTGATTTAAGGCTTCATGTGTCAGAATCAGCATGGAACCTGCGCCCATGGTGGTGTTTTGCGTGAGGCAAAAATGAGTGCATTGCAAGAAACATTGGTGTTGCTGCGTGAGGTATCAGTGCTAGGAGGGGGCTCTGGAGCAGGGACATAAGTTAGACCAGGGAAAAAGAGCGTGGGTGAGGCATTTCGCCTGTGCAGGAGGATGGGGAAAACCCCACTGCCCAAACCAGTAATTCACACACTCTCATGGTTAAGGCACAGATTGTTCAGGGACTGCAGCATTAGAATGTTGAGAGGTCTTTTTCTTCCTGAAAATCAGGGAATCTTAAAGCACCAATTTATTTACAGAAGTACAGTGGAAGTATACTCTCTCCCCGCGTGCCCCACCACCACCCCCCGGTTTCTTTGGCTTTGCTCTTGGGAGTAAAATTGTGAGATTCTTCAAATCTCGGAGGATTTAATTTATTCTGAGCAGGTTGTGTAGATCAAAAATTGGGATCAAAAAGTTTGTTCGGGGATTGTTTTTTTTTTTTTCCTTTCTAAAAATGCTTTATATTTTTTCATGCTGCAATTTATTAAAATATAATTTTGGCTTAATATAGTGTAACTATATTTGCTTTAAAATTACATTTATCTTATATGACTCATATCTTGTGTGGGTATAATGTACATTACACAGTATGTTGAAAATAATTGTCTTTAGATTCTGATCAGCTTTTTGAGTGAAATGGAGAATTGGTGAATTCACAGCTCCGGCAGTTCCCCAGCATTCACTCTGGAAGTCAGCACTGATTCTTTTGTTCATACATTCCTTTTAGCGAAGCAAGACATTGTTAGCGGCACGTAATATCCACAAGCAAAAAGAAATCTCAAATTGAAATTTTTACCCTCCACTAGTATCTTGCTGTCTTCACTGAAAACAGTACATTACCAAAGTGCAGCACAATGTCGTTTAAAAGGTAAACAAAGATAAAAGTATCATACTGTACTGGTTTAAGGACATACAAAAGTAACAAAATAAAGGGAAGACATTTTTCTTATTATTGCTGCTTCTTTAAGAAAGGTGGTTGTTTTTCTAGAGTGGAAAAATGTCAGCTTTAAGCAGTATCCCCAGAAGCATTGGTCCAGTGTATTGCATATTTGGAGAGTCAGTGCAGTTCAGGCACAACAAATTGTAAAGGTTCGTATAAAGCTATGCAGTCCCAAAAGAGCCTCATTTGGCACTTTTGCCTTGAGAAGTCCATGGAGGCAATAGACTCGTAGAAATTTAAGGTGTTTACAAACCGTATGCCAGCTACTACAGCACTTTCCCGAAAATGCTGCTTACTCCATTTGGGTAACTTTTCCATACTTAACTGTGACAGGGTAGTCTGCTGCTGCCATACATCACATTAACAAATGAGGGAGGAAAAAAAATATCTTTCTCTGCCTTTCTTCTCCTTTGTTTATCTGCTTTATGCAACAACATTTTTGCTAAAACCTTGTTTGCTTTCCTCACATAAAAAAATAATCCCAAACCCAAACCTGGGTTTCCTTAGTGGTTAACTAGACAAGACTACTTGCCTTGATTTACTCTAGAAGGGTGAAGTGGCTACTGGGGTAAATAACACGAATTTGAGAAATTTCAGAAAGAAATTTGTTCACACTGCTGTAGTGCTCAGGATGTGACCGCTTAAGCTTCCTTTTCGTTTTCAGGAGGAATATTATGCCTGTAGCTTTTGTTTTGTAAAAGCTGGACTCCTTGCCCATCTAGTTCTATAACATGAACTGAAATCTTACCCCCTGAAAAAAAAACCTTGTCTCTTGTTTCCAAAAAGTACTGCACTGCTTCCTAGCAATTTTTTCATCACTAGTGAAGAAGCACTGGAGAGCTGTCTACAACCCAGGTATTCGACTGCTTAGGAAAAAGTGCCTTTTTTTGGATGTGCCACAGTGAAGGTATATGTGATAGACATACACCTCTGGCTAACACCCTCAATACAGCTAGTGAGGATGTGGCATGACATGTTTTAATAGTACCTCAGTATGCATCAGAGTACCTATTTTATGTCTTTGGAGAATTTACAAGGTGGGTGTAAATTTGTAAACGCATATGAAAGCTGAGGCTGCTGTGTCTTCATTGCCAGTCTTACTTATGTTAACAAGATTATGCTAAAAGAAAGTTGAGACAGATGTTCTGATTCCTTCATCATTCTGCTGTGCAGATGAACTTTTTCTGTCTGACTGAATATGATGGAGCTATTTCATTTTGTTTAAAAAAATAAAAGGGGGTGGGGTGTGAAAGAAGTCCCAGAATCAGAGAAAAGCCTTCCAGCCTGATGTTTAGGTAATAGTTCTCTAATGAATGTGTAGTTATTTATAATATGTGGAACAGTTTCTACAGCAGATAGTGGGAGCTTTAAAAAAAATAAATCAAACATGCTTACTCCAGAATGCCTCTTCTGGCAAGGTTTATGGCAATCATCAAAGGAAATAGAACATGTAGGTTTGAATTCTTGAATTCTCTCGGATAGCAGATAGAGGCAGGAATGAAACCTGAATCTCAGAAATTTGGGGTAATTGCAGTGAGCACTGGACTGCGTATTTGTTAAATGGTGGTGGTATCACACCATTCTTGGTAAATCTGTCCTTCATAATCATCTGTTATGTAAAAATATTTGTGTTGGAATTTGTAAATATCTTCTGCATGACCAACACTGTGTTTTTCCTGCAAATACTGGATTTATTAGGGAATGTGCAGCTCTAGTTTCAGTATCATATGAGTTTGATTTCCTGGCGACCAACAGTCATTTGAAATACTTGTTGGGTACTAACTTTTTTGTGTATACGTGCTTGACTATATAAATAAATGTATTTTTTACAGAAAACACACCATTTTCAAATATTTATCAGTCAGTTTATATGTAATTAATATGCTTTCCATTTGATGGAGGCTCACAGAAATGTAAAATGATCGTAGTTAATTGTCTTTGAAGCTTTGACACTAACTTAAAACCAAAGTCTCTTGTTTGTATGAAAGTCATAGTTCTTTCAATGATACTATGGTATAAATTGGCTTTCCGCGATGACTTTACTAATCATAGTAGAAAATCTAATAGAATTCGTAGTCTGATTTTACATAAGCTCTGGTCAGACAGAGTCAGATAAATTTGCATAACAAAATCCTACTACATTAGATGAGGAAGAAGATGATGATGATGATGATCATTATCTGTGTTGCATCAATCAGTGCTCTGTTTCACTTTCCTCAGGTTGCAGTGAGCCTTTTCCCTTTATGGCAAATTTTATATGTACTTCTACTTTCCTTTTGTGTACGTGCTAAGAATGGATGTTTAAAGGCAAGCTGACTTTCATCTCCATAATTAACACTTGCATGAAGCATAAAATGTGAAAATTAGAAATGAGGATGCAACTGAGGGGGGAAGCTGAACCTGCCTGATCTTTCCTGGTTTGAAACCGCTTGACAGATCAACCCTTTGAGATTCAAGTCCTATTTAGTGAAATGTCAGTCGGAAGCTGCTGAGTGGGAGGGACGTCGTCACTCACTCCTCAGAGACAGCTAATCATATCATGGCGAGGAGGAAGAACTGTTTAATTCCTGCAGACTTCGGTTTTCAGAGAGTCTTGTGAATTGCTCTTTGTAAATTTGTTCTGCCAGGGCTAGAGGTAAGCGGGGCGTAGGTACACAGTCTCAAACAAAAGCTTCCAAACAGCTCTCCAGCAGCTGTTCTCAAGCATAAGGGCCCCAGTATTTACTCCCTGTTTCTACCCCACAGCTTCTTTTTTACACCAAGGAAAAGAGGCAAATAGCTGGAGTGATGCTAGGTAGAGTAAAAAACGGTTTTTTGATATCGTGAGTGTGTTTCAGTGTTTGCCTGTGTTTCCTGTCTGGACCATAGAATAAAACTGCAGAATTGGAAGCCAGATACGCTTTTGAATAGGGAGCTTAATAACAGTTTTGTAGCACTCAGGTTATAAATAACGTAAGACTGGGTAGCAAGGTAAGCAATCCGGAGTTGAGTTGTCTGAGGTAACAATGCCTGAGTTTTAAAAAAGGGTTCTTAAATACGTACAAACTTGGTGCAACAAAGCTTTAAAGAACATTGCTGCCAGAAAAGAACAGAAGTCATCGCTCCATCTTAGGTTCTAGGCGTCCTGGTGCAAACTTGGGAAAGTAAGAAGTGTCATTTCCAGTCTCCTAGGCTAAGTAAACCCTTGCTGCATTTCAGCATGAGACCTGCATGTTGGGTAATTTTTGCTGCTCCTGTCGGAGACAGCTGTGGCCGATGCTGGCAGGTTCTCGGGCAGCCTGTAGCAGGTACTTGCCACAGAGACCAGATGCTGCTTACCTAGTCTGGAGTAGGACCTGACAACCTCCAAATGAAATGCTGCTGGTCGAGGTCTGTCAGTAATGTCACCACTCTCTGGGACTGTAGAGTCCAATGCAAGGCTTTAAGTCATCGCTTTGCATTTGGCATTTGTAGCTAAGATACCATGGAGGTATGGAAAGCTGAGTGGCAAGCGGTAGCCATGCGAATGAAGCAGCAGAATTTAACTGACAAACCTGTAGGCACTTTTAGGACTAGAGGGACTTTTCCGAGAACTGCACTTTTTTCCTCAGGCTCTCCTTTTCTATCTATTGTCCCCTTTCAAGCTTTCCAGTCCTGGCATGGATCTTGACTAAGTTCCTATGTTAAGAACTGGTATACGTTGAGAAAGCAAGTTCAGAACTGCAGCAGAGAAAGACAAAAATGATTAGGGAAAAAAGCAAACTGATTTTCTTCAAGAAAACACAAAAGCTGTGGAGCTGACCCTAAATACAGCCTGAGACTCTCTAGGTAGATAAATAATTTTGGCTATATATATAAAGCTGCACAAGAGAAACGGCGTAGACATACCAGTAGAGTCTGTTAGCTGAGCTGAATGTCATACTGTACTGCATCTGGTCCAGGGGTGAGCTCTGGTGTCCCTGCAAGGCGTTGCTCTTGGAAACTTAAATCTACTGTTAGTTAAATTCCTCTGTCCTCTGTTTCCATCCCTACCATATTTGCTTTACAGCGGAGGACTGGCCAGAGGGGACTGTAGTTTTACCAGTGGTCTCTTGATTATGGTGCGCCTCGAGAGTAATAAACAGAAAATGTTTAACTGGCATGCTGTATATTGATAAGAGATTAGCAAAATTAAACATACTTATCTTTGTGATGGCAGTATATTAATTAAAATGGTGTATAGCCTTGATAAGTGTATATTAAAGGCAATTTTTTTCTATTATATCTGAGTTCATTGCTTTCATTGTCCATTGTATGCATGTGAAAGGGTTAAAATACAGTGCTTTAGAATAATTTGTTGGATTGGAAAGCCAACAATTGTGATAAAAATTTAATTTATTATCATTGTTTTCTTTAGAAATATATTTTAATACCCTTGATTAAGATGTATCTCATAATGTCTAATTGATGTATAAAAAGTAGAATAGATTTGTGGGGGCTGAGTCCCTTGATGAGAAAGAAGTACAGGGAACAGATGACAGAAATGTTGTATGTGGGTAATAAGTGAATATGAAACTCCCACACATCTGTGGTAACAAAGAAACAATATCATAAACAAAAGAGTACACTTTAAAGGAAATAATTTTAAACTATTTTTACTGCCATTGCAATTTACTTTTAATGTAATTAGTATCAGCCAGATAGAATTTAATGTCAACACGTGAACATGTATGAATTTATCCAGATACACAGGAATGCGTAGATAATATATTTAGTACACGAGCACAGTTAACAGAACGATGTCATCATGCAGAGTTGTTCACACTGTATAATTACCTTATGACAAACACATACATTGGGATTATAAAGAATCTTCAATCAAAGAACTATGCCATTCTGCACAGTATATAATTTTAAATAGAAGTGTTCCAGCTGTTGCCAGTACTGCTGTCAAATTTGTATCTAATCACACTCCCAGCAGTAGAAACCCTGATTTAATGCTGCTTCTCTGGTCTGAATTTTTAAGAGTCCAGGTTTTAATCCCCATTATTTTTGCTAGGCTGCACAAGACCAGCTCTTTAGAAGTGTTAAAGCACCTAAAAATGTGAGATTGACCCACCCAGTGATGTTTCCAAAACAACTTTACTGTTATCTGCCCTTTCCAGTGCCTAAATTACTTTTAAAAGTGTCTAGTATTGATCATCTCAGGAGTAAAACATAAAAAAAGCCTGTATGAGCAAAAAAATAGGGGATGACAGTTCCTGGAGAATTATTTTCCCTTTTGTTATCCTTCCAAAAATTGAGGTTTTGGAACTCTGGGTTCAGAAACAGGGACAGAGATTGACCCAGTGGTGAGAGCGTTCACCAGGCACATAAAAGGTCAAGGTTGATCTTCAATATTACAGCTGCTTATGTGAAAGGAAAGATAGTCAAGGCTAAAACTCTCCAACAACTTCACAGCTGACGACAAGAGAGTCTGAAATCCAGTAGTCTTACCTGCTTTGTTCATAAATCTTGTTCTCCATCATCTAAATCCTTGAATGATGGGCTAGTGTGACGTATATTAGAAGAAATACAGACAGCTGCCCACCTGTCTCAAAACTGGTATAAATCAGCCTAGAGACATATATATGTGAGAGAGAGAGAGTGAGTGTGTGTGTGCGTGTGTGTACATACAAAATTATGTATATATTCAGTTTGGTACTGATAGCTCTGCTAAAAAAAAGTCAGAAATTTCCAGCCTGCTCTTCCCGGCTTTCTGACAAGCGCCAGACTAATATAAAATGAATGACATGTACCATTGGGACTTCTGATTTTTAGTTTGCCTTTGCCTTTAAGATTCAGCTAATGCCAATTAGTGTTCCATATTTAATATAAAAGAATCTGTGTTTAGAGGCTGTCAATCTTCTCCTTCTCAGCTCATTAAGAATAACATAGTAAATATGTTCTAATACTTTTCAAGATGTCCTCCAGCAGAATTAGGGATATTGTTGCAGTTTTTTCAGAGACTAAACATGAAATACATGTAAAACCAATTGAGAATGAAGAGGAACAAAGAACTGGACTGATGACTTAATGTATTTATATACCACAAAGAGGGAGGAAAATGTCTAAACATTTAAAAATGTTAGTGATTCTTGACAGCTCACCTTTTCAACCCATATTTATGATCGAAAAATACTTTTGATTGGCCCATCTAAGTAAAAAAAGAATGTTTTGACAGGTGGGTTTGAAAAAAGCAGGTAAGTTGTCCTTCAGTTCTCAGCCACCCTCTAAGACGACGAAAGACATTTTATAGAGAGCACCAAAAGATTCAAAGAATAATTGGTGGCTCATCAGTATTGTTCAGCACAAAGCTGCAAATAAGCCTCCTTCTGAAGAGCAGATGGGCTATTAAATAGGCTTATAGTTTTGTGCTGCCAGATTCATATGACTGAGTTCTGAAAATAAATCCCCTGGGTTTAGATGAAGTCCCTAAAGGAGGGCCATGAGGATACCTTCCCTGCCTTGCTGCCCTGCCTTCATGTTACTTTGTAATGACCAGAACCTGGAAACTGCTGAAGTGGGAACTGGTTTTTTAAAACAGGCTTTGCATACTGAAGTTCATTTAACTGTAATCTGGTGGGATCTGCTGTCAGGAATTCAGGTCAGGTTCCAGGACTCTGAGGACAAACAGCAAGTAGCCTCTCTGAAAGCACTGCTGCTTTAATTTTGACAAGCATGTACTGAAAAGAAGCAAGAAACATGGGGAAACTGTGCAGCCTGAAATGTCCTACTGAAAAAGGAGTGTTTCCAGAAAAATGCAAGGACACAAGAAGTGCAGTTCATCTCAAGAGAGTTCTTCAGGTGAAACTGAGGCTGAGTCTCTTACGGCCAGCTCTAACCACCTACGATTTGGCTCTTTTCTGTTGTCAATGAAAATAGGCATCTCTGAAAAGCAATTCTTTTAAGAGAAGGAGGTAAATCTATCCCTCTATCTACCTACCCCGAGCAACATCATACCTTCCCTAGAAATAAGGACAAATTCAGAATGGTTTCAGTCAAGACTATTCCAATTGGTTTTTTTGAAGTCCTTAGTTCCATCATGCATTAAGCTCCTCTGGGACTACTCCACACATCAAAGGCTGGCTATGGATGAAGTTCATTTCAGGTGAACGCTGAAATTTTTATAGAAGAAAATGAAAATCTAGTGAGTTTAATTGACTTTGTTTCAGCTTTATTACCAAATTTACCACCCTAAATCTTTACTTAGTCTCTTGGAAAATATGTCTATTTCTTTCCTATGGTAAATTCTATAATTACATTTACAAACTTCTCATGAAGCCCCGAGATTCATCTCAGGTGAACAAAAATATTTGTACTCTATTTTGAAGTTTTATTAATTCACAAATTTAAAATTACCTGTGTCCTGTTTTATGTGTGCACACAAATACAGAGCCAGTATTCTGCATTGCCAACACATTGAAATCTGTGTTTTGTATTATATGCTGACCCAATTAATGGATGTGCTGAACTTCTCTTCCACCGAAGATGATGAAGATAACAAACCCCCAAACTATTAAAAAAAAAAAAAAAGATGGTAGTCAGGTTTCAGGTTACTTTATCAGAATTTTCAGAATAGGACCATTTTTTAAATGCTTGTGTTACTTCCCATTTGTTATGTACCTTTTGGTCATCTGAGTGAACAACAGCTACTTTCAAAATTCATTCAAATATTATAAACCAAAGTTTTCAAAATGCATTTAAATGTTCTAACACAATTTTGCCTGACTTACCACTACACTGTTAGAGATTGTTTTGTCTTTATGACTGAGGACACACATCGATTTCAGATTATTTAGTTAATGTTTCTTCCTGGCACCTGGAAGAGGAAAAAAAGACCATTGAGGGTATTTTTGTTTGGTTTGGTTTTTCCTTCCATCTACAATGATTCCCAAGAGCAGTCCCTGCTGCCTGCAATTGCTGATACTTCACATGTCCAAAATCTACCAAGTCCCCAGCCTTGAGCCGAATGCCGGTTCCAGTGCTCACCCGAGCCTGCTGCAGGTGTTTGCCCTGCACAAATCTGTTTAAACAACAGGAAAAATAGTTTCTGAACCTTGGTGTATTAGCAGTACTGGTCCAGAAGCATGGCATTTGTTTATATTTATTGTGTTTTGGGATCTACTGCAAAAGGTTTGCATGACTATGTTATTTAAAATAGGTAATTTTGCTGCGATAAAACTGTGTTGTGTAGATGCAGAATTGTGCATAGTGCACATCTGTGCTTCCTGATATGTGGGGGTTTGTTATTTTTTCAGCGTAGGAGTGTGTGTGCGTGCATGTATGCAATATGTATATTTTTAATACACATATATGTATGTATATAACAGCTGTACTCCTTTATTTTACTCTAGCAGCCTTCACCTCGATAGTTTTGCTGGGTTTGTTTCCACTAAGTATTCTTGGTGTGGTGATCTGGTGCTGGATTAGGTTTCTGTTAATAGTTTAGTGAAGCTGAAGAAGGAAGGAGATGAGGGACTGAGCAACTTCTTTCTAAATTGGTATCCTAATTTCTTTTCTCAGTAGAAGCTTTGTTGTCCTTCAGCAACAGACACCTTCCTTTATGCTGCCTTTTGCCTCATCATTTGGGTGAGAAAGTTGTAAGATAATGTTTATTTGCAAGCTCAAATTGTTTTTATTGATGCAAGTGCATTTCTAGGCAACTCTTGCAGCGCCTAAACATGCAGCCTTTCAAACTAAAGTTTTTTTCTGAGAGTTTTAAAATCTCTTCTCCAAAATGCTTAGGTACTGAACAAGATGGAGTGGTGTAACTCTGTAATGGGCTTCCTGCAAGGATAAATGTGGTCTGGCTTTGTTGCTTCTCTTCTGTATCTTTCAATATCATAATCTTTTATTGATTTTATTGGTGTGGAATGATTTTTAGGTTTGGACTTCGCATTTTCTTGATAAAACCAATATTGTAAGTTCATGAGGGTTTTTTTAGTCCTAATTTTAGAAATGTTAAGGGTGAAAGTAGGGCAGAAAGGTAGCTGGCCTGATAGCTAGAACATGTAAATAAAAAAATAAAAACTGTCAGGCTGAACAATGTAATATGGTACACTGTCTCATATAACCTATATGACAAACTTCGTGATGTGCAATATGGAATCATATCTTCTGTGGCAAGCAGAGGTACATCCTACAGATTTTAGCCTAGGAATCTATTCCAGTTGCTAGTTTAGTTTGAATCTGCAACACTTAAAGCGTTACGCTAGCATGCAGGCCCCATGTCTTTAATATTCTTCTAACACAAATACTGGTCTGCCCATTTCTCCTTAGTGCTCTTTGCTCCCTTGTTAAATAATGAAACCATCTACAAGCTAATCACGTGTGGTTGGTTTTTTTTTTTTCCTTTTGGAGAACATCTCCCTTATTCCTTTTCAGAATCCGGGTGTACTGCTAGCAGTTCAGTTGCCTGTGTGTCTTCTAGCACTCACTTGTTTGGGATTATTGGTTTATATGGAGCCAGAATGTACCCATAGTGCTGGAGGATAAGTATGTTATGAAAATGAAGATCAGCCACATCTTTCCTCCCTTAAAAGGATCTGCAAGACCTTGATGCTCGCCAATTGAACCCTGTAGCATGCTGTAATGACTTGAGCAGACAAAGCGAGTGAACAGATTTGTGAGCCTTTTGTCAGAGGAGCCCCCAAATGTGCTGGCGTAGGAAGTGATCATGTTCTAAATTAACCAAGCCAGGCACCGATGACAGGGGAAAACAGAACACTTGGTCTAGAAAAAAGAGAAGAGGATTTAGATTTATTTTTTATTATAATTAAAAAAAAATAAGCAAAGAAGAAATGTGTATAGTTTGGGCTTCCTTTCTGGAAGTTAACAGCACTTATCTTTTCCTTTGTTTTGCTGGCACCTCATGAGGCTGTAAATGTGATATATTGGAGCTGACCTAGAATATTGTCTGCTATTGAGTTGTGGGTTTATCCAGTCCAGGTAATTATTTTTTTAAAACATTTCTGACAGAATAGTTCTGAATTGCAAATAAAAACAAACAGATATGTAGAGATCGTCTATTATAAAAATCCGATCTGTATTCCTAAATCTGAATGGTTTCAGCTCTTCAGCCCTAATGCAACAACACTAAAGTCTATTAAACGTGAGCAGCAAGTAATAGGAAATAGGAAATGACAAAAATATGTAGAAGACTTAACGTTGTTCTGGATCAAGATGCAGTTCACGTTGCTTGATCACAGTTGTGAATCTGTCTACATGACTTTAAGTTATCAAGTATAGGCAGTGATTTGCTGGTTGGTTTTGTTGATAAGAATGAAGGGAAGTTACTCTGTGGTGAAGGTTTAACAACATAATTTCCATAAGGTTTATGTCCACACATGTTTTTGGATGAATACCCCACAGAGGTGCTTGCATATGGTAATTCTTAAGAAATTTGGCAGTTTATAGTTAAGACAATTACTAGTTATGATCCCTACTGTATTGTTAAAGCTGATGGCTAAAATTTCTATCACAGGATCAATGTTCTGGAGTGTATCAGTAGATAAGGGTAGTTTAAATAGGGAATTTGCAAAGTAATATGTTTTTTGAGTTATATGTTTCAATAGTAAGAAGTAAAATGTTTGAAAAGTAAGCAGAAAGCATTTTGAGAAAAGTACAGTTAACTTTCTGAGAGGGTTCAGCATTGCTTGTTAGGAACTACAGGGAAGAATTCAGAACAGGTAGCGAAACATTTCAACCCCCACCATAATCTATTAATGTTTTCTCTTGAGTTTATTCCAGATAATGTATTGGGAAGTTGTTGTGCATTCAAACATCCATAATACCCATGTGCATACAGAGAATATGTTAATTTTGGGTTGTGCTCTGAAGAACTAAAATAGTCTCTTGTCTGGAGATATTCATTAAAATGCTTGCATTCCCTAGTTTTATACATATATGGACAGAGACGTGAAGTACAAGGCGAGCATGGAGCTAGACTCAAATCTATTCTGAATGAAGTCAACTTTAAAAATGTATTTTGTTAAATAAAACACATATAACGTCACATCATTTGAAAAAATACACAAACACTCTCTTCTACTTATGCCCAGCAACCACTAATTCCTCTGGTGTAATTTAGTTGTATAGACTAGTAACAAGTGTCTCCTTTGTCAGCTGTTCAAACCATAGATGTTAAATGTTAGTAAACGTGTTAGAAATTTGGAATTTTAGTAAATGTATGATGAAGTGTAGTTTGGGTCGTCGTCCCCCCCCTCCCCTACCCCCCCCCCAAAAAAAAAAGTAATTATAACAAAACAGAGGTTATCTGTTCCTCGGTACTTGCAATTTGACTGCATTTACAGGAACAGGTGAAGGTAACTAAACACTTGTTTTAATAACAAGGAGAAGACAATTTAACACATACAGCTCCAAAGCACCGCAGGTAGCGTTAGGTGCAGGGGATGCCTGTGACTTGGCACAGCAATGCCTGAGAGTGAAACGGCGGCTGCATGACCGTGAATCTGATTTTACCATTTAGGTACAACGCGTTCCAAACACTGAAGTCAGAAAGTGTTTCTATTTCTCCAGCACGCAGAAGGACGGACAGAATGGAAGTGGCTAACACACAGCATTGCATTTGAGGACGTGGTGATTCCAGATGTGTGTATGGTGTCTATGTAAATGTGCGAATAAAATATTTCAGGAATTAAAAAAAAAAAAATTATACTTTCATCAGTACTTTTTAAAACTTGTTTTTATGTTGCGAAATCTATTTGGTTTCAAGCCATTGTTTAAATAATTAGTAATTTTCTATGTTTTTTAAAGAAATACAGTATTTTCTAAGAAGTTCTAAGTGCTTATTGAGGGCACAATTTCAATAATGAGTAAATAAGAAATTATTACCATGTTAACTGCCTACTGCTGCAAAAAAATCTGAAAAGTTGTCCAACAGCATGTAGGTCAAGGGCATAGAAATGTACTTGAGTGTATGGTATGATCCATAATATCTTGTGGGGGGGTAATTATATGGAGATTTCAATGTTCTACATAAATGTTTTACTTGGTAATTCACAAGTCTTTTTTTTTTTTTTTTTCCTTCCCTCGTGCTTTAAGGAGTTATAAAACAATATTAATTTACTGTAAAGTATTGCCACAGTTTGGTGTTAATTGGCACCCCCTCTTATTATTTGCCTCTGTCTTTGCTAATGAGGCAACCATGTAAGAACAAGGGCTTACCTAGTAGATCTTTATCTCATCACCCACAGCTGCCTCCTACACAGGTTCCCCAGTCGTTACTAATAATTCAAACAACTAATAAATATTAAAGAAGCAAAACAAAAGCAGTACTGGGCGGGATTTTACTACAGCATAGGGAATTGGTTGTTCAGACCTGTAGGCAACTGAAATCCTTTAGATGTCTCAGGGAAAGAGTGAATACTTTGCTGCTTCCCAGTGCATAAAATGCCATAACAACAGTCCAGCTGGTCTGCCTGGGACCCCGACACGAATATTTTCTTTTATCAGCACAGATAGAATAAGTCCCTATATTAGCTTTTTCTTAAGCTCGTAGTAAAATCTTTTTACTTTTCTTTATTAATCTACTAAAGCACAGATCCGTTACGTTTATATGCCAAGCGTAGAGAAAGAAATGTCCTTAAATGCTGTTGAAATTTCGGTGTTTAAACCTTTGAAGTTTGACTGGCAAAAGGAGCTCTGGCTCGGCCACGCATGCAGGCGGTGGGGCTGCTGTGTGTGAGGGGACGCTCGGACCCTGGTGCCTGTCACGCAGACACTTTCCTCCCTCCCTGCCTCCCTCTCCGGCAGTTGTGGGAGAGGACAGAGGAGAAGAAACACAGGTTTTCTGTCCTCTCTATCACACATCCTAAAGGAGCGGTTTCTACCTTTCTCTAGACAGAGCAACCATCCTCTTCCCTGGCCACCCATGGAAACAGTGGGCTGCCATTCAGAGCCAGACTGCCCTTCTTCCATTGCTGCTTATTTTGCCTTTCAGTCTTCCTTTGTTTCATGCATGGAGATTGGTGATGAGTGCTGTCCCTCAGGGGTCCGCGTCAGGACCAGTAGTTTTAATGTCTTCATCAGTGACATAGATGGTGGGATTCAGTGCACTCTCAGCAAGTTTGCGGATGACACCAAGCTGAGCGTCACCCTGAGGTGACACCTGAGTGACAGGATGCCATTCAGAGGGACCTGGAGAAGCTCAAGAGGTGGACCCATGTGAACCTTGTGAGGTTCAGCAAGGCTAAGTGCAAGGTCCTGACCTGGGTTGAGGCAACCCCTGGTATCAATGCTGGCTGGGGGATGAAGGGATAGAGAGCAGTCCTGAGGAGAAGGACTTGGGGGTACTGGTGGAGGAAAAGCTGGACATGAGCCGGTAATGTGCACTCACAGCCCAGAAAGCCAACCATATCTCAGGCTGCATCACAAGAAGGTCAAGGGAGGTGATTCTGCCCCTCTGCTCTGGTGAGACCCCCCCATCCCAGAGTACTGCATCCAGCTCCGGAGCCCTCGGCACAGGAAAGACATGGGCCTGTTGCAGTGGGTCCATGGGACGGCCACAGAAATGATCAGAGGGCTGGAGCACCCCTCCTATGAGGAATGGCTGAGAGAGTTGGGGTTGTTCAGCCTGGAGAAGAGAAGCCTCTGGGGAGACCTTACTGCAGCCTTTCAGTACTTAAAGGGGTCTTGTAAGAAAGATGGGGACAGACTTTTCAATAGGGCCTGTAGCAACAGGACAAGGAGTAATGGTTTTAAACTAAAAGTGGGTAGATTCAGGCTAAATGTAAGGAAGAAAATCTTTTACATTGGAGATGGTGAAACACTGGAACAGGTTGCCCGGAGAGGTGGTAGGTGCCCCATCCCTGGGAACGTTCAAGGTCAGGTTGGATGGGGATTTGACCAACCTGATCTAGTTGAAGATGTCCCTGCTCATTGCAGGTGGGTTGGGCTAGGTGGTCTTTCAAAGTCCCTTCCAACTCAAACCATTCTGTGATTCTCCTGTGGAGCAGGAGAACCACATTAGCTATTTTAGAGAAAGAGGTGTTACTTATCATTAAGAAAATTCCTCAATTTTCTCAATTTGAAAAAAATTGTCTACATGTTTGGAAGGTCTGATATTACTCGGTCTTCCTGCCCTAAGACCTGTAAGGTTGCAAGGTGTACTATTCCATACACAACCCTTTCTCTCTCTCAGTCAACAGTGCCAGAATTCTCACCCTTCACTCCTTTGAAAAGTAAATAAAAGCTTAGTAATGTTTTAAAAAATAAGTACAATAAATACTAAGTTAAAGGGAAAAATACTGAAAAGCAAAAGCAAAAAAATGTCCCTTTGGAGTGCTAATGTGGTTTGCATTCAAAGAGGAAGTAATTTTTGATTAACAAGGAGGTAATGTTTCCCCACAAGGGTGGGTCGTAGATGATGAATAAATAATGTAATCAAATATTAAATTAACTTTATTTAAAAACCTTATTTGCATGTTACTTTGTAAAAAGCTTATTGATGTAGTATTTTGTTTACTGTTATTGTTCTGAGGCAATTTTGTAATAAATAGGAAAAGGGAGTAGTAATAGCATTCAGTCTTCCAACACAAATGCATATGTATTGATTATTTCTTTTTCTAACAAATTCGTGAGCTTTTCCACCTTTCTGCACCAGAATTCTTTCAGGAACAATTTTTCTTATCGTAATTGAATATTTCTGAGAGGACAGCGTCACAGAAAATTTTTCTGCTTTTCTATAGAGAAATTTTCTTTCTCGCTTTGAACCACACCAAAGAGAAGCAATAACATCCAGTTCCTGAGACAGTTAGGCCAGGAGAGAGGGTCGTGCCATGCCAAAGGAGAGGAGTGGCCGAAGGACACAGGCTGCACTTACCTTGTCTAGTGCAGTGCTCCTCTGAGATTTTGATTAATTACAGCAGCCCATTGACAGGGCCAATGCTGAGGCAAAGGATCAGTGAGATATAAATGGCCCTGCTCTCTGCTGCGCTCCCGCAGACAGTATTTAGCCTTGAGGCTTTGCATTTAGAGAACAGGAATTTAGTGTATTTTGGTAATACAGTCTCATTTTTGCCTGACCGCCTGTGAAACTGGTGCATTCTGTAACAGGTTTCCAGCCGAAAGGGAAGAGGGGTTTTGTATTTCTGTTCTGCTTCTCAGTGTGCAGCATGGTAATGTCATGGCATTCTTCTGTGATTTAACTTTTTAACATTTCACTATGTTTTAAAACTGCATAACTTCAGAGAGTATGTCTCCTTAGGACTATATTTCATGGTCCTGTGTGATACCAGGAAGGGTTCATTGATAAAACTTGAGAAGATTTAAAATGATGCTTCTCCAAAGGAGCTCATTGTTTCTGATTAACATAAATTGATTTGATGGAAGCGTTTCTCTAGCTCACTGCTGGGTCAGTTGTGTAGTAAATTAAAGACTGAGGTTGCAGGCCCAACAATAACTGAATTTATTTACTAGCCTGTGTTTCTCTTTATGAAGATGAGCGATGGTTTCCATTACAACCTGTTTGTGTAGCAATATAGCACACCTGCTTTGCAGAAGACAATATCGTAAAGTATTCACTTGGATTGTCTTGTCTCTCATTGCAGAGGTCATTGTATCCCGTGCTGTATAAATATAAGCAAAAGAGCCAGAGCATATAATAAATCTGGTTTAAATAAAGCAATTAAAACTGGTAGTCATGGCAGACATGTTATAGAGCAAAGTATCACCTGAAATTTTGTGGAAATACTGAACAATTTTAAATGATTGATAAATCTGAAACTGTGGCAGATATAATAACCACATCTCACTACTTAGAGATATTCAAAGCCTTTTATGCTCACAGAAAGCCAGGTCTGAATTGCACCGCAGAGATCAGTGAACTCTCTGATACTATACTACACGGTGGAAAACTGAAAGAGATGGTATTAAGATTTTAAAATGGGAGGCTTATGTAACTCATACAAGGAATAAAATGCTAAGCAGTGGAATAAATTTGTGGAATAGTACTTTTTTTTTTTTTAAATGGTAATATTTGATGTGATTTATTTGGAATTGCTGCTGAAGCGATGGTGATGTGTGATACCTGAAAGATAACAGGACTGACATGGTTCTGAAGGTATTGGTGAAACACTTGGTCCCATTAGATGCATCTGTATAGATGAAGAAAACATATTTTTGTTAGGTGATATTTGTGATGCCCTTATTTCAAACATGAGGATTTCTGCCTTGCAGATAGGAGGTAAATACTGTCCCACTTTTCATGGCCAGTGTCATGGCCAATGACAAGTGCGAGGTAGACGTATGTTTTCTTGTCTTTGCATGTTCTGTGAGCTAACACTTAACTCTGCAGAGCCCATGCTTACCTCTGGCTTGGTACTAATAAGCAAGCTACAGAAGAACAGCTATAGTACAAGGATACCATTTCAGGATGCTGAAAAAGGGATATGAAAGGGGTATGTCTGAAAGTAAAAGCCCCACGCATGGGCCTGAGAGCCAACAGATTACTCTGTATCTAGAGGAACTGTAGAGGGTTAATTAACATTGATAATATACGGTTGTGGGCTCGCTTCTGGGGTGGTGGGCTGGCTGATGTGGATAATGTACAGCTGTGGCTTGTTTCTGCTAAGTAGCTAAATAGCACTGAGGAGCCTGGAAGAGAGAGTGAGAGCTGGGTGAGGAGATGAG
The DNA here is from genome assembly GCA_035590275.1 of Ibycter americanus. NCBI lineage: Eukaryota > Metazoa > Chordata > Aves > Falconiformes > Falconidae > Ibycter > Ibycter americanus. The sequence goes on from JAVJGI010000001.1 coordinate 9,526,058, forward strand.
ACTGGATGAAGAAGAGCCCAGGGATGTAGGAGAGACAAGGAGAAGCCCCAGGAGAAGCTGAGAGAAGAAGGGGGCCTGGATGAGGAGAGACTGGCTGGAGGAGAAGCCAGGAACCCGGACGCAGCAGAGGCAAGAAGCAGGGTGGACTGGCCTGAAGAGGATGAAGAAACAGCACGGACAGTAGATGAACTTTTGGAACCTTGCGTGGGAAACCTTGTTGCAGCTGGCTATTTTTATAGTGCTGCAACACTCTGTATGTGGGTGAAACTTATCTGAAGACTACTTTGCTCCTGCAAAAATCAGGTGCTGCTGGGTATCAAAAATTGGGAACTGACTTAATGGGGCAAGTAAGGGAAGAGCACTGAGAAAATGGAACAGCCTGTCCCAGAGAGGGGCTGACAAGCAGAAGTTGGGAGCACTCCCAGGACTTCAGTATTTCATATTATGGGGAAACATCCATTAATAGCTTTGGGATCTAAAACAGACTGTAGTTACCAACAGGTATTTTGCAATATGTGGTCCATGTACCCCCAGTGATAACAGCTGCATCTAGTGATGCAGGCGTATTGTCATGGAAACAGGAATGGTTGCAGACTACTTGATTTATAGAAATTATAGCTTTAATAAAGCATTTCTTGCTCTTTCAAGTTCTGATTTAATTAGAAAGAAAAGTGATCTGTACAGTGTAGATGCTATCTCCAGCAGTTATTGGAGATGTATATTAATGCAGCTGTTGGCTTGTTTCATCTTGCACTGTCTGTGTTTTGAGTGCCAGGTAGATACTAATCTACCTGCCTAATCAACTGAAGTATTTCCATAATGGTAAACAAAATGTCATCATATGGTCTGTGATTATATAATGCGAAAATATATGGGCAACCTGTCCAGAAGCATGGCCACGATTGTGTTAGAAGGAATCTAGAAAGGAAACTACTTCAAACTGTGGCTGAACACAATTTGCACTCTGTCATTAAAATGATTGTGGCTATAAGGTGATTGTTGCAAACTAACTTACTTTCAAAAGGTTTTGTTGTTTTTTTTTATATAGGTACAGCCATACTGTAAATAGGGCGTTGAATCCTCTATGCTTCTCTGAAGCAATTTCTCAACCCTAATATGTATATTTGAAGAGTATGACGACGTGTATTGCTGTACCTTCCCTCTCTTTCTTACAGAGATACAAAGGGTGACAAGGTCAGAAATTCTGGCTGTGATAGCATCTAAAAATAAATAAAAAACCTTGTAGCACAAGTTCTGTCTGATGGCCTTAACATCTGTTGCACTAATTTGTAAGCCAAAGTGCCAGTAGTTTGCTGCAGAAGTCAAGAGGAAGAGTACGTACAAAACCAGCAGTGTTTATACACACAGAAAGGAATGATACATATGTACATACGAAAATAAAACACAGTTGTAAATGGCGATATCTAATTTGAAAATATTTGTTTATCTCAATGCAAGGTGCATAGCTCAATTTTAGAAATCATTTTAATAAAAGAAATAAATTAGACCCTAGAGACTATCTGACTTTTCTATGTCTCTGCTTAGAAGGATAAACATTTTAGAAATTCCCAAATTTGCCAGCTGCTGTGTTTTGAGGTTCACCAAGTACTGCCATTCCCTTCTTTCTCCCTTGTTCAATATGTTGTGAATGTTTTAAGGCAGAAATTGCTGTTAAACTGATCCTAAATAATACACACTTTGCTATCATTTGAGAAAAAAACATATCTCCTCTCAAGTGCCGTCAATGAGGATGGTTAGAATAAATCTAAGAATCAACTGTTGCAGGTAATGAAAGGAAGAATTACTGCCATAGGCTTAAGTGTGAGACCTTTGCAAATAATTGCTGAGAAAAGCATGTTCTTACTGAGTGTTTACACCCTCTCTAAGTAACTGTTGCCTCCTACAATTAATCGTGTTTACTATGAAGCCCAGATCAATCTTCTTCATGTCATATATACACAGTATAGCTATGTTTCTATCATGCTTAGGAGCTAGCTTAATAAACAGTATGTATATATAAATATGTCCCACAAGTTATTAATCTCAAATGCATACTACAGATCTGGGTTTTTTTAGTGCGAACTAGGAAGATGAAAGTTAGTATTGATGATAGGTCAAGCAATATAACTGCATTTTTAAATTTCCCCACTGAGTGTGTGCACTTACTACTTGGCCCGATGCTTCTGAAATATGTATAGTAAACGTGAGCGCATCTGTGCTGCATAAGTGGCCTTTATAGCCCAGCTAGAAAGACTATCAAGTTTAGTCACATCCCTTCCCTTTACAGTGATATGGATGGAAAGAGTAATGATGGCTGTGGCCAGAGTAGATGAGCAGAAATGCTTGGGAACAGTTTTGTTGACTTTCCTGGTAATCAGATTAAATGACAGATGGAAAAATCATCTGCAAGGCTTTGCAGATGGAAGTGCAACTGTCTTGACATCAGGGCCACAACTCCCATGGATGAAGTTTCGCTCGAGGGGGCTCAAGTGGCTGAAGGAATACTGTTCCAGCAGTTTGAATATGGTGTAACATCCAGGTGCATGGACTGATGGTGCCGTATTTCAAAAGAGCCACTGACTCAGTAAATAGGTTGCTTCCTCCAGACATGGTAGACTTCAAGCCATCTCTTCACCTGATTAGAAGCAAGTTTAGATTTGAGCTTAGGTTTTCTAGCATCCTAACAATATAAATATATGCTTGTTCTTTCTTTCTGGCTGATATTTTTGCAAGTATGTCCTCAAGTTTTCATCTTCATTAGGAATCAATAGTTGGGAAAGGTGAAACACTTTGATTTGGATATAGACATGACAATATGATTTACCCTTTTACATTTGGATTTCCCTGATTTTGCTCCTAATTAAGTACACAATTGTTACAGGTGCTAATTAGTATAAAATAGTTCCTGTTGCATGGCTATGCAGCATTAACATGCCTTTTAAATGTTTTCAGTAGGAAGAAAAACCTTTCAAATGCTTCAAAATATTTCACATCTTTGTTTTAGAGAAGACTAAAGCCAACAATAAAGAGGAAAACTGTAGATTAAATGTTTCAGACGTGGAAGAGAAGAACAGAATTATCGCAGGGTGTGTCGAGAGTTAGCATGTCCTTCCGCTTGAGCTGACTGACAAGAACTGCTACAAGTAACAAACTACTCAAGTGTATAAAAATGGAAACAGAAGAAGGAATCTGAAATGATTGCATTTGATGACAATGTGCTTTAGTGGAAGGACTCAGAAAAGGTCTCAGGAACAAACTGACTGTCGATTTGTTTGTTAAACTTGTAATATATAGTTCAGATATGGCTGAAAGTCACATTCTTGAGCTTATGACAAGCTTGGTGAGAAAGAACTACTTTCAGTACTAAGTAGTGAAGATGCTTCTGTGCTTACTTGGACTGGTTGGTTGTTTACTACCCATTGTCATTTCTGCAAGCAATATTGTATGAGTCCAATACTCTCTGACTAGATTTTTCTAGATATCCCACACATGGAGGCTATCATATGTATTTAATATCACATTTACTTATTTGAAGAAATTTGGTTTAGCAGAGTGATGCAAAATATACTGAAAATGCCATACAAATGTCAGTTTTGCTTAGCAAAATACAACAATTGGAATACACAACAGTTCAATCGGAATACCAAAGTGATCCCCATTACTGGTCTCTGTAATATGCCCACAGTCATGACGCTGTGTCCCCCCAGTCGATGGGAAGGAAGACGTGGGTTTAAGCAGCTCAAGCCCATTGCTTACTGCAGAATTTTTTTGTAGTTGTTTAGTTTTATACTCTTGAGCTGAGCTGTGCAAACCCACACCTCTGGCTAACTCAGGAATACAGTCACATTCTTATTGAACTCTGCAAGAAACATTTACACCACCAGCTGACCCATTCCACCCTTGATAGCTGTTTGCCTAAAACAGAGGGCAGTCTCTGGTCCCCTTTAGCATCGAGATCAAGTCAGCTTCCTTTGCCAGAGGGGTGGTCAGTCACACCCGGCGTATTCCCAGACCTTCAGGGGCTCATACCCTTGCCTGTCTCCTCTGAGCCTTCTTCCATTGTGGGGGTTTATGGGGCAGTCACAAATGTGCGGGCTGCTTTGCGAAGCACTGGCCGCTGTTTAGGCTGCTTTTAAAGAATAGTGAAGACCCCAGTGTCCAAATAAAAATACTCTCTTCTTAATTTTTGAGCTTATCATCTTGAACATCGATGATGTTAAAGATGCATATCACCTGTTGATGTCTCAGCATACATACACACACAGGTAATGTATATTACATCATTGTTTTAGATTAATTTCTCAATTTGTTCATAAATAAGTATGAGAAGCATGCAGTCTGGGCTGAAAGAATACAACCTAAACCAGTTGTGCTCACTGGTGTTTGCCAACAGAAACTAGGGAAGTTTTTTTGTCAAGTCTCCATCCCATATTTATTTCAAGACAAACCTTGTGCTTTCAGTTCTTAATATGCCTCATTTCAGTCACCATAGTCTTGCATTTGCCAAAGGAACTGCTAGAGGACAAAGCAGTGGTTAAACAGTTGTCTTTGTTACCTGGAACACATGACTTTGAATCTCCTACAAAGACTTGTTATAGAATAGAAAATCTGCTTTCAGAACCCTTGTAGCAGTCACATCCCATTTCTTTGTACTTGGTGGGTGTGTATGGATTCTCCATCTCTCTCTTTTTCTCTGGCTCAGGCAAAAGACATTTAGTGCTTCATTCTAGGTAGCAAATTTACACATTACTAGAAGCATGCAAACATGTCGTCATTACCCTGTATTGTTCTGTGTTGTTTTTCTGGTCTAACATAAATATACTTCTAGAAAACCTTTCCATTTTACAATGCATTGCGCAAGGGTTTGTCCATGACAGGAGGAAAGATTGTCAGCCCACCTAATAATGATACTAGCACTGACATTCCATGTCTAAAGGAGAGTATTTGGAATGATGTCATGAAGCCTGTAAGAAGGAATGGTTGGAGTTGCCTACCAAATACAGGTATAGATATCCCTGCCTGAACGCAGGAATGTGTTCAGGCATTGCTGCATTTGTTCTATCCTGGACTGGAACAGAAGATACCTATCGGAGAAAAGACTCCCAGTTCAACAATGTAAAATTTTAATCAAAGCAAAAAACAAGCAGTTAAAATCAAAGAGACCTGAAAACCAGAAAGCTTTGTTTCAGTTTTTGAAGTAATCTTTTGTGTAGTTTTATTCCCTGAAACTGGAAATGATCTGTTCCCATGAAAGTTTTGGTTTTCTTGAATGAAGATTTTTTTACCGAAAAAGGAGCTTATTTCCAGAATATACCTCTAGTACAGGCTTTTAGTATACCTTTAAGCAGTAAATAAATTACAAGTGTACTTCCATGTTTCAGAAATCTCATCTCAAGTACCATTGTAGCACAAATACCTGACTAGGAGGGAACATTTCTGCCGGGAACAATTCTGCCTCAAAAAAAGGACTCTTTTTCAAGAAATTACAGCAGAGAAAAAGAAGTACTGAGTACTTGCCCCACCTTCCTCAGAAATAACATCATGCAACTGACTAGAAAATAAAACTACGCTTAACAATTCTTCCACAACTCATACACTGTTATCTCAGCTGTTTTTTAATAGATATTATAGTATGTCATATTAATGAGGTCAGAGCTCAGACTGATGAAATTCGCGTCTTTTGCTTAATTTATCTGATAATAGTTCAATGCTGTGGTAAGTGACCGAAATCTGTTGAGGACATCTCTCAGGAGTACTGACCCACATATGTGCTGTTAACGATCGACAGTGCGTCCCAGAGCTGTAAGACCCAAACAGAAAGTTTGCTATTCACATAGGCATGTGTACATACAACTAGATTAAATTAATCAGATAAATAGCTAAAAAGAGTATAAGGGAAAATGTTTTAAGAGGGAAATCTATTAAAGAAACTACTAAAAATTACTTGTTTATGACATTGACAAAAGAAGCACAAAATAGGCAACACATCAATATTTGTAGAGAAGTTAGCAAGGTATGTGAATGAAACCTTCCCATTTCTAAATTCAGAGGTGGTGAGACTTTAGAAGAATATAGGTATGATATTACTGATATATTGTTCTGATATGTTCCAAAGCAACCAGATGTCATCTGGAGCACACAATGTGGGAATCAAGATCCTTGAGCTGACGATTTGTGTCTAAATAGCACAATACATGGCTTTGTTATGATCACATTTCATTAAATTTTAATGTAACATTTAAAAACTGGCAACATATCAGAAATTTAGGTACAAAAATCATGTAGTCCTATGAATAAATCAAATAATAGGAACCTCATGGCCAGTGAATCTCAAATGGTAGACTAGATGAAAAATGGCGACAATAAGGCAAATTACTATTAAATGAAATAAATTCTAGGAAAGAAAAAATGAAATTAGGAAATTAGTTTTAAAAGGGTATCTAATAAGTTCAGTTTAATAACCAGCTCTTTTTAAGTAATACTACAGGCTTTTCAGCTTGTCACATCCTAATGTAACTCAGCCTTTTGCATTTTAATCTGCGCTTTGATTCATATTCAGATATTGTAGCCGTCACGATAAGATTAACATAAATGTAAATAGTATCTAAATTCAAGATGGCTTGGAGGATTTTTTTAAATGATGAATATAATGATGTGAATGTTTCTTGCACCAGTGGTTTAGGAAATGAATACTCTTAATTTCTCTTATAATAAAAATCTCTTCAGTCTGTGTTTAGACAGACTATCCTGAGCTTCGTATGCCTGGATACAACAGCAGTGTTTTTCCTAAAGTTTACATAGAGCAGATGTGGTATGATTCAGCTTGTAAATGACATGAGTTTATAAATCAAGAAAAATAAAGTCAATGCAGAACTGTAACCTAGTCTGAAGAATGCTTTAAATTATCCTGGCATATTTTCAATAAACTGTGTCTACCAAGTCTGAGCTGTAATTGGCACTTAAGAAACATGCACAATGTGCTATCTCTCCATGTATTAGGAGAGACCAAAGAGATACTAGGTCATTATGTAAAAATTGGTAATTAAGAGTAAGCGATTTTCCAGTTAATTTACATCTTCATTATATATTGAATATTATTTAGTTTTCTGTGTCCTTTTTGTGTCTCATAAACTTGACCCAAGGGATCCTGCACTGTTAAAAGACATATAAATTATAAAATAAGGCATATATTTAACTGACTCATTGAACTTTTGTTGTGACTAATGTTTCTTCAGCAATCATTGCATAAGGGAAAACATTTCTTTTTAAGTAAATAATGTTCATTACCTGTTAGAGCTGCTGTCACTGAAAAAAAATATTAATGTACTGAAACGTCTGCATTCTTTGATGAGCTCTCTGAGGGCATCTTGTAGCTTTAAATTAAACTGATCAAATAGAAAGCGATATACCCTTCAAAATGCTTTAACAGATTTGACTACAAAGAAAAATAAAGACATTCCATGCGGTTATGAGAAACTGATGGCAGACTAAATTTCAAGAAGAAAAGAATTGATTATATTATCAAAACTGAAGTTTTCCTTATGCACTTTATTAATACATAGTCTATTAATGAAATGCCCAGCTTTGCAAAAAGGAAGGACTGTGTCACCTTTACTCACTTCGATGTATTGTGCTTACACCTTTATTCACTTAGATGTGGCATAAATCAACTTTGAAAACTATATGCACTCCAAGATGAGGTATGGTTTCTCTGATAATCTGAGTTTCCCATGGGATTGATGACGTTCCGGTTGAAGCTGATAGGAGACTTTGCCATTGATCTAAATGACAGATGCCTGTATATTTTGCAAATCAATTTCTATGGGCTGCTGATTGGATTTTATTTTGATTTTTGAGGGATTTTCTTTACCTTTCATAGCAGCTTCAAAGGTTTATTCTGTGCGCTCCACTCTGTATCCTTGTTTGAATCATTGCTAGCTGCTGCTTTTAATTAATGTGATGATGAAGTTTTAATATTTTTCACATACCGGTTACTTTGTTTACTAGCAGAATTCAGTCACTTCCAGGCCTGACATTTTGCATGGCATTGTATTTAATGCTGATGAGAGGTGTCAATAAGAAATGATTTAATAAACATCATTTTAATCTTTTCAAGTCCCCTAAATTCTCACAGAGGTGATTTTCAAGCAGGCTTGCAAGGGAGACTTGGTTAAAAAAATACCACAGAAAATTTTCACCTGTACATTTTGGCTTTGTGCATTTTTTTCCCATGTGTAAAGGGAAAAGAGAAAAGTTATTAATTCTCAGTTAACAAATTAATACAGAAAAAACATACAAATTCATGAAACAATTTATTATTGACATGGACTTTATCAGTTATCTACCAGTACTGTTATACATAGACTGCAAGATACAGTGGTACAGTGGGTACACATAGTAAAAATCAGAGCTAGAGCATAAAAACTGTGTTTTCCTTCCTGAATAGGTTTAGCAAAGTTTAATTTTTAAGCAGTACAAATGATTCCAGTTCTCCAGTGGAAGAATGGAAACTATTGTATTAAAAGGCAAACTGGAATGAGACACAAGATTAATTTGAGTGTTTAGTATCTAACGGCACTAAAATTTTCCATTTTTATGTGTTATGTTCCATGGTTTTGAGAAAACATCAAGCAAATACCTTGATCTTTTACAGCAATCTGTATGTTCACTGTCTGTTGCCAGGTATCTGACATAGTTTGATGTTTTCCCATGTAAAGACATGGATTTTTATTATATAGGGATTCTGTGGGATCCATGCAGACAGGTTCATTTGCCTCAGTCTTACAGAGTAATGCATAAAGCATTCTAATTCCTACATCTTTCTTCATAGATATCTAGTTCTTTTTTTTTTTTCTATCTCTGCATTTGTTTGAGTACATAATACATACAATGGATATAAAGCACCATCAGCCTACTAATCAAATAAGACTTTTCATTGCTTAGGTAATTGCTTCCTGAGTGATGATCACAGACCTTCTGACTAGTCCTGCATCCCTCCATCTGCATTACATTTCATTTCTTAGGGAGAATTACATGGTCTGGAGTGTTCTCAAAAGGCCAACTGAAGCTGAGTGAAATTAAGAAAAAGGCATGTTTTAGATCTGAAGTGTGAAATCCAGACCTCATTTGAAGTCAATGACAACATTTCTGCTGAAGACAGTATTTTAAAAAAAAAAAAAAAAAAGCCTTTTGAGAAAAAAATTGTCCTAATAACACTTCCCTTAGATGTAAATTAGCAGAGTTTCAGCTCTTAGATCTCTCTTGAATTCTGTACAAGGAACGACTAAGTTTGTCAGGCAAACAGGTATCAACATTTATAGGGTACTTTAAAAATTAAAACCAGTGCCCCAAATTCTGCTTCCACACTTGTAGTATTTACAAAGCATCCCAAAGGTCAGTTTAAAATTCTTATGGTGTGAATACAGATTTAGTAAGCAGGGAGTTGCTACCTGGCTTAGGTTAAGATTCCAGTGATCTCAGGAAGGAAGTCTTTATCCAACATGTTGTGTTAATTTAGTTTACATATAGAGAAAAGTGGCATAGTGCCTGAATCAGAAAGAATTAGTTTTTCTAATACTCTTAAATGCAGGTGTAAAAGCAAAATGCTTGTCAGAGACTTGCTTTAATAGTGCAATTTCGGAATGGATATAAAAAAACCCCTAACTTTGTATGAAGATACTGCAGTAACCTACAAGAAATCAAAGCAGCTTAGTTGCTTGTATTTAGGTGATTTAGTGTATGGATAATGAATGTATCAGACAAAACCCACTCAAAACAGTAATACCTACAAAGTATAAATTTTACTTACTGCAATTGGTAGATGAGAAGTAGACACATCAAAAAGTAAACCTCTCATTTAAATTCAATGTAAGAGTTAATTAAAGAAAAAGGAGCCTTGTCACTTCTTCATGTCCTTCCCAGAGGTCTTTATTTGCTATCAATCATTTACTTGAAGTATTCAAAATTCTGGTCTGAAGATCAATCTAGTGACACAAATCAACACATTATCACTCCCTTCAGTCTGAACCAAGGTGGATGAGTGTAGGGTAATGAGGAAGGTCTTGCCTGTTAAGTTCAGCACTTACGACTTTACCTGTTGTTCACGTCATGTGGAGGCAGACAGCTTCATTAACAAGGTAATAGACAGAGGCCTAATTAGCCATGTTGCTGAGTATCTTGTGTATGGTTTGCTCACATAAGAACATACAAGATTTCCAGCATACGTGGTTTTCCAGAGCATAGTGTTCAATGAAGGCTGTGTTTAAATGGAGCTATATTTTTCTTTGTTCACATTTAGACTGCCTACAAATTATTTAGAAAGAGATCCTCTTGATTCTTAATATGTGTTAAAAAGATCTTTAAAAGTTGGAAATGATAGATTTTGAGAGTGCCAGAAGTTACAAGGCCATGCTCCTTGCCCAGAAGATTTGAGATTTTACAAACTACAAAGGAGAATGCGTATGTGGAAGTTTCAAAGAATCACTCCTCTGTGTGGCCAAGCATGAGAAAACCTTAAGTCTTTGAGTTTTTTCATAGTAATAACATTTCACTTTATGTAAAAGACAGAGTGTAAAGCACCACAATATTAACTTTGTACAGTAATTTATATCTTTGTCAAGGAATTGCGAAGCAGATGCAAAACTCTGTAGCAAACTTCCTCATCTCCTTAGACCTTTAAACTAAGTTTGGCTGGTTTGAGCATTACATAGCGGAGAGAGCCATGACTCCTCCATGCCGTTTATTCTTCATGACGAGCGCAGGAAAGTAAGATTAGACTCTTGGGATGTTCATCTGACATAGCATAGCATGGAGCAAGCAGCTCCCAGCAGTCTGGAGATCTAATGGATGTAAAACATTAAAAAATAGTCAAGGAATAATATGGCCACCTTACCAATCAGAAATTTAAAATGAGCCAGGAAGGATTGGAAGCTCTAGAAATACAGGGGCTTGAGGTAAAGTATTTTGAGATGTGCTCGTAAATATTGAAGTGTTGTCACAATGTCCTTGCCATGAGTGCACTGAAATTTAAGTAGGTGATTTCTGAAAAAATTAAAAAATAGCAATGCAAAACCTGCAGCTGTGCTGTCTTTGGCTGAAGTATCTGAACTTCCTTTGTTATGACTGCATTGCTTTGATCAGAAGAGATTGATTTTTTTGTTTGTTTATTTGCTAGTTTTCCAATACTTACTGTTAAAAACAGTTTCCTCTTCTTTAAGGAGCAAGGACTGGCAGCATGTATATTGCTATGCAACTGGCATATGCACTAGGAAAAAAAACATAAATCAAATCTGTGATGCACTACTGCATGTCAGATATGCTGTTCAGAGATAAGAGAATCCCATTACAAATGCTGATTTTTCAAAATTATTATAAATCGTGACCAATATTCACTGAATAATAAAAACTCAATAACAGTGTACACCATTTCAATGATACTGCCTCCAGAATTGATGTGATGCTGAGTTACCACCTGGCAGCCCTTCAGAGTAAGATATTTTTAATATCTCAGGTCATGTAAAACTAAACAGGTTAACCTAAAACCCTGTGCACTATCATTTGTACAAACTGCCAATAACCATCACAAGGTAAGCACTTTTCTCCTGTGCTAAGGAATGCCACTAAGAGGATCATTTTTCTTTTCTTCTTGCATGAATCCAATTGTTTCACTCAATGGGGCTTCAATTCAGCTAACAGCATTCTGTGCACTCGAAGATAAGGCATGGCCAGCAGCAGAATGTAACACAGGTCTAATAAGAAACTCTTTAAATTCATGATTCTTACTGTATACCACACCTACTAAATGATCAAATCCACATATATATATATATATACACATATACAAAAATGGCTGCCATCAAGGAATAAAAATAATTTAGACAACTCGAGCATTTTAATACTCCTGTATAATCTGAGAATCTTTCATTCAGATTGTGAATGTGAGAGGTTAGAATCTGCTAAAAAATTGATGTCACAATATTCCCACAAAGTGAATGTAAAGCTTTAGGCCTTCTGAAGTCTCTATACAACATCTCAGAGAGAGAGAAAGACCTTTAAACAAATATGGGGCCTGTCTCTGTTTCATGTATTCATCTATATATTCTACATTTTAATTGTGCATGTTTCATATACCTGCATTCCAATAATTTAAGGAACTTTGTGTAGATATACATTAGGAAATCAAGTGTCTGAATTCAGGTCCCTAAGATATTTGAAACCTTGTAGAAGTGTCCATTTTTGAAGTTGTCATCATATTATGTATTTCTGTCCATCATTTATGATCAGTGTATGCGTAACTATACATACAACCTTGGAAGAAGAGACTGTTTGGAAGAATGCACTTCAGGAATTGTCTTATTGCTAGTAGGGGTTTACTTTTGCCCTGTTCACAAATTTGGTATGTCAATGTTTGGAGAGTGGAGAAGGTGGGAGTGTGATGGGATGCGTGCGTCAGCTGGGTTAGAACTAGGAGCCTGTGCATGGTGGCCAAGGTTATTCCTAACGACCACATGTCCCCATTCCCTCGCCATGGAGATCCCATGTGGTAAGAAATACAAAGGCTTTGGGAACTGCTAGAAGGCAGAGTAGACTCTCAGTCATCCAAGCTGTGAATTCATCATGCCAGGGAGGCAGAAAAACCTCACAACCCTTACTTAAAGCCACTAAAATTATTAGTGAAGACTGCATGTATAGACCATATTGTTTCCAACAATAAGATACCTGCCTTCAGATGCTGGCTGCGGGAGGCCTAGTTAGGTGAAGCTCAGTGTTACGCAAGCCTGCATATCCAGCTCTGGTCCAGATCATGTCATGTCTAATCTAATCTCTTGCCTAAACAAGCGTGGACAGGAGGCTTTCAAGCAGCCTCAGTCTGTAATGGCTGGAGATGAGTCAGGGCTAATGTGCCATGTTAGAGATGAGATGATCCTTACAGAGAGCCACCTGGAAAACTCTCCTGTGCGTGCTTCAACTCATTGGGCTCCAAACAAGCTAACTGTCCCTGGCCCAAAATGATTTTATGAATTTGGGCTGCATTTCCCCATAGCTAATAAACCCTCCTAGGGCACAGTTTACTGGGAACCAGCTGTAAGAGCTCATTGGGTCCGGAGCAGCCAGATACAACAGACCAACTCTGCGCTCAGTCCAGTAAGCCTGTCTAAATCCAAACTCTTTCTGGAAATACTGAAGCTGTTGTCCTGTGCTTCCCAATATGCTATGTTTCAGGGTTTTAATCTTCCACTCCCCCATTACCCTATGCAATTACATACTGCCTAATGCCTGTTATTTTCTGCATGTGGAATGGTGCAAGTTTGACTTCTCAGAAAGACTTTTCCCAGATTAATAGCTGCTCTCATTTATTTCTAATGCACAGGTTTTAAAGTTACAAATCCCTCATTTAGCAATTGCACCTCTGCTATGAAATTTTGCTGTGCATGCTGCAGGGAAAAAAGTCATTAAGAATCTCAACCAAGTTCTCTTGATGCATTTGTTTCTCCTTTTTTTTTTTTTTTTCCTTTATCTGGAGTTGGCTAAGACCTTTGTTTATCAGAATCAGAAATGAAAAGGAGGCTTATAAACTGCCCATTTATATAATGAGCCTGTAATTATGTTGGTATTCAATTTTATAGTCAAATTAGAGACTGAATTTCCTTTATTCAGCACTGAACTTCACTTACACTTTCCCAGCATCTAGAATGAAGAAGTAAAACTCCTAACATGTCATACATTCGTTTAATTGTTTTGTCACCTTGGTTGCTGGTTTTGTGAGAATTCTCACACAAAAACCTCTTTTCTGGTCATTCTGAAATGTTTATGAATTGGGAGGAGAATTGCTCTGAAGATTCAGCTGAGGATTCCTCTTGAATAAATGAATCTCCAGGTGATATAATCCAACGCAGTCTTTTTCTTTCCTTATTGTACCTTCACGTGAAGTAAGACTAACCTTCATGCTAAGTAAAGTTTAGCAGAATCAAATTTTGGGTGCATAAGTGAAAACTGTTTCTCTCTTGAGATCTTGGACTGGATACTTGGACCTCAGCAAAATTTTGAATCAGTTGCAAAATTTTGGATCAATTAGAGGAGGAATATGGCAAAAAGCCATTTCTGTCCTGACTGCACTTCTGTCTGCTGCATGTTTATTACTTCCTCAATAAAAGAGGAAATTTTTGAGCTTGAGAGGAGCTGGTCTCAGTTTTGCATTTATCTCTGCAAATATTGTAGCCCGTTAAAATGATCACAAAATGCTTTCAGGAACTGAAGTGTGACAACTAAAATTATATATGTGAGGTTGCAGTATCTATATTACTTCCTTTCTATTTTCCTTTTTCCTGAAGCTCCAAATGAAAATTGTACCTAATGAGATTAACGTTTAATCACACATTAACTTCCACAGAAAACATCAAAACTGGCAGAGCATGTGCTACTTCACATTAGCTGGATTTACTGGCAGGAGTGGGTTTTTAGGGATAGGGTAAATTCTCCCTGTCTACCCCACTCCATAAGAGCAAACAGCAATGCAGGGGGAGGCAGAGAACTGACGGGAGCTTACTGGCTTCACCAGCATCCTCCTGATCACCCATAAGAGACACGGCTTTTGAGGAGTGCTCTGAATATTAAGTATTGGATTTCCTGTTTGCATTTAAGTTTTGTCACAATGTAATCTTACAGAAGTGAAAACAAGTAGGATCTGATCTCAAGTTTTAATCATACCATTAATCTCATTATTTTTTCCCTCACAACTTCCCAACAACCACCTTTGTAGCATGTGTGATTACCTCCTACAACTTACAGCATTACTGCCACTGGGTTACAGATCTGTCTCCAAAAAAATTACTTAATTTTTGCAGATCTGGCCTGCAGTCAGAAAGTGAAACTGGTTTTGTGAACCATCGTTACATCTTGGTTTTCCTTTCTCAGCTTTCAGTTGTTTTCCACTGCCTCGCCTTGCTTTGCGTCTGCCTTAAAAAGTGCTCAGACAATTTGTAAATACACCAAGTCAAAGTCATGGTAGCAGTTATCTAAGTAAAATGTTCTCTTGCAGCATGAGACCCTGAACTCATTCTCTCGTCACAGTGTTTGGTAACAAAAAAGGAGTTGGATTCTGATTTGCTTTATTTTAAGAGTGTAATATTTTATGACTCTGAGTTGGGCAGAATTCCAGTAAAAAAATAGATATCCCTTATAAAATTCTACAGTAAAAATCCACTTAAAGTTTTATGAATAAATTTGCTTTGACTGTTACTCTAGGTTTTTCTAATAAACCTTACGAGAATGTTCTGAAGAATTTACTAGAAACTGGTAACTTTATGCTTTTTAATGTAGCACAGGGTCCAATAGACACATACTCAGAATTATATGAAATTATGATTTTTAAGGATCTTCTAGAATCAGTATAGATGTATATGAAATTCCTGGGTTTTAATTCTTTCTTGGGTTCATGTCTACTATAATTTGCAGTAGGAATCTCCATCATGGATCATTTTCTTACAGTTCACGATGTAGTCTGAGTTGACTGACATCGAGAAATGAAAGTGAGGTAGCTTATTTAATTCACTCCAGTTTAAGATATCAGAAACTTCTCATGACAGATGATTCAAGTTACTTTAGAATATCTAAATCTGCACTTTCTCCTGTTTCATCTCCTTTCTCTCTGTTTTTCTTTTCTACTACATCCATTTTCTTACTCCATTAGTAACAAGTTCTCGCATACCACTTGGATCTTGAATTGAGTTCAGATGGGTCCATATGCTCTTTTGAATCATGTTGAATGTTGTCCAGAAATCCCAATGAAGCTGAATTCTTATCTTTTTATTTCTTGACAAACTGCATGGCAAAGTTCTGAAGAACTCACTAAAAATCAATAATTCTTGTGGACCTTTTTTTCGGAAAGGAGTAGAAGAAAAAGTTGCCTTTTTAGCTTTCTCACTCAGTGTCCTTCTTAGCACTTTTGTCTAGCTATTGCCTTGGCATAGATGCAGGACTAATATAAACTTTCCCTTACTGAATTCCTCAGCAAAAGATAACTGAAGCATAAGAGTCCTCCTTCAAATAACCTGTCTGTGGCAACATCCCTACCATACTCTCTGTGCTGCCTGCTGCTGCAATGCTAGTCTGACTTGGTTTTACCACGTTATGAGAGTCTTCTGGGCTGGTAAGAGTAGCTGTATGGCTGTATTGAGCTGCATATTAGATTCCCACTATCTCTGATGCACTGCAAATATTGCAAAAATATTCTTGCTTTTGGAACGCCTGACCCTTGGGGAGTAGCTTGCTCAGAAAGGAGACTCAGACTATTTTGAGCCTTGAACAAAGACTGACATTAAAAAAGAAAAAAAAATTTACGTGGGCCACTTACTAGCTTTTGGTTATAATGTTTGTCATGATAAAGCTATTTGGAGTGTTTTCAGGTCCATGGCAAATACCGCAGCTTATTTGTTTCCTTCTTGCTCTCTCTTTAAGGAATTGTGGTTACTGGATGTGTAGATTTCATTTCTGGTAAGAAATCTGATACGTAACCTTGTGTTGGATGAGGATGTTTGCCATTTAACTGCAGATACCACTAAGCCATTCGTATGTAGTTGGTGAAAAAGAGACTTCAAGAAAAAGCATCGCTCCTGTTTCTCTTGCTTGTAACCTTCTCTGTTCACTGAAGAACAACAAATTAATAAAGAGCCAAAATCTCAATAGTTCTGAAAAACTGTGCCTGTAATTTTAACGGCTAATCCTTCTTTTCCTTTTTTTTTTTTTTTCTATAATGGATTTTTAAAGAAATGTCTAGGCAGTTCCCAAGCATGACTTTGATGAAGATAAGAGCCTTTCTTAACTTCAAAGTGTGAGCACAACAATTTCAAAAGACAGTTTCAGTCCAAGCACAGTAATTTTCAAGGTATGCTTGGTAACTGCAGGAATGTATATTCGTCAGCCCCTTTTTACTCCTAGGATGATTTCCTGTTGTTCACATCATTAGGGTGTTGAATTAAGTTTGCTTGTGGATCATAGCTGCAAGAACTGATTTTGAAAACAAAACCTAACTTCTATTTATTCCTCACCAACTTTTGACTTTGTTCTGCTCTTCTCCATCCTTCCCTCCACCTCATTACCTTCTTTCCAGCTGTCCCAGCCCAGACAGCTGGAAGAGCTGCCCCTGAGTGAAGTAGAAACCTAGTGCAGTGGCTTTCACCAAAAAGGTGAAACTGGCTCTCAGAGATCAGTTCCGAAAGGGATCGTATCATCCTCTTCAACAGAATCAGCCATGTTCTGTATTCCTTGCATGAAGACAAGGAGGATTACGGTATGTGGAAATGGAACCCTTAATAGAACAGTTTCGTTGTTGTCATGAAAGAATGATTTTCTATTTTAGAATAGGTTGTGGACGAAGAGTATCAAAATGCTCTGCAATTAATTCATAATCTCTTCTGAGGTTCACCTGGCAATGATTTAGAGGAAGAATAGTTTTTCAATGTAGGTAACACTAGATAGCTAATTTTTTTTTTGTTGATGCGGTCTGGTAAAAGAGCTCTCCTTCATTCCTGAAGAGGTTATTTCAGAGCAACATTTACGTTCGTGGTATTGATTAAATAAACAGATAGTTGCCAGGTACATCTGTGTAATAGTTTGTTAAATAATGGCTGCCGCTCTGTAATTCCCACACAATGCCAAGTGCATATGTGGTCTCTGAAAGAGGGAGAGATGGGCTACTGGAACAAAGCTTCTAGTAATTACAGTGGAAAAGAATGTAATGTAACACAGGCAGGTTTCTGTCCCTCTATTAATGCTTTGCAAAGCCGAGATTTCCCAAGCCTTCTGTGACCAAGATTGCTTCAATCTTAACACGAAGGGTTCAATAAAATTTTACTCAAATCCTGCTGTTTGAGTATTACAAGATGACATAATAACTGTGGAGACAGATTTCAAATTGTCATGTAAATTCCCCCAGCATTAACTTTCAAAGTTTATTATTGCTTTGTAATATTCATTGCTCTTAAGCCTCTTATTTATAGAGGCGGTGTATGTATTTGGAATAACTGTGGTAAATGGAGAGATTAAGGTAATATTTCTTCTACCAAATCGCTTTATTTGAGAGCCAATAAAAAGCTAGGGTTTGTAATTTATTTTGTTATTTATTTACTTGTGTTTGCGTATGTGTGTGTGTGTTTTAATTTCAGTCAGTGCAAGCGTTCACAAGGCAGAATTTACACTTGCCCCAGGCCATAAGGAATCCTTGGAAACTAATCCTGGAAATACATGTAAAATACTACAAAGATTCATGTATGCATCACAAGAAAATAAGATGCCATTGAGAACTTTAAATATTCCCTATCCTTCCTTGCAATTTCACAACAGGATGAACATATTTTTTACAAAGAAACTTATTACATACCCACTCAAAAATAGGATATTCACCATTTTATCGAGTAAATTTCCATAGTGTTAGTAGATAATATGGCAGTTCTGGATTGAACTTGCGAGACATATTTTAAAGTTGAACTTGCAATATTTGTGTCATGTCACCAGTACAAAAATTCTGTTCCTTCTCACAGTTACGAATGATTCTTATTTCGTTGCGTTTCATGCTTATTTATTTCTCTGATTTGCAAAGTGTATTATATCTGTATTTCCTCTGGACCAGCACAGTGTGTGCACTCCAGGAAGTGTGGTGAGAAAAGAGATGGTCTTCTAAGCTATCAGTCATGTCAGAATGGGATACAGCAAGGGCAGATGTGGACTTATTGTAATTATTTTCTAACTCTGTATGTAAATCTTCTGCAAATCTACAATATTTTGTAAAATTCTTTATAATTTTGAAGATATTTTAGAAACATTAAATAGCAATATTTGAATTAAAGAGGCATTTTAATGCTTATTCTTCTGTGAGTTGCAGCTGTCTCTATTAGCTTTTTGATTTATCTAAGGATGCAATAGTTGTGGGTCATGTATGTTTGAAAAGTGTAGTCAGCATGATGTAGGGGACAGCATGGCTTTACTCCATTCAGACAGCAAGTACAATTATATCTACTTTTCCATTGGACAAATATATATACATTTATATATGTATGTGTGTGTGCAGGTGCATTTATGTGCATAGCTGTGACAGAATGATAGCAGGGCAGTGAAAGAAAGCAAAACTCAAAAGGGAATACTAGCTACCTGTTACTTAATTGGTCGTCAGAGAAGCCTGGTGATCTCAAGTAGCAATGCTCAAGTTCACTATACAGGTCTGACACATTCAGCAGATAAGGCAAACATCCCATGCGTTCTTTCTGGAATGGTATAAAATTGGTCAGGTGCCCCTCAGAAAAACTGCTGTCATGACCCTGTAAAATTGCACAGGATAAAGTCACCCTTTTAAGCCAAATGTCCAGTCTTGGGAAATCCTGGATCTGGGAGGGACAAACCCCATATAGACATTTGCCCCATTGTTTTGGGATCCTTCATTGAGAATCTTTCCAGTATTGTCCTGGGGAGATTCCCATTCCAGTTTTCTACTTCTCCCTTCCCTCCTTCCCTCCCTCCCTTCCTCCTTCCCTTTCTTCCTTCCCCTTCCTCTTCCCCTTCTCCTTCCCCTTCCCCTTCCCCTTCCCCTTCCCCTTCCCTTTCCCCGTCCCTTCCCTTTCCCCTTCCCTTTCCCCTTCCCGTTCCCTTTCCCCTTCCCTTCCCTTTCCTTTTCTCCTTCTCTCCTTTGGAAAATGTCAGACATCATCAGAACAGTTTTCCTTTGAATGTGCAATCTTCCAAAAGTACACAGGATTCTGTCAGCTCTGTGCTTGAAAGTATTACTACCTTAAACATATGGTGTCCTGACATGAAAACGGATTTTTTTTTTTTTTTAAATCCGCAGCCTGTAAATGATGCTGTGATGCTATCTTTTGAGTAATGCATGAGAAGGATGCTCTGATGTGCTATTCAAACATAAGTTCATTCTAATCAGAGGCACTAGTGCTCAGGTAATAGATATTTTTATATGGGACAAATGCTGTAACAATGGTTGTATAGATAAAAATGTTCCTACTAGCTGGCCAAGAAAGACAAGAATTCTGATATTTAATAACTATGACAAAGAATCATAAATACCACAAAGCGTGCAGTGTGGTAAGGAAATTAAATAGAAAAGGAATGAGATAAGAAAAAGAACATATTTTCCTGTCAGTTCATATTTACTTAAATTTTTATCTCTGACCTCTCTATAAAGGAAGATTTTTGTACTTCAGTCCCTGAAGAGATATGTTTTACTCTTTGAAATAAGAACAGAAGCGATGAAGCAAACATGAATGCAACTGCTGCAAATGTGACAGCCAGTTGGCCCAACTATGGAAGGACATTTTGCTTCATCTGCTGCACCAGAGTACCAAGCAGCTAAAAGGTGCAATAGGCTCTGGCTAATCCAGATACAGAACACTAGTGATACCTTTCGCACCCTTAAAGAGAGCTGGAGTTGTCATTAATCCATCTTCAGGAAGCCGGGCACAGTCACTCGCCAAAACAGAATGAATTCTGTGATCCGGATATTAAAATGCCCCAATTAAACACAGTGTTATTTTAACACAGCTCATTATGCAAGCTTGTCCCACTTTGAAGTAGTTCATTTCCTGTATAATTTTAAAAATGAATAGGAGTTGAATAATTCTTCCCCAGAAACCAAGAATAAAAAAGAATATTAATAGAAAAAGTCAAGATAATCTGTATTCTGTGGTCACTTTTAGAGTTTTGGATTGATTTAGAAGGACTAGCTTCCTCATGCTTCTGCTTTGCTTCCTGCATTTTCAACCATGCACCATGAATTGTAAGTTCCTTTTTTGTTCAATATAATCAGGCAAACATTTCACTGAATTTCCTGAATATGCAGCTATTACAATGCCTCAAAAATGGGCGATTTGTCAAAAAAAAAAAAAAAAAATAAATAAAAATTCCAGCAAACCATGCAAGGACTCTCAGAACTTTACATTCATAGTAAAAGTTTTGGTCAGCTGTGTTCAGAATCTCTGGGCATCATTTGAAATTTGGAAGCAGTACAGTCTTGGAAGAGTGCTGGCTGCAGGTCAGTTTCAAACTCAGCTTTTTGCAGCACATTTTATTTTTAAAGATCCATTCTGGAAGTATTGGCAATACCTTACACAGTCGTAGAAGAACGAGCTGCTGTTTCAAGAAAGGTTAAGGAAAACTGAAGCGAATGGTAGAGACATCAGCTCAAAGTTTTGTTGCCTTATTTTTCAAACGGTACTTGTGTAAGGCCTCCTCAGGTTTGATGCCCTGGTGAAATTGTTGTTTCACAAAGTCAGGAGGAAGGCCAGCCACAAGTTTTTCTCATTCTTGGTGTCTTACAGAGATACTGGTTAGTAATAGCATACCGTGAGTCTTCCAGAAAATCTATAAAATTATGCTTTTTTTGACCAAGGTGGAAGTACTGTGCATGCTCCCAGTATAACTGCAAAATGGAGTAATACAGGAAATCGGAGGAGCTCTAAAATCGCATGAATATTAGTTAAAACAATTTAATCTTACTAGGTTTCTTTTCCTTCTGAGGGAGTAGTTGGATTAATTCGTATTTTGTCCAGATGCGGATATACCACACACCCTTCCCGAACACCTGCTTCCAGGCAGATGCTGCTGGACTAGGCTATGACATTGATACAGTACATGCCATGGCTGTGTAAGGTCCTGCCTGGTGTACTATGGCTCTCAGGTTATTTCCAGAACCAGGAGGAATCCACTTGGATATCCCCTGATTCTAATATGTGCTCATGAGTTAGGAAGCCCAAATGAAGAGTTCCTTTTTGCTTACCAGCAAGAAATAAAGAACCTGATTTAAGACAGGCATTTTGAAGGGGACCACCTACGTTCAGTCTCCATCTCCATCTTCATATTTAATAATTCTGTGCTTCTGCAATGATTTAGCATAAGAATGTATAGCATTCCTTTCTTCCTTTCATTTCGGATTAACGTATGTCACTGCATTTTAGTTAGCTGTAGCTTGTGGTTTTGCTGTAGAACTCCCTACGTGTGTATGTGTGTGCTTTAATGCTGTTTTCGTTTCTCATCAGTGTAGTGTAGTTTTATGCACTGTATCAACCTCAGTACCTGTGGTCTCTTTTTGCTACAGATCAAAAGGAAGAGAAAAGAATGGAAAATTTATTTTCCATAGTGTTAGTAAAAAGCTTATTTCCCCAGCATAATGGAGTCCAGGTAGCTGGCAGGCAGGCTTTCGAAACGTCAGATCTCCCGAGCTGGTGCACAGTTTCAATTCAATAATTATTCTCATTCCCACTATGCAGCTACTCAGCAGCGAGTGGTGCATCGAGACTGCACCCCATGATTAGAGAATGACATTAAAAAAGAAGGTGAGAGAACTCTTCACCTACACACCAATTTTCTTCCTCGCAGTAAAGACTCCAAGTTCGTGTTGCTGAAAATAAACAATTAGGAAATGAAATTGAAGACCTGTGTGGCCTTGTGATTCCATACCACTCTGGAATAAAAAAATGTAACAATTCAGTGTGATAATCTGCCTGATGCAATGAATGAGGTTTAAAGTCCTTAGTCCATGGCAGTGCTCCAATAAAATTAAAAAACAATGTAAGGATCCTGTGGGCATGCTCCACTGTATTAGTATGCAGTGACATGTACTGACGAGGCATCTATAGCGAGCGCTGTTGGTTTCATTTACAGACCTGCCAATAGCGGCTAGCAATCGCCTATGAAAACCCATTATACACTGGCCCATAAAGCCACACAAAATTTTCATTATGTTTCACTTAAAAAGTGCTTGTTTTGCAGGATAGAGGCCATGTCAATAAAATGGATTGGATGTCACTTAAACCAAGTGACGTGCTAATCTCCTGGAGGCCTTGTGTCCTTAATCTCTACAGGACACAAGTCAGTTTAGAAGCATGAGCTGTTCTCACAGGTAGCAACTATTGAGCTCTTTAATGTAAATTCAAAGGCAAAGCTTATCAGTGTGTTTCAGAAATTGCTTCAGTGTGGCTGCTGTCTATGGGAAAAAAATCCCCACACTTCCCCCAAAATCCCTGGGCAACTTCCAAGCTTTCACTGTGCCTGCAAGCACCTTTTAATTATAAAGAAATTGTTTTTGGTGATATGTGCCCTGTGACCAATTGGATTAGAGGCATTTCTTCTGGCTATTATTAAGCTAACTTGACTGTTGCCCTTGTATAGCTAAGCATGATCAAAATATAAAGTATGGGAGAGCATCTCAATTATGAACCATAGTACAGTGCTCCTGCAGACTAAATTCTTCAGTTCATTAAAAAAAAAAAGCTCCAATGGCTAGTAATACTATAATGAAAGGGCAGAGTAATAGGCGTAGGATCAAGGATACTGTAGCTCATCTGGAGGAGTTACAAAGGCTATTGAAAGATTCAGACTCGGGTTTTTAACATTTCGGTGGGCTGGTCACTATTAGACAATAAGTAGGGCCATTGGTGACCCGTAGGCAATCTGTGACTCCTGAGAATGATCTAAAGATGAAGAACTAAGGTCTCCTTGGAATGGCTGTAATAATCTGCTAAACATTATAAGATACTAAAATACATTTTCTGATGTGTGTCTCTTCCCTGTTTGTATTTATCTGCTCCCTCTGCAAACT
This sequence comes from Ibycter americanus, assembly GCA_035590275.1. NCBI lineage: Eukaryota > Metazoa > Chordata > Aves > Falconiformes > Falconidae > Ibycter > Ibycter americanus. The sequence continues at coordinate 9,549,654 of JAVJGI010000001.1, forward strand.
AATAATTGCTAACACAGTTCACGCATGCTATAAATTAAAGCCAGTTACTTTTCTATGTGTTTGAGCCATAGTGAGTTTTTCACTAGAGAGCCGATCCGTGAATCAAAACCCGTTCTTCAGAGTTTGTAAGTTAAAGTCAAAACCAAGGACCAGAATGCACATCTTTATTTCTGACATTCTGATCTATCTCACTCTGAAATCATGAACTGAAACCAGTCTGAATGGATGGGCTCCATTTATCCTTCCATCGTCATTTATGAGAGCGGTGCAAAATGCAGCCTTTGGCTGCGTGTGACTATATTTGGTGTGAATTAAGTGATAACGGGGAGCCAACTCTTCAAACTATTTTTACTGCTTATACATAGCATGAGGAGGGGAGAAGTGGGACTAAGAAAAGAACTTTTAAGAGATCTGAAATTTGTTCATCACAAAAGGGGGGTCCTGTTTTATAGAAGCAGGAGGTAATCAAAACCAGTAACATCAGAATATGCTTCAGCTAAAATAGTTTATTAGTAAACTATAGTTTTTGAGGTATTAGAAGAAAGTGCCAGGGCTGATCTTCATTCTGTGTGATAGGTCACCACCACATGCTGATTGAGAAGATTTATTGATACTTAAACTGGGCAGTATCACTGCTAGTCTTGCCTCGATACAGCATTTACACCGTGAATATTCACATTACACTGTGAATAATAGCCTTGGTGTGGAGATTTGATCAACTCCTTTGTAGCATTGAAGTTTTTAGGATTTTTACAATGTCCACTTAAAAAAAATTAAAATATCTGTTCAGTTGTTTCCAAATTCTCTTTCTATGGAAGGACAAAAGATGTCAGTCAGATCCCCCCACTCATCACACACAGAACTGGGAGTTTGGGAGGTGGAGCCACTTAACCATCATTGCTCCCATTCCTAAAAACTCAAACCTGTCATCTAATTTCCATCTTGAAATTGAACACAGTAAATTTGTACTCATCTATTTAGACCCTGTTATTTTCCTTCGGTACAAATAAATGATCCTTCCTTCTAGTGTTTTTCTCTTGGGAAATTTGTAGGTCAATTTACCCCCCTCTTTGCCATTTTGCTAGATTAAAAAGCTAAGGGCAGAAAGATTCATGTTTTAAGATGCACTCTGTATTCCTTTGATCACTCCAGTAGTCCTTCCTTCATTAGATCTAACATAATTTTTTTAATTGTAAAGATGGAGCAAAATTGAAAGTTGAAGTCTCGGCAGTGCCTTAAATAGCTGCACTGCCATTTGCCAATTTCTGCTGGAAATACCTTGTGTGGTTGTGTGCCTTTTGCCTGACCACGTTACACAGTATCTAAAAATCAGTGTTATTCAGCATAGCTGAATTTTTCTGTGTTTGTGATGCACTATTACATTTGCATTTTTCTGTGTCATTAGAAAAGGGAATAAAAAATAATTATTGTTAGTAGCCTGTAATATGTAATTTCATCTTACACCTCAATGCCATCCCTTTTCCCCTCCATGATATATACGTGTCTTGCTGTTATTGATTCAGTTCAACATTGCATTATGAGGAAATGCGATTAGTATCCGACATTTTTGTGTGCCAGGGGTAGCTGTAAAATTATTAAATAAGATTGATCCTAAAAGAAAATTTGGAGAACTCAGCTATTGATCTTGTTCCAGTACAGCTGTTGGTTCAGGATGACCTGTCATCATCTGTTCTCTGCTGAGGTCCTTTGGCATTTGATATTTCCTGTACCAATACCCATCTTTTTCAATTGTTAGTACATGTTCTTGTTATATTAAACATTTTACTGAATTTGGAGTAGATTACCTCGTGTCGTGTTTGTTTATAAAAGTTGCTGATCACTTATACTGGACAGTGCATTACAAGCTATCGCGGGTAATTCCATATAGATTAATGCTGAGGTTCTCCTTTCTCTCATTTTCTGTTGTTTTCCATGTCTTTAGTTACTCTTACCTTAAAAACGGCGATCTAAGATTTTCTACATTGTAAACAAAGGAAACAAGAAATCTGATTTTGCCATGAAACCTCATTGAGAGGTTTTTTCTTTTCAATGTCTTTTTAACATAAGATGAGTGAAATGGCACCCTCTGGGTTTTTTCCCTTCATTGTGCTGTAGAAGGAAGACAAGAGTGTAGGACATGGAGGGGAGAGAGTGTGTGTGTGTGTGTGGTGTGTCCTCTTTCCCTCTTGAGTAGTTCATCTCTTACAAAGATTTTATCATGGTCAGGAGAAGGGAGTAGGTCTTACAGTTGCAAATCCCATGCCTTGGTCATAAGACCATCACTGACAGGGGGGTGGCTGTATTTTTGGAACAAGTTCATCCACTTAATCTCTGGCACCAGGTATTAAAATAATTGTACTATTAGCGACATGTTTTACTTAAGTAAAAAGTGTATTCCTTCTCTTGCAGATTATACAGAAAGTGAATAATCCTTGCAGAGGTACAAGTCACAGAGGTTCTTCTCCAATTCGATTAAGTAGGACTTAGTAGTTTTTACTAAGCGTTCCCTTTGATGAGAACAAATAGAGCTCTGCACTTTTTTTAGCCCTATCTCCTTTCTGAGGCTGGTTGATCCATATCACTTCTGGGTATATGACAAAGATAGTGAGAAGTTAATGGCTCTGTGTAACAAGGTGCTCTGTGCCAGAACTGTGCAGCTGTAATGAATTGGCTTAAATATTAGCAGTATAAAGTAATTTAAGATTAAATTTTATAGCTCATATTTTTACAGTGAGCATTTCCCACTGTTATAAGATATATCCATCTCACATTTCACACCATTTAGGACGAACTCTCATTTTCACTGAAATCCCCTCTTCTTGGCCCAAAGAGATGTCATATGTGAGAAGCTAAAAGCAAGGATAAATACATTTAGAAACTTGAACTAGAACTGTCTTCAGCTGAATATATTTTTAATCATCTTATTTGGCAACTGTTAAATTATCCACATCGTATCCTGTTTCTAACATTCTGCTGTTGCAACATGAAACAGTTCTTTCACAAACATCTCAATGTTTCTTCATTCTTTTGGAATATCAGAAAAAATGTATCTTAAAAATGTATCTTAATACCACAGTTTTATACTCTTTGACTTTTACTTCCTTTTGAGGTAGTATGGTAGTAAATAGCAAACAGTAAAGTTGGTCAATATGAACTCAATGAAAAATATACACTGACCATAAATCAGTTTTCGCTATTGTTTTACTGCTTCTCTGATTTGTATTCTCTGAGGCACCCAAGCCGAAATGTCATGTCAATCAAACATACAATTTTATATAATCCCAATTTTTGTATATGTTAGATTGGTTGACAATAAATAATGTGGAATCTGGGTTTTAATGAACGCTTTTTCTAGTGAGAAGATGGGTACAGGAAAGAGTCTTCACCAGCCATGTTTCTCAACTCCCACATTTCCTCTTCAGTTCCATTTCTAACTAAAAAAAACCCAAAACCAACACAAGTGAAGAACTAATCCAGGTTAATATTGGGCCCAAAAAAGTGCTTTCTTCACTGTTGCTAGGACCTACGGATGGTAGTGTTTGGTTGTGTTAGCATGGCAGTGTGAGAATTGGGAAGACCAGTGAGGAGGTGGGGCAAGAAAGGCTGGTTTTTTAAGCTAGAACTGCTGCTGATTTATTTATTTATTTATTTCATTTTCCTTTTTCTTTTTTCTTTTTCTTTTTTTTTTTTTTTAAATACTGAATTCTAAAATAAACGCAAGATGTTGAACAGTAACAAAACAATGCATTTAATTCTGAAGGATCCTTTTTTTCCTCGAGAGGAAAAGCAGTGTGAGAAAATAAGAAAAAGTGAGAAGTCAAAACTTTGGAGAAGATTTTAAAAGTGCAGGTTTACTTTTGCTAAGGAGAGAAGTTCTGGTACTGACATTTGTCTCCAGAGTGTTCAGATTTTAACATATTTCTGCTGCCTTCAAACTGATGTTCAGCAATTGGAAAATACGTTCTGCTTTGAATGAAAATTGGTCATGAATGTTGCTGTTGGGTTGGATTTACTATCCTTCTAACACCTGTTTTTAGGCAGTAAAAACAAAAGCCAGCCTGACAGGCCCTTAGTGTATTTGAACAGAGGGATGAATAGAGAGAAATACCTTGAGGGGCAAATATTGAAAAACAAAAGCCTGCTTAGAAGAGAAAAATCTAGCAGAAAACACATTTACAGAGTGGTGGCATAATCTGTTAATAGCTGTGCAAAGTTTAAAGTGATACAAGGTCAATATGCTATGAAGGTAAATTAGTACTAGGTACACGAAGCAATTAGACAAATAACCATGCTATGGAAACTGCCAACATTTCAATGAGAGGAAAGCATTTACACACTGAAACTTTCCAGTGTCACCTTTGTGAGGACTACTCCAAAACGTTTCTCTTAAATAATTGCTTTAGGTTGTCTTTTTGCACGTGGCAGGTTTTTAATTTACATTTTCTCTCCCGTTGGAATGGTATGCTGGAGCATCCGGACTGTCACCCATCAGGACGGCTTTCATACTCTTACCACTTGCTCACATAAAACCTCACTATCATGCTAGTGGTTTTATGGCCTCTCAGAAACTATTCTTTCCCTCTGATACTTGACAACAGTATTGCCTAACCATATGCTCCTAAAATTGTGCTTTCAGCCCCCTCCTTAACAAAAGTATAAAGGAAATGGGCTCTTATGGGCTTCACTGTAAATAGGGGGTCTTAAAATGCTCTAGAAGCAATAAAAAAGGCAACAGATTTTTTTGTGGTTTAAGACTAAGCTGAGTAAACTGTTTTTATTTCAGATGCTACCAAATGCTTTTTTTTTCTTTCTTTCTTTCTTTTTTTTTTTTAATAGACTGCTGCGGGCTTGTTTTTTTTATATGCTTTTAGTAGGTCATGGAGCCTTTGTAAAGTTGTTTCCTTTAAAGCAGAAATGGAAAGTATCTGCTATTTATTTATTTTGATGTATTTATTACAATTACATATGAAAATAATTTTATCTCACAGATTTGTATTTGCTTCCGATGGAAGCAAAAGACAAATGAACAGGTTTTGAGACACTGAGGTGTTTCCTCTGGAGAGATAGAAAACACTTCCAGATTACTCAGAAGGCAGCTATGACAGAGAATATCAGCACTTGCTTTTGTTGAATCTTTATGGAACATGGAGCAATGGGGGGACAAACCAGGCTTACAGTCCTTTTACAAGAGTGATCTTGGAGGGGGAATTTGGAATCTTGTGCAAACTGCATGCCACCACAGAGAATAATGCGTCTTTTGCACTTACTGTAGATAAGAAGCTGCCTATAAGGTTTTTAAATTAGCTGTCAAGTTAACGATAATTATTTCTTGTTGTAGGGTTTAGAGGGTAGTGAAACTGGGCAAATAGTAACTTTAAGAACTCAGACCTGAGCCACTTGAAGCTTCTGTGATCTGCAAAGCTTGTGACTTGAGATAATGAAGCGGATTCCTGCTGGGCATTTTGGCTCTGAAAGGTCCCTAAACAATGTAGACACTGAGAAACACCATCAAGGTAAATTCCCTTTGAGAAAACATCAGTGAATCCATTTGAAACTGGCTGGTGGATTGGTTTGAGGGTGAATTTAGCTACTCTTCTTCATCCAGCATGTTTATGGTAGGTTTTCTTTCTTCCTTAAGAAGTGAGGGATTTTAAATAACATTGTATGGAATCCAGGCTCAGTATTCTTCTAAGGCGGATGTATAGTCCTGAGTTTTGCTTTGTGATTGCTGTGTGTTCATGCGCATAGGAGGAGTCTAGAGAAAGACTTAAGGAGTATTTTGCAAAAGAGTCAAAAGTTTTCTTGTCCTCTCACTGCCTCTACCAAAATGAAATGGTGCTCTCCCAGTGCGCAGCTAGCTGCTCTGGGAATTGCATCAGTTCCATGATGAGATAATGGGGGATCTGCATTTCTATAAATCCTAGGATGGATGGTGATTTCTCACTGTATCCTCAGGGGTAAAAAACCCCACCAACAGATGATAACTTTGGACACATACACACACACACACCCCCCCCACCTATCTGGTGGAAGAGCCCTTAGGAAGGACACCATGAAAGAGGAAGGAACGTTTGAGGAATACGTTCTCTCTTCAGTTGCAATAGGTAGTGGACTGATCATTGTCTATGTTTATCTGTGTAGCTGACGTGTCAGTAAAACATACATAAACAGAAATCGCTGCTGTCACTTATTTAAGCTCTAAACTTAGGGCTTCAGGGATGGGTGTGGCTTACTGGCTCTCAAGGCTACTCTTCAGAAAGAAGACCAGTGAATTACCAAGGAGCAGCCATCATAAAGATGACTTCAAATCTTTGTCACATTTTTGTCTTCAGCTCACATTACAGACCCATTACCTTCCTAGCTTGCTTTAGGTAATCGTATGTTACAGCTGCATTATCTTACTCTGTGTTTTCAGTGAGTGAAACACATTGAGAATGCTGTTATCCTCATTTCTTCCACCTCCTGCTTCTTACACCACAGTTGCCTGATGCACCTAACCTAGTAGTCAAACAACATAAAACATGTATAAATCTGTATTTGTATCAATCACATCAGTATAGTTACGTAACAGTGGATATATTCACGGTGCAAAGAGTTTTGTTCTACTTTTTCTCCTGTTCCTCGACAGAACCAGAGGGCATGAGAGAGACACTATATATTTCAAAGTAGGAAGGTTTGAATACATCTTATAATCTTAAATGCATTATTCAAATGAAATTATTTCCCTTAACAGACGTGTTGCTGTTACTAATACTAACAGCAGCTCATTCCCTTCATATCCACTCTCCAGTGTTTGAAATCTTCACATGGTAAAAAAACTACTACTGAGGGTTCGTTAGAAGCATAGTCTTAATACCCATAAAAGGTTGTCCAAAGAACCGATAATCATATTTTGATTTAAACATGGCAACTCCCAATAGCTGTGTGCTGATAAAGCTTTTTGGAATCTCCACGATCAGAACATCTGGAGTGCTCCTTGAAATGCAGCGGCCAATCGAGCTGTGGCTATAGGCTACTCAGCGTAGAAAAATGAAGCTATAAACAGAGCCTTTTCTAATTTTTACAGTTTTCCTAATATGGGTAATTGCACAGAGTATTACTTCTGCTGCCAAGATGATATAAGCACACAGAACCGCAATTTCAAAGAATACATTTTGAGGGCTCAGTGTGGTGCACATTCCTTCTCACGTTGTATCTGTTCTCTTTTTCGCTATGTAAATAGCTTCTAACGTCTCTTCTTTCCTTCTGCCCTTCAAACAGCGGCCTTTGTAATATGAAAGAAAGATAGAACTAAGCGCAAGTCTATTTTGTTGGAGCTAAAATAATCCACCTCAAACTAGAACATCTGCAATCCTAACCCTGTGATTGAAATTCATCTCAGATAGCCTATGAATTTTGATTCCTCACATTTTCAAAGAATGCTTTCTTTTGTTTTGTTTTACTGCCGATAGCCCAGACACTTGAGCTTGTATATGCAAATGGTAGCTGAGATAGGAAAGAGAAGAGATGTTTTTCTTCTTGCCTTCCTGGGACAGCGAACACTCGCAACTCTATTTGTTGCACTTCCTTCCCTGTGCAGGCTAGGTTGGCTGGATAACACCAGGAATGAGGTGCTTGGGAAGAAGAGATATGGAACAACATGGGCACTTTCCCACAAAGCAGCCTCGAGATGCATTGGCTATGAGATCGGTGATGCACGGTTTTCCAGTTCTACACCTGTAAACTGCTGCTGCCCTTAGCAGAGGCAGTTTTAATTTATACTGCCTATAGTCATCATGCATTTAAAGTGCATTTAATCTGGTTTATTTATTCTTAGTTGCTTGTATATAAGTGAGTCTTTGCAGGTTAAAAGAGACTTCTTCAATTCTGCTACTTTTAGGAAGGTGCAAGGAATCAGGATGAGTTGTGGTGCCTTACTCGGTTGCACTCTGCTTTATTCTGAATCTGTTCATCCCTCCCTCAAGGATCTGCATTGCATTCAGTATGTAGTTTGTACTGTACTGTACCTCTTTTCTACCTCCTGATTGCCTCTCACCTGCGTTCCAGAGATCTGCATCCACTACATCCCTCAAGGAGCCCAGTCATGCTCTTCGTGAAAACATTTGAACTTTAGTTTTATCATCTGAAAGAGGTCATTCCACCGGTTCTATCAAATATAATCTTGGATGAAACCGACACAGCTGCTATCAGAGTAACTCTTAAAAGGTTAAACCACACATTTAAAAGGTCCCATGTTGTGTGTATGCCCATGTAATAATTTAGGCAGGCCTAGGGAGAGCAGTGTTTTTGGAACTCACATTGATCGAGAGTAGCATCGGTAGGAGCTGACCGCCCCCTCTCATACCAAAGGACAATAGGAGATTTGTGCATGTTTTTGGCATCAGACGGATAGTGCATCATATTAACGCAGGCCAATAAATCACGTTTGTCTCCAGACACATTTCTGTGCCTCAGCACCGGAACAGAATCGCTATATAATCTTTAACCCCTCTGCGCACACCCTGCCCTGGCTGACGCCTGACTCTGGCAATTTTAAGTGAAAGAGGTGACCGCAGCATGGGGGGACACCTTTGTCGTTGCTGTTTTGCCGTGGAATTACTACTGGGAATGGGAAAGCCACCGCTCTCCGGCCTCGCTCTTGAACCTTGCCTTTTCCCAGGAGCTGCAGAATCCCTCCAGGGAGGTGTCGGGTGGGGGGTGGAACGCTGCCGCCGACACGACTGATCGTTCCCTTCTCCTGGGGAGGGATGGATCAGCCACGGGCAGGGTTTTGTCTGGGCACAGCTCCAGCATCTGCAGTCATGCACTTAGGCAAGGATCTTTTGCTGGAGATCTTTACTGGGGTTTATTATTTCTGCTGAATTCCAGCCAGCGAGTGGAAATTCCCACTAGGAGGTGGGAGGAAAATAAGTGGAAAGACATCAAAAACAGAAAGGATAAAGGACGGAATAAATTGAGCGACAACCAGCATATTTAGAACCAAAAATGAGAAAGTAATCATCTACTCCTGGAACTTAACAGGATTTATTTTAAACTCCAACTGCCTGTGCATAGAAGGCAGGTTGGAAGCACAGTTGCTTTCTCCTAAGCACCAATTAGCGAGCATTGGAAAGTGCAGGCCCAGTGAGGTGAAAAATTGTGTATGATTTGTAGGTGCGTAACACTGGTGTTTCTCTTTTGGAAACAAATCCGTTCTGCAGAGGACAAGGAAGAATCTTCAGGATTTAACAGGAAGCCCACAATAATGCCAGCAGACTTGTTTGCATTAAGAAAGACTGTTCCTTGGTGATGTTTCATTCCAAATTTTCTGGCAGGAGGAAAAGCATGTATTAATCAGCCGATTTCAAGATCTAATACTTTTTTTCTGAAATGCTTGCCTCACAAAATGAAAATACCCCAACACTTAGAAAGGTTAGCTCTCCACACTATGAAGTGTTCCCAAATACTAGAATATCTTTCCTGGAGTTCATTTATCGGGAAGGATGCACGTCATGAGATCTGAGAAAGTTGTAGCCTGCTTTTCCACCTTTACACTTTCAAGTGGAGACTACTTATATTTTTACCTTGAGGCTTCTAAAAATGCAAAAGGGTGTTTTCACTCAAAAGTAGACTGTCGTGTACCAGGGATCTTCCTGTTTTGTGTCCTTTTATTTTTTATTCTTTTGGCTAAGGACTGCGGAGTCACACACTATCTGTAAGAAATCGGGCTTGCACGGCAGAGAGGAAGAATGTAAGGAGGAAAATGCTGCTAGTTTATCAGTTGAAATCTTTCTCTTCATAGGTATCTGACTGACTGTGTGGAAGCTGCCCATATGAAGCCCTGTGCGCTGCTGGAAACTGCTCTTCCTTCCTCCAAGCGGGCTCGCCTCGGCAGGTGCTCGCACATCCTTCCAGTGTCCTGACAACTGGCTTAACACTTAGGGGATGAACTGTCTTTTCTATACACTTCCTCAGCTCAAATAATAACTTGTAATAAATTAGGTGTCAACCTGTTTGCCTGGACATTTTTATAGAGGGTAAAATTGTGATTAGGCCAGCCGAGGAGTAGCACAAAACTCAGTAGCTGAATTCCATCGCGAGGAGCAGCAGGCAGTGCATCCCTGTCTGCAGTGTCTGCCCAGAATCATAAACACAAGATTCAATAAACACAGGTACAAAACCAGGTGCTTTAAAATATACTGCCTTACAGAGATATAATGCTGTTTCATCATACGGGTATATAGTATTTTTTTTCTGTTAAACTTTTTTAAAGGCAGCAAGAACTATTACAGGGCATAAATGAAACGCACGCTCACGCCTGAGTATCTTAAAATATACATCTGTATGATTCTTATCTAGAATCGCCTGGGAACGTTGAGTGAGGGTGTACTGGTGAAGACAAAACTCTACCTTAAACTCCTGTTCTATGATTGACTAGCGATAGGAATTCACAGAAATGTTATGGGTAAATAGCGTGCTGTATTTATGTAATTTAAAATGCTGCTCAAAGACAAGAACAACAATCAGACAATAAATGGTTTATAGAAAGGGAAATAGATTTAAAGTCAGAAAAAGATGAAGATTAGGAGATTAGTATTAGTGTTGCTAGGATGAAGTGCATTCAATTATCTTCGTAATCTTTGTCATCCAGTGGAAAGATCCTTTATAATAAAATGAATAGTATTTTGAAGGAACTTCAAGTGAGCAACTCTGGTTTCTTCAGTGTTAAAACAGACAAGGAAGGCGGCTATCTGAAATCTAGGATTTCCAGGGTAGTAGGGGGCCACATTCCAAGACTAGTATTTTTTCCAGACTAGCTGTATTTAAGTATATGAAATACTTCACAAGTCTTGTTATGGAAATGAAAAATCAAAGTGAAATCACATTCCTCTTTTGAGAGAATAGGTTAGAATAGCAAAAATTACAGTCAGTGGTTGCCCTTATTTTAGGCTTGAAGCAGACTGCGATAGAAACTAGATTGTGAAATAAATTTTAATTACTTGCAATAGAAGTTATACCTTTATCTATAAAATCAACGTAGCTGATAGATAAGAGGAATGTTGACTTATTTAATGGCTAAACTGATTTACACTTCCAGTTCATGAAATGTGGAAGGGGACTTGATCATCTGTTACTACAGTGTGGGAATCTGAGAAGCCCCAACGTGCTGACAGATTGCATTCAGCAACATGCTCCTTCTCCAGGGAAAACACTGGTTCTTATTTTGAAAGATGCAGGCGCTGCTCAAATGTGACTATCTATAAAATGCTCATTAGGGACAATAAAAATCATTCTCAATGACTGCAGTGTTATTAGGTGCCATCAGAACTTTGACTAATTTTCATTCTTGTTTGGGAATTTGCTTGGTGAAGAGATTCTGTAGTCAAGGCTCACTTGTCTTTCGGGTTTATGCTCTCATTTTGAGCAGAAGAGAGGATTTTTAACACAGAGCTCTCTGCGACTTGCATTTGTTTAAGCTCCTATTCTGCACCAAAGCAGTAAGACCACAAAAACAAATATACCATCCCGGTTGGGCCCAGGGAGCCATCTAACCCCAGACCTGGGCTCTGACAGCATCCAGGAGCTGAATTGTTGAAGGGCTTGAAAACAGGATGAACACAGAGGGATAATTCTTTGGTACAGTTTTCTGGTTTTTTATACAGCAAACCCCCTGTATAAGACCAGTGAAGAATCATAGAGAGACCATTATTCGACGCAGAAAGAGACCAGAAAGAAATGGCATCTGTCAGGGTGTGATTTTTCCCATCGGGTGAGTGTTTCTCATTCGTGAGACACCTATGCTTATTGTTGTGAAAAAGCATGTAGCTGTCTGTAGAAAATGGGAGAGAAAGAATCCGTAAGAGTGTTGATATATGGGGAACCTGTTAGCTTTCTGGATGATCACCTAAAATAAAAGGGAATAAGAGGAAATGCTATCTTAATTCTTGATTATACACTGCCTTACAGGGCAAATTTTCTGCCGAGTCACTGTAAGTCATACCTCATTCATCTCTATTCACAATCACATTCGTTGCTAAATCATTTAAAGCCATATTATATGGTTTTTATTTGCGTCAAATATTCAACCTGTAATTCTACTGAATGAAGTGAAAACACTTAACATTTTCATTGTAACACTAAATAAAGTAGCTTAAAGGTTTGTTGTTGGCTTGTTGTTTTTTTTTTTTAAAGTAACGTTATAAGAAGAAGAATGCATAAAAAGTTTTAAGAAAAGAGATACTACTTTCCCCACTTCTCATTCCTCTTTCCCCAATCTTACTGGGCTTTTTTAGATCTACTGTTAATAAATAAATACAGGCATATAGACATAATAATGCGGCAACAAATTTAATGAATCATCTCTGCAAGGGGTAGTTAAACGAAGGCAATGCTGGTCAAATGGTATCAACTAATAAAATATAAACAATGCTTATTTAATTAGAATAAAATACGGGTTGAAATCTTTATGAATTATTTAGTGTATTGATCTATCTATAAGTGAAGAAGAATATTTATGTCTTGGCAGAATGTATATTTAATTTCAATCTCTTTGGCACATAAAATAGTTATAAATAGCCAGAGAAGAGACTATGTTCTGAAATTGGTAAGGATTAAGGACCAGAGTTAATAAAGGTTTTGGCTACGTAAATAAATTTAGGTGGGAGTAGATGGAATTTAAGCATGTGCATCCAAAATTAAGAGGAAGGGAAAGAATAAGAAAGGGAGTCCTCCATTAGAATGGAAGATTTGTCGAGGACATAGCCAGAGAACTACTGTATATTTGATATACATCTCATCTGAACCTAGTGACACTGGTCCTCTAAGTATATGAGGGTTTCTTATTAAGTAAATGGACAAGTTAATAGTGGTCAGACTGGCAATTTGAGCTGCGTCTTTGGGCAATTTTTTCTGAAAGGTTGAAATATCATTTTAGCAGCCCTTTCTAGACACGTAGAGATACCTTCTGGAAATTTTTCACAACTGAGAATCTGCACATAAATTTAATAAAATATATTATCAAATACTTGGTATTTTCTTTACTTGATCATTCTGCTTAAAAAGCAGAATCTGTCTTTATGGTGATATTTTGATTACAGGAACTTGAGAGTGGCTGTGGTGGAACAAGTTGGTTGTAGTCTTTCTATTACAGCTCTCATGTATTTACATACACATATAGGCAGATATAAAATGCATAACGTACATTTATTTTGTATATTTAAAGAATTGTGACCTGAATCTGGAAAGTTTCTTTTGCAGTAGGCTTGGATTTGAAATTGGACAGTGTGCCCAAGGATATGAGATAGGGAAGACAAATGTCATCAAGACCCTTCTGAGAGTTTATATCTAGTATGACTTATAGGGTGTGAGGCTTTAAGCTGTTTCATTTCCTTTCCTAAGGTTAAAAGTGACATTGTTGGATTTAGCTTGTCTCAGGGGTGAACAAAATGTATAATAAGCCGTCTTGCCATTACTAATGACTGACGGCTGACTGAACAAGACCAATTCAGTCAGCCTCTGCATGAAGTTATGATTGTGGGTTATAGAAGTTTGAAATTTCTTTACTGAAAGACAAGTAAACAAAGCTGCCTATTTCAGATGACCCTCTTTTGAGGTTTTGGCTTTCTCCTATTTCCAGCCTGTTACTCTGAAAATAACATATTTGGCAAGTCCTTAGGTATTTTTTCAGATTGAAATTAGTGAATGCCAAAGATTTCTGGAGTTCTCTATCAGTTCCTGCTGCCTATGCTATAATGACCTTTCTAATACCAGGGAGCTAGTGGCAGATGTCTAATGTGTTTTGGCCAAAAAAAAAGGTTTTCTTTCCAAATGTCAGATTCAGAGACCTTATTCAAACAAACTAGTTATTTCTAAATTTCATAAAAGTTATAATGATAAGGAACCATTAATTTTCTTAAGCCATCCTTCTGAAGGCTCATACCTTGTCAAGGGTTTTTCTCAGGCTTTGATAAAAAGGATTTTGTATTCTAAAAATCACGACAAAATAACTTTGGCCAAGAAGTTCATTCAGTAGTGATGTAGCTAAAGCTGATCTCAGATATTCGTAGCTACGTTGGTAAGGGTATCAGTTGATCCTTTTAAACTATTTTGTGAATTCCTAATTAAATCCTTGATTATTATTAATTACATATGGGGCGAACCTTTTCTGTAAACAACTAAATCAAATGCCTTAAAAAAATCCCATTATACTATACCAGTTACTGCTCAGATCCATAATCCCATCAAAGACAAAAGAATGACACTATCTACCTTCTTTGAACCCAGGCTGATGGGCAGTATTTACACTTGTAATCTCTAATCCGTAATGATTCTTACCTGTGAATAAAGATTAGACTGACCAGTCTGTCATTCCTAGTCATTCTTCCAATTCTTTTAAAGTATTCAAAGGTTGGTAACTCTCTGAACCTCTGGAATGTCTCCAGTTTTCTGAGGACTGTTAAATATTAACATGAGGGAATCAAATAGATCTCTTGCCATTTTCTTCATGACATTGTTCTTTTACTTTCTCTGGCACCATTGGTTCAAAAATATTCACTTTTTTATGATAGTGACTCTTACCCACTCTTACGTGGCAGCATTTTTATTACACTGCACATGTGCCATTCATGCAATGTCATTCACTTACCTTATCTGTGGATCCAGTATTTCCAGCCTTAGAGCTCTAGAAGTAGTTCTGGCTTCTTAGACACATAACATATAATATTTGTGTGTGACAGGTGTTTTTCTTAAAACAATCTTTACTGAATGTTTTCTTAATTTTTTTTTTCTCTGTAGTCCTGAAAATGTTCTTTCTGTGTTAGTCCAGGAATACTGAAAAATAGCTGTGTTATAGTAGTTCGCAGGATAAGAAGTGTTCTACGAAATGTCGTATGTACTTCTTAATGTAGTAATAAAAATTCAGTAGTTTCTTAACTAGTCACATCCTTCCTGCTGATTGATGACACTTGTTATGGTCATTTAACAGCAAATAGCTGAAAATCTTCCTGTGTCCCTTTAGTTACAGAGGGCACCAGAGGCAGTCATTAGGCTCAACTTATTTAAATGCTTGCAACAGTACAAAAATCTAAAACCCCTTTGATGCTGAAGATCTAGAGGAGTGCTGATAAGCCAACAAAGAAACTACAGAGGAGAAATAGATTTCTTTTAGCCAAAAGCAACAGTAATTCACCTTCCTTTTCTGTTGTGCACCTCAAAATAATGGGCTGTGTCTCATAGGACAGGTTTTTAGAAGAGGTTGTTGTGAAATCTGCCAGTGATTTTGATGCTTGAACAGAAAATTAATTTTTGTCAATTTGTTGTTTTGAAAATCTAGTTGAGTCTTTACACAGGCTAATCCCTGTTTCTAGTTTAGATTTAAATATGAAACATTATTCAAAAGGATCTCAGGAGCTTGTTGAGCAGAAAACGACTAGGAAGGAAGATAAACCATGCTTTCTGCTGTGTTTTGAACACCCGTGGTCGAGAGCGCTTAGTAGGTAGCGTGTCTTCAAAGAGAAGCACCAGGTTTTGTCTCCAGCATAGCTATTGTGTTCACAAGGTAGCTTGGCTGCCTTCAAGGTTTTCTTTCACCTAATATGCTAAACTGGGTATTTTAAAGTGAAACTAAAATCTTCCTTGTACTTGGCTTTTTTGAGATGCTGCTGGGCAAAGATGGTAGGGTGAAAAAGCTGTCAGGGGACAACTAGGAAAACACTGTAGGCTGTTCAGGGCTGATTTTGATATAGATACCCGATCATAAACCAAAAAATAACAACAGCAAAACCACTGGCAACAATCATTAACATGCTCATTTAAGTTTTACTGTAACTTATTTAGGGAACCAGAGTAATGACAGCCACAGTATATTGTATTGCTTTGCAGTAACAAACTACTTCGGGATCGGTTTATGCTCTTGTAAAAGTAAATGTCTGTAAATGACAATCTAGGATGACAGACAGAAGAAGTGAGCATCAGCATGATAACCAACTACACATCTTGTTGCTTGTAAATTGATGGTGTTAAATTAATCTTTCAGGTCATAACGGGTGACAAGAACATAAGTAGGCATAATAAAATTCCTAAATACAAACCCCAGACTTGATAACACCCTAATGAATATGAAGCCATATATCTATTTGCTGTTAGTCTGTGTATTTCTGGTCATTCACGCGTAGCAAAGAAGGTGGTTCCATTTTTGCCAGACACATGCTAAACTTTATTAAAGCCAATTTGAAGCAATTTACTCTGTATGAGTACAAATATTTCATATTTCCCGGAAGGACCAAAGGCATATATGCCAAGAGCCCAACAGCATTGTATACTATTTTCATCTAAACTGGAAAACATGGAAGTTGTATTACAGTTACATACAGATGCCTACTTACACACATGTAAGTAAAGCTGCTTCAGAGTTTTCATAGAGTCATGTCAAATGCAGTTTGGCACTAAGTGAAAGAGCAGGTCAGTCTCATTTTTAGTGATGTAATATTACTTCCTCTGGTTTGTTTACAGACATTCATTTTAATTTGTCTCTCTGAGTTATGCCAAGCGTAATCTTTTGCACCATCTGTATATAGTCTTTCGTAGATACTCATGATATTATTTCTGTCACCACAAATAGCAGTTGTGATTGTCCTTACTAACCCACAGTATAATTGGCTATGAATATGATTGTTTTCATAATTAATCTCAACATTTATGTTACAAGTATGTTTCAAGTACTATGTCAATTTTAAGTAAAGTTTATCATATGCATTTGGTCACTGAAGCAGTTGACAGCTTTGTGGTTAGGCAGCTTTATTACATCTCTGCTATTGCTTATATGGTGAGGCTCAAAATACCTGATGACCCAAGAAAAATAGGTTTGTCCCTAGATGCAGAGTGGATGCATTCGCCAATTACCTGTCTCTCACCCTATTTCATACTGAGCAACAAGGGGGAAAAAAAAAAATCAATAAAACCCTACAGATTTTGCACACTTGAAGAAATATGGTGGCAAATAGGAGGCAAAAAAGGGGGAGTCTCACTGTGTATGAAAACGTAAGGATTGAATGCGTCCTAAATAATGTTCAGCACTAGTTACCCCGAAACTTTGCAGAGAATTACTAGGTGCTTTTCCATATTTTTTTCCTTCAGGATTTATTAAAGGAGCAACCCTAAACGCTGTGTGAACACTACGAAGATATAGCTGCCTCTGCTCTCCTTTTCCAGCCCCCAAAGATGGAAGATTTAGGGAAATCTGCCAGAGTAACTGCAGTTCCTTTCAATTCTTTATTTAAGGTGTTACATTACTCAGAGAGAGAGCCTGGATTTTCCATAGTGGTGGAGATCCGATCAGCATTTTTTACTTTTTAAGACGTCTTTGCGATCAGAACCACTTGCTCTTCTCTCTGTGTAACTGTTTCTCTTTGCAGCCATTCTGGTGTGTTTTAGAGGATTCGACAGGATGAAAATATACTCCTTTTGTTTCTGGCACCAAGCACTCTCCCTGCCTACTGCTCAGAGCTGACTTTCAAATTTGAGGGTTTCAACAGAACAGAATAAAACAAGAGGGAGGTCTGATACATGAGGACACCTTGTCAGAGAGGAAAATAGCTCTGAAGTCATAGAAATACTGCCAAAGTTAGCATACTGCGCTCGGTTCTTCAGGTTCAGGTTTGGGCTTGAATCAATAAATAATATGCTTGTTTTGGTTATTTTGCATGTAGAAAGGTGACTGGACATGTAAAATAACCACAACTGGCAAATTAATTATCGATTACAGCACAGCCTTCAACTAAATGCAAAATTAAACATTTATTCTGATCAATAAATGATGTGACAGTTGTGGCTATTCCCTACGTCAAGTTATATTTGCATATATCTGCGTGTGGATTAGGTTGCCTGAGTGCAGACCTGGGTGGGGACATGCTGGTACCTAGGACAGGGGGACAATTTGCCCAGCCTGATGCCTTTCCTTGCCTTCACCAGTGTTTCCCCCTGAGCCCCTCCTGGAGCATTTTCCTACCGCTGGGCTTGGAGGGAGCCCAGGGGCGCAGGTGGGCCTGGGGTGCCTGGAGTTACAGCTTGGTAAGGGGAGAGCATCCTTCCTGCAGCACAGACGGCGGGTTGAGGGGTCTCCTCATTGGCTCCTGCCTTGGGGAAGCTGATTTTCTTACATGAGCGTACACGGCAGACGGGAAAGAGCTGGTTTTAAGTTGTTATTGCTGTCCTCAACTTCCCCATCAAATTCCCTGCCTCAGAAAAAAAATATATCATTTTTGTCTCGTGTTTCTTACGGCCCTCCTTGAGTGCTTCTCTCATCGTACCTTTCCATTTCATCAGGGCGCTGTTAAAAGGCATTACTCTTAGCTTGAGATAATTGAAGGAGAAGAGAGGTAAGGAAATTACACTTGTTTTCCTCAAGAAACCAAATGAAATGAGGGGACCTACTTCACTTGTTCAGTGCCACAATCAAGCATGCTGCCCATGAATTTGCAGCTGAATATTGTGTTCACACTGTCTACTTGAGGAATGAAATCCAGGGGAAGAAAGCTTTGCAAAAATGGGCTTTGGATCAGATTTTAGTTGCAAAGTAAAACTCATTTTTGAAAAGTGTGTCTTTTGTACGGTGTGCAGCATACCCGCATTGCTGATTTTGAATTCTATTATGAAGATAATTTATAGGGTTGTAAGTGTTTTGCACCTGCCTCCAGGAATGAAATACATATGATATATGCATCTGGAGGGAAAAAAAAAAAAGCAAGAGAAGGCAACTGTCTGAGCCTTCCCCAACATGACAGCATATCATTCTGAGAAGAGAAGTAACTGTTTGAGGTTAATTTAGATCACATCAATCTGTATTACTTGACCTTTTCAGAATAAACAGAACCAAAAAGTGACTACACAAAAAAAGTCAATCTTAAAGCCAATTACACTAATAGCATCTGATGTGTAAATGGGTGTTTATTATTTAAAAAAAAATAAATATCACTGCAATAAAGCTGAGGGGCATTTAAAGACAGGAGATGTCTAATTGTAGCATATCCAGTAATGAAATCACAGTCAGCCTAGTAGCTGATTAAGGTTAATTTGAATCACATCAATGTGGATTAACTTGGCCTTTGCAGAATGAACAACACCTTTGTGCCAACATGATCAATTAGTCCCCTTAACTTCATACGTCTGCTTGGAAAGGTTAGATTTATTAGTTATCAGGATAACCACTTGGAGATTAAAATCTCAGGTTTGTGTGCTTTTTTTCCCAGTATACCCTAAGGAAGGAAAAAAAAAAAAAGAAGCTTTTTAAATCTTGGTGCAGTTTGATGTTTTATCTAATAAGCTTGAGAAGTCATGTTTATCCTAACATTAGATAAAAGGCAGGAGACTGTGCATGTAATGGAATTGTGTAACTATGTCTAGAAAGCACTGACCGTGCGTATTCTCCCATGCCAATGTTGCAGCTATCTGGTCCCAAATGCACTGCTGCTGGAAAATCTTTTTACAAAGAGAAATATCTCCAGAAACAAGCACACCAGGTCAAACCTGTGTTTTGCGTTTACCTTTCTGTCCTGGTTTCAGCTGGGATAGAGTTAATTTTCTTCTTAGTAGTTAGTACAGTCCTGTGTTTTGGCTATGATGTGAGAACAGTGTTGATAGGACACCGAAGTTTTTAGTTGTTGCTGGGTGATGTTTATACTAAATCAAGGACTTTTCGGTTCCTTGGGCCCTGCCAGCCAGAGGGC
>JAVJGI010000001.1:9569453-9584441 GCA_035590275.1 Ibycter americanus
CCCTTGAGTTTTACATTCTTTTCCGATCCTCCTCCCCATCCCTCTGGGTGAGGGGGAGTGAGCAAGCGACTGTGTGGTACTTGGTTGCTGGCTGGGGTTAAACCACAACACTTTCTCTGTCTTCCCTCCACCTAATACGTGGGGGTGTTAAAAAAGAGGGGAGACTGTGTTCACAAATAAATGTTGGTAGAGACCCCAAAATGACCCTGGTGCCAACCCCAAGGGCCGTCTGTCATCAGCTATGACCGTTGCTGGGGTGATGTTTCCTACAAAGAACCTGGAAGGCCAGATTGTTTCCGATCTCCATCCATCCATTCCCCATCTGTAGAACAGACCTTTGTGTCTTAGTACATCTTGCAAAATTCTCCAGGAAAGGACGCTGAATATTGCACGAGTGACTTTTCCAGCTCAGAATGTGGAACTAAGGTGTTATTTTCTCCACCTTCTATATATTGATACCCCTTCTTGACCTGCTAATTGTAAATATTCAAAGAACCCTGAGGCCACAGTTACGCAGGCTCACTGACAGACACTCCTTATCCCATATATAGTAATTAAAGAGTGTATACATTTGACCGACTCCAAGAACAGGCAGTAGTAACAGTGATGACGAGTTCAACAAATGTACTTGACACCTGACAGCGTATGGTGGATGGAGTTCCTGCAAGAATATTGTGTTTCTGGTTTGTGAAAGACAGCTTAGCATTGGTGCAGTACTGTCTAAATGCAGGTGTACCTCTTTTCAAGCAAAGTGCTACCTGTACAATAGCATACCGTAACACCGATGCTCTTAGCTCCCACGTAGCCGAAAGGGTGACGCTGTAAGAGCTGCACAGCTCTGCAGGTGGAGAGAGAAACTGCCACAGTCTGCTCATGCAGGTCAGTGCAACTCCTTTGTTTCGTAGAAAAACCAAGCTTGTTATGACAAAAGGAACAGAGAAAGTAAATGTTTTGTGGATGCTGTAAAATAATACCTGATGGAAATTTTTGATAAACTTACCATTGATGAGCAAACCTGCTGAGTGGAGGTAGTGGGGAGCTGGGGGGTGGGATACAAATGTGGGAAATCATACAGTCCAGCTTAAAGCTCAGAGAAATATGATATGCAGAAGAAAGTGATAGCTGCAGCTAAATTAGGCTAACTTAGTTGGGGGTCAGCTCACATAGGGGAATATCCCTTTGAAGGGAAGATCTGTGAAGTGGTGCTCTAGTCATCTGTGGCATATTTCTTGCACAGTAGAAGGTGTGGGATGGTAAACTGAGCAGGAGGCAGCGCTTCTCTTCCTATTCATAGTCATGCAAACCATCGTCTTCTGCATTCTCCCACCCATTTTCCATCATGGAATAATCCTCTTGTAATTAAAACAATCACTTGCATGGAAATAGAAAGGAAATGGTTGATTTTATTTTTTTCTGATTTGTTGTGAATGGTGTTTCATCTATTTTTAAATTGTGTTTATTACTGCCGTTCTATCTGGAAGACTAATACGAAGCTGGAATCCCAATCTGCTGGATAGCTGTGCACATTTAGTCCAAGGAGTTTGTTCATTACTCCGTGGATGTTTGCTCTTTACCCTGTCTCCCTTCCCAGCCATCTGTTCTGCTTCTCTCAGCTGGAAATCAGGCAAAGAGCGGATGGCACTTGTGCCACCAGCTCTCCTCCTACCAGCTGCAAGTGCTTTGCCGACTACCAGTTGCGCACGGAATAGGGTGTGGGGACCGCCAGCAGCAAAGCATCAGCAGTGGCAATGTTTCTCGTGCACGGACAGTCACTGTGGTCTTCGTTGAATACTCTGAAACACTGTTACCTGGCCAGAGCTGTCAGTCTGTGCTATATCTGGAGCAATCCAAACTGGAGAGGTGATTTGTTAACTTGGCAGCATTTCTCGAAAAGAAAGTATACCGCTCTGCGTCACAGTGGTGTGCTTCTTGAGAATGGATATAACGGAACATAAAAATACACAGGGCTGCCTTAAAGCATGTGTTGTCGGTGGCTTCACACAGACTCTGCACGTTAAGGCTGGTATACAAAATAACTTTTCTTGTTTTAATTTATAATTATATATAATTGTATAATTTTTATATATGATTATATATATGATAATGTATATATTATAAATGATGTTAAAATGTATCATGTGTTCTTACCTGAGTCTCAGTGTCACCTATTAGATGATACACAAACTACAGCATAAAAAGGGGCCTGCAAATCAACTCTATCGAGTCTGTTTTGTAAAGAAGCCAGTCAAATTCTCCTTTTGCTTGCGTTACTGTCTCAGGTATTGTAGTGATTGCCCGGAAGAAGAAACAAGTGAATTCAGCACTACGTATAATTTGTTGGCGATGCCCAACTTAAGACAAAAATTTTGGGTGAAGCTATTATTTCTTCTTCTCTATGTAATTCATTTTGCTGCTACTGCCATCATCTCTTTTCTGCGCAGTCCAACAAATGTGTGTGCTGTATATAAGACATCTCAGATTGCTATTTGGGCACAAACATATGGAGTCAACAAATGACTTAAACATTATGGCTGTAAAACCGAAACCTGTGAAATCAGCCAAGTATTATTCACTCATGCTTGACAGTACTTGAAATATGAACCACACTAAACAAATGGCTCTTCTGAAACCCACCAAAAAGACAAGGTGAAAGAACAAGCGCCAGGCGGTGAGAAGAAAGGAAAAGATACTCAGGAGTGAACTGGCAGAAACAAATGCAAAAACCCCTGCACTTCAAGGAAGTTGGTTGTAAATTAGTTTCAAACAAGTAATCAAAACGTGTTGTCTTTTTAGTACGTTTACTATTTTTGTAGATTTATTCATTTATAGTACATCACATATAGTCTAACATGGTTACATATGTTCATACATACAGATTTAAAACATCATTTGTATTTCAAGGATATATTCCTTATGTCAACATTATGATATTTAGCAAAAGAAAATCGCGTATTTTGTGATGGCTTTCATAGCAGGCTTTGATCCCTCTTCCTCTCCTCTCCTGTCATTTTTTATTCTCTGAACAATCTAAGCTGGCTTTTAGCAGGGGCTTCATATGACCTAAAGCTGATCCTGAAACATTAACAAAAGGAAGATTAGTGTGGAACAGCTCTGAGATCTCTGATTCTTTCTTTATGAGTTACACTGGTTAGGTTGTATTATTAAATGAAGCAAGCAGTGGCTGATAAATAAAACACCCTGAAGTCTTTTTAACTCTTTTGCATATCAGCTTACCACTTAGCAAAAAAGAAAAAAAAAAAAAAAAAATCCCAAACCCAAAACAACAAAAAAGACCCCCTACAGTTTGCTTTCATGACAGGGTTTAAGTCTTACAAAGCTTTAGACTTAAAATTGGTTTTATTTTTTTTTTTTTATATCACTTTGTTTTTCCTTTATGAGTGAAAGTTTTTACAGTTTTTAGAGAAGCAAAGCAGATATTCAAAAGGGTAAAGAGTGAGAATGCCATGGGTGAACACTTGCAGTCATTGCCAGTTGATCAAAGTTAGACCAGGCTTCTTCATTCTGGTATCAAAACTTGGACAGAGACTAGAAGCAGAGTGATGGGTTTCCATGGCAACCCCCATCTCCTGCCCCATCCCGCATGTGCTCTGCTCTGCTCAGCTGAGTCCAAGCACAGGGATAATTAGCTCCTTCCTTCAGATGGGTGTGTACAAAATAAGAGGATTTGTCATGAAGGTGGGGAAAACGTGTAAGAAGCATAAAATTACAAGGAAAAAAACTGTGGCAGCCTGGTAAGTCTGCACAGCTGCCCTCATACCCGACACTCCTCTTGAATACGGTGCTGGGACCCATGAACCCATGGCATGGGCATCCTCCAGCCACTGCTGCTCTTCCACCCCTGCTTCGCCTGCGTTGGCTCCAAAGCAGCTGCTGGATATTTTGGGCTATACATCATCTGCTGCTTGCTAGGGCCTTTGCCATCTTTTTCCAGGCTGATGCGGTTTCCTTTGACTTGTATTCAGTGGATAATTGTGCTGGGGCAGGGAGCATTTTTCTGTTCAGAAATTTGCACAGTGCATGACCCATCGTGCCCTTAGCCCGCCGTGGGGGCCAGAGGACCCCAGTGCTGCAGCGTGGCAATGGCAGGCTCCCCCTCGTCTGCATAGGAAAGCGATCTTCAGGAAATTGGAGTTACAAGCCTTCTTCTCCCACCATTCTTGCTCATTAAAATAAAGTATTTCCAACCCTGTTGTCATCGTGGTTGAAGCAGTGATATGCATATCAGAATATATTTCATATGTATGTATGTTGATATGTGGCTGAGGAGGTATAAGAAGCAGATATTTTATTGTTGATATGAAATAATGCCTCAGGGTGTAGATAGAGTTTTCACCTTTTATTTTAATAAAGTGAATAGCAAAGACAACCACCCCCACCAAATCTTTTCCATATGAGACTATAATTCTCAGTTAGCTTTTTCCCCTTAGATTTTTCTGCACGGCCAATGGAGTAATACCTGACAGCCACCATTATCACACAATTTGGGTAACGTTGCTCATGATACTGGGCGGTGGTGTCTTTCAGTCATTCTGAACTCCCTGCGACCCAAGTATGTCTCCTTTCCCTTCACTGGTTGAATCAACAATTATACTGTGTTGATGAACTCCAGGAAGAGGGAAACACATATCTGCATTTGCTTTTAAGTCTCAGAGTTGTCTGAATACAGAAGGAGCCCGTGGCAATTTATGCCCTGCTGAAATACAGTTATCTTAACTGATATATGGGGATTACCGTAATATTTCCTATTAAGTCTGTGTGATTATCCTCCCGTTTCTATAGATAAAAAATGGTAATACATTATCGCCAGTGACATTGCAGGCACTGACGTTAGCTATGAAATAAAAATCTAGCTGTATACATAAATAATGTTAAGATTGTTGCTGTTACGTGATGCTGATGAAAGTATTCGGTCTTAGTGGTCCAAGGTTACACCAAACAGGCTGAACCTTCCAGAAATTTATGTTAAAAGATGCTTCCAGTTGAAAATACCCTAACCTGCTCTTCCAAATTCAGAAGTTCACCAGACGTTATCATTAATAGTTCTAAGACAGCCAACACCATGAATCAAAACACAGACAGCAAATACTATACAGTGTCCCTCTAGCTTTTTAATTCACGCAGAGTGACAAATACACTACGTTAGGTTGGTGCTCAATCACTGTTCATTTTCCTCTATTCCTCACCATGTAACAAAATTCATTATGTGATAAATTTGTTACCACTCTTCTGGCTGGTCGCTGGAAACTTCTTTCTACAGTACAAAACCAACATCAGAGACATCATTTAATTACAGTTTTTTCCAACGCACAAAGCTGTGATTCTTTTTCTTCACAAATTGTCACCTCCTAATTGTTTGTTCCTGGAACTAGGCTATGGTTTCACTTCTGCTCTCTTCTTCCATTCCCTTTACTTGCTCTAGTAAAACCATCTCATCCCATCTCTTCAGCTGAATTACACTTTGCTACTTTGTTCATTGAAGGATGAAGATGATAGCCAACTGATATGATTACTGAATTTTTGTCAAATTATGTAAATCTCTCCATGCGTAAACCTGTTCTATCTTCCCCAGAATAAAAAAATGCCAAAATTCAGAAAGAAAGGAGAAAAAAGGTATTTTTTATGTCTGGAATGATGCTTTATTTTTTTTATACATCTGTTCATTCAGACACTGACTCTGAGCCAACAAATGAATGGACATCAGTGCAAGGGAGTTTTTGCATGTTGTCACAGTGTTTTTCCAAAATAATTTTAGTAGTGGGATGACTGTTAACTTCTGGTACCATTACAAGTAAGTTATACAAAGGGACAGAGCTGGCAATGGGTAGAGGGACACTAGAAATCATCTCTTTTCAGGTATTGTACAAAAAAACCCCAAAACCAAACCACAAAAAACCCACAAAAGAAAATGTACCCAGACATCACCCATTCACAGCAGTCCAAATGAAAAAAGAGATCTTAAAGTCTCTGACAGATTGAGGCATAGGGAAGTTTCCTACACTTTTCTGTCTATTTTCCTTATAGATTATATAGCTTTTTAAAATAACAAACCATTCTTCCAAAGAATGTTGCTGGGGTACCCTCTGGAGATTTTCAAAGCCATCTGGCCATGTCAGAAGACTTGCCTTGTTCTGGCGGGGCATTTTGTCCATGCAAGCCTTCCTAGTGTACTACATTGACATAGAGAATCTTACTGGTGAAATAGAAACCTTCCTCTTCAGCCAAAGTAGTAGATTTTATGCTGAAATGCTACTTGAACATGTTAAGCAACAAAATGATGTGCTTGTGTAATGCTCAGAAGTAAGCAGCCACTTCTGGAGCTGGGATGTGAGAGGGGCTGCTGAAGATGGGTGAATAGTTTGAAATTGAACTGCAACTAATGAAAATTGAACAGTATTTTTGTAACAATAGACTTTTTCCTCATATATGTGTATGCTGGGTAGTGCTTATTGCATTTGATTTTACAGTATTACCTACTGCATTGTGTCAAAATGATGTTACACATTGAATGAAGATAGCGAGTGCCAAGAACAGAAAGAAAAGAAAGGAAATCCTATTTTCTAAATGCAATTTCTGCTTCTTCAAGAGCAAATTTGAGCATGAGGACTCAGTCTGATAAGAAATAACGTATTTAAGGTATAGAACTGGACATTAAGTAACTAGAGAATTGTATGACCCCAGTTTAGTGTGAGAGTAGGAGAGCAATAGATGGCATTCAGAAATTTCTCTGCTAAACAGTTCTTCTCCACTTACTGGCCAAAGTGATACAAATTTATCGGTTTCCTACTGCTTATCACTGGGCCTGCTTATGGGAAGCGTTTAAAGGTGGTAGTGAAAAGGAACCTAATACTTGAAAAAGGCATGGTCCAGTATTACCTTAAGAATACTTTAGTAGCTGTTGAAGCTTAAATACTTCATTCCAAATTAGTGAATGTACAAAATACTATAAAAAGATGTGTTTTGTAATGGAATAGACGACTCATGTCTAGTGGTATAACCTACCTAACTGCATTCTTTTATCTAAGAAATTATGCTTGTTTTATTCCTTTATCAATAGCTTAGCTACCTCGAATTTTCTAATGCTGATGAAGGTCCCTTCCAAAGAAGAGCAAAGAGTGAGGGGTCAGATTAAATTACATGAAAAAGCATGGGTTTACTCCTGATTTTATTTTCTGATCTCCATTTGCTTGCTTGTTCAGTTGCCTTTTGTATTTATTCTTAAAAGAATAGCAATGTAATCATGTACTATTTAACAGGCACATCATACAGCTGCATGACCCTGCTTTAAAGATGCTGCTTCAAATTATGTGAGTTTCATTACTGTTTTCTTTCTTTTCTGAGTAGAGCTAAGCAAAGGGTGGCAGTTCCACTTGAAGTGGAAGACCTTCAAACTTGTGGAGGAAGAAACTAGAGTGAAAGAAAAACGAAAAGAGCCACTGAAGAGCTCTCTCATTGCCTCCCTCGTCTCCTTCCCAACTTCTTCCCCAAAGGAGATGTAACACGAGAGCAATCCCTTCCTAGAAAAATGTTTACAGAAGCATGTCTTTTTTATTTTATTGACCCTCCTTGAGCCTTCCAGTAAATAAACTGGAGGTGGAATAAGAAATCAAATAAACTTTTTCCCATGACAGCTTTATGGAAAACAAAATATCTATGATAAATGTGAGCAACACTTATATGATGAAAAATTTCCTGTCCTTTTGTCGCATATAAACCTACACATATATTTAATCAAACCACAAGTAATACCTAGTGAATTAATTGTTGTAAGAGTGTTGATTTTAGAGAGCTGAATAGAACCCTGAACAAAAAGCAGAGTTTGAAAACAAATCTTGCGTTCTCATGAGTAAGAATATGTAATGAATGTGTAAAAATGTTTACTATCTGTATATTGAATACATAAGAATATTTTGCCAGGCACCCACAAGCCATGTGTACTTGCATTCAAGAAAATAAATGTTTAATTAAACAGATCCTAGAACGTGGCAATAACAAGTTATACAAGCCAGAAGATGGGATGTAGCTGAAGGAGATTACTGATGAACAGCAAAAATAATGAGGCTGGGTTTCCTCCTGATGGCTGTGGAATCATTTTGTTCAGGTATGATGGAGGGATGCAGGTGAGCAAAATAATTGCTGTGAGCACTTGCAAATCACTGCAGAGTGATTGCCCACCTGGATGGCCCCCATTTCTGCAGGTGGGCCACATGACGGGGGTATGCGCTAGAGGTATAGGGTGAGGTTTCAGCAAAGACTGATCTAAGTCTGTAGTACTGTGAAAGTCTCTGACGAGGATTGCTAGAATGCCATTGAGAGCTGTAGTCACTTGGCATTGGTGCTTATACAGTTGCTGCTGATGGGATAGAAGGTATGAAGGCATAACAGTGATGGAACTCATGTCCATCCAGCTAATTTTATGGGAAATTAGTAGTGCTAAAAAAGTTTTTTATTTGTTGGGGTTTTTTTTAATGAAAGCACAATTTTATTGAAAATAAATGTGTTGACTAATGTAATATGGTCCATGAATTTATTCAAAACACATCTTTCTTGGAAAAACAAACCAACCCACCAATCTTATGCGTAGTCAATTCAATTATGATGAAACACTTTCAGCTGCAGTTTGGATTTCTCTTTACCTACACATGCTTGCAAGGGGTGGGGGGTTCAGTATTGGTTCACTGAGTGATGATATTGAGCACCTGGGAGGTTGGGAGGGGTTTTTCTGCCAGAGGAAAAAGAGGCACAAAGGATATTGCTAAAGAGGAAAGAGGTGAAGAGAGAAGGGTTTTTATGGTGAGGGGTTGGTTTTATTTTTTTTAGCAGGCCCTATCTAAAGGGAAGTACAGGGAAAATGAAAAAGTAAACGTAGCTGATCTATGATGGTGGCTATGAGATGTTTTGTTCTGATTAGGAATCCTCTCAATATCCCAAAGCGATAGGCTTGTTAAAAGCAGACTGATGTGAGGGGCTGGAGGCATGGGTGAGCAAGCAGCGTTTGTTGGTGCCCGTGGGGATGTGACTGAGCAGAAACTTCAGGTAAGTTTGGTAGATGCATGTTTTAACTCTGGTTTGAAATAACATTTTGTTTGAGTTACACGAGATACTTTGTTATCGTGGCCTCTAAGAGCAGAGAAGGAGATCCTTGACGTGGCTGAGGGGGGCCCTGCTGGAGCAGCCCAATGGATTTGACCAAATGTGCCTCCTAGCGTCAGAAGTCACAGTGAGGTACTCTTCTTATATGACTATAGGTATTTTCAGTATTTTAGTGGCGGCCTGTTTCTGAGCTGATGCTATTTGGTATTTTCGTGGAGCGAAATAATTCCTGTGAGCACTTGCAAAGGGAGCTGAGGTGATGTAGATGATAATCTAAATTAATTAGAGGGGATTTCTTAGTTAAACTTATTTGAAAATCTGTTCATATGCTGCCAAATGTTAAGCTTGATGTGTAGGAATAAAGAAAGCAGGTTATGTTTATGAGAGAGTTGTCTGGCCTGAAGCAAAAGTGCTTTGGAGAAGATGTTGATGGAAGTCCTAGGAAAACAGCAAAACTTCTGAGTACCTGATGTGATGCTTTGACTAAGGCAGTGTTTATGCTTGATTCCTGAAAACCAGAAAGAGAGAGCAGGAGTAAAAACAGAATTTGTCCTGAATGTACAGTTAGTTCTTATGCTGTTTAAAAGCTAAAGATACTGGAAGATAAGGAAGAACTTGAACAGGCGTTGCAAGGGTATTTCGTGACCTAGAATACAAATGTAGTAGCAATGATGACTAGTATATTCAAATGGCAATGAACGTGTAACTTGATAATGGTTTGAGATTGTTCCTTTTGCAGCCTGTTACCAGGTTTGGGGTTTGTTTGGTGGTGGTTTGGTTGGTTATTTTTGCGTCCCCTGAAAGTCTGTGTACTTTGGGTGGCTTTTTTTTCTTCTTAAAACACTTTCACTATGTGCATATGTATACTTCCTTAATTTATGAATACACTATGTGATGTAAATCCATCCCTACAGTATATGAGGTTAGAACTTGGGAGTATTTATGGGGTAGCACAAAACAGAACAGCAGATAATACGGAAACTTGTTCATTGTCTAATAACTTTTTGTAATTACTAAGTTCATTTTGAAGTAGACTCAGTTCAACTCAGCTTAGCCAGCTTGATATACAGACCTCTGAATTGCATATTTTAGCCAGCTTAATGTGGACACATAGGAGGATATAGCCTGGAATTAGGTTCTAACACAATCTGGAATATACTCTTAAATCCTGAGGAGTACTACTTACCTGAGAAGATACAACACAGATTCAGTGAATGCTTGCTCTTGTTGTCTTGCTGGATATATCTATATCTATATATATGTAAAAAAATATTCTCCCACAGAAATACACAGATTAGACAGCACTGTTGCAGAAATGAAATAATAGTTTTATATGGGGGGGGCAGGAAGCTAACTCAAGGTAAATTTTTCTGACTATACAAAGAACTAAATTATTATAAATTGAATACAGATTGGAACTGCATTGAGTTTCATATCCTAGCCAGCATGTTCTCAGTATTTTAACTAGAAAATCTTGCAGTGTACCTGTACTAATGGAGAACAACAGTTACAGTTTGGAGGAGTATAGCTAGGCACTTGATTTTGTCTTATGTTTGGTACTCCACAGTGTGATTTCTATAATTTCTACGTGCTGTTTTTCTGAGCACTCACAAAGCAAACAATTTGTGACACTCTCAAAGGAGGTCTTTTAGTGTAAAAAAGAAAAACAAACAAACAAACCCACCCCAAAAAACCCCCAACAACTGTGTATGAGTGGTTTTGGTATCTGCTTGAGAGCAGGTGAAACACAACTAGGGATGCTTGATGCTCCATTTACTTTCCCTCAGCCTCCCCTTTTGTAAGATAATTGTGTATTGGTGGCCTTGCAACCTCTGATCCTGTTGAGAGGTATAATCTTGAAGGTGTGAATGTGAGCATGTTCTTTCCATTGACAGCTAAGGGAAGTCAGGAGCAGACCTGCAGCCTAAAGTCAAGCCCAGCTGAGAATGATCTGGGTTAATGACTGAGGATGTTTGCTGGGGAGCTTGACTGAACTGTGTCCTTGCCCTCTTACAAAAGGGATGAGATTATTGGGATGCTTTGCAGCAGGAGAAAAGACCAGACAACTACTGTTACGCGTTCTCTCAGCTGCTTAACTGATTACTTTTATGGTTTAAAATTTCTTTTTCACATAAACCAGTTTTGTCAGACCCACAGCCAAAAGTATATTACATGCTATTGTAGTTCTTCACGTTGCATCTGTGTCTTCAACTTGAGGGGCCTTCTGACATCCACCTCAAAGCTTCAGCTGTGTTTCCAGAAAAAGGTTGCCAGAAATAGTTTATGAAAGATCTCTTTGAAGGTTAAAGCTTTCCTTTTTGTTCTATGACTAGAACTGGAGGGGGGGAGGGGAAAGAATATTAAGCAGGGCCACCCTGCAAATGAATCCAAGGGTGCAGAGCTCGCCGTTTTGTGTGTACTGCTAGAGGAAGCTCATCAGGAGAGAGCATCACAACTAAGCAAACACAAGAACTGCTGTAAAAGAACAGTACAATATTTATAACTCCTTCAGTGTAGCTGCAGTGGTAGGAGGGAAAGCCAGGATTCAGTGTGCATCAAGTTGATGTTTTTCTTTTATAAGTTAAAACAGAAATCGGTTTGTCAGCAGTATATAGCTCGTGCTTGGGATATGCTTCCAAGTGTTCTTGGATTAAAAGCAGGGAATGCTGTAGCTGAAAGCTTTTAGTATGAATTTTTATGATAATAGCCAGTGTTAATGATGGACACACTTAACTTCTTCTGTACAGTTGCAGACCATAACGATATTTTAATTGCTGTTTGACCAGTTTGCTACAAAAGCAAAAGCCCATCTATTTCTCAAAGAAAGTAAAATGTATGATTTCAAAGTGTCTCAGGAGTACTTTTGTACGTATATAGTAAGTCATTTTGGTGTTCTTTGGAAATCAGGACCTTGAGATGTATGGCTTGTACTACCGTAGCTTAATCGGCCATCAACTGTCTGGGCAGATCCAGTGCAGTGTCAGACATGTCTTTAATCTTCAAAGAACACAATGAAAAAAGTGAACATATTTAGTTATTCGCTAGAAGGTACAAAACAAGTGAAGACAGAATAGTATGTTTTTTCTGTTTTGAATTAGGTAACTAAAATTTTAGCTGTCCATGTGTCTAAAGCATCTTCATAATTACTGAGGAATTGACTGAACAGTATGTGCTCATTTGCTTCTTTAATAAACAGTCATATAAATTCATCATTTGCTCAAAGTTTTTTAAATGTAGGGAATTTTAAAAAGACTATTTGTATTGGTTTCGGTTTGTAGCATATCAAAACAGTCAAGTTTTGAATAACAGTGTGAGTTTCTGAGAGCACAGTGGTTGGGGTTTCTTTTTCTTCATAGAGGAACCTGTTAATAGGAGTTCTGTATGTACAGATCTCTTGTATTTAATAATTGTCAGTTATTTTAAGCAAACAGATTTCATACTTGCAATAAGAAATTTCTGACCTTTACTTTCCTGTAAATTCACAAGCTGCTTGGTAGTCTCAAAGCTCAGATCTCTGAAGTTACATTCATAGGTGATAATGATAGCTTTTAATATGCAGATATGCTCTGTCACTTGCATGTGGACATTGGTATGATAGCAATGATATAGGGACTGGGACAATCCTTGCTGTTTGGTTTTCAGAAGAGATACGGCTATGTATCACCAGTGGCAGTCCTCAAGTTCAGTGTTGTATTAAGTGGATTATTGGTACACTGCCCACTTTGCTCCTCCCGGCACTGAAATTGGTATTAGTGGGGAGGAAAAGATCAAACTCCTGCAATCTTGACATCCTCTAGAAGCAGAGTCCCTGTTAACATCAAAGTTATTTGGGTCACTACTTCACTCAAGTTGCTTCTTTTTTAGCGGTTCTCAAACAATTGACCTGAAGAACAGCTGCCCTGAGCACTGGTGGTGTTGGTAATATGGATGATGGATTACTTCAGTGTCATGGCCAAATTGCTTATCCAAGCATGAAGAAAATAAAATGCTTGTTTCTTCTCCTCCCCCTCCCCTTTCTAGCCTATTTCTGCTAGTCAAACTTTAATTTACCCTATGCATTAAATTATTCACTTGGAGCCAGTTTGTATGTTGTGTTATTTTTAAGATCTTAAAGCTTTATTTTTGCAAAATTCTAAAGGAGGATATGTCACACGTTGTTCTATTTTTAGCTGGAATCCTGTGTGTTGTGCATATAGCACAAATATATAGATCACTAAATTGGAGGTATTATTACACAATTAATAAAGTTTGAGTAAACTCAGGTTAGACGCTTGGGGGAAGGGGGTGGGACTAATACATGCCAGCTTGTGTCAGAACCTTGAGTTTTCATCCTGAAGACGGACATTTAACATCCAGTGTATTGTACCTTGGAAATTATCATGATGCTAGGAGGTTTTTTTAGCCTAATCCTTTTTGGACTAAGGGAGTTGGAATGCTCTTTGCCTTGAGGGAGTAATGACTTTTTCAGACAATACAAGATGTTATTTGCAACGCTATTATAATCTTGATACACAGTGCGATCCAGTCATGTGGTGGTCCTGTGGGCTTGTGCGTTGGTCCACTTTTAGGGTCTTTGAAAAGTCATTGCAGAGCTTGATCAACAGTCCAGAACAGTAGTGGGGAGTGCAGGGTGTGGGGTTTTTTGAATATAGTTACAATGAGGATCTTTCTGTGGTGATGATATGACCTCAGCTTGATTAGTTAAAAAAAATAAGTGGAACAGAAGGGAAAGAAATGAAGAGTTTTCCGTGATTCTGTGCTTTCTGTGTTTTCTTTAAAATGAGTACTTTGTGTGTTTGAGCAGAGGCCTCGTAGTGGCAGTCAAGTCACCTTCAATTTCTGGAGAAATATTTGAAGACTTAAAACACTAAGAAGGTAATGTGGAGTTGCTGAGATTAAACTATGCCAAGTTAATCTAATTTCCTTCTATGTTTGGGTAATGAGCCCTGGAGACCAAGAAGAAGCTGTAAAGTTTAGAATGTCTGTGATACTCTCATAAACAAATCAGGGGAACTACATCTAGGTGACTTCAAAACTAATTAGGAAAAACACAGTCTGAGAGTGTTTATCTGTTAAATTCAAAGATATGTAGAGTGCAATTTTCATGGGTCTTTCCTAAATTCAGTTCTGTTCAATATTTTTTGTTAATAATTTGTAGAATAGAAAACCCAGTAAGCTTACTGAATTACTACGTACTGCTATTGTAGGAAGAATGGCAGGTGCAGACAGAAATAACTGAAGTGCAGAAGTGTCCTGAAAGGAATATTATGTGAAATGACAACAACTCAAGTATAAGGTAGTTCCAGCTAAATTTTTACTGCACAAATACGAGTACGAATAACTAGTCAGGTAGAAGATGTACAGGAAAGAACAGCGGGCCACAGGCTGAGCATAAGTCATCTTGGTAAATGTCTTTGTAAAATGTAAACATCCGACTGGAAGCAGTAAACAGGATGCCATCCGTCTCTCAAGTAATCCTTCCTGTCTGTACAGA
The DNA here is from genome assembly GCA_035590275.1 of Ibycter americanus. Classification (NCBI taxonomy): domain Eukaryota; kingdom Metazoa; phylum Chordata; class Aves; order Falconiformes; family Falconidae; genus Ibycter; species Ibycter americanus. The sequence goes on from JAVJGI010000001.1 coordinate 9,584,059, forward strand.
CCTCACAAGCCCTTTTACAGAACAGCGTGTTCAGCTTTGGGCAGCACGCTTTAGCTTCGTTCTATTTAAACTGTTTACTTTTTCCTCCGTTTTCCTTTTCCTCTCTTTCCTTACACCTACTGGTATGCAAAATCTAGTCTAGAAAGTCTGCTGAGTCTAGAAAAAGTGAGACTCAGATGACACAAACTCATCAGAAACACTCTCTTCCTCTTGTGAAGAATTTAAGCTTTTGTACTAGGAGTAGGGGTAGCGTATATAAGCTAGGCTTTGGGAAGACTTTTTTTTTAAAAAAAATATATAGCAAAGCACTACTTTAAAAGATCATTCAATGCATTTGTTCAAAATCTTTGCTAAGAAAATGCAAGTAGTGGCTTAGGTTCTTT
>JAVJGI010000001.1:9584541-9594781 GCA_035590275.1 Ibycter americanus
TAAGAAAATGCAAGTAGTGGCTTTGGTTATTTCCCCCCCCCCCTCCATTGTGAGTGTCTGTTCCCTCTGGCTCTGTTTCCTGTAACTCAACGACATACAATTTTGAGTCTTCATGTAGCTATTGTCATTGGAAGTCTGAGACAATACCGCTGGAATGTGGCTGCTGTTGAGATGTTTGCACACTTTATACAGTTACTGAAACGTGCAAGAGAGTGTGTGTGTGCTAGGCCAAACTGCGTCTGTGTATATATGCAGCTTTTCAGCAAGTTTTGGAACAACTTTATCCCGCAATTAACATGTCCTGGACTAGATCAGATATGAAACAAATAACTTGCATACAGCTGTTCTTCATTTAGCAACTCTCTTGATCACAGAAATTCTTTTAAAACAAATTGTCTGTATGTCTGTGGCACTTTAGATGGGATACAGACATTAGATACTTATTAGAGATAATGTCAAGTTTCCAGGCAGCTTTAGCACAAGTCAAAATGTGACTGGACTCCAGGTGTAACTTTCTTTAAAAAAAAAAAAAAATTATCCTGTAAGCTGTGATGGAGAATAAAATTGACAGTTGAGTCTTGCATTCACACTTGGAGAATGTATGGACAAGTGGGATTGCTAGAAGTGGTGAAAATGAAGAAAGAACAAATGAGGGAGGATGGAGAGACAGGTTTAAAGGAGAAATTTTCTTTTTGGACTGATGTTTGACACAGCTCTACTTTCTTTGCTTTTGTTTTGATATCTGTGGTTTCCCCACTAAATTTATGTGACAGATCTGGATTGGAGGAAGACAAATCTTACAGGAGAGTGTTTTTAAATGTGAAGTTTAGGGCACTGCAGACCAAATCCTCACTTGAAACTAGTACAACCCCATTAACATCAAAAAGGCAACAGTAATTTACATTAGCTGTGCATCTGACCTTTTGTTCTTGTGAAACTTTAGAATGATTTGCAATTTAATATCATACATAGTTGTTTTTCAAACCAATTTCATTTTAAATGTTTCTGTGATAAAGATAACTTTGCTTTCAGCTGTCATGGTAGTCCAAACTAAAGCAAAGTATAGCATAATCAAACTACATCAAAAATGCAGCTCGTTTATTAGGTAAATTCTGACTTATCAAGTGTCCTTGAGTTTCTGAGCTGCCTCTGATCTTTCATCAAAAATTCTCCTTGTGCCTTCTCCAACACTCATTATCACTCATTAAGGGCTGAGATTTAAAATTGGAAGTAAACATCATATTTCTGAAAAGCAGCAGAGCTTTCCTCTTAGAAATCATTCTTTTCAGGCATCAGACTTAATTCAAGCTTTGAAAGAGGGCAGCTATGAATGGGCATCGTGGATACAGGCAAGTTTCAATTACAAAAACACACACACAAAACCAAAACCTCATGTTTTTAAACTCAGTTTTCTATGGGCTCCTCTTATCCCTAGGGAAAACAGTAGATGTGTTGTTTTGAGCTCTGTCACTTAAGGTTAAATCCAGTAAGTCTAAAGAAAGCCAGAAGGACAGTTATGCGTTTCTGGTAAAATATATTTCACTGAAAGTAAACATGTAAAAAATATCTCAAAGTTAATATTATCTCACTGTGAAAAATGCCTAGTCAGAAATCAAAAAAATGAGCCTGGGATTAAAAATACATTGTCAATAACTACTGAATCAGAAATGAAAAGAGAAATTCCAGGATATTGCTCCAACTGAAATTACAGCATCTCTGCACGTAATGGAGCTTAGCTGTATGCCAAACAGTACAGGTTACTTCTACTCTTTCATTTAGGTGTCAATAGTAGTAATGACTTCCTGTATTTGTCTAAAAATAAATTCTGACTTGAATCTCTGTTTAGAGATGAAATGTTTTCCTGGCTCTGTGAAACCATAAAACCACAGAGCTCTGAAAGCTGGTCATGTTACAATCTATATACTAGAGCTATGGGTGGTACTTTACCCTCCTTTGTCCAGGGAACTTGCATGTTCAGATTGCTCTGCTCTGTGGAAAAAGAGCAGAGCCGTGCAGCTGGTGTGCTCATGAGGTTGCCTTGTGGTGGCGATACCCGTAAGCTCCATGGTCCTTCCTTCAAGTGTTGGGTTGGCCTTGCAGCTGCTGCCTCCTGCGAGGGTGTTACCAGACACTGGGGCAGTGGCTTTGCTGGTCAGTGTTGATGTTTGAAGGCATGAGGGACACGACCTGCGAGGGAGCACGCCAGCAAAGCAAGTCACCTCTGGAGTCACTGGAATTTTCTGTTACAATGCAGAGGTTGGCATTCTGTGTTTGCTGCAGGTGACCTAAAGATAGCTAAGCTGACTGTAGTGTGTGTTGCGTGTGGGTGCATCATTACAGGTTGATGAAACCCTAAGATAACCTTTTTTTAAAAAACCAAAGTTTGAATTCCATTTCTATGTTTGTATTCATCCTTGCCATCTGAGGCATGTTTTCATATATGTTTTTATTAAAACTATTAGATACCACCTTCCCACGAATGGATGTGCTTCTGTGAACATGACTTAGTATGTAAAACTGACTTATTTATTGATAGATGTTATTGAGACGGGACAGGATTATTTACCCTACAGGGAGGTTGGGTATTTTATTTCTTGCCTTGAGCACCTGTCACAAGTGTTTGAAAAAGGTTTATTTCCACATGGACCTCCATAGGAAACAGAATTTCCCAGGTGTGTGTCCATATAACTATGTATTGTGACAATCTGCATGCTTTTGTCCTGATTTTTTTTTCTTGATTTGATTTTTCCATGATGTGTTTCTGTTTGCAGTTTGTGCCACTGTAGTACTGGTGAGTGTTAACTAATGTTGCTTGAGTAAGGAAGAGGGGTTTCATACTGCTGGTGAAAATGATGCTAAATATGTAGTACTCCTAGAGTCTAAAGGGTGTGCTTCTTTTTAATTAAAAGTATAAGTGTGGAATGATATCCTGCATCCCATAATTGACCTGAAAAGAAAGTGATTTAGGAGGAATTGAAGGTAAATGGATGTCTGTTTACATTGAGAATGGGGAGGAAAGGGGAGGTGTGTGAAGTAATTGCTGGCTGGACCACCTGAAGAGCAAAATCCACTTCAAAGAAGCCTGTGAGATGTCACCTATTTCCCAAATGTCTCAGAGTAAATAAGTCTCCTAGTGGAAAGACTCAAAAAAGTTATGACTGAGATCTGTTGTGACATACTCAACTTTAAATCAGGTGTTGCTCTTGCATGGAGGGGACTTGTGTCTGTTGTGTGTGTCTGTGTCTGTGCCCACCCCCCAGATTATAACAATGCAGGTTTCAGTGAGTTGTTCTTTCCCTGTTCCCCCCAGCCCCACTCCAAAAGACACATCACAGGACTTCTTCGTAATATACACTGCTAATCTGCTGTCCAAACTGTTACAGTCCAGCTCACAGCCAAGGCTGCTTCCAGGAAACAGCTGCTTTTAGGGGGAAGCTGCTGGTTTAGAATAAGCTAACTGTACTTTTCTCATCAGAAAAGCCCCCAACCCAACCCATCCTGTTTAACTGGCATCTCTGCTGTTGGTGCTTATGCATTGCTAAGCTAAGCAAGGGAATGCTTTCTAAATTGAGAGCTCTTTGTTGTCACCTTCCATAAGCAGAGATCAAATCATGGACGAGCATTTGCATAGCCCTACTCGGTTCCCTCACCTGGATGTCAGTCCTTGGTGCTGACTCTGTGGTTTGTGCTCTGCTGATTACCTGGACTGATGAAGAATAGCTTCTGTTAGCATCTGTCAGCCTTTTGTGTGCTTGTGCCGAATAGTTTATCTTGCCTCTAGTCCCCAGGCTACCTCCTTCCTCTCGGGAACTTGGATTAAATTTTCCTACACCCACCCTCTTTTTTCTTTTCCTCTTCCCCTCCACCCCTGGCCCTCGCCCCTTATCTTTCTCTGGCTGCAACCTACTGTTGAATTGCAAAGTACCTATTTTTTAATAATGTTAAAAAAAAAAAAATGCACAGAAAAAAGCAATTTTCCCCCAACTCTGCAACTTCCCTGCAAAGTAAAATCTTTGTCTTTTTGCATCTCTCTGCTCTCCTCCTAGAAAGTATTTATATCAATAATATGGAAATAGCTGTTTCCAAGGTGCACTGTAAGTGATCCCACTAATAGGTATTGCAATGCAAAAAAAAAAAAAGCCCACACAAACTTCTGTTAATGTGCCAAGGGTGATGCAATACACAATGCTCCAGATGATGGTGATCTCGTTAATATTCCCATTCTGGTGAAAGGAGGGAAATGTGCTTTCACAGTTTTGTGGGTCCTCCTGAAGTTTTAAAATTGCTATAATAATGAACAGAGAGTAATTCCTAATAATACATATGGATATGATAAGACAGTGTCTTTGACAGATTTAGTCACTTATAGACTATAAGCCTTCAATGAGCAACTCCATTCCAGTTCAGTAGCTCCGTTGCTGGGCTCTGGTTATGTACATCCTGCAAAAACGTACCCTCCCTGTCTCTCCTTTGGGTAGCAAGTTTCAGATACCAACCTGATGCAGATACTGTGAACCCTTTGGGAGCAATACCCCTTTTTTCTTCCTGCCCTAGCTTCCTACTCCTGTTAGTGCCTGAATCTCCCTCAAGCTGAGTGTATTTCACCCCTTCTTGTTGAGAGTTAATGGTCCTCTCATGCGTATTGCGTTAATTCTCAGGTGAGCATAAGGCCAACAATGAGTTCTCAGCTTCTTTCCAGAATGACTGTCCCTTATAATTGCGTGAGAGACGGATGAGTAACAGCTCTGAGCTGGTGGTGAGAGAAGAGCAAGGATGGGCTCTTGCCTGCTTATCTGTGCCTCCTTTTGGTACATTGGTTTCAGATTCAAATTTAGCCTTGGGTAAATGGAAAAGAGAAATTAAAGACTAAGGATGTTTGGATAGTCAGCTCTTATAGCACAAAGACTTAATTTTAGCCTCAACTTCAAAACTTTTAAAGGCTGTGGAAAGATCATCTCTTCACTTCTCTTGAGTGTCATTTGTTCCACTTCACCCTAATGGGTTGGTTTTGGCAAGGTGGCACTCGGAAAGAAGAGTGTCTTTAAACTGGTGAGGAGTTGGAAAGCAAGAACTGTCATTCTGAGATGGTGAAAAGAGTCATTTATAGTACATAGATCTATATATACACTTAAGGTTAATTAAAGAAGCCTTTTCCTTCCTTGATAAGTGTCCCGTTGTGAAAAGCAACATCTACAACTTCATCTTGATCTGTGATTTTGAGTGAAAGAAGTGATGCAATTTGCCTGAGGCGGGGGGGCGGAAATAAAAGGTCATTTTTTTTTAAGAGGTTCCAAGTTAGTCCCAAAGGTTGTATCTTGCATATAAATGGACATAACAATAACTTTCTTTTTTTTTCCCTGTTCTTTGTTGATAGGTATTTCCTGCATGCTTTAAGTGCTAGACTTGTCTCAAATGTCACTCAAGATATTTTATCATTTATAACTGTTTTCTACAGCTTCTTCAGTAATTACAGTCTGTTGTCTTTTAGCACTTACTGCCTACTGGCAGATGCAATGTACTCAGGTCATATGAGTTTATTCATACAGAGATGATTTTTGAGTGAGAATGCTGAAGTGAGTAGCTTAATTTTAACTTGAACTGCCAGCAACAGTAGAAAATAAGCTTTTCAGTGAAGTATGCTTTATTTTCTCTACTGAAATCTTAATTTCTAATTTTAAATTAACTCTATGTCTAAAATAATCCATCGCTGCTGTTACATGGCTAAACTTGAAAAATGTGTTTTCTGCATGTTTAGTGTTTGAGTCACATAACCTTTCTTAGTAGTTAATGCAGCCAACAAAAAGTATGGTAGCATTTTATATGTAAGCTTTTTAATTAATTTACAGCGGTTAGAACCAGTGAACTTCTATAAATTTGTTTCTTCAGAACATGGACGTATGGAGCAAAATGTCTAAATAGATCTAATTCATGGAGGCAGTCTTATGGATGACATACTTGGGCTCCAGAAAAGATGCAGTCTTTCAGTATGGTTAACTTATACTTTTCTCACCTGAGGAAGTCTCCAAGTGAACTGTTGATAATGTTTCTGCTGAGGTGCAGTGCCACTCAGTTTTCCCTTTTAGAGATCTTCAGGGAGATGTGAACGTTGTTTGCTATGGGGGGTGTGTGTGTGTGGGGAAGCTCTCAAGCCCTGCAAAGTTGCTGCTGTGGCAAAATCCTCTTCCCTTACTTCAGAGATACCTCCATCAAGAGATCTATAAAACAGGGATGCACGAGCGCAGGGCACCCTAGCTTCACCTCTAGGGTTTACTTCTTTGCTCTTGTTCTTTCCTTGTGCTATTCTTTAAAAGTAGAGCTGATCAATCAATGTACTTAAGGATTTCCTTTTAAGATTTCTTCTAGTTTGGTTACATTCCCATTAAATGGCAACTATGGCCATCAGCCCTTGAAATAAATAACTGAGATGTAAGTGGAAGTGGTAGCGTTCGGTGTTAAAACTGCCTCATGCTTTTCAACACTGGAGTATTTCAGTTGCTATTTTGCAAGCAAACAGCGACTGTTTCAGTTCAAGCTGCTATGCCAGATAGGATTTCCTCTACCCTTTTTAGCCTTTCTTGCTAAATAACAGGCAGAACATCTTTCTAAAAGCAAAGCTGGAATAAGTATGCTTTCATCTGGCTGAAAACTCTGCAGGCTCTTGCATTATGCTGGCAGCTGCGGTTTGTAGGGAGACTCGGTGCTGGCGAGGGAGCCTGTGTCTGTGAGCTTCCATACTAATTGTCACTTTTTTTTGAATTGAAGAATTCACACGTGTTCAGATGCCTTAGAGATGCAGTTGCTGAAACCTTAAGATTGCTACCCTGTGGTGAAGCATACAGCCCTGAAGGGAGGGCTGGGGGGGTGTGTTTGTGTTTGCTTTCAGGCTTTTTGTTGTTTTGGCAGGGGTGTGTGTTTTCTTTGGGGGGTGGTTTTTTTCTATTGTTATGTTTCTTTGGTTTATTTCCCTTCCACCTGCAGTTCTGGGTACTTTCTGGGAGCTTCTGACTAGGGATCAGTGGAGAAACGGGTGAAAGAAGTTAGAAAGTGAGTTTTGGAAGTAGAGTTGCATAACGGGATAGTGACAGGCCAGGACCAAAGGGAGAGGGTTGGTGAGGAAAGTCAGGCGGCAGAAAGGCGGGGGGGAAGCAGGTGGGGACCAGAATGAGGAGTTGGAAAATTAAAACTAGAATTCAGATAAGATCACTGAGACTATAGGCTCTTAAAAGCAAAAGACGTTAGTAAAAGTCTTAGTTATACCACATAGCAACACCAAGGTTATGCTAATGTAAATCATCATCTGCTAAAATGTCTCTGCTGCTGCCACTCCCCCATACCAAAATCCTTTTGCAAGGCTTGTGAAAGGGTTTGTAGATGGTTTTAGGAAAAACAGGCTTATTCTTTAATAAATGGAAGGAGACATTCTGTCCAGATGTTTTGAATTTGTATTGTAAATAAGAAGTACCATAGTAATTGATGTAATAAAATCTCAATTCAGAGGAGTTTACCTTATTCTGAACTACAAACTATATTCACCAGCTGATTTGCTTTAGATTTGTTCCGAGTTCGCTTCTTTTCACTGATTCACCGATTACCTGTATGTTCATCCACACAACCTGAGATAAGTAGTAAAACGTGAACAGCATGACACTAATACAAGCAATGTAATGCTGGGTTGTACCGGGTGAACTCCCTGTGGGGTTTGGGGCAGCTCCAGAGCTCTGTCAAACAGCCTTCTCTGGCCGCTTTTAAAGCACCGTTTCATGGATCAAAGTACAACGATGCCTGTAGCTTTGACCCTAAGAGGTGTGGAGGAAAGTTACTCCACTACCTCCTCTTAGAATATCTGGCATGCCAAGTATAAGTTATATTTATGTGTTTCTTCACGGGTTTGTATAGACTTCCTCTGCAATCTTGGCTGCCGTGTTTGAGTGGCTCTGGAGGCTGGGCATTGCTCTCAGGTGGGTCCCCGGGATGTGGCACGGTGTCTGAGCTGACCCTTGCCATGCTCCAGTGACCTGCTGGTTAGAGGCAGAGCCCATCTAACCACATGTTCTGGAGCTGGGATGTCAACTTTTGGCAGTCGCTGTCAGTTTTAAATCCTTTATGAAAAAAATAAAATCGTCGTGTGATGGAGATGGAGTACTCTAAATGATTCAGGGTGTATCCCACTGTTGCACTGTAAAACATGATTTGTAACATCTTCAGAAAAAAACCGATCTCCTAGAAGGGCTTTAATTTCTGTCTGTTGCTACTGTCAATTAGCAGTCACTGCGTTACAGAGGTGTAACAGCACAGAGACCAAACAAAAAAGGGTGGATTCTTACACAATAAACATACAAAGTGATCTGCCATGAATTACGTGCTTTTCAAGGTCAGCATGACACAAGTGAAACCACAGTACATTCCAGAAGGGCTATAATACTTCAGCAAAACTCTTTCTTTTCTTGGTCGAACAGTGTTGATGCTAAACCAGTGTCTACAAGTGAGACGTTAGTTTTTGCCCCTGCTCTGCTCCTGGCAACTGCTGTGAAATAAGCTTGGATAACAAATGCCTGCCCTGATTCATCAGGCATTTTTAATGTTAGTCACCTTTTGATTACTCCCAGTGTTAAGCTATTGCTATAATAAAGGCAAATTCTACCTCCCTCAATAAATCAAAGCTGAAAGAGTTTGAAAGTTTTGAATACTCCTGCAGAAATAATCTCTTGAAGAGAATCCAGAGTTTCTCCCTTCTTGCAATTCTTCCTTCTAAAAAGTAATTCTTATTTTGGTCTTTCAGGAAGCTCAGTGAATATCAGTACAATATAAGGAGTAACAAAACAAAACGATGAGAAGTCTACCTCTTTCTTTACCTCTCCAAAATTAAGATAGCTTTAACTGCTGCTAAGACAGTTACAGCTGCGCTTCAACAGTGAAAAGTAAATAAGTTGGTTTTTTATCTCTAGAAAATTGCAGGGTGGTTTGTTGTGTGGTTTTTTGGTAGGGTTTTTTTGGTTGTTTTCCTCTCCTCCCCCACCCCACCACCCCATTTTATTTATTTTAGAGTCCTTTTTAAATAGAAACCCTGAAGAACTGCCAAGCTGGCTTCAGTTGTGAGTGATGATTACAGATAACTGGGTTATGATCTTGGCTGAGAGACACTGGAAACAGTACTAGCATCTTATGAATATATACTGTTTAGTGGCTTTCGAGACTCTTAGGCAAAAAACTAGCTATTTATCTTGAATGCAAGCAATGAACGAGAAGGAAATGTGGCATAATCAAACAGCTACTACAGGCCATTATTAAGAACATGAAATCTAAAACCATTAATGCAAAAATAAAGCACCCTCTGTGTTATTACTATGAACAGTAGATACCTTGGGAATTAATATATAATTGTGTGTTTTAATAAACATCAGATAGTTAAAATGAAAGGAATGAATGAATTCTTAGCAAATAACTCTCCATGTAATTCTAATATCTTGCGTGTCTTCTTACACTATTGGCATTGTACTCGTGAACTTACTAACCTTGGGCTAATGAGGGATTTTCAAACCCTTTTTCCAGATCATCGAACGTGCCTAAAAGGTCATAGCATTGCTAGACAGCCAAAGCTCTGCAAGGGACAGCACAGAGATATTTTCTAAGTCTGCCCTCAGCCATCCCAGCTGAATCTGGCAAGAGGAGGGGTGGGATGGTTACCAGGAAAGTGTAAAATTATGCAACACACTGTTACATTGCTACTGATTTGGGACTTCGTGGACATGTCTAGTGTTCCCGATGTAGGTCTACAATGAGGATAAAGACAATAATAGATACTCGATCTCTATATTTCTACAAGGGGAGCTGACTAACAGTGGCTCTGCTTTTCTTCAAGAAAATTTGGAAATACCCCTTTCATTCAAGGTAAACTTATGGTTCAGGAAAAAGACAGAGGAGGCTGTGCTACAAAGAGATTTTGGATTCTGGAAACCTTAATATGGCCAGGATGTGGTATTGATGGAGTGAACGTTTTCTCCTCTACGGGATTAAAAGGAGGAAACATCAGTTGCGGATCCTCCTTGTGTATTCCCCTGCCTCTATCCTGCAGCGTCTTACACTTGTAAGTCCAAGCTTTGATTAAATTGGCTTAACCACAGTCTCCCAGCACTTTGTCTCAACTTCTTGTTCTCTAGACTAATGCACTGTGCTGGTTTAAAAGTAAACCGGCAGGAGAAATGAACCCAACTCAAAAGAGTTTAGAAGTCAGGACTACAAT
>JAVJGI010000001.1:9602472-9634715 GCA_035590275.1 Ibycter americanus
ATGTAATCTCTGAAGGACATTGTGTCCATCCCACCTTTTTAATTTGACTCTGGCGTTGAGGGTGGGAACCCAGGTAGTCTGGGATGTTGGATGAAGAAAATCTCTGATTTATCACATGATGAGTGATATAAATGTTATAAATGCTGTTATAAATACTGTTGTAAATGCCGAACTCTTGGGTAAAAGCATGTTACAATCTGGCTATGTTTTATAGGCCTACTACACTTTCATGGGACTACTTAGTTGTTTTGAAGGAAGCAGGCAAAGCAGCATATAATTTGCACAGGTCCATAAAACTTAAAAATAATATAGCCATTTAGCTGCTAAGCCTTGTCAAGCCTGAGGAGGTTCTGGATGAGCTAAGAAAGAAAGTGCCTAATCCAAGTTATATGACAGCAGAACAGAGATCCAACGTTGATCCTGCATGTCATTGCAAACCCTGTGTGTGACTCACCTACTGTCTATATGCTTTTGTTCTCCATCTGAGAGGGATTAGTAAGGATAGGTACACTGATAAAGTTGTGCTCAAATGTTGTGACAGTCTTACGACATGCTGTCTAATACAGAATAATGGAATGTTCAAAGCAGATCTGAAATTTAATGTAGCATGGAGATGATTTTCAGAAAGTGTATTTATGGATACTAAATGCCATATAATTCCACAAAATAGATTCACAATCAAAAACACTTTGAGGTCAAAAACAAATGAAAGGTTGGAAATTGTTACGGAAGAATTAAGCAAAACAGAGGACTTCATTTTGCCGACTGTCTCTTCAGTAGTACACATAGTTCTGATCTCATCTTAAAAACAAACAAACAATAGAAGATATAGTAGAAGTGGGGAAACTTCAGAAAGGGACAACAAGATCAAAGGTACCAAGCAGCTTCTGTATTGGGTCTGACTGAGTAAACTAGGCCTCTCCAACTGGGATTAGAAGCATTTCAGGAGACAGGTCCACAAATCATCAAGTCATGAAGGAAGGGAATTGATTTTCTCACCATCTCCAGGACGTTCTAGTAGAAGGATAGTTCAAAACAATCGAAGAAGGTGGCTCCCAATCAAACAGATAGCAAGCTGTGCTCTCTGCCAAAGTTTGTTGTGGGGGCATAAAGTTCACATGCAGGAATGAAAAAGCAGACTGGACAAGTTCTTGGAAAAGAAATCCATTTAGAGACTTGGGTTCCACATGTGGTTACAAAATATATGTGTTCCTAATGACTCAGGCAGTCCTCTGTGCTGAATATTGTTAAAGTTCAAAGCAAGCTGTGTTAGGAAGAAGAATCACATGGTTTGCCCTTTCTCATTCTTTCTAAACCAGTTGGTCACAGATGCAGCTGGAGGCAGGAAACTGGGCAATGTGCACCTTTGGACTGACATAGTACAGCTGTTGTGTTATAAAGCTGCAGATAAAATTACTATAGATTAAATAACAATTGCATCTTATGACTGAAAAGAGACAATACCATTTTACATATCTGAAACTTTGAAAAATTCAATGCCTCCTTTCAGTACTATTGATTCCTTCTCATGCATGTATTTCACTAATTCAGGAAAGCAAACCGTAGCATAAACCACCAAATACTTCCATAGGACCCCAAACCAAATGGCAATATGAAGAAAATTTGTTTATGACACCAGAGAGGTGTGCAAATTATTGTTGTATATGACTGGATTTTTAGATTTTCCATTATTTTGTGTGCAAGCATGTGAACAATGACAAGGTTAGGTGTGTTACTACAGTTTTCTTTCCCAATGATAAAGGTGCAGCAACTTGAAAATTGAAGTGGATGTTCATAAAGTGTTAGAGTCCTTAATTTTCACTGACAAATGGAATACTGTCATAAATATACTCTCCCTTATTGGAATCCGAGAATACACATAATTATTTCACTCAGCTCCATAATGGCATTTTCTATAATTAACACAGCAATGACTATTTTTATTCTCTTCTATTTTTTGTTCATGAGTGCATATTTTTAAATCAATATTTTTTTAAAAAAGAAACTTTATAGCATCATTAAGTGCTGTAATATTGACATTGCATTTTCACCTATATTCCCCTTGCTTTTTTATTGTAGTATTCTGATAGACTGCCTTTTTGGAAACCGTAACATGAGGTTAACATGTTTTTGGTTGGTGTGTGCTCAATGGATAACTCAAACATGTAAAACTTTTATGTTTAATCCGCTGTCACTTTTTTCTCCCCAAAATGAAACAGAAAAAGCTTAAACTTTGAAGCCCTGTGTGTTGTGTCAGATGTCCTGTGTGCTAAAAGCATATTCTGACAATTTTGATTAAATACAACTTCTGAACCCTCATGCTTCTATTATTCTTGGCAAGGCAACTCCCACCTGCACTTTTTCTGAAAGGCATCAGCATGTGCACATTAAAGTTTTACATTGCTTTAGTTCACCTCTACACAGGGAGCCACTTTCCAAGTGGAAGTTAGGAATCTGTTTATGTATAATGCTGAATTCATCCCTCTGATTTATCCCCTTGGCCTCTAAAGTGAGAGAACATTAATTTTTAATGCAAGGAACCAAAGAATGGAGCATGACAAGGGTTTTTTTAATGTGAACTTTTGAGTAAAAAAATGGACAAATAAATCTCTGTTATTCTGCCTTCAGATTTGTATGCCTTCCATCTGAACCACTAAAAGTTAAAGGAGACTAATATTTATATTTCATTCTGTCTTAGCTCTAAAAGGGGGATATTTACCCCTTCTGCAATATTTCTCTAGCATGCCAGTTTATGTATATTGATTTATACCAGTAGAACAACACTGAAATTTCTTTTATGCCAGACTCCTGGGTATTTTTCCCCCTTATTGCACAGATAGCAGACTACATCCAGAAACCAGCAATGAATTCTTCATAAAGATAATCTGAGCACCTGACATGCATCCCTTTGCTGCATGGTATGGAGAGGAGCATAATGTGCTAGAAAAGCCCTAAACTTCTGGAAAGAGAAATGCAGAAGCTTTAATGCATGTTGTTTCCAGCAGACATCTCTGCACAGCCTCAGGTGCATGTGACTGGAATATGAAAGACCATCTCAGAAAGGAAAATAAAACCTCATTTCTTGTATGCTAAGGAAAATCAGTTAGAAGTCACTGCCATTCACCTCTATTCGTTTACCTCTATTCATTTTTAATTCCCTTTGAAATACTATAAACCCAAAGTCCAAACTAAATGAGTATGGATCACAACAGAACAACCGGAAGCTGTTCTTAAAGGGAGATGAAAATTGGGTGAGTAACAAGGATGTCAATGTGCCCTCTCTATAGAGGGCCTATAAATCCACTCCTTCCAGATTGCTTCTTTTGCTTTTTTGCCCCATGAAATTCACTTAATCTCAATGATCTTTGCCATGCGGAGATCTTGTAACTGGATTCATGTTTTGTGCTCTGTCAACATAGGCTGAAGCTCTCATTTCTATTTAAAACAAAAAAAATCAATTTCATGCATAATAGAACTACCCCAAACTTTTGCTAATTTTCATTTAAGTGTCATTTACAAAAAAAAATCATTTTTATGTTATAAATCATCAGTTCCAATTTATTTGGAATAATTTAATATAAAACCATTGAGATGATTGCATAAAATGGAAAAAAGCCAAAGCATTTCACTCCATTAAAGTTGAAAAATGTTGATCTCACTGATCTGCTTTGTTTCTTTTTTTTTTATTCCTCCTGTACTGCACTTAATCTGAATAATAACAGGCTGTAGAAGGTTTTGCTTCTGATAGAATGGCATCATCTAATGTGAAAATACCTAAAATTTTCAGCCAACCCTAACAGCTATTGTAAATATATAAAACCACATTAATCATACTATGCAATAAAAATGATCTGATATTGAAGTCTAATATATGAAGTCTAATATAACTAAAATATAAATCCTAAGGAAAGTTCACACTATGTGAAGTGTTGGACACGGCCAGGTGTCCGACATTCCTACTCCAGAGATCAAGACCAAACACTGTGTTCAGGATCTCACCTCCCTTTCTTCGTTATATAGCGTATTCCTTCATTACAAGATAGGTGGGAAACATGGTTTCACTTCCACAATGCCTGCAGGGAGAAATCATTATTTAATCGGGCTACAACACAGAAGTCAGACTAATCAGAATGTTCTTTTGTTATTAAAATCATAGAGTTTGATCATATATTCTGTTCAGTCTGGCATGCAGGAATTGGTAAGATCAATTGTGTACATAGGATCTTATCCTATTTTTGTCATTATTGTATTTAAGATGAATAATAAAATCTTAGCTGTTACACTAAATCAGTCACAATTTGTATGGTGTAATAATATATGAAATTAAAGTACCTCATGAAAGTTGGTTTGTTATATCATCTTTCTCTGGATTACTTTTTTCTCACCTAATTAAGGTGAGATGTCCCATTTTCTTCCACTCAGCTGCTATTGTATTAACGGAAATACAGTTTGATTTAATGTTAAAACAGAAATGCCAGCAATTAAAGTGAAGCAATTTCAGAACAATTAGTGCCACATCATGAAACCTGAAACCTAAGAAATGATATGATTAGACATACTAAGTCAAAATAGTCAACAAGCTGACTCAGTTTATGCTTAGACTAAAGTTATTATTGAATGCTGATGATCAATTTATCATACTAGCAGATGAAGGGCTTTTATAGAATTTTAGCTTTTGAGTACATTAAGATAATAAGCTTTCTTATGTAAGAGTTAGGTGAGATTAAAAAAAGAGTTTCTGTTAAGTAACTGTCCTCCAAACACCTGTTATTTAACGAGGAACATAGCATCAAGCTGTAATTTATATTCTTAAAGGATGAAGAGATTCTTCAATTAGCAAGTTATCAAAATGCAAAGTATTAGCTTTATAAGCAATTTGTGTTGCAATGAGCAGATGTAACACAGATGTGGGCTTTCTGCAAACCACTTTAGGAACAATCAACTTAATGGTTTCTAAGTCCTTTTGTAACATTGTTGGAAAACTATTATTATCTTTTTCTTCCATCTATCTATCATTATTGTTCTCTTTAGTGAATCTCATTTAAATCTCACTGAGCTGGGGCCTGTTTTCAGAGCTGATTTATGATTGTACTCCACCAAACCGATCAGCAACTCACAGGTCAGTGCTTATCAGGGCTTGCACTGAAAGATCAGGAGAGCGGCCTCTGCTAGTGAACAAAAAAGTCATCTGCAGGGACTCCCCAGTAATGGTTCAAGTTAGGGAAATTGTCCTTATTATAAAGTTACAAGAACTGTAATTAAAACTGGTGTTATGCCCTGAAAATCATTCTGTAAAAGCTCTCAGGAAATATGCTTGGTTTGTCACCCCACAGCATCGTCAGAAGGTGAAATTAGGGATCTAATACTGACACAGGCTTCAAATCCTCCTAGCTTTGTGTGGGAGGAGGTGAAAAATGACAAATGTCAAACCAGTGTTCTTGTTCTTTTGTTAAGCTGCATTAAAATTACGTTACTTTGTCTTGTGTAGATGGCAGGCATCATTCTGTAGAGCTTTCAGGTAGGTTTCTCTGCTCATTTTTACTCAGTAAGAACTTTTCCCAGTCAACATACATGTACAATATACTGTCCTTTTAAACTGAAAGCATTTTTCTTGCTTTTTCCGAGTGTCCTCTGGGTCAAGATCTTAGTGTCTGGTTTGGAAGTCTCCTTTCTGATCAGAGTCAGATAACTGTCCAGGACAATGACAACATGCCCAATAACAAAAAGAGAAACCTCTCTGAGACTGTCAACAGTACCACATTTTTAAAAAAGTGGCAGGTATCAAAAGAAAAAAATAACTCAGACAATTCATACAAGAACCAGGAAAAGTATGTAATAAAAATACAATGAAACATTCTTTCAGGAGTGACTCTTTAAATATGGAAGAAGTCAGAGAAATGTATCTAAGACAATTCTCCGGAAGAAAAATGGGGGAAGGACAGCCCTACACCAACACAACTATCTTTCACTGATGTAAGAAAATACAATCTTGCAAATACAGTATAAAACTCAATACTGGTCTGTTATTTCCAGGTGATACACAGCTAGCTTTCAAGCTATCAAATGCTCATTTTTGTCAATCTGAAAGTCAGTTTGGAATGGAAAACTGTGTGGCTGTGGTTTTTTAGTGCTGTAACAAGTCTCCAGCTGACTTTTCACTTACGCAATCCTGTTACTTTGCAATTGTGCCCTCAACTGCATTTGGAAAACCCAGTTTTTGAATAGTCTGGGAACTTTGCATTGTTAAATTATTTACTTCTAGCTCTCAATTTTTCAGTGATAATAAGAAAAGGAAATAAACCTATTAGCCTGCTGATATAAACGTCATAAAACGTGAAGGAACCAGTGGTATTTTATTGTATCATTTCTCATGGACTAGTTGCACCAATTAAAATGGAGTTTTATTATCTGGCTAGCACAGAAATATGTGACAAATTGTTTGACGTTTACAGTAATGATAAAATTCTGGGCTAGTACTACATTCACACAGATGTCCTATGGATCCCACTGGCTACAGGTGTGATAGACCATTTCTCAGTAATGTTCACTTCACTTTTCCTTTTGTCACTGAGACACAATGCAGTATTGTCAGAGTAAAATGTTCTGACTCCAGCAGGGGTGTGCCATACTGGTGCTGTATGTGTAGAAGGGAGTCAATAAAAGGGGGCAGAGAATGTATGAACTCTGAATTCATGCAAAGAATGGAGGCACAATGCTGTGAAATCTGCAGCATTAACTCCAGATACCCCTTTGAGCACAGATGGCAACATATTCCAAGAGATGGATGTGAAAATAGCACCAAGTTTCTACAGCATCACAGGAAAACTGTATAATCTGCCTAAACCTTAAGATGAATAGATAAATGATATCAGTTTCATGAATGCCTGAATATCTGGGTGAAAATAATCACATAAATACTCATTTATTTTTACTAGTGCTGAAATACTGCAACTGAAGGGAAAAGTGAGTGAAAAAAAAAATTTTCCCTTGAAGAGCATTTCGTTCCCTCATAGGCTTAAGGTTAAACCATGTTTAAAATCCTGTTTCCTACCTTCGACCAAAGCTCTTTGTAATTGGAGTTCTAAGAAATGCTTTCTCTTTCACTTTTAGATCACAGCTGAAGTAATGAAGTCTCTTCTGTTTCAAGATTAAAATGTGTAAAATTGGGTTATAGCTACTGGTGTTTGAGTCTGCTTGTGTTGATGTGGGACATGAAGACAAAGCAGAGCAAAAATACCAAGACGAGTAGGGATGTCAGAAAAATTTGTTTCTTGAATGTCTGTCTGTCAAGGGCCAATTTAAAGGCTGGAGTAGCTAGAAAATGATGGCCATGGATCCTCATTCCCAGATGTGTACAGGGGATGCCGAGAGACACATAGTCTGAAACTGTTCATTTTCTGAGCCAGGTGGGTAGCCCAGTAGCAAAGTCATTTTAGAAGACTTAGGTAGCCCAGCAGCCTGCTACAGCGCTTCCAAAAATCCACCCAGCAGATGTAAGAATTCAGCCCATTTTCACTATTGTGCTGGTTTAAAAGTAAACCGGCAGGAGAAATGAACCTAACTCAAAAGAGTTTAGAAGTCAGAACTACAACTTAAAAAAAAGATTACAATAGATACACTGATACACAGGAAAATTGGTTTTAGCCCACAAAACCCAGTTGTACAACTCAGCCCCCTGGGGCACAAACACAGTGGTGTTCGCCAGTCCCTGTGCTGAGCACCACGTGGTCCCCCTGAGTCCAAAGCAAAAAGAAATAAAAGAAAACCTGTTTTCCTTCCAAAAGGTTGGTGGTCGCAGTCTGGTCAAGAGTAGTAGTTGCAGAGCTGTTGAGGTTCTGGTCCCCCCTCGATCTGACCAGCGAGTGAGTGAGTGAGTACCCCCAGGTCCCCAAACCCCCAGCATAGATATGCTTGGGATCAGATGGGAACGGCCAGCACCTCCCCCACGGTGAGGGGCTTCACAGGGGCCAAACTTACTCAGTGATACAGGATATCTTGGTCTGCTTGATGGCCCATTAGCAGACATGACCCCCTCAGGTTGGGTGTGGGGGTGCTGATGACTCCCGGAGGGGAGTTATCACACCTGAACCATTGGTGTGAAGAGAGGGAACCCTCTTATCTCTGTTTGCTCAGGCACCCAGCTCATAGCCTGAGGTGTCAGGTGTGTCCTGGGCAGCTGCTGCAAACAAAGCATCAGTAACAGTTCACGATGAATGGCAGAGAGGGTATAGAGTACACAGTTCCAATTACACCCACACAGTGATAAACTTGTCCCAGTCACTGTAACTAGGACATGCACCTTAAGAGAAGCTCATCCATTCCCAGGACAACATGGACCCACCCATCCCATAATGAGGTGCTTCCAGTCAACACAACACGTGATCCCTCTCCCTAGCTCTTGGTTAACTCCACCACTCAAAATGCTGCATGCTCCTTTATCTAAGTGCTCTCTGGATCTCTGCTGAGCAGTGTGACTAAGCCCTGCCTGCTCAGCCTGCCCACCACCTGCCAAAATGACCCTGCATGCTGTAGCTCATCTCCCACTTGCTCATGCTTCCCACCATCTGCTGAACAGTGGGATCTTTCCCTTGATCCTCACCCTCAGTTTGAAGCAGTGCACACATACCCACAGGTCCATGAGCTGGAGAAAGCAAATACACAACCAAAAAGCCACCTACACTGTGCATTTGTTCTTAGGGGTTTTTTTTGTAATTGAATCGGGTAAAATAAAATATTCATGATAAATGGATAGCTAAGCGTTCAAGTCCACTTCTGACTCCATGCTGCTGCTGTGACTAACAATTTCAAGCATATCTTGGAGCCAGTGCCTTAGAAAATGGGTGGCTATATACAGAGTACTAGTGCCTTTTCTTTCCTTCATTCCCCCACACCAGTGTATTTTGGAATACGTGTCTTGTTATCTGTCGCAGTATATTATATCTACTTATACTGCACACTTAATTGCATCTTTCCCAGAGTGGTTGAGGTGGAAAGATATCTCTGGAGGAGGTCATATAGTCCAATGCCCTGCTCAAACCAGGGGCAGCTGCAGGAGGTTGTTCAGAGCAGTGTTCAGTTCCATTTTGGAGATCTCAGCAGACGGAGACTCTGCAACCTCTCTGGGCAAAGTGCTCCAGCATTTGACCACCGCAACAGTTTGGTTTTGGTTTTGCCCCCCCCCCCTTTTTTTTTTTAAAAAAAAAAAGGCAACCCAACCACTTTATTATCATTTTTATTAAGATATTTGAGACTTCTTATAATTCAGTTTTTGTCTCTTGCCCCGTCACTGGACCCTACTGAGAAGAATCTGTCTCTGTTGTCGCTGCTTACCCCCATTAAGTATTTATGCACTGTGATAAAACCTCCCCAAAGCCTGCTCTTCCCCCAGCTGAACACTGCCAGCTCTCTCAGCCTCTTCTCATGTGTCAGATGCTCTAAGCCTTTAATTGTCTTAATGGTCCATCTTGTTGGTCCCTCTCCAGTATATCCACACCTCTTGTACTGGGATGCCCAGCACTGGTGTCAGCACTCCAGATGTGTCCCCAGTGCTGAGTAGAGGGTGTTTCAGCCAGCATGCAGCTGCCCTCACTGTCACTTGATCTAGTCAATACTTCATCAGTTTGTCTATGAGGATGTTCTGGAGGCTTTTGAGCAAACTGACCTGGATTAGGGCACCTGTCTGTGAATTTGGGTGACTGAGGAGTGGAGAAACAGATAGTTCTGCTGCAGCTTTGGTAGAAAAGTAGAGAAAGCAGTAAGGATAGGGATGATCTGTTTTGGCTCGCATAGTTGGACCTTAGGGAGAAATAAACCTGTGCATTGGGTTTATAAAATAGTCATACCACTGAGCTGCTCTTGTAGTTTTTTGGGGTTTTTTTTCCCCCCCTGCTGTTCCACAGGAACCTAATAAAAATGGAAAATAGAAAATTTTGTTTAAACCTTTTTAATAATCTAGAAGGTATAAATTGAATATCCTGTGGTTTATGACTACATTAAATACCATTATATAGCATTACCTGCAACATCAAATGCAGCCATAAAATGCATTGTAAGTATCTCCAGAACAATAAAGGTATATAATGTGTAAGGAAGTGAATAGTAATCAGTGCATCACCTATGGACCAATGTCTGTCTTTGGCAGACCTTTCATTTGGAATATGTAGAAATACTGAACTGTGTTAGTTTCTAGTCTTTTCATAAAACTACTTGGTCTGTGCTCAGTTCCCACAATTAACTGTCATCTCCAGAGCGTAACTGAATTACTCTGTACTTAACTGGGCTAAATGAGATGTTTGTTTATCCAGGTGCCCAATTTACTCTTCCTCCGTCCACCTTCTGTCCTTTTCTATTTCAAAAGCAAATACTTCAGTTTTGTTTATCTTTCTAAAAAATTAGAACTCAACCACTCAGTCCAGTATTATGTTGAACTTTGCTTCTGTTACCAGACACATAACTATTTAAATAAGATTCTTCATACACGTGGATTACTAATTTCATAAGCTATCTATTTAGAACTACTTTAAAATGCTCTTAATGTGTTTTTGACTTTTATAATTGAGACAGCAGGTAAACTTGCTAGTGGTACAGATAGCTAACTACTCACTTGGTGGGCTAAGAAGGAAGAAACCTATAAATGCAATTAATTTATAGAGGTACTGGGTATATAACTTGGAATCTTGAGCAGAGTAAAGGTTTCTGCAGTGTACAGATAATTTTTGAGCTGTTTCCCTTTTTTGTGTATGTGAAGCAGGTGTAAGGCAAACTGGAGGGTTTTTTGGTGTTTTTTTGTGTGTGCGTGGGTTGTTTTTTTTTCCCCCTCCAATTAGAGAATAGGCTAAAACTACCTTTGCAACTGACTTTGTATTCAGCAAATGTACTAGACGGGGCACAATCAAATTCAGCTCTTGGAACCAAATGATAGCTATTGGTTATCGAGGTAGCTTTGTCTTCTCTAATGCTTTAAGGGATTTCAACGTTTCCTACTTTTCATAGGCTTAACAATTCTCCTTTGATGGAATTCTCTAATAGATGTGCAGTGTTTTTACTTAGCCCTGCTAAGGTAAAACTGTTAAAGCGTATTACCCTTTCAAATTTCTCTGTTTCAACTTGCATACGTCCTCATTTTGTATACAATCAACATTTTCACGTGCACTGAAGTCCTATGTTACATAGGTCAGAAAATCCTGTGTTTTGTTCTACTTGCAGTTTATGGCTACGTTTTATACATCCAAAATTTAATCTCTTCATAAAATGAAAAATTTTTCAAGAAACAAATTCTGCTTGGTTTCCCAGACTTGTGAATAAACCAAGCTAAGTGACCCACACTTTTGCATCAGCGGGTCTCTCTCCTCTCTCTGTCTCGTTTGCTGTGTGTCATGTTCGGTGGCATTCTAGGTCAAGTTGAGGGTGGAAAGCATGAACTCAAAAGCAATGGACTCACTCCACAGGCAATGTCCTGCTACGCCCCACCCCTGCAATCTCTGATAGCCTCTGTCCTGGACCTGCACAGCCTTTCCCCTGTGGCAAGCGTGGCCATGAAGACTTGTTTCTGAGTGTCCCTGTGAAACTGTAAGATGAAGGCTCCTTTTAGGCATTGTGGAAATGTAATGTAAATCAACACCACCGCACTGAGGGAACTGCCCAGTGCCTGAAAGCGATACATGCTTCATCTTATACAATCTTCTCTTTTTGCTTGTGTGCTAAGAATACTGAATGTTTTACTCTTTATCCATAAAATGTATTTCCCTGACTATATTTCCAACAAACTATTCTTTTTTCTTAAACACTACATAAAGCTTTTGGTTTAGTTAGGTAAGCCTTTGTTGTTTCTGATATTTATTTTCTTGTTGAAGAACTTAAACGTGAAATTTGCTGAAGGAAGAAAATGATTACCTCTGTCTCCTCCACTTATGCCTTCCTGCATCCTGTTGTGTGCTGCACAGCATTATCATAATGCACGCTGAACATGGCTTTTCTCTTACATATAGAAGTCTTACTTCAGCCAGATGAATTTGTCACTGATACAGAAAAGGTCAGACAGTTGCAGCAGACAATATATTATGTTTTCAAGAGTATGCATTGAGGAAGGTTTTCCAAGTATATTGTCACTTGTTTCATTACTGGAGCCCTTAAAATAACAGCAAAATGCAACCTGCTTTCTGTACGAGCCTGTGGAAAGCCTGAAACAGTCGTCATGTGAAATACCTGTAAATTGTTTCTGTCTTTCTCAGTGTCTTTACTCTATGTAGCCTAGTGGTGGTGTTTCACTATCAAGATGGTACCGTAGTATTCGTTTTGTAGAGTAAGCATTTGAATTATTTCAGTTACAGCATGGTCAAGTACAATTCATGGAACAGTGGGCTATGGTTTTGGTTTATAGGCCTGTGGTAAATTATACTGGAGAAAATTTGGTGTTTGTATGAGGGTTGGCTGCCTTTTAGCTGCACACCATAGTTATTTTTGGCATGCATGAAGGTTGCCTGTGAGTCTTAAACTATGGAAACAACTCTGATGTTAGTACCAGTACCACTTCAGTCTGCATTTCTCTTTCTTGAATATATATATACACATATATCTTATGATCATGTAAGACAAGTTTATTTGTACAGACAGCAAGGTACAATTAGTAAAATATCCCTTTTCATTAGAGAAATAGGACAGATCTTGTGAATTTCCTAATGTGAATAAACCATGAAGCTAACCAAACAGTTAAAATTAAATAATGAAATGTTGATATGGCTTGAAGCTAATCTAAAGCTAAAACTTTAGCATTTTTCTTTCCATTTCTGACACTATCACATGTGGCTGGTAGAACAGACAGTAAATGCACTCCATTACAAAAGGAAAACCCCAAAGCTGTGCAAAAATTTAGTTGAGTTTTTCCTTTCCTCATGCAATTTACCTCCCACCAGCAGCAGAGCAGTGACTCTCCCTGTGGTTCGCTCTCCACTCTGCCCACCTTGCTGGTCAGAGTATGAGCCAAATGTGTTTTGGGAATTTCCAGCAGCGTACTCCCTTGTGATTTGATTCTTGCTATATTTCATAGGCTGACCAAATGCTACACAGCTTCAAAATCGGTGTAATGAAAGGTTGTATTGCTCTTTTGACTGCCTTTTGGCTGCTTCTTGAAATTAGCTTAATATAGTACAAATGCATTGTTTAATACTTGTATTGTTCTTACTCCTCTGTGTCTGTGGGATCGCTGTAACTTCTCACGGAAACTGAGCAATTAGATTGATTTGGAAACTACCATGATGGTAGTTTCCAAAAATACTTTCTTCCTGATTGATTGATTTAATTGCAAGTGATTAGAGTTAGGATGTCCATTTAACGTGTGAAAGGAGTTTATAGCTCAATCACTTTCTAAAACACAACTTAATTAGGAAGTGACTATTTCTGTCAGCAGTGTTGTTTTTAATTAAAAACAAACTTATGTGTTTGTATTTTTTTACAGGTATTATGAATTCTGATGTGCAAGGCATAGCAGGGCAAAATGAAAGAAATACAATGTAGGTGTTAGGCTTTTTTCTACCAAATCTAGATTCACAATGCTAATGTGGAATAATACAAGTTTTTAATGGAGAAGGTGAAGGAAGGGTGGGTTTTGGTTGGTTTTGTTTTGGTTTTTTTAAACCTGCAGGTGTGTGATCTTGTTCCTAAGTTTTATCCAACTTTAGGTAATAAAGCAAATTTTCTATAAGCATGTTTATTGTCAGTTTATGTAATGATAAGCACTTGCACCTGAATGTAGTTACATTCAGTTTAAAAGACAGATATTTAACAGACTATAGCAGCAGTGCAGGGCAGGAACTCTTCTTCAGAGAATTGGTGGTGATGGGGAGTGGAAACCTGAGCTCTGTTCCGGTGTCCCTCCACTTCTATATCTATGTGCACTGGCAAACCACATGTGAGTGGCTGAGGCCGTTGGAAGTGCCTCATCCTTCTGGAGACTTGTTGAAGGGAGGAAGGTACATTGGAAAGGACTGCGGCAGAGAAGGGTACCTGACCTGGCCCTAAGGATGAGCTTATGATAGAAGGAATTGCTGCTAGAAGTGTAATTTTGTTACTTTTACAAAATAAAGTAACTATTGTCAAGTC
The DNA here is from genome assembly GCA_035590275.1 of Ibycter americanus. Classification (NCBI taxonomy): domain Eukaryota; kingdom Metazoa; phylum Chordata; class Aves; order Falconiformes; family Falconidae; genus Ibycter; species Ibycter americanus. Next base: position 9,616,570 of record JAVJGI010000001.1, read on the forward strand.
TAGGCTATAAAATAATAGCCACTAATTTACTAGAGGCTAGCTGATGTTATGAAGGTTTAGGTGGCATTACATTTAATCCTACCAATTTACAATCCTAGTAAGTTTTGGGGTTTTTATTTGTAGGGGATCCGTTCTCTGTTCTGGACTTAGGATTGTGGATATTTGGGAGAATTGTTGCAGTATCATCTTGTCAAGATTTAGGGGTCCTTATTGTAAGGATGCTGTCAACGTTAATGATGTCTTCAACATTACAATATTCTTTGTATTTCAGGAAGGTATTGCTTCACTATTAGCTTACAGTCCTTTCTTTAAAAAAGAAGAAAAAAAACAAAAAGAAGAAAAAAGAAAAAAATCTGCCCCATAACTTTTTCCTTAATTTTAAGATGACTAGCATATGTTATCTTTCCTAAGGCAAAGTAAGTGTACAAAGAAGATAAGAGGCTTTAGTTTTACATGTAGAAAGAAATCAGGAAACAAAAATCCCTCCCAGTGGGGGAGCAAGGTATAAAGCTGACCTCATCTGATTTAAAGTAAGGTTGAAGGCTTTTTTTGTTAGGTGGCTTTCTTTCCTTCACAATGTACTCTTTCTACCTTTCCTTGATTTATCCTCCATCTTCGTTATCCCGAGGTGAAAACGGCGAATTTATCTTCTACTGAAGACAACTCTTGAAAAAGACTCTGAATCACTAAGGCCAAGCCCAGAAGCAACTGGAGGCAATTAGGAACACTTTCTTTAAAACTTGCACCCAACCTATACATGCTTAACTTGGGAGATCAGAGAGAAATATAGCTAGAGGACAGCGGTACTAATAGCTACCAGATCTAACAAACCATAAAGGTGTACACCGGAGAACTGTGGCAATATTGACTGTGTGTTCATTAAGGACGTGAGTGCCAGATGATGAAAGCATTGCTCTGCTGGGAGACATTTTACTACCTAAAATGGCAGATAAAGTTATTCTCTGCTTTCTTCTGTTGGTTAGGAAAAAAAAAAAGTGCAGAAACTTGCTGGCCTGAAAGTATTCCTGGGCTGAAGTTTTCAGTGGTCTTCTATGATCCTCTGCAAAGAAGCTTAATCACCACTTCCAGAGCTTGAAACCTATCAAGAACATTAAGATTAATAAGTAGTAATGTCACTCCTTTCACTCTTGATGACTAACACTAACAGCCTCATATATTTAATGCATCTGAAACAGAATTTTGTATAATTACAGCAATGAGAAGTAAATCACCTCTCTTGTGAGACTAATTTTCTGAATTTTGCTGTTTCTTTTTCACTCTTCTGCTTGCTTACATTTCAGTGATATTCTCTCCGCAACTGATAAATCACGTTTCTTTACCCTATAATCTTTTAACACGGTATTCTGGGATTTTTTCCACCTAATTTTAGCAATTGTGGTTTAGAATCTTAGAATCATTTAGGTTGGAAAAGACCTTTAAGATCAAGTCTAAACCTTAACCCAGGACTGCCAAGTCCACCACTAAACCTTGCCCCTAGGGGCCACATCTACACATCTTTTAAATACCTCCAGGGATGGTGACTTAATCACTTCCCTGGGCAGCCTGTTCGAGTGATTGACAAACCGGTGAAGAAATTTTTCCTGATATCCAATATAATACGTCTGTGTTCTTCCATTCTGGCACACTTTACAACAAAGTGCATCAAATCAATCATTGATCAAATAACGTACAAATCAGGTGGCTTTGAAGGTTGAGTTAATTGATTTTAATGTTTTCAGTGCTGTTTTTGGCTTTGATCTAAGTTATTCTATAGAGTAGGGAAACATCTTAGACTTGAGATGTTAAAGGGCACAGTGAGTGACGAGATTCAGTAGCTCCACTTACATACAATGGTACCGATGCAAAGTGAATGGTATTAGTGCTATCTGGAGGTCTCTTCTGCTTTATTTGTAACGTATCTTTATGACTGCCAGGTCTGGAATATAACAGCACCCTGAGGAAAAACCTTCTCCTTGTTATTTGGACTGTTAGCCACCCCTTGTGCTCTTTGTTTTTTCATAAATGCAGACAGAGCAAATCTACAGTTACAGACATATTTTTGTACTTTGAGCCTTGAATGCTGCAAATTAGCGCTCTGAGAGTCAGCCTTGTCACTCACGTTCTCGAGAGGAAATCTACCTACCAGCTAAGTGAATTTGTTACTACCCTGGCTATTTGGGTAGAAGCTTCAGTCAAGCAAAAGCCTTGAGCAAACAACTGTGAGTTCAGCAAGATCACCAACCTTCCTCTTTTTTTTATTTTTTTTTTTTTTGCCTGTGTTGCCAGGTCAAGCCTGCTGGTAGCTCCAGGGGGAAGGTTAGAAAGCATGAGGGTCATCTACATCTGTTTGAATTTGCTGCGAATTAAGATCTTACAGCTGTGCCTAGTCCTGGAAACAAAATTCTCCCTTATTTTAATGAAGTGAATTGAAATTTTCACTCAAAGGTGTAGAAACGCCAACATTGCTCATTCACACATGGCAACCGTAACTAAACTGATATTCATGTTTACATGAAATCACTGAAGGCAATATATAAATGGTATATGAAAAATACTATGGGATATGTCCGCTATACCTGAGCAAGCTGCTTAATATTGCATTCACAAGGTGTCTTCTATTTTATAATACTTTAAAATAGCTGTAGGTGGGTTAAAATATAATTTAAATGCAGAAAAGTCATCCTTTCTACTATAGTACTGAGAATTGTATTCTTTTCAAAAAGCAACTCTTTTAAAGCATCAGTGGAAATAAAAGGAAGCTCCCTATGATAGGTATGTGTATTAAAATAAATTACAGCTTTTAAAAGAAAAGAAACAATGGTCATATAGTATATGGTGTGAGGAAAGCAGTTCAGTACAAGTGAATGCTGCAGTCTGAATTTGCTGCCAGGTGTTATGCTTAAGGCCAATTTACTGGACTGAAGTTGTGGACTCCGCTTGACTGAGAATTTGGAAATTGCCTGCATATTGGGCAAGGTAGCATCTCTGGTTTCTCTAGATTATAAGGGAGGATTTCTGGTTTATAGGTAAAGGTTTAGCCTGTCTGTGCAAGAAAGAGATAAATGGAAAACTCAATAATCAAAGATATTAAATAATAACAAGTTTTGTGTTTTTTCTGTTGCGTGGGTTTTTTTATTTGAGAAATAAATCTGTTACTGGTGGTGTGTGGGTTGGGTTTTTTTGGTTGTTTTTTCCCCAGGGTCCCCCTTCCTGAAAAGAGGAGGAAAAAACTATCAGTTTTATCTCTTGTTTTGGCTAGCCAGACAGTTAAGGAATAGCACAGTAATGAAAAGGTGTGTGTTAAAGCACCATAATCCTAGGCCAGGACCAAACATGACAGCCTGGCTCAAGTCAAAGGTAACACACAACTGTTTACCTTCAACAGCAGAACATGTGAACAGCATGCAAAAGAGCTGCAAGATTTTTATAGAGGGTCATTCCCCCTGTCCCACAGAAACACACCCGCCCTGCTTTTAAAACCACCTAACTTGTCTACCTTGGGTCTTTTTACATCAGTAGTTGGTTTTGCTTGTTCATGCTTATGTTTTGGGGTTTTTTTTCCTGCCCTTATTAGTCTTTCATCTTGTCTGTCTACTTCTCCTATATGTAAAACTACACCTTCTACAGATGCTCACACCAACAATGATGTGTGTTGGTTTGGTGGTTGTTTTTTTTTTTTTTAAACAAAAAAAAGTGAGAAGCAAAAAGCATAGGAGAGTAAGAGTCGTGCAGTGGGAGGGTGCAGACCCACTGCTAATCCGTGCTGTGCATGCTGTAGGCTTGAGAGCGCCTGGGAGATTGGTGAAAAGCAAAATGAAGATGAGGAAAAACCCAACTTGCTTGCCAATGAAGTAATTAAGTGCTATTTATCCTTTTTACAATATTTACATTGGCAGCGTTTCATTAGGGATTTATGGCCATCTGTCTTACAGATTTATTGTATACATTGTGGATTTTGCAATTTAAAACTGCTTTGGAACTAGAACAAATCCCTCTGCTGTGTATATCCCAACACCTGACTTTCCTGAGGATAAGAAAAGTTTGATGAATCTGCTTACAGCACTTCACAAAATACTGCCTGGGCTAGTGTCACATCAGTGGACAGTAAACTGAGCCAGCAATGTGGTAACACTCAAAATGTCATTCCGACATGTCTATTTTAGCACTATGGACATGGCAGGCAGTCTTCAACTGTTACAGAGTCTGACATTTTTAATGCATATTTTTCTCTTTGTTTAGCTTTAAAACTTTTTTTTTTACTGGCCGCCTTTCAACTTAGTACTCACTTCAAAACTTCTTTTCCAAACATAGACATTTTCTTAAACCAGTGCTTGGTTTTTTGGTAACATCATCCTTAAAGTGCAAGGAAGGATACAGCAAATGGGTACCTTCTCGCAGCCTTTGCCATTGCTCAGTTTTGCCTGTGGATGCAGAATGCTATAGCAGGAATGAAATCCTGCTCTCACCACAAGTAACTTTCCCCAAAGTGAAGCCTGGGCAAAAGAGTGAGGGTAAATCTCCTTTTTGTGGTAGAAGCAGGAGTTTGCTGGTGTGCTCCTTGAGCTTACCATGAAAAGGCACAAAGTGCATCTCCCATGATGGGAGGTGTACTTATGCTAAGTGGTTTTAATATCTGTCTACAAACCATAGCTGCTCTGGTGTTTGCCTGGGGCTATACCCCTCAACACAAGAAAACAGTATTAGCAATTAAAGCAATGTGGAAACATTCTTAATGAAATGAAGTCCAGCAAAAAATTTTAATTCACTGAAACAAGGAGAAAAACTGTAGAAATGTCACCAAAATTCAGTCATCCAGGACTCTAGGGCCTCATGCTGGCTGCTCCCTCAGGATTAGGCACAGAACACTGGTCTGAAGGACAGCTTTCCCCCCCGCCCCTCCATGCCCTAAAGTGTTTGCCCGTTCCTTTGCAAGTAATTTCAGGATTTCGACACTTTTTTTTGTTCCTGAGTGGGTTTTTTTGCCAGTACTTAACAGGAGATAAAAATTCCAATTTTTTGACTACCTGTAGTAATAACATCTATTTACCTGAGGTGATACTTGAAAAACAGTAGAGATCAACAGTATGAATTAACAGAAGTTAGTCATGATTGGAATAACTCTTGCATTACAAGATCTGCACTGTGAGACCAAAACACTATACAAATTGAGAAAAGCAGCAAGTTGGACCCTTCTGTGTTGTGAAGTCCTGATTCGTGCTGTCTTTGGTGTACTGGAGGGAGCCCATTGTGGGAATGTTGTGTCTGTGCTCACTGTAAAACTTAGTGTCAGCTTGCCTTCATGTAAATGAATTTTTAACTCTTTTTCCCCAGTTCTACTTGGACTACTGTTTATTCAAAAACACGTGAGAGTTGAGTTTTAGCCCGTTTCACCGAAATGTTAGAATGTTAGTGTAATTTCAGCTGAGCTCCGAACTGCTCCTCCCTTGAATGACCAATATCAACACGTATTATTCTTGGCAGAGAATGAGAAATGGCTGTATTCTCTAAATGTCTCACTTCTACCTCAATCTTTGCCTCCTACGCTACTATCACTGCAGTCTGTTTCCTGGAAGATCAAATGCCTGGAGGCCTGCCGAGCTGCTTCGGCAGGGTTTTGCAGGGGTGTGTTAGCCAGGAGTGGGCTGATGCACCCAGCGCGGGTGGCTGGGGAGGCTGGTGGGGAGGGGGCAAGGGCAGAAGATCCTTCCCGCACCACCATCTCTGCACATCCCATGCTCCAGCCCTTTGCTGGGGTGGCTGACTGGGGCTCTGGCTGCTGGTGGTGACAAAGCAGAACTGCTTTGGAATAATGCTCTGAGTCAGAAAATGAGGTCTGCTAGTTTAAAATTTCTTTCTCTTTTCTTCTTACCCTTTGAAAAACCCATGACCAAGAACAAACGTTAAGATATCCCACTGTCATTACCCTGGATATAGCCTTCTCCTGCCGTACTGTCTCTGTGCTCTGCCCCTGCTTTCTGTCAAGAAACCTGTCACAGTTCCTCTGCTTCTGGGTGCTCCTCAGCCTAATGCTCATGTTACCTTTAACCAGTGTTGGTGAACATGCTAACCCAGAGCCTGGCCGAAGGACTGTCTCACCAGTGAGGACTGCATGGGCTGCCCTTCCACGTGTGACTGCTGTGCTGTGCCACGCTTCTGCTCGGTGATGCTGGTTCTTCAGGCTTTGTATTTTCGTTTCAGCTTGTATCAAGCATATGTCGCTTCTCGGTATGCAGGCATCTCAAAGAAGTTCTCAGCTGCCTTTCTATCATCCCTGAGTCCAAATTACAACTGTCAATTATACATGAAAGGTAGGTGAGATCAAAGTCTTCCCTTACTCCTGCTACTTGTGCATCTGCTTTACCCGTAGAACAGCAAAACCAAGCTTCTCTTTCGAAATGCTCCTCTTCAGTTTAACCTGGTACGTTTTATCAAAATTATCATCTCGACAGCTTCCTACTATTGTACAGTGGATAATGAAGGACACTTATATGCTTGTAAATGCCAAAAGAATTTAAAGCATTTGAAAAGGACATTTTACAGAGAATAATTTCATGATTCCCTTCAATGTTTGACAAGGATTTTACCTACGGTTGGAAATACTAATGAATCCGATCATTTCAGAGTAAGATAGCAAAAGAGGGGAGAAAAAGATGTTTTCTTTTGTGTTTTTTTTAAAGGGTTATAATTAGAAAAAAAAAGTAATGATCAAAGGTGAAATTCTGATCCTATGTATGTCAATGTTACTCAGAGTCTCTCGTACTCTTGATGTACAACTTCTTGTTGAATGTATTGTATACATCCAGTCAAGGAAAATGAAACAAAAACTCTGAAATGGAACATATCTAAGCATTATTATTTTTTTTTTAAACTAGTGGTCCCTGTACCCAACAATCATAAGAATTTTTAAATATGCTTATTGTAAATATGCTAACTTAAAGGAAGTAAGCTCACTTTGTGTATTTTAGCTCCAACTTCAATCAGATGAAACATAAACATCTACTTTAAAATTAAAGACTTGGATGTTAAAATGCTCCACTTAATCAATATATACTTTCTCTAAGAAGGTGATAAACAGTACCAAAACACTGTTGCAGGGTTGGAGAAACTTAGCTTGATGATGTTCTTGTGAGGAAGTGTGTGTAATGGTACCACTGTGCTGAAACATTTAAAGGATTTTAACATTAGTAGTTTAATAAGTAATGTGAGCGGCTTTGGTCTTCAGCTAAAGCTTCTTTGTACAGGGATTTCTCCCATGTAGTGACTTTGGTTCCCTATGGATTTTGTCATTAAACATGGTAATTTCCTTCATGTCAGCAAGCGCTCTAATAAAGGGAACTTTTGGTGCTTTAGTTTTCTGGTTGGTTGAGCTGTTGGGGGTAGACTCAGAATAAAATTTACACAAAAACTTTATTTGTCTGTTAAATTAAAAACTGCTCAGCTGGATGTTTGTTCTGAAGATTTTGGAAAGCGTGTGCACAAGTCTTCTTTTTAGGGTACAACATGGAAGAGGGTCCGCTCTGCTGGCATCAGTGCTGTATTTAGGGCATCACGTGTATCTGTCACCAAGTTGCAATTCTGAATCATCATCATCAGTCATTCTGTCTTTTCACAGACACTAAAATCTATTGAGAATTACAAGCTATTTGAGGCCTAGCTCTTTTTATGCAGTGTGATTCAAAGAGGCCACTCTAATATCATGGACATCTGATGTTCTCTTTCAAATAAACTGATCCATACTGAAGTGCTTTAAAAAAACCCAAACCTACAACCAACACTACACATACACACACCCCCACCCCCCAGGCTAATTAATTCACTCTGGGAGGTTTAATGTGATACTGGCTACAGAAATGACAGCTTTGTACACATCCTGGTTCATTTTAGAAATGCTTTTAAGCTTGTCCTTTGTGCTAATCTAGAGAAGAAAGAAGCTTTACGTAACACCATTCCAAAGACAAGGCATATCTGTTCTTGTTTCACAGATCTGTAAAGTGTGATCATACATCTGAAGCATTTTCAAGAATAATGTGATGCATCTCAGTTTATGTTTATTAAAAATGTACTTTCCAAATTGAATTCTACACTCTAATTAAACTAGTTAAGGAAATACAATGATAATCTGAGTTTGGCTGAGCCTGCTTAAATTTAGAGCATCTCCACTGGCTACTCTGATGTTGCTCTTCATTTACGCCAATGCAGAGGTGGCCGTAGCCTGGCTTTCAGGGGTTTGGCCCAATGCTGGTGGGAAGAATGGAATGAAGGCTGTGATGTTGTAAAACATCTCTGTGTGCTGGTCTTCCGCAATTAGTGAGAGGACTAGTGAAATCGGGTGGGTTTTTTCTTAATGTAGACCTTGGATTCAGCAGGGTAAATGGGGTGTGTGTGGGTGCTCTGAGCAGCAAATACCCTGGTGCCTCAGTCCCTCCCTGCCCTTTTACAAAGCAAGAATGACAGTAATGTTGGTTTTGACTTGCACAAAATCAACCTTAAAGTCGGTAGCCAGCTTGCCACTCTAATATGAATTATAAGCATGTTTTGTAGGACTTGTGCCACTTAGTATGATTGGGTATTTGTATCAGTGACTGTAGAAAAGTGAGTCTTTAGGTGCTTCTGCTGATGCTTTTGAAGACATTGTTATGCACTGAGGAAATCTCAAACTTTTTCATGAAAAGCAAGAGACCAGCTCTTATTTTTATGAGGATAGCCATTACCTAAGCTAGCAGGGTACATGCTTGAACTTTAAAGGACTGACTCTAGCTTGATTAGATGGGCTGTAGACTCCATTTTTCTCATCTAAGGTGAGTACAATGACCACCAGGCAGCTGGTTTTCTTACATGGCTCTTACTTTCTTAGATGGCTCTTTGGTTTTGGTGGGAAATAGAATTAAAACAGTCAGGCTTACTTTGCAGCTCGGTGCTAGGACAGATTTCTGGGATGAAGTTGGATGAGGCATTCTGTGTTCCAGTTATGTGCTCTAATTTTTACAGATTTTACTTATTTGGAGGTAAGAGAAAAATGGGCTTTTTCTCCCCCTTTCCCTCTCTGAGCCAGAAATGGTCTTGTCATCTAAACTGGTTCATACATTCCTTCAGGCAATCCAATTTTTATGGAAGAAACTTTCATCAGAAAATCCCTGACTTGTCATGCTCCCTGGAGACCCATATCTACTGGATTTTAGTTTCTTTGCCTTTGACGCATTGGCACAAAAAAGACTTTAATAAGAAGCAGAAGCCAGCCCACCGTTCATCTTTCTCTGTTGCTCTCTGATTTCTAAATGAGCAATGTTTGGTTATATACTTAAGTGTGGCAATTATTCTGTAACGATTAAAATACTGTAGTTTTTCATGATTCCAGCAGTGAATCCCTTCCTGTTCATTATTAGAAGGCTATAAATGCTAATGATAACTACTAGTCTTGTTCTGGAATTCTAAATCTATCTTCTCCGTATCAATCACCTAATATTTGAGACTCAGCAGGAAAACTTAATAGTCATATAGTCATATTCAGTATTTTTATATTCCAATATTTTCATGTTCCAATATGGCTAGGAGAAACACTTTAAAAAAAACTCGTAATTGTAAATTCTAGGAAACATAACTGTAGAACCATCTATAGATTACTGACAGGGTTTAGTGTGATCCACTTCTTAGACCTCGTTCCTTTAACAAAAAGTTTTAGTACCAGCTTGTAAATTTAATTGTACTATTGCTACCGTGGCTGGTTGGTGGTTGTTGTATTGGCTCTTTATTTTTTAAAGAGTTGGAAATTCTGAAAAGCAAAACCCACTAGAGGATTTGTTTGGTGCCCATGAGTGGGGAAAGGAAAAGAAGTTGGGGAAAGAAGGAGGAGGAGGAGGAAGGTTAATGGAGCTTGAATGATGCCTTGCTGGCAGATTTGTATCTGGTGGTATGATAACTGCTAGGGAAACTTAAAGCTGTTTGAGGTGCTTTCCACTTATCGCGGTCCCTGGGCAGTCTTACGGTTGATGACCGTATGTTTTGGAGGGGCTTCTTTGTTTATATTTTGCTGCTTGTATTTTCTGTAACATGGGTTATATATCTGAGCTGCATTTCATCAGTTTTCAGAAAAGCTTCTATAGTGTTCCGCAGGTTTTGAAATAGACCCGTGTCATTGCTTGATCAGTAACCACTGCAATATTAGTCTGGTTATGAAACTGCAGTTTTTCTTTGACTAAGTGGAAAATGATTGAATTGCAAATTGTAAAGCAATTTTTTTTTTATTTTTTTGTTGTATTCAGCATTGCTCACTTGGTTCTAACCCTCTGCACAAGATGGCAAACTAATCTTAAATTTAACTTCATACCAGTCTTCCTTGGTTTTTAAATCTATTGCAATAACAAAATAACTGGGAAAGTTTGGATTTCTATGCATTTGTAAAGAAACAACACTTTCTGAGTAATGAAAATCTTGAGTCTCACAGATAAACTGTAAATACTTGAAGAAGTGTGTGTCAAGGGTGGGAGTTCTTTCAGGGTGACGTTAGCCACACTGGCACAAACTGCAGCACATTTTAAATTAACTTATTTTTCTTTTTCCTGAGTTTACAATGCATGCAAAATGCTGATATGGTTCAGAGAGCTGCTCATACAGAGCACTAGAAGCAGGTTCAGTATTGAGATCGTCCCAGCATACGAGATGGGGATGGTGGGGGCTGGCGGGGGGAAGCTCTCCCCTCTGCTTCCACAGCCCTGGATTGAAGATAAAGAGGCATGGTACACATTAGAACTACAGAGCAAGAGCACCCCCCTGGTGAGTGGAAAACTGGGTCTGACTCTACCCGCTTCTGTGCCTTTCAGACCTGTGTGTCCATCAGTATTGTGCTGCCTTGTTATCATATTGTTGGCTTTGAATGCCAGGAGAAAGGGGGGTGACAGCAGTCCTGGCTCATCTGGGGTGCTGTTCTGCAGCAGGCAGTTAAGGCTGATGATAAAAAGCTGCTGCCTGCCCCAACCCTGGGACAACTGGGAGTCTGTGTAACCAAGCAAACCATATTGATTAATGCCCACTGTTCTGCAAATACAAGGCACTAAGATCCAGAAAACATTAACACAGAAAAAACCTCCATCAACCCAGGCTTATAGATTTAGGAACAAGGCAAATCATTAAAGCACATATTTTACTAATAAGTCCTGTTTGAAACAGTATGCTATGCAAATAAGCAACTTAACCCAGGACATGAGAAAGACTGACTTTGTTTCTGTAAAAAGATTGACAGTTTTAAATGGCAGGTTTGAAATTGATGGAGGGGAAAGAAATTTAAAACCTGATATAATAATAGTGGTGTAAAAGAACACTTACAGTAATGTGGGGTGAGAGTTTATCTAATCCTAATCATCATTACTTCATCTAACTGGATATTCCTTCTTTTTTTCCACTTGTGATATATTATGCGTGATAATTGTTACAGTGATAGAGTAAGAAGTTTAACAGTAGTGTATAAAAAGAATAACTGAGCCTCTGCCTGTTCTTCTGTTTCATTACTTTTCCAAAAAGCTATTTTGAACTTCTATACAAGTCACACCAATTTCTAGTAATAATGTTTCTGTTGTCTCAAAATCTAGTGGTTTGACCCACACCGCTATTCAGAGTCCTCCTAACGCCTTACTGATAGGAGTGTGAACAAAACTTTACCATTCCCCTCTGTCATGCTATTTCTATATATGCACCTGGTGCTTGCTTTCTTCCTCTTTCTCCACCAATATTGGCATTGGCATGTTGCACAACCTTCCAACCAGAAGACCAGTGAGGTTTTTTCTGTCCTTTGGTCTACCAGTAGGGTTGTCCAGAGAAATGCCAAGCTTTATACAACTGCTTGATGTTGCCTCTATCCATTAAAGGCTTCTACCCATGTGCTTCTCAATTATATAATCTTCTTTGCATGTTGCCCATGCTACTTCTAGCATCTCTCGTCTTTCCTAACCTTTGCATGTCCAGCAGATGGTTTTCCCAGACCTAGTGAGATGAATATAATCGATGTGTTTGAGAGATCTGTGTCTTTTTTTTAACTCTGGTATAGTAAAATGAAGGCAAGGCACAGATTGTGTTGTTCCTCTGAGTAGATGCATATCATCCTGTAATTACATTCTAATGAATGTGATCCTTGTATTAGCAAATGAGCTCTATATTTGAAACAGAGGCATGCGATTTTAGCATGCAGTCATGTACAAACTACTGCTTAGGAGAGGTTCACAGTGAGATTGTTCCTGTGTGTGTATGTATATGCAACTGATCATCTAACATGAAACATGCTAGCACTCCCACAAAGTGCTCTAGGAATTAATTTATCCTCGTTTAATAGTGTTACCCTTTAATGAGCTTTTTGACTGTTCTCTCAGGGATGAACCTGGAAGGCTTAAAAGAATTGCAGAGAATGTGGAACAATGGCTGAACCAGTCCAGGTCACACCAGACATAACCTGCTGGCATGGGTTTATCTGCTGCCTTAAGCAGGCACTCAGGAGGGGAATGGTACCCAGAATACAGTTCTCTAATATTAATCTTGTTTTTAGTCAAGGAAAAGACAAAGGAAATCCCTGCAAATCTTGCATTTCAGCTGCTGCTTCACCTCTTCATATTTGACATATTTCTCAATTACGAAATCACTTCAGAACTTGCCAAAATATCCTTTACTTCTATTCCTCAAGTTCTTAAGTAAAATCCTTTGCCAAGAGCAGAAAATATTCTGTATTAGTAATGGTTTTGAAAAATGGTCTTTCACAGAAATTCAGCCTAGATGATCAGTCAGTTAAAATCAGTGTCGCTACACAGATTTGAGTGATCTGCAAACCTGAGCTTCTGCTCCTCTTTGAAGGAAAGAGGGTTGAAGAGTGTGTGTGGTAACCCAGCACCTAGCAGAGTGCTGTCTCACTTGATCACACCGTGTTCCAGGAACTGGTGCTGTCACCTGGGACCTTTGTTCCCTGGATGTAACCGGATGATGCCATTGAATCAGTGTACCTAACAAGAAGAAATCCTCCCAGAACATCTTAACTTTCAACATTCCCTGCAAGTATTTCAAGTCAAATCTTCGCTGCAATTAAACAGACAACTGCCATTAATTACGCAGTAAGTTGTTTGCTGCTTGGGTTAGTGACAGTTGACAGCTGGCACTGCGTAATTGGGAAGAATAGGGTTGGTTGAATATCAAAAGTGAGAGTCACTGAGACAACCTGCTCTTCAAAATGTCAGTCATTTGGCACACCTATTTCTTCTTATTGTTATCCTCTCCTGCTTCCCCATTGCTTTTTTGGTTTTTGAGCACTAGCATATTTACTGGATAGTCACTAAAATGTCTTGTGAATAAAGTAGACCTGATCTGATAGAGTGACTGTTCATGAAGTTATAAAAATATAATTCATTTTCTAAAATACCAGCTGCAGTCAAAAACTAAACTGGCAAATATCAGAGTAATTCACAGCGATGTATAGCTGAATACACATGCAAACACACACACACACAACCCTGTACGTATATATTGGCAGAAGTCAAGGATTGTTTATGAAGAATTACCATTTATTAGCAAAAATATTTACTAACCGTTCTGTTGTCAGGCTGAAAAATACCAACATGGCAAGTCCACTATTACTGATGTGAAATCTCTCTTCCATTTTATTTCTACAAGTATTTCCTGTTGTGAACTAGAAGACCCTTGCCATTTGTATGACATAGGGCTGGGTTTTTTCACTTCATTTATGTCAGTGTCTGTGCGTAACGGAGTTAAAGGAGACTAATAGTTCCATGATTTGTGTCTCCTCACAATTACAGCTAAGTAATGTGCACAGAATTAAAATCAAATGTATTTCTGACAATTGCTTAGGCTTTGTTTTTTTCAGTAATGTGTAAGTGATATAGAGCTGGTCAAACTCAAACCTTGTTTTGGTTTAGTCCAGAGAATTTCTTGTATGTTTTAGAAGGCTCCTTCAGTGTCTTTTGCTCTGTGTTTTTCAATGTTTAGTGCTAAACAATCTCCTCCCATGATGGTAAAACTGTTGACATTTCTTTAAGCAATTGCAGACTTGCCAAAACTGTTTCTTGATACTGTCAGGGCAATCAGAATAGTGTAAATTATATGTACCTTTCAAAGAGCTCTGTAACTTGCGCTCTTTGATGAAACTCTGTGATGCTTGGAGTGGGGAGGGAAGCTTATGGGGTACCAGACATTGCACGGTATTTAAATTTTCTTAGTTGTATATTCAGTGACTGCAAGCATGGCATATTCTGCAATATTTTATTAACTCTTCAGAAACAAGAGAAAGTGTTTAAAAAAAAAAAAAAGTTATTACAGCAGAAAAGACTATAATAAGACCCATGTACCAGGAAGTGAAATAACTGAAGGAAAGTATTTTCAGAGAAGAACACCTATCAAAAAAACCCCAACTTATTGTACTGAAGCATCCTAAACATTTGTATTACTGTTAGTGTGTTGTTCTCTTATTCGGAAAGAATTGATATACTGTGGAATTTAGTACTTCTTACCTATCTTTTGAGTAAAGTAATAACAGATTGATACCATTCCTAACAAAACAGAAAATATGAATGACATCCTTAGTTCTAGAACTAAAGATAAAAATCACGTTAACAGTGTTATTTTTACCAGTTGCTTCCAAAACAATGTGTTAGTAAATTAGGTCATGGAGGCTTTAATGCATCATGGAAAACATCTGGGAACTAAATGTAAATACTTCTTAAGATGCATTAGAGAGAAACACAGGTGCTTCCAACAACAACCACACATTAGCTCTACCTTTTCTTTTCACTTTAAAATGTTATTTTAATTATCTCAATCTATTTTCCATAAGCAGTAAAGCAGCTTATGCAATCCACCAAGTTCTTAAAGATACCCAAGATGCCTGTTTCAGAAGTGGAAAGAAACAAGAAATAAGAGATCTGCAGATCTACTCCTATCTTGGAGAAAGAAAAAGTTTAAGAATGGGAAGCTGGAAGAAAGTGTGTTCTGAACAGAACAGTAAGGGTCTGTAAATCTTGGAAAATAGAGACTGAAGCAGTGGAGAATTACAGAAAAATACAAATCTCAGTCATTCAACAAAATTCCAATCAACCAAACAAGAAAACACCTTTCAAGGAATTTTATAGGTACAGCTTTTTAAGAGGATGTCACAAAGGGAACGTTAGGTAGTGAAGTTTTCAAATTAATTGATGAAAGATTGTAGAAAGAAACAGAAAAAAAAAAGCTGAAAACATAGTAGGAGACACATATGGCAGTGTCAGTAAGTTTTTGAGTGGGAACAACCTGCTCTGGAATCTCATGGAGCCCCTTAACTGGAGAGAGAGCTGCAAGATCATTTGGATAAATACTCATTTGATGTTGCCTGTAAATGTAAATAAACTACACTGCATCTGTCTTTCAAACCTACTTTCTCATAATGTTGTGGAAAAGTTGCCTAGAAATTTGAACACAGGTCTCTTTGCATCATTGTAGGACAGGTGGGAGAACCACAGTCTCTTGATTAATTAACAGTTCAGTGAAGGGCACCAACTTTGAATTAAGTCATTTAGAAAACAAAGGGAATTCCTTCACAAAGTTCATCCCTGTTTAGGCAAAAAGCATCTTTTAAACAAGCTGGCTATTCTGACCAACTTCCACAGGGCAGCAACACAAGCCTGGTGTCCCCTGAGAAAGGGATCCTCTGGGATCACCTCTGTGTAGCCCCACTATCCTACTTCTAAGCTGATGTTTTTAGCAAAGCCAAAAAGAACAAACAACCTCCAAAGTCAATCTTCTAACTCTTAAATTTTGGCGGTTTGAGTACAAGTTGTGGGGGTGGGAAAAAGCCTCAGGTACTTGACTGTGCAATGCTTGCTCCTCTGAAAGATATTATTCTTCTGATCCCTTTGTAAATATAAATGGTTAGAACTAAATAAAGCTGTCAACATCTGAGAATAGACAGCAGAATTGTAAACTTATGCAGCTGAAACATGCTCTATATACCAGTGTACACATTCATTTTGTAAAGATGTGGATGCTTCTGGTCTTTCTAGTCTCCTATTGATGCTGTAAATATAAGGAGAAGCAGGAAAAGGTGGATGATGCAATTATTTATCATCAATGCCAAAATGGTGAGCAGATAAAAATAAAAAGCATGTAAAGGGTGTGTGTATATATATACTTCTTGTTCAAGGGAAGTAAAATCTCAGATCTTCTGTGATGAGGGTGTATTACAAGGTAAATGGAGGAAATAATTTATTTCCCAATTTACCAGGTAGACATAATACTTGTAGAAATACAAACATCTTGAATCCTGCCTTCCTATGCTTGAGCAGGACTGAATAGCCATTAAGACTATGATTTCAGGTGGCTTTGATAAGCACAGAGCAACTAGGGACAGCATAAACCATTTTAAAAGACACAAACTATCCTTTCAGAAACATTTCATTCCTATGACAACTGGGTTTTCTTAGGCATTGCTGAAATCTAAAGATACCAATAAGGTTATAGTATGTAATGAGAATATTTTCTTCTAAGGCTTACGGTTTGCTATAGTGATAATACAGAAACAAAAATAATGAGATGGTCACCTATGCAGAAGCTTAACTGAGTCGAGCTGTGTGTCTCCTGTTTGTCATGTTTTGCTGGACCGGTTGTATGCGATCAGTTGTCTGCTCAGTACAGCAGTGGTACAGCAGTATAACATGATGGATGTTGTCTTGGAGAGTCCAAGGCACCAAGACTTCAGGGCAGATGCATGCCACAGAGCACGCCATGTCATTGTACATTGATCATTTTGAGCAAGGACCTTACTTACGCATTTTGTGATTCCTTTCCATCATTCACATGTGGTTGCCCTTCCAGAAAAGGAGAGCTGGTGCATGTCCAGGATGTTTCTCTGACAAGGAGCTGAGAAATGGCCAGTGCGTATGCTGGGGCTTGGGAGCACTCTGCAGCATAGATATCTATCCCTCTTGGCTATGCAGCATGTTCTGAAGTCAGTAAGACAACTTTTTTTGATTTTTATGAAATGATATTGCTCTTTCGTCTGTTGTACACTATCTCTGGAAGGAAGCAAAAGCTTATCAGTACATATTTTAAATGTGAAGTTGGATCAGAAGACTGTTAAACTAAAGACACTGCCAGTCCTTTAGGTGTGTGTATATGTCAAAGTATGGGGGAAAAAAGCAGCGATAGTTGAAACTGTGTACACGAACAACAGGACTAACAGGGGATTTGTGTGCTTCCAGAAGAGAAAGAAGAGCCGGAGTGTGATATTTAAATACACTTTTTAAAGTGCACATTTGAGCTTGCAAGCAAAATGGGAACAGATGTGCCAATTAGATCAAGGCTATTTA
Organism: Ibycter americanus; assembly: GCA_035590275.1. Classification (NCBI taxonomy): domain Eukaryota; kingdom Metazoa; phylum Chordata; class Aves; order Falconiformes; family Falconidae; genus Ibycter; species Ibycter americanus. The sequence continues at coordinate 9,633,894 of JAVJGI010000001.1, forward strand.
TCTATAAACTTAGCTGTTTCCAGAGGACAGCAAGTGTAGCTGGGTAACAGGGATGGGTAAAATGGGTGTCAATGCCTACCCTTCCATTTACGTTAGATTATTTCAAGAGCTTGTCTTGCAGAGAGTTCTAATTAGAAGTGCTAGGACAGGGGTGATGGGTCTGGGCGGGTGTGGAAGCCGCAGGAGGAACAGACCCCAGAGAAGGACTGTCAGAGTGCCAGGAGCTATCGGCACCTGTGTCAGCCAGTCTGTAAGTCCTGAGCGCTGGACGTGCCTTGTGCTGCTTTCTGGACACCCAGGAGGGAGGCAGCAAGGAAATCCAAACAGCTCTCAGGAAGGAGGGTCATCCCAGTGGGCTCCAACAGGGAACAGAGAAGGACCTGCAGGCGTTGGCAGTAAGCAGGGCTTGGTGCCAGCACCTTCGCACTCCTCAGCATCTGAGGGACGGACCTGGGTGGGCTGCTAGGGTATAAGCATCCAGCTAGGGCAGATGGGGACATATCTCCTAGTGCTCAGGAGTACACGGGTATGAGCGTCAGGTTTGTGTTTTCTTGTGGTGTTGTTGTTTTGGGGTTTTTTGGTTGTTTTTAAAAAACCCTTTCCCTCATATAAAGTCTTTCACTTGGATTTGCTGCTTTATTATAGGTGTTGCAATACTGTCCTACACTCTCAAACTTAGGGAAATAAAATGCATTTGAGTGAACGTGCCCCCCCCCCCCCAATTTTTTTCTTTTTTTAAGCTGCATGATATTTTAAAATTACATCCATTGAGGAAAACAAAAATATTTAACAGTTAAGTGTATTGACTTTCATAAATGAGCT
>JAVJGI010000001.1:9645874-9756173 GCA_035590275.1 Ibycter americanus
CCCCCCCCCCCCCCCCCCCGCCCCTGCCAAAAGTGTAAAAAAATGACTCTGTCAGTGACTATGTAAAAATAAAAGAGAGGGTGTTTTTCAAGTAATGTTCTGTGCATTTTGAGAATGGGTGAACTGGTGTTTTTGTGGAAACAGAATGCTGAAGTAGGTGGGAGCTGTTTCCCTGGCTGAGGCATCTTTGGCACAGAACCAGAAAATTTGGGCTGTTACAGTATTTGGCTCAGGGCAGGGTTTTACACCCGCACTGCTGTAGTGGAGGTTGTATTGGGGGACCAGAAAAGTGCCAGCAGAGGACACTGGCAGAAGAGAATAGCTGCTCCCTTGCCCCTCAGTTCCTGGCTCTGCCCGCACACACGTGTGCAGACACACACACATATACACGCTGTGCAGGTACAGCACATGGAGAAGACTTTTTACTAGTCTGATATCTTACAGTCTATGTTTGACGTGTGCCTTTGCTGAATCAACTAGATTTGAAAATGTCTCACGGAGTGTCATTATCTCCAGTGGGAGAAGTGGGGGCTGGAAATGCATGTGTTCGCCTGCTCTCTTCTCTCTCTGTCTCAATTTCAAGATTCACATAGCCCAGGGGTCCTCACATGTGTGACTGACAGCCATACCTGCTTTCTCCAAAATCTTTCTGTTCCTGATACATTTATACCTATATATAAGCATGCACGCGTATATATGTACATACAGCAACAGCTGTGCATGCCAGTTACTTCTCTACTAAATATCTGCAAAGTCATGGTGGGACTTGAGACTATCAGTTGTTGTGTTTGGAATAGGGGGATCATGGCCCTTGAGATCAAAATCTGTCTTACTGGATAAGGTGGGGAACACATAGGCTTGAACCAGCCTGTGACCAGCCACGCCATCTAAAGGACAGGTACAGCTGTTCCGAGGCCAGCCGGAGCTCTCCCAAAGAACACCTAGGCTCGTTTGGTGGCCGTGGGGACTAAGTGCTGTTCCCAGCTAGTGAAGTGTAGAGAGGAAGGGAGAATTCATTTTTAGGCTTCTGAATGTGACTTGGGGTGAAGGAGGAGCTTTGTGGTGTCTACCCCTGTAGATATTAACAGGGATGGCGGAAAGAGCCAAAGGGGAGAAGAATAGAAAGATCTAGAGAGGAGATTGGCAGGTAAGTGAGGTGGAGTAGAAGGGAGCAAACCCTAAAAAGTAGCAGGACTAGAAACCTGATGATATTTCCAGTAAGATGTTTTAAGAAGCACAGACAACTCGTTTTAGAATAATACTCTGCCTTAGCATATGACTATCCAGATGGCTTGGCTTTACTTCTGAAAAAGGCAGAGATTTTACCTCTGTTACTAACCTCTGTATCTGCAAGGAAAAAAGCAAGCCAACAAACACGCATACATATGTGATGTAGAACAGAAATAATAAAGCGACAGTCTTAAATGGAAATCTCAAAGATTCATAACTTCTCATCTCTAACAAGGTCCACGTTTCCTAAATCTGGCTCAATATGAAGCAACATTGTGAGACAAATCCTGCTATCCTACTTTTTCCAATAGTAACTCCAGAAAAATAAGAGAAAATATTAAAAACAGATTTATGAATGCTTCTCGGTGTCTTAGTTACAATGCATGCACATATGTATATTATATATTTTCATGGAACAACACTTTTCATGGGAGGCAGAACACCACCAAATCTCAACTGTTTTTCCACTCCATTTTGTATTCCCTGCTGTTTGGCACCCACTCTTATGTTAGCTTGCCAAAAGAGTAGCTTGACAATTAGGTATGTTAGCACAATTATGCATTTTTATAAACTATGCAAAATAAAGCCTTCAGTGGTATGATGAATAATCTTTTCTCTCAGAGCTTTTTTTTAAAATTATTTTTAAAACAATATCCCTATTGTAACTTCATTGGGATGATGCTACAGTACACAAGCATTATCAAAGGGGAATGGTATCTTGTGCTTCAGACAATAAACCGTCTGTTCTGTCCTAAAGAGGTTGTTATAGTCGTTCATCACCACAGTATCTGAGGACTTTCCAAGTGTGTCTAACATCTGTCACTGTTTGCTCTCTTATTCTTTTTCCAGAGAGAAAGTGTGTGCAGCAAAGTGTCTTGGTTTAGACTTTAGAATTGGGTCCGTCTCTCCTTGCTTAAATTTCTTAAATATAGCCAAAGAGGAGTCTTTGTGGAGAATGGTCTTCTCATTTGCTGAGGGAGTTTATCCCAAGGATTTGACCCCCAGTCTTCCCAAAACTACCTCTCTGCCAAGGACAAACCTTGGCTTTTCTGTGGAATCATAGTGCTGGAGTACGTTAACTGTTTACTGCAGTGTTCATTCTGCTGCTTTGGCTGATTTTGTACCGGGACCTGTGTCCCTTTCGTGCCCTGATGGCAGAAACCAAGATGTTGAATTTTATTTCAGCTTCTGTCCTTAGCGAGCCCAGATCAAAAAGGACTAGTTATGGCGAGTTTGTGTATTTTTATTTCCTGAGTAGATATGCTTTAATGTTTGGTACTGGTTAGGACCTAACTGGTGTGCATTTCAGTTTGCTGCCTTGACCGTGCATGCTGGAGATGCCGAGTGCAGACTGAACTACAACGCTAGGTACCTTCTCCACTGTCTCTTCAGTTTTACTTCATTGCCCTCGTTGGTTTGTTTTTCTCATGTTTATTATCCTAGCTACATTTGCTTTCATCATCATTGCCTTCAAAGCCTCATTGTTTTTGTGGTTCCCACCTTGTCTTCACGTTAACTTGCCAATTTCACGTAAAGAGAAGATTAGTAAGACATTATGGTACAGGGTTTCTCCTGGATTACTTCAGTGCTGGGGAACCTGCTTTGCTATTTTTAGGCTCTGGGAGATGTTTTCTTCAGTATCTGCTTCTTCCACAAGTTAAGAGCTCCCTGAAAGGCTCATTGAACAGCAGTGAGGGATCACCCAGTTAGCCTTGGTACAAAGTGCTGAGCAGTATAAGGCTGTTCCCGTGTCTTGATTTCAAAAATCACCAAGGAAACAAAGTGTCAGGTTGTTTGTCAGCTGCAAAATGAACTGTAACACAAGTAGGTTAGGGTAAATGTAAAATATTGTAAACTTTATAGAAAAAGGTGTACAGAAGCAAAGAAAACTGTACATCAGTCTGTAGGGAGGTGGTTTGCCTTTTGTCAGAGGCTAAGCCTGTCTGAAACCTGAGTGACAGAAGTCACCAGGTTACAACTGTGTAAAACAAACCACTCCTTAGGCTTTAGAAATTATTTGGGTTATTTTTCATTCCCTTTCTCTTCCTTTCTCTTGTCTTCCCTCTTCCCCATCCCTTGTTCCTTCTTGTGACCTGCGTACAGGCTGCTCAGCGAAACTGTGGGCTCTCCATCCTTGGAGGCTTTCAAGACAAGATGTGACTGGGCATGGCCCTGGGCAACCTGCTCTTGGTTTGGGCAGGCTGCGTCGCGGGTCCTTTTTGGACCGAATGGGCCTGGGATTTCACCTGCCTGGCTGCTAGGTGAGACAAGGTGTAGTGGCAAAGCAATCGGTTTGGAGCTATTGCAGGTGGGACTTCCCCTCTCTTTGAGAGCCATCGTTGCATTGTACACCTCTTCCTGCTTGCATCGTTAATGGTTATTTTATAAAAGGCATATTCAGAAAAAGGGATTTATTTTTTTTACTGTTCTATTCACTGTTCTTATTTTGTATTTCGTGTATTCATGGAATGAGTCATCTGTGGCAGTTGAGGATATTATACTTTATTTACAACATCAGTCTCATCTGTCCTGCATTTTACACATCTATTTAACATATTTTCCTGCTTTTGTTTTCCTGTTCATTCTGAATTCCAGCAAACTTCGTCAAGAAACCTGAAACTGTCTGGGTGAAATCTTAGCGCTTACTTAGCGTATTTTTACATGCAGTCTTGCTTGGACTGTCACATTGCCTGACATTTTGCATGCTTATTAATAATTAATTAAAAAATCTTTTTATTTTTTTGGCTTTTGCTCAAAAACATGCTTTGCACAACCACCTTAAAGAAACAGAAACTTACTAATGGAAATGAAGGAAAAATTAGCTTTCTACTTAAACTCCTTGGTCTTGAAGTAGACAGGTACAATAATTTCTAGATTTCTTTAATGAATGTAACAGAAGGAAAGACAGTATGACACTGAAATGTAAGTTTATATATATAATTCATCTTACACGTCTGAGTAGACAACTAGGTGTTTCCCAACCAAGTATCTTCTTCTGCTTCCCCCAGATGACCGAGATGTTGACAATTATCCATAGCTAGGAAATTCTGCATACAGGTCTTCCGCACTGTGGCTCAGCACAAAATAGCACATGGCAAACTGGTGAGGATCTAAAAATTACATTCTCCGTTTCCCTTCACCACTGAAACAGGGCTCGGGACTGCAAACTTGCTGCCAAGACATCTCTGCTGTTGCTGTGGTTTCTCTCCGGTATCTAATGTGCAACACCTGTAAATAGGTTTCTGATGTGTTGAATGCGCTTGCTTTGCTTTTGCTACTGTGAACTTTTTCAGATGTTGCTGTGCTTCGTAACATAGCTATTTCTAGGATGACCCCTGCTAAGTGTTGTTGTCTGCTAGTCTCACTTTGTTTCCCCTCTTTTGCCCCTTAGTTTTGCTCAGTCCTATCATCACTGAAATAATGAAGAGTATTTGAAATATTACAACTTCATTTGGGAGAGTAGGATTTGATTATATTTTTTAAAAAAATATTTTATGATTGAAAGGCTTCAACAAACACATCCATGATCTTAATGGCAATATTCAGCCTTGCATACAAGTAAAACAAAACCAGCATGTAGTACGTCCCGTAAAAACTGTGTCACTCTTGGTGAGGGGTGGGGAATGCAGGTGGTAATGACAATGAGGTGAAGTGTTTCAGGACGAAACTGCAATGATGACTTCCTCAAATGCAGCAGCAGCTGGCTGCAGGCATGTTGATTTTCAATGTCTGGGAATCCTCGCCTCCGCTTTGCTCATCTTTATTTCAGTTAGATCAGGCGGCTGTGTGCCTACCGCCTTTGTTATCGGGAACAAATTGCAACGTTTTGAGTGGAAGTAATGCTAGGAAAGAGCAGTTTGACAGGGGTATGATAGTAGTGGAAGAAACAGTAGGGGGTAAAGAGCTGGGGTCCTTCCCTCTCTGTCTGCTCCTTACAAACCACCAGCACAAGACGTGCTACGATTATTTTTCTCCATTTGCTAGCTACGGTCAAATGTAAAATGGGAAGGAAATGTTCTTCTCTCAATAAAGTCGGCTGCTTCCAAAAGCGCTAAGTGTAGAAACACTGTTGTTGGACAGTCAACACCTGTACTTTTGACCCCGTGTTTTATCTAGTGAGAAAGCAGAGGGCAGAAAGGGGACAAGCTAGTTTTGGCAATCTTTTAACTCCTTTGATAAGAACTCAGCAAAACTCAAACCAACAGAAATAATGAGCAACACAATATTTTTTTCAAACCGGTAATAGCAGTGTCTGAAACTTCAAAAACTTTCTCCAGTTGTCTAACTTTATTTTTCTAAGGTAGATTAAGAGGAAAATTTCCAGCTAGCACTAAATTTGCAGGACTACCTCTTTAAATTAGCGCTACGAAGTTGTGAGAGCTTTTATTGTTGCAGTAAGTGGCATCTTATCAATTGACAAGTACATCTGCGTTAAATCTCTGGATCCTGGCCTTTGGCATATGAGAGTACTGATCATCAAACATCAGGTTCCCACTCAAAATGCTGTCTTGAGAAATTGTTATAGGCAACTCCTGTTATAGGAGGCATCTGCTCTCAGATTAAATCATTCCTTAGCCTTTCTATTCATTTGGACTCTTTGGTACTACCAGACAATCAAATAACCCTGACAACAACAACAAAATACTTTTCCATCTGCAGCTAGAGATGGTTACGCGCTATCCAACTGTATTACAGTGACAAGACTGGACCACAGTGAAGCACAGTTTTATGATCTTATGTTCCGTTATTAAAGTGTGTAATACTTAGGGGGGGGAAAAATATAAATACCTGAAAGACTGCCATCTGGTACAAAGTATGTTAGCATGTAGCTTGTAAAGATACTAGAAATACAGATCTATTTTTGAATCATTTCACACAACCATCAGGGTCCAAGCAGAGAATGTACTGGGTATATTCTGCAAAATGGTAGCCAGAAAACATGAAAAAAAGGATCCATGCATTATATGCCTAAATAGAAAAGTACTGACTAGCAGATGGGGTTTCTTTTGGTTTTGTTTTTTTTTAGTTTCTTTGGGTTTTCTAGTAAACATTTCTACAGAATGCTATGTTGCAAAGGGAAACCCACCAGTAATGTGGAATATATGATAAGGGAAGTATTTTGGCAATAATCTGGAGAGCATGTCAAAGCTTAGTTTCTCTTATGGCTGCCTTGCTTGAGAGGGGGATTTAGGCTGAATGAAAGTGATGCCCTGAGCAACTGTCCCGTGGACATTCCTTTGCCTGCAGTTTAGCAACTCTGACAAGAACATATTTTGGTTAGGGGTAGTGAAAAGAAACCTCACCCTGCTATAGCTCATAGCAGTCCCTCGGACTTGAACAGAGAGGTGATCCCTTGCAGGAAGTGGGGAGGGCAAAGCTGCCATAAAGATAGGGACAAAACCTGAAAGATACAAACAAAATGCCTGCTGGTCATCTTGTGTAATTTTTAAAAAATGTTAAATTAAAAGCAGCAATTGCTCTTATTCCTGCTGCCCTTGTTTCTACTCTGTCACGTTGCCAGGAATTGTTAATGCAAGCAGGCACTCTGTGTTATATTGCTGTAGGTGAAAGTGGCACACGTAATCTGATGGGTGGGAGTGGGTTTTTCTAATCAGCTTGATCAATTAAAAAACCAAACCAAAACCTGAAACAAAAACCACCCACTATTTTCCTAGCATTTTCTTCTTCCAGTTTCACTTGCGCACTGAAAATTCACGTGTGTGTTTTGTAAAGGACTGACGCAGAACTTGGCGTGGTCTCATCTGGTCATAACTTTTTTGTCTTGAATTCCTGAAGCAGCTAGATAGGCCAGGGCATGGTTTACGGGGCTGTTAATATGTACCCTGTAGGTACTGCCAACTGCCTTCGTCTGCCCAAGCCATCCTTTAATGGCCTCATAAAACACACCCTGGAGTGTCTTTGGAGTATTAATATGCTCTTCCACTTGAGAATTTCGCCTTTAGAATATGAAGTCTTTTTTTATAGTGGAAGAATAAGACTAATTATTCAATAGTTCAATAGTTGGTAAATATTGGAAATAGTTCAACAGATGGTAAAGTGACTTGGCTAAATTGAAAGGATTTGTTGCGCTTTCTTATTTGGAAGCTGTTTCCGATTCATATATTTAAAAATAAATTCACCGTAGTCAATGTCAACATTGGCTAATGTTCCAACCTAATGCCTTTACCTGTATGCTTCGTCTCTTAAAACACTCATAACTTGTTCCGCCTTGTTTCATCTGATTTTTCTTACCCTTTCAGCTTAGCAACTGAATCCAGCTATTATTTCACCAGCATGGGTGTTTTTTCTAGCTTTTATTTTGGACTACCAAAGTCATAACCCCAAAAAGGCAGTGGAGGGTGGGAGGGACGCAAATTTGGAACTGCAGTGTGTCTTTATTTATTGTAACTGTCATTACAGAATACAAAATATGAAAGTGGCCCGATAAACCCTGTTAAAGTCAGTTGTGGCAAGGTGGTGTTTTTATAAAATTCTCCTTTTCAGGCACCATATTGGTTACCATGAGTGCGTTCTTCTACTTAGTAATTTTTTCAGTTGAAGGTAAACAAAACGAGGATCATTAAAACTATGTTTTACTTTGCTTTCATAAAGGTCATACTGTTACAAAATGAATTAACTTGAAATGCTTTTTGCTTAATTAAATGAGAAAGCTTAATTTGTTCTCACTTGACTATTCAGAATTTAGGAAGGTAGGGAAAGAAAGGAAGAATAGATTAAAGAGAAAGGAAAAGGCTGTTTAAAACTTAGTCTTTACCCCATAACACACTCTGAATTTATTTGTTATTCTTATTTGTAAAGGCATTTATCATGATTTTCTAATGCTGCTCTTCCTTCCTCTCCTTTACTCTGCTCTTAGTTATCCTTACTTATTCCTTGGATGTGAGATACGTATAATGTAAAACTACATTATTTGTGTAATAAGGACCCTTCTTAGATCCAGTTGAAGATTAATGATCCAGCACAAGGGTTAAAACAGCCTTTTAATGTCAAGTGCAGTTGGTACTGTATTGTGAGGAGCTGCAAAGAAAAATTTAGATTTCTTTCTTTGCTTCTATCCTTTATTTTTTAAAAACAAAAAGGCCACAAAGTAGATAGCACATAGCACTTCGGCCAGTTTAGGATCGGATGTGGTTTCATATTATCCATACATCATGGATTACAGGAATAAATCTCTTTTTCAGCATGTGGCTTCAGTTATGGTCACAAATAGATGATATAGGTTGGGGCAGATATTCCACTGATACAAACTGTTAGATCTCTGCTGAAATCAATGGGATTGTGGCCACCTGTATCAAGCGCAGGTCTTCCACAGCATCTCCAGAAAGAGAGGAGAGGTGCCATGCGGGGAAACAAAACCCACTAATGTTCTGGAGAGGGAAGAATTGTGAGACATTGCTTGATCTAAGTAATAAAATGAGAGTTAAAACAAACAAAAAAAGAAAACAGGGAAACGGTAGATTAAATAGTAAATAAAACCTTCCCAGAACCGAGATGTGTTAGATTATGGAAAAGTGTCACAATGGAAATATGACTCCCAGTGATCACCAGTTTAGATGGATTGAGAGCAATGATTACCAGGAAAGATCATGAATTAGAAAGCTCTTATGTACCCTTGCCTGCTACAAAACTAATTATTGATTTCATGCTCTCTCTTAAGTAACTCAAAGTGTCGCTGTAAAATCCTTGAAGATCCTTCAAAGCACAGGGACTCTAAGAGCTGTGCTGACACTTTTTTCTGGGGTGGGGATGATGGGGGACTTACATCCTCAAAATTTGCTTTTGCATAGGCATTTCATTTGAAAACAAACAGTAAACTGCTTTGACTACTTAGGCACGCAAATAGTAATTCCTATATACATGTAAATGAGCACTGCTTAAGTCTGTATTTGAAACTTGCAGTCACCTTAAAAATAATCACTGGTAGTTGGTTTTGCATTATGTGACTGAATGTATATATGTTAAGGTTTTATTGTAATCAACAGAAAGTTTTTGTAATAGAGGACCCAGATTAAATACACTTAGTGGCATGTTTAATACACTTGCTGATTCTGTATGTGAAATTGTCTAAGCATATACACAAAGGAATTTCTCATTCTTTTCACTGCGATATTTCCATCTTAAAAAAAAAAAGAAAAAGCTAGTATGATCTTACTGATCCAACATGCCCTCTTAATTAAGCCTTCACTGAATCAAACTTAATATCTTTGTCAAATAAGGTCAGACTTCCATATATCAGTGTCAAAGCTACTAAAGATAGTTCACTGCTGAAACAGGAGGCGGAGGGGGAAGCTTTCTATGGCTGCGTGGTAGAGCTGCTTGTGTGAAAAGCTTTGGATCAGAAAGTGTGTTTGTAATCAGCAAGGAAATATTTTTCCCTTACAAATCCAGATACTGTTTTAAGGAGGAAAAGACCCTGGGCAGAGTGCGAAACTGTCTCATCTTGCAGGTGTCTTGAAGGGAGAAGGTTTCTGGTAGGTTATTGTAATTACAGCTGAACATAGAAGTGTGTGTACAGAGTCCAACCAAAGACCCACTACATGGTGGCTGACAGGTACTAGTAGTAAGTACCCGGGGGAAAAGTATGTGAACAATAAGCACATAATGATATTCTCCCTACAGAATAGGGACACCTTCATGTTTGAGAATAGTTAATGCAATCTTCTGTGAATTCGTATAAATGTTTTCTGAAAGCTTTTACAGTTACCTAGGACTATTCCTTGGTAATCCAGTATCATGGCAGTCTTCTATAATGCTTATAAGCCATTTCGGTTGGTTTTAGTATTGTGGCTGACTGTGGTGTTAACCGGCTTTGTGACTTTACTGATGTCCTCCTTTCTGCATGATCTCTGAATGTGTTGAAGAGCACAAGACTAGCATGAGATCCTGCCAGACCCCACTGATGTGCCCAGCCACTGCCTGGTCTTACCTGTAATTTTTATCTTTTAATTGAGCCCACAAGATGACCTCTCCTTGATTAAAGTATTAACTTATTGCCAAGTAGGCAACTGTAAAAGGGGTGCTTGCTCTTTTTCCTCAGATGGGAATATCCCCAGACATTCTGTCCATGGTATTGTCACGGACTTTCTGGACCTGGACTTCCTCCCTTCCCAGCCTTTCCCCCTCAGGAATGCTTGGGGGGCAAAAGCCTGCTGGGCTCTGCAAACGTTGCCTGGCATCTGAAGGGCAGAGAGGGAGGAAACCGCAGCCCCTTCTTCCATTGCTGCTCTGAATATCTTCACCAGGTATGTTTTGCTGTGATCCAAGTCACTTCATGAAAGTAGACTTGTCTCCTCTTCCTCTCTGCTGACATTCCTCCCCCAGACATGAGTAATGATTCTGGGTGTGCCTTCAGCCATTTAATCTCCAGTTGCCATGTCAGAGTTTTGATTTCTTTTTTTTCTATTTAATATTATATTTGAAGTGTTTCAGTCTCAGACATACGAACAGATTATTTTTGGATCTCAGACATCAAAGCAATTATTTTTTTCCCCGGATCCTGTTCCCTCTATAAGGTCCATTAGATAAATATTTGACCGTGGATCATTAGTTGGCATTTGCATCCAGCAAGAACTGAGCACTAGTTTGGATAAAATAACTCTGCAGGTCTGCTTATCAGTGTAATTTATTTTTTTTTAATAGGTACAATTAGAGAAAGATTTCTGAGGGGAAGCGATTTGGCTTGTGTGAAGTAGGTAGTGAGCTGGCAGGCCCTTGCTGATGGCACTCCTGAGTATGGGAGCAACTCAAACTTGTTTCTTTCCTGTCTTGGAGTAATTGAAAGCTGTGAAGATTAGACCGTATGTTAGATGTAGCTTGTCATCTCTAGTAGTCTTTCACTCATGCTACATCAACAGTACCCTCTGGATGATGTGGGAATGTACGTGGGTGACTGTATATGCTGGTTTATATAGAGAGTGAAAGTGACATCTCGGAGAGAAACGGAGTGGAAATCCCTTAACTAGTGTCAAATCAGCATTTGATTTGCTCATGCGCAGCAGCAAATCTGCTTACCAATATTCCTGGAAGCTCTGTCATGGTTAAGGAAAAGGTGAGAGTCGCCGATCGGTGTGACACTGAGAGCAGGTGTGCTTTTACACTGGCCTCGCTGCTATTTCCAAAACACTCCATTTAGGTTGCCTTCAGTGCTCGTTACGCCACTTCTCGAAAACCCTCTTTGTAAACAGTGTTTTTCATCTTCCAGTAGTTGCCTCCTATACAGAGAGGTTCCAAAAGTGCAAAAGGATATGAACACGCCCGTAGCAGCCACACTCACCCCTGCCACTTGTTGTAGAAGAATATGGAACATACCCACCCAGCGCTTTATTGCAGCTTTTTCTTCAAGGGTGAAGTGCAAAACTGATTTACATGATTGTCAGCATATGCAGAAGGCAAAGCACTCTTGTAGCTACCTTTAGTCATATTTTCTTTTTATTCCTAAAAATTTTAAAAAAATAGAAACAGAAAAATCAGATCTCATCTTGATGAAATAAAGTAATTAATTCATAGTACCAAATCCCTGTCTTTTAAAACTCTGTTCAGTTTTATTCTATTAATTAGGTAGGCTTCATGATTGTTTGTGCTGTGAATATCTTTGTTTCTACATAAACTTATTTTAGATCATAAATCTCTTGTCATCATAAACAGAAGAATGAAAAGATGGTACAAATAAGGGAAAATATATGTTCCAAATGATGAACAATAACACCCAATTTTGATCTCACTAATGCTTTTGGGATCACTTCCTTAGGTATTCCCTCATCTTTTAAAAATTCTCTCAAACGCAAGGAAATAACTGTGGAGATCTTAAGCATAATTCATCATACTCGCAATATGAGGAGAATGAGTTAGTTATACAGGAAACTAGTTTTGTCCTTAGGCTTGGTGTAAGCTGTCTTTTTGTTTGCTGAATAGTAGTAAGTGGAGTAGAGTAAAACTTTTTTCTTTTTTCTTTTTCTTCCTTTTTTTTTTTTTATTATTATGATGTATTTAACGCTTGCTTGTGTGTTTGCTTTAATGTCAGTATTTATTTACTCCCTTGCTAACATTAGGAGACTCTATGACTTTTTTGAGAAGGGGAGATTTCCATATTTTACATCTACTTGTCTATCCATGATTCAGATCCATCTGAAGTGTCAGAAATAGACTTGTTTTCCTTGCCATTCCCAAAAATCTGGCTTCTCTGCAGATAGTTACTATACATGCTGCTCTTTTAAGGACAGCGCAGGGTGCCCTTTTATGTCTTCCACGCGTACGATGAGAAACGTCGCTTCCTGAAGGAAATGGTACGTTACGACTAAGACTAGATAGTCCATGAAGCTCTGATCCTCGGCTGACACTTTTCACATGATTTCCAGAAGACTGAATTTAGTTCAGTAAGGCCCTATAAAAAATGAATGGCATTAGTTTTTGCACTGACGAGTTCCATAAACGAAAAGGATTTGATATCAACCCATATTTATCCAAATTTCAAATAAATTAAAACATTGCACTATATTCAGCTTTCTGGTGTCAGATCTAATTACAGAGTTACTTTCTTCACATCACAATAAAAATGATAATTGTTTCAATCTGAAGAATTGGGATACTTAAAAAACAATTTTCTTAATAGCATTACGTATCTAAATAAATCAAAACTGTTAATTTAATTTAGGCAGTGACAATATAAAAAAGTTATTCTTGTGGCAGTCTTTTAGAAAAAGAAATTTTGCAATCGGATGTGTGATTTGACTTATCTTTTCATATCTGCTTTCATTATCTCTTACTTTGTAATATGTATGTCTCCTGCTGCAAATTTGCTAATCAGGCATATGTAAGATATCTGGATATTAAGATGATTTCATAGGAATCCATAGAGATAGTAAAGGTAAATGATAGATTACAATGCAGTTTTTCTCCTAGCAGATAATTGTCTCATTAGTCCATCTATACTATTTCTATATACATTGATTTTAGTCAGAATTACCACCATTAAAATTCTTGCCTTCTCTGAAGAAAATATTTCTCAGTTTATATGTATGTTTTTTTCATCTTGTAGCTCATTTTTACTAGGAAGAATTAGGAAGTGCTCCAAAATTAAACTATCTATGTCTATTTAAACTGTACCCATAAATCATTATCTGAAATAATGACTATAATTTTAAGGTCAAAAACTGTATCCTTGCTATAATATATCATGTCAATGATTATAGATTAGAAATTAATGGACAAATTGAAGTAGAAATTGGGAGAACAGAAGGAAGTGTTAAAAATACTCAGTAAGTGATACTCTATCAGTAAAATGGAAGAAAAACGGATTTGAAGACTATTGTTTGCATTAATACAAGACTAAAAATCTGTTCCACAATATGCAAATAGTGGTATTATGGTATAATGGACACTTAGATATATTCTATGTTAAAATATTGCTTTTTTAGTAAACTGAGTTATGCTTCTTGGTTAATTTTCTTTCATCACCATTTAGTCTCCAATCACCATCTATATTCTTTCCAAGTGCCACGTGCTGAAAGTGAAACAAACACTGAACCCTGGGGGAGAGCTCCCTTCGTTACCCAGTCTAGGTGGTGCTAGACCAGTGGGGGTTTAGTTTATTCGGTACTTCTAATTACCAAGACGTCAAAAAACTGTTTATTGTTGTTTCAGTAATGCTGTTGCCTGAAACTTTTTTTTTTTTGAGTGGTGGAATTGTCAAGTATAGTTATAACCTGCGTTTTACATAAATGCCATGAAGCATGTGTATGTATCATACACAGAAGCAGAGTATCCAGTATAATTTATAGATGAAGATAAATATGCAAGGAAAAACTCAGAATGTGTGTGGTAGCCCAAACAAAATATCTACCATCAATGCATTAAAATTATTTTCTGTCAGTGGCTTTTCGACAGAAGCAACTCTTGTTTTGGCATAAAGGTGTATTTTTTTTAAAGTAATACAAAACTGTAGGGCCTGTGCTAAGCAGATTAAAATAATTTTTAGGGAGAAATAGATTCTGCAGTTTAGATGTCTTGCAGTTGTTTCCCCAGCTTTCTGGTTACTGGAGCGTGCAGACTAACAACATTAATAAAAATTTTCTTGATGTCAATGAATGCTTTACAGCTGAATTGAATAGGGTCAGACAAAACCTAGTATCTCTTCCTGACGATGGCCAGCAGGAATCACTAGCAAGGAGCGTACCAGTAAGGCATCCTTCAAAACTGGTGGCTTAGGGACTTGAAGGAGAAGTAGTGCTGTCCTCAATAAATTTCTCATCCATGCATTTTTTTGCCCTCTGTCTTTCAGTTCTTGTAAATGCACAGCATTTGTAAGGCTACGAGTCCACAGCATCATAGAAAGAATTTCCATATTGTAACTGTTTGTGTGAAAATTATCTGCTTTTGTTTCTTTTAAATATATGACCAACTACATTTGTGCGATGCTTTCAGAGTGAAGACTGCTACTTTCATTTTTTTTGCCCTGGGAGGCTAAGACATGGGAAGAAAGCTTCTTTCCCAGTGTTGCATACTGGAGGGTCTTGGTAGGGTGAAAGTTATGCATCACTGCCACTGGCTTGCAATATATGGATATACCAATGGAAAGCCTGCCCAGCTAGAAAGTGTTTACTGCTTCATACTATGGTCCTCTCTTTGAAAGTTTAGGCATAGAAAAGATGCTGTGATACTTTTTTAACAGAGTGGTTAACATGTGGACTTAAGCATCTATGATATAGTCAGTAGTCAAGGGGACAACATTTTAAAAGGACCACAGTTTTGCTGTTTTGCATTATGCCATTTCTTTTTTATTATTTGAATTTATGGATGAGTGTTGTGGTACTGTAGAAACCAGGGCAACAAATGCTGAATGTTTAAAGAGGTGCTTTGCATAGTGGAGATTGGCACCAAAAGGAAGCCTGATGAAACAGATTCAGTGGCAGTGGTTCCAAGCTGGCTGACGTCTTACCTGACAGTATGGGTTGTATCTCTTTAGCCAGTATGTCTCAAATGAATAGTGATATGAAAAGTTAAAAAATATTAGAGGAGGGAAGAGTTTGTTTCAGTACCTATTCTAGCTCTGTGAATTCAATACTGCTTTCTCACACAGCGGGGTCAGGCGATACTGAAACAGAGGCCATGACTTTAGTGTGTTTCAAAAGCAGAAGTTTGGGAACAACAGTTCTGCAAGAGAATTTAGGTAGGTTTGGGTTAAAGACTTTCTTTAGAGATTGAAATAGGCTAGAAACAATGACATATTATGTATTTCAAAAACACTAAAAAGGAATGCAATTTTTTTAAGCATTGCATTATTACTATTATTAATTTTAATAATATAATAACATCTAAATAAAAATAAAAATATTACTATTAACATATAAAAATCCCTTTACAGAAACAAAAGTTTACTTTAAGGCTGAAAATCTGGTCACTAGTTCCTATCCTGTGATTTCCTTTGATTTTATATTTACTTCTGCATTAGTTCAGAAAAACTAATTCTGTTTTAACTAAAACTTGATTCGGGGAAAGACACTCAGGCAGTAGTGGAAAAGAGCTCACTTTAAAATACTTTAACATGTCATAGGACTGTTTTGCAACTAGATACTGCTCGGGGAGCTGGGTAGGCTTGTCTCCGGTCGACTTCAGTGCTCGGTGCCTGAGTTGAAAGGACACGACAGGAGTTGGCCTTGTTGATAGTCTCCATCTTGAAGTGTGCATTGTGTATAATTCTTGGAAGGATTTTTGAGTTTTATGGGTTTAGTGGAAGTAGTACACAAGCACATACTGGCTCAGACTGTAAAAAAAATGTGATATGCAATTTGAAAGAGGGACTAGCTTAAAGCTTGTCAAGTCTTACTTGAGAGACAAGATGCTTGGGAAGATGAGAGACGAAGAGGATGTATTTCTGTATTAGATGTCTTTGGCATGTGTCAGACTACAGTAGGACAAGCAAGGCTGTACTAATGTATATGTCTATGCCCAGCACACCAGCAAACTTGGAACATGTTCTGTGTGAGGAGTGGGGGGGAAAGGTAGTTGCTTAATTAAGAAGTATTTGAAGGAAGAGAGGACTGTGGAAGAATTTTGCCTGTTTATTTCAGTTAAAATCAGTCATTTGGAAAGTTTATTATATTCATAAAAGTTCAGTTCATTATAGTATTTTCTAGTTTATTTCATCCTACATTCAACCCTGTTGTTTACTGAGGAACACGAAGAGTTTTTTCTTCCTCTTTTATGTTCTTCTGATTTGAAATTCCATTGAAACTGTTAATTTTCTTTGCCTCTCATATTCTATTTGGTTTCTTCTGATGTTAACCACTTTTTCCAGTTATCAATTTAATTAATAATTTTCTAATTAGTGGTGGCAGAATCTTAAATACTACATGTTTCTAAAGTGTTTAGAACCTTTCAGCATAATTGTAAGTCTTACTGTAGTGTAGTAAACTTAAAAGACCTTTCAATTATGTACGTATTGTTCAAAATGCAAGCAGACTGCCTTTTGTATATCTTACATGAGAGAAACAGCATGCATTAAAAAACGCCCAAATCTATTGCAATCCAAAAAGTATTTTTTTCTTAGATGGATTTAACATGTTCAGTTTTCAAACAACACTTTCTGGAATACTTATCAATATAGAAGATAAGCTGATTGATTTCTGTCTTATTTCTAAACCAAACAAATTTTGTAAGGCTGTCCTTTGTGAGGATAACACTCCATTTTATTTTTATTTCACCATTAGATGAATGTTGAGTTGCTCATGGAAAAAATTCCAGTAACCATCTATTTCCGTGGTATTTGTCAAATCCACAGTATCATCTTTCAAAATGAAAACAAGTCACATGTCTAAAAGTGGGGAGTTTGTTCTCATTTAATTAGCTACCATATAATATCTGCAGTTTATAAAATTCCAGGCATGTTTGTGAACTGTTGAATTTCAGTGGAAAACTTCTGGAACTGATGGCAATTAAAGAAAGAAGTTGAATTTTCCAGAGTAGGTCTTGATTCTGTTTTGTCCAAAAACCTGGTGGGGATGCGATACAAAATGAAGTAATCACTGACAATACCAAATCCCATTAGGTCAAAAGTGGAGTTTTCAGGAAGGAATGAGACATGACTACGTGTTTCAGTCAGTATAAAGAGGCGTACTTGGAATTCATTACTCTTAGATTTGAATCTGTGATAATACTAACCGAAGAGCTGCAGGGAGGGAGGAGAAAGTATCTTTTCTAAGAGTGCTTTTTTGAGGCTACTTTGTTATGGCATGTGAAGTGTTGCTTTATAATCATGTACGGAAAGGAACTAATTGATGTGGAATTGCATCTTTTCTGGGATCTTCCTATAACCTAAAAACTGGCACCTGGCTGCTCAAACTAACCTGGCATAGAATCACAGAATCTTTTAGGTTGGAAAAGACCTTTATGATTATCAAGTCCAACCGTTAACTCTGGACTGCCAAGTCCACCACAAAACCACGTCCATAAGCACTGCATCTACATCTCTTTTAAATACCTCCAGGCATGGTGACTCAACCGCTTCCCTGGGCAGCCTGTTCCAGTGCTTCACAACCATTTTGGTGAGGAATCTTTTCCTAATATCCAATCTAAACCTCTCCTAGTGCAACCTGAGGCTGCTTCCTCTTGTCCTGTCGCTTCTTACCTGGGAGAGGAGACCGACCCCCACCTGCCTACAGCCTCCCCTCAGGGAGCTGTACAGAGCAATAAGGCCCCCCCTTAGCCCTCTCCTCTCCAGGCTAAACAACCCCAGTTCCTCGGCTGCTCCTCACAAGACTTTCTCTCCAGACCCTTCCCCAGCCTTGCTGCCCGTCTCTGGACACATTCCAGCGCCTCAGAGTTCCTCCTGAAGTGAGGGGCCCAAAACTGAACCCAGGACTCGAGGTGCAGCCTCACCAGTGCCGAGTACAGGGGGACGATCACTGCCCTGGTCCTGCTGGCCACACTGTTTCCAATACAAGTCTGGATGCTGTTGGCATCATCCCTATGTGAGTAAAGATAAGCTGCCATGGAAAAGAATTTATAAAAAGATTATAATGTTGATGCTAAATGATGTTGTAAATCCAACGTGCCCCGTATGAGTCAGAGGAATGTCCCTGCTGCAGGCAGACCCCTAACACTCAGCATACTGAGGGGTAGAACTGGGGGTGATAGTATAAATCAGTTCTGTAGCAGCCTGGAAAAATATTTGATGCCAGCATTTGGAAAGTGAAAGTGTCCTATTGACCTCCATTTCACCTGCCTGTATCAGTTTTGATGGGTTTACCAAGATCTCCAGCTATACCCCAATCCTTAACCCTGGACAATTTACCAGCTTGTTCACCTGACACTTTTGCAAGGTGTGGTGTAGATGTTATTTAGGTAACGGGAATGCGGATTCCTGAGGTCTGGGAGCCAGGGTTTGTGTCCTTAGTCTCAGACAGTGTCAAGTGAATCAGGAATGGGAGATAGACCTATAAATACACTTGATGGTTTTCATACGTATCCCCTTTTATTCTTAAGAAAGTGCTCAAAAGAATCATAAGACATTCCTGTGACAGATTCCTGATGTAAGCAAGTCTGTATAAGGTTCTCTTTGGCGGTGGAGTGAGTATTTTTGGGTTGGCTTTTTTCTTTGTTTTTGAGTTTTTCCTCATCTCCCTGAATTACAAAATTATTTAACATTCTCCTAATCTTTTTTTTGGAAAAATCTCACCAAAGTTACTCCCAGGAAAAAAGGAGGATCTCTTTCTGGCATGTTATTCTGAATTATACTATCCCGTAGTATTTCTAAATCATTTATAAGCTGAAATGTTGAAATGATTGGTGAGTTTAAGCAAGTTTGTTAATGACTTCCAGCAAAAGAGTAATGCAGAAAATGAAGTTTCTTCTTCCTCTTTGTGAAGCAACTATTGAATATGACAGAGCAACCCAAGAGTGTGGTGGTTGTCATACCTATCTGATTCTTGGAGAAGGCTGATAGTCAGTGACTCTTCAACACCTCCTCTTCCCAGCTAGTGAAAAGACAGAAGAAAATTCTCTCCTCTACTCATGTTTCTAAGGCCCTCGTTTTCTTATATTTAATGATCACTGTGCCAGAGAGAGTTTAATCCTCATCTGAAACTTAGTCTAACTGAGCCCAAGATCTTTGTCATCATTTGCTTAAAGTAATATTTCAGTAACCTTTAGAATTTAGATTTTTAGGAATATTTGGATCTGTAAACAATTAAAAATTTTCATCTTCTGAAGTATTTTTTTCTTTTTTTCTTTCTTGGCTTTCCTTCTTTTTTTTTCTTTTTTTCTTGAATTTAACTGGGCTTGTGGGAGAGTGACAAAAGAGAGTAAGAGTGCACACTTCTAATTTTAAGCAAGCTGTTGTTATTAGTTAACCTAGATTTCAGTTGTTTTTTTATTAGTTTGGCTCAGGCCAATATGAATTAAAGTTAAGATGTCCTTTCGTGAATCTGTTGTAAGTTAGCAAAGCTTTGAATGGTAACACTTTTTCAGGATTTAATTTATTGTTTTTAACTGAGACTGCTTTTGTTTGTAATTGTCCCTTCCCCCCACCTTCTTCTTCCATTATAACACTCCTGAGCTACAGTTTCATCTCTGTGATTCTTAATCTTTCAGTGAGGACAAATTCGTGGTTCTGAATATTTATGATCATTAAAAATCCCTTTGCAACTTTTTCCTACAAGTAGGTGTGTTATCCTTTGAGTCTTGTCTTAATTCTAGTTTAAGTAATTACAGTTGGTCCTTCTAGAGTCTATCTACAATCTTAAATAGATAACGAATTCTTCATTTCTTGTCCTAAATATTGATGCCTCTACTTTATGTGCTGTAGACTCATTGTTTCTTGAAATGATTTCTTTGTCTAGACTGAGCTTTGTTCCATTTCTGTGTGAATATGCATATGATTTCGCTATTTCATTAATGTATTTCACATAAAAATTGATCACATACAAATACCTATGAAATTAACTGGATAACATGAAATACCATTCAGGTGGAAAGAAAGTACACTAACAAGCAAAAAGCTCATTGAAAAAACTTTGATTAATTTGTTCTGGTGCTGAAAATACATTTTCACATAATGATTAGAAGAAAGCCATGTCAGGTTCCTTTGGAATATTACACTAAAGATCTGTTTTAACTACATCTGTCTTAAAGTAAAATTATGTCAGAGGTGTGATTTTTGAAGTTCATCAGTACTTACATCCTTATTCTTTTCCTTGTCTTTTTGCACCTATTTGGTGCAATTTTTAACAAAATTCAATTTTGTGCTGGAGTTACACATCTGTTTCACGAACCTGCAATACTGTGAGATGGGATTATTATTGTTTTATTTCATCTCATTTGTCCCAAAGCCTTTTTTTGTGAGTTGCATACATTTATAGATTTTTCTGTAGCAGCTGATGCAGCATCTCTACAAGATGGGTGTTTCTTCCAGAGACGGTAATAATGTACCTATAATCCAAGTCCTACTCAATTGCAGAGGTTAAGGATTACTCAAAACGCTTACAGTAACAGCAAAGAGAATCTTAGTGATTTTTTCCCCTTCTTTCCCCAAATATGCTGAAAATAACATATTTGTTTCTTCTTCTGGTCACTTAACAAATTCATATATATAAGAAACTTGAGAACTATGTTTTCATTTGTGATTTAAACGTGTTCATAATAAGGTACCTACAATCATCTTGCTGATAACTTTGAACTCAGGAGAATGGAAGTTCCTGGTAAGCTGTAGGTGTCAGGCATGATGGACAGTATGTGGGAGCTGGCATGATTACACATTGTTGGAAGTAATTTGAGGAATTCGACTGTATCATCCCACCAGAACAGTCCTGTTGTTCATATGAATATTTTGATTTGTCTCTTCTGTATTTTTTTCATCAAGCAACTGGTGTGTTTAAAAATAGCAAAACATCAGGAGGTTTCTATAATACATAATATTCTATTGGTAATTACTTAAATAGTAGTCTACAGCCATCTTAGTTCTTCTGAAATCTATTACTTATGCTGTTTTTGTTAAAAGTTCTGAAATCTCAAAATGGGTCATAGCTCTAAGTCTGAAATGGATGTTTACTGGGTATTTTTCATTTAGGGAATGTTAACAGATAGATTCTTTGTACATTTTATTCAGCTGACTGAAACCTTCTGTTAAAATGAGAAATTTACCTTTTAAGTGAAGAAATCTTTTGTAGAAAGGAACTACTGAATGTATGCGCAGCTGTGGCACTGTTCTTCTGTAGTCACCCTCTGTGACCCAGCAGAACGTGCTAGCAGGAAACGAGCGGCATATTGCAGTGTGCGTATCTTCTGGAGATTTAGTGTTAGATTTGATCATTAATTATCTTTAAAGTTAAACAAGTTTTTTAAAGGGAAATTCCAGAATCTGATGTACTGGGGTTTAGAGAGAAAGCAGTTGTACTGCAGCACAGAAGCTTTACAAGATCCACCAGACAGTATTGATTATATCTATTTCATGGCATGCTAGGTGCAGGAGTTAGGCATTTTCATTTGAACTGGTCTTGGCTGAGTATGCAATAGCTTTATAAGGGTTTCAGACACCATATTCTCTAACATGTCTGATTTTTAGGTAGTTGAGGAAGTTGGCCTGTCACTGTAACAGAGATATCAAAACAATCCAGTAAGAAGAAACTGAAATCCTAGACTAAGCTGAATGTTTAAGTGTATTGTTAAAGGACATTTGTTATTAAAGTTCCATGACAGAGACCCAAATAAAGTGAGTTTAATAGGGATTATTTGACTGAATTGCATCTTTGCTGTGTCTTCGCCTGTTGCAACTTCTTGCAGTCCAGCAAAACTGAATCGCCACTACTGTGGTCTATACTACTATGTACAATAATACATAGGTTACTGTCAAATATTTTGTCCGTGTCTGCTCCTTGAGATAAGGTTCAAATGCTGGGAAAAGTGGTTACTTCTCTCTCCTCTTTGAAATTAGGCAGCCTCTGTTCTACAGCTTCCACAGATGATGAGGGCTTCCAAATTTGGAAGGAGACCTTGCTCTGAGCTGCAGCTATCGGGACCTCCAGCAATTGGATTGCCTCTTTTCTACCCAGCTGGAAAGACAATTTAAAACGTGCTTAGTTCCTGCTCACATCTGTTCTTTATACTGAGGCAGCAGATAAAGGGGCTGGTGTGACAGGGACTTGAGCCATTGGACTCGAGTCACCAATTAGCTCATTTCACGTCAGCCATGTGGCTTTTAGACAGAAGTCTGGAGCCAAATATCTCCCAATTACCTGAAGTAAATTGCTTCATAGCTTGTTACCAAAATTCTGAGCAAGGTTTTGGCTGCTGTCTGATATTTAATTAAACTCCATGCATCTGATAACTACTCTGCATGATGTGGCAAATAGTAAATGCTTAGATAAAAGTTGATTTCAAAATGTGGAGAGGAAGAAAAACCCCAAAAGTTGAAAGTGTGCTGTTTTATTGCAAAGGAAAAGAGATGTTTGCTATATAACAGTTTAAATGCAATCTGAAAATAACCTGTATTTTTTGAAGTTAGAGAATAAAAGAACAGAAGCAGTGACATGATGATTCCAGGCATGAGTCAGACATGTTTTAACTCCATGCAAGTATCTCTCCACTCTGACATCTTACGTGTTTGTATCTCAGCAGACTTTAAGAAATAATTCCTTATTCATGATTCTAGCATCTAATAGCTACCTACCTGCTGGACAAAACACAGAAAAAGAGAATTTCCATCTCAGAGAGTTGATGGTCCTGCTTTAAGACAAAAGATAGCAATTAGAGGAAAGAAAGAAACAAGAATAAGCTGCCGTTGGTCAGCAAAAGGGGCAGTAAAGTTAATGGCAGACATCCCAGAAAAGGGGATGGGTTAAGAGATGCTTTTGAAGATGCTTATGGAGAATTTCTGTTCCATGCAAGTCTAACACAGAAGTCAGCATTAATATTTATGTGAGAAAATTTTAAAAGTGGGTACAAGAGGCTGGCGTTGTGGGGATGAGGCAAGTTAATGAGATCTCATCTGTGAGCATGAGATAATGGTGGGTGTAGGAAGGGTATGGCGAGGAAAGCACTGACTGGAAATAGCATTGACTCAGAAGACTAAGTTTCTAAAGTTTGATGTGATAGAAGGGGGAAGTGTGTGGTGCCTCCAAGGACAGGGTTTATACTAAAATGTGTTCTTTTCCTATGACTAGTAGGCAGAAATTATTACCAAGTTATATTTTATGCAAAGGTAAAATGCTGTGTGACTTGTAATCTGAGACATCTCACCCTTGTGTGCAATCTGTAGGAGGTTTAGGCAGCTTATTAAGACTGGAGATTTTGTTACAGACTCCAATGATTTTTTGAAATCTTCCTGTATGTTTGGATTTCCAATTACTTAAAACAAACAAAAAGAAAAGTGACACCATGAAATTCCAGGTCTTTATGCATGTGATTTAGAGTACTGTGAATGTAACTTGCCTCTCACAATAAGTTTTCCGTATTTGTTTCTGTTGTTTATCTTAAAACACAAGCTCACTAACACTAATAAATAAAATAAATTCTACTTCAAGTTACTCATGCAAGTTGAAATATGTTCCCTAAAGAGGGTCACAGAGGCAGAAACTGTCAGAACTGTGTGTCTTGCTGACAATCTCAAACCATTACTTAAAGTGTAAATGTATATTTGTCATTCACTGACTCTTATGAGGCAAGGCAGGTATCAAGTACATTTTGCCTAAAAAAAAAAAAAAAAAAACCAAACAGAGAAAAGATGTTTGATGACAGCTGAACATTATTGACATGTCGTAACTCTAAATTAGGAACTTGCAAAGAAAACGGCATGTGGAGTTGTCCCACAGCTAAGCAATACCACATACAGCCATCCGCCTATGTTAATGGTGTTATTCAGAGAGGGAATAATAATTCTGTGTATTGTCAGTGGCTTTTATAGGTTTAATTTGATGTTCTAAGATTTCTAAGATTTTTATTATTTTTTTTACAAATTTATGTTCATTTATCCAGAGATACACACAGTGCATAGGATCTCAGGTATTTAAAAGTCTTTTCCCTTGATTTTTCAGGGCATTTGTATGGAACTGTTAGCTAAAATCCTGTCTTGAAACAAAAATATCAGGAAAGTAATAGTATAATGTATTGGCAGAGCAAGGAAGACTTTGTAGTTTTCTACTGGTCTAGCCCAAACTTCAGTGATGTCTAAGAAATAGCATAATGGTTCTTCGGTCTCCTGCTTTTACTAGAATAGGGCAGGATTAGGGAGCGTTTAGTTCAAAAGAAACTTCTCACTTTTTCAGTTTACTTTTCAAGAGAGTCATGCGTAAAATGTCAGGGCAAAAGGAAAGAGAAAATTCTATAAGGACATTTAGAAAAAGCAGTTTTATCTTTTGAAACATTAAGCTTGTATCAGTTCCATATTTCTTATCGTTATACATGTGCATGTGTGTGTATGTAGAAAAAGTATGAAAGTTCAGTTTGCATTTGGCTTTATTTAAATCTATTTATTTAAATTTTGATCCTATATACAGCAGGTAGAAATCAGAAAATTTTAACTGTGCGAGTGAGACAGTACAACAAAGAACGAAGTTCCTTGAGTTCTGGAAGCAAAACAGTTGAGTATAGAAAAGGTAAGGTCTAAAAGTTAGTAGTAAGCCACTACCTTAAGGTAAGAAGATGAATAAGTGAGGAAGCCTATTCTTACTTTGGGTTTGTAATGCACTTCTGTCATGGTTTTGAAGAAGACTCCTTTAATCTGTTCTTTCATTTTTTTTTCTCCAAATAAAACTCTTCTTGAGTACTTACTTGGATACCCAAGGGTTCTTGGGTGATCTTGTAGTAAAATGGATAGAATATTTTGAACGTGCTAATTGCCTAATACAACTAATATTCCTTACTAATAGGATACCAAACACCTAAAAAGAATAATAATCCAACCAACCAACCACCTCCCCCCCAAACAACAACAAAAAACCCCAATGTTATCACAAGATAGTACTACTTGCTCTTAGCTTTTTCAGTAGTTTTCTTGTGGTGCTTTAATGGGCAGGGATAGAAATAGCATCTAGTTCTCAGGGAAGGTCCAGAGACTTCAGGAGGTCTTACATTGTAGATAATTTTTTTGTTGTTGTTGTTCCACAGACAAGCAAATCATGGAGCATAAAAATGAATTTACTAGCTAAAAGTTGCAAGCAGGCCAATAATGGTTTAAAGGCTCCTGTGTCCTGTACTGAAACCATTATGTATGATACTTTCCTTAAAATTGGCCGTTGAGCTATGAATATGCCTTTTAAAATCAAAACCTAAAGGAAGTATAATTTTTCTAACACATTTTTTCCATCTTCAGCTCAAGATTGATCCATCTGCACAGCATAACCTGTGTCAAATTTCTTTATTTCGGGTGGATAATAATTAGCATGTTTCTCTCTCTGCCCTTTCTTCTTTTTGGATCAGTACAGCATTTATTAACTTTAATTAACCTTGCACTAGGATGACAAGTGTAATGAGAATCTTGAATAACATTTAATGATAACAGAAACACAAAGATGAACTTTTGCATGCTTGCCAGATGGAGTTTTACCACTGCATTACTGCTCTGACTCACAAAAACAAATATGTGATTTCTGCAACTCTTGGGTATACATACAAAAGTGCTGTTGATGGTAAGTATCCCTGAAAAAGTAAGATGAAGAAATACAGTATTTTTTAAATGCACTTTAATACAGACAAGCAAAAATAAACTCCAAAAAGCCTCCTCTTAACCGTCTTGGGGTCGAAATAATAAGGTGCAGATAGCAGGGTTTTTCACTGATCTTTTTCTTACGGTACTTATACATGCTATCATATCAGCGTTATATTAAAATGGAGTGTTTCCCTACTTGTGAATAACTAGTTCATTATAAACAAAATGGAATTCTAAGTGTAATCTGCTTGCCTAAGTTTCTAGGTGATCATACTATGAATTCTATCACCCCTAAATATATATATATATATATATATATATGTTCACACACAGAGTTGTACCACTTCAGACTGTTTGGGTATTTGTCTCTGCCCAAGTTTCTTCATCAGTGCACGTGCTTTAGGACAGAGAGAACTGTTTTGTTTTTCCAGATTAGAAATGTGTTAAAACTGCAGTGAAAGAACTCAATATTGACAAAAAGTGTTCATACCTGCAATGGCAAATACTGTAACAGTAGCATCTCTCCCATGGGTTACTTTCTGACCAGACTGCATTTCTGGAACTATTAATTCATTATGAAGGTAGAGAAGCATATAAACAGAACTTATCATGTGATTGCCCTTAAAGCGAGCCTGGTAGCTCTTCACAAGCTGATACCTACTTTTGACACATTTTTTCATTGAGGAGTCTGTTCTGAGCACACTATTTGCAGAGAGGTTGGTGCCATTAAAGCCAATGAAAGTTACAGACGTGAACTGAGAAGGCAATAGTTTGCCTTTGTCTTAATGCGTTGCAATTCCAGTTGGAGAAATGTCTCCCAGTTAAGGACTTGACCTATTAGAAAAATAAAGTATTAACAGGGACTGCTTGCTAAAATGAACTGGAATGAAGTGTCATTGTGCCTGCAAAAGGTGGGATGAAGGCACTTAAACATAGGTATCTAGTGCCTTTGTAGGTTCCCCACAGTGTATGTGACTTCTGGATGGTCTGGTGCAGCATAGGACCTTAGGTCTGTGGGGCTGAAGCTGAAGACCATATAGGGTACTTCAGGATATTTAAAATGACAACAGATCTTTACACTTAGGCATCTGATTGCTCATTGTATGCATATACAAGTGTGTGTGTATTGATTGCATGGCTAGGATCCCCATATTGCAGGTAATAATATTACTACCTACATCTTTTACCAAACCGATCCTGGAGCACATCTCCAAGAGAGACATTTTTATTATATTGATTTTCAAGGCAGGGGAACCAAGGACATGGTGTCTGTGCAGGCCCATAGCAGGGTCAGAAATAAACCACATTTAAGTACTGGCTGCTTTCATCACCCTCTTCATTGCCATGTCCCCTGTGACGTGGTTTGTGTCTTTAAGAGATGGGCTTGAAAATACTACCTCATGAGGATGATACCCTAGCATATTAGAAACTTGGTCATCTCTCCTGTATTTTATGATGCTGTCACATTATGCTACAGAAATCTATTTAAATCAGAAGGTGCAGTGTGGACCATGACTAGCCTGAGGCTGGCAATCCAGCGGTGGATTATTTTTCTACTCTAGACAGGAAGCGACTACTAATCACTGAAGTAACTGTTCCTGTCTCTTGCCTATCACTCAGATAAATTATCCCCCTCTTGTCTCTTCCCACAAGAGATACATCTTCAGCAGTAAACCACATGTTTTGAAGTTTATCTGAAGAACTACCAATCTATCTGATTCCACTGAACCTGTATAAAGAATATAATTCAAATTTCATCCAAATTCAAATTGCATCCTCGCTTGTGCACTCTTATACTTCCTTTGGTAAGAGTACTGAAAAGTAAGGATGCAAGAACAGGGCAAAGTATTTAATACAGTTTGAACATAACATATCTCTATGTCTGGAGAAAGCCATTATTAAGAGTTGGGATTTTTGGAAATTAAATTTCCAAGGGGTGTGTTTGTTCATTTCAATTTTCTGGTGTGGATTTTTGGGGTGGTTTTTTTGTATTTTGTTTAAGGGAAGGATATGAAATTCCACATAGTAAACTGTATCTAGTGATACGTTTTGCAAGCTAGGACCTTTGTCACTGGTTTTAAATGATTTTATGCTTACAAACCTACAAAGGTTTACTGTACCTATGGTGCCTTCCTTATATAAATATACTAATATTTAGAAATTACTGTAGTTATACAAAATCTGATTTATGAGCCTTGATGCTGAACACTGTAACGTGTTCTGCATTCACTTTGCACAAATACAATAATTACAGATGGTGCAAGGCTTTGATGAATAGGTCTCAGATTTTCTAACACTACAGAATATAGTCAGATGCTATATATATCCATGTGGAGAAAGAGCATGGTGGGGCAAAACGGTAGTCCTATTTAGTGTGCAGTAGAATGAATATGAAGATGATACATAGGTATGTTTGCTACTTGGAAGATGTATTTTCACCTTTCTAAATGAAAATTGATATCACCAGAAGTTTTTCAAGATTTGTTATAGATGATGTAAAATGGCAGATGGACAAAATACAAAGGTATGGAAAAGTACCCAAAGTGCCCCTTTTTCATAAGATTTCCTATGATTTACCTTGACACAGTACTTGTGTTTGAGCATCAGGTAGCACTTAATAATTTCTGCTACTATTAAGCACCATACTGAAGCTTTTACAGACTTAGCAACACTTCAATAACAGTTTCTTTAAGGGCTTTACAGCAGAAAGAATTGGGTGAGAATAGACCACCTCCTCAAGAATAAAGAAATGTGAAAGAAAAGGGGGGGAAAAATGAAAAGATTCCCAATTGCAGTGAAATAGCCAGAAAGGAGAGGGACAAAGCTTCTGCTAGAAGCCTGGTGTTGAAAAGTGACTTTAATGAGTGACTGACTGATCCGGAAGGCAGAGCTTGATGCTCTTCTCTAACTCCATGAGCATCCCAAATTTGCATACGAAAGAAGTATATTCACCATGATAGGTGGGACTTCCATTCTGGTCCGTGGCAGCTGGATCAAACCTCTGGCAGACAAGCCACAGGGCTGTAGTTATTCAGAAACAGCTCAGACATATTTGGGTGAAAATAACTCAGTAATTTTCAGTAAGAAAATGAGTTGAAGTGTTTTATGCTTTCTTGAGGGCTTTTATGTAAAAACTGTCAGGAAAAAGAACAATTACTATATTACAGACTTTCTGTTTCAGGAAGGGGAAAAGAAAAAGTAGAAAGCAGTTACAAATGCAAAGGCCAGCCAAATCTAAGCTTTTTCCAATCATAAAGTCGGAGAGTTGCCATGGTCTGAGGTGGAATAAAATAGGATCCCTGTGTCATTGACAATCTTGTCAAAACCAAAAAAATCCCTGTGTACCAGCAGCTCTATAAAATTTTTATCAGGAAGCAAATATTCTTCCTAACAAAGAGTTTTACTGTTAGCAATAGATGAAACAGAAGTGGAGATTAATTAATTTAGTTTATTTTAGAATTGTTTAAAATACTGCAATGCCATACATCTCTAACATTGCTCTAGCTATTGGCAGAATCCAGCGTGAAGTACTTGGGCAACGTTAGCTTCCTAATGCAAAGTGTGCCATGTAGATTATAATTCTGATTTCCATTCAAAAAAACGGATAAGCTGCAATTATGTTCTTTGTTTTCAAGTTATGTTGTACTTAGGGTAGTGCTACCATAGGAATCATCTCCTTTGGAGCTGTGTATAGATAAGGCTGTCATAGGCAAAAAAAATGATTAGGGAACTATCTAACTTCTACTGCCCTGCCTGGGCTGTGCTGCCCCTCACCTGAATCAGAGAAGACAGGTGATCTCAGGACACCTACTGTGTCACTTGGACGATTCAGGGGACTGACATGAGTCGAACGTGACTCTCCTGCCGCCCTCCTCTGAGGAGCGTAGTAAGGCTGTCCTTGGAGGGACTTGGGCCTTTGAGCCTTCAAATGTGATAGAAACAAGAGAGGCTTCAAAGGTGGTTTAGATGTACCATTTTATGTCTGCAGGTGAAAAAGTTTCCAAAGAATATTGGAGAAAAGTAGTTGTCCCTCTTTCTCTCACCTTCTTTTATAAAAGAGAAATGCAGAAGTTTTCACCCACCTAAAGAATACAATAGTTTCAATTTTACAGTAACTTATTTCTCCCCCCCACCAACGATAAATCTATTCCTCATCATAGTCATTCCTACTTTGTCACAGACTCTTTTTACTCCTGCTTCAGCTCTTAACAAGTCAGCCTACGCAGGGTTGGGTTTTCCTTCCTATATCAGAGGTGGAAATTCAGAGGAGTAGTAATCTGTTTCCACGAAGCAATCTCCTTTAGTCACCTGCATCCCCCCATCCCTGTGCATGACCCTGACATGCAGTAGGCAGGCACCAAGCTCTGCTCAGGATTGCTCTGAAGGAATCTGCAATTTGCTATAAAGAATTACATTAAATGGTATAATGCAACAGCAAGTAATTTAAAGAGGGATAAGCGTTGGACTGGCAACCTAGGGCTGTTTTTTGCAGAATTAATGATCACAAGGTGGCTACTTTTGAATCATTGTAGTAAAAATGAACTCTGCTACTGCCTGCTTTGTTTTCAAAATCCCTTTGATTAAATGGTTAAGCCTGTTTTAAAGCATTCTGCCACATAACAGGACTTGAATGTTTTTAGTGCTGAAGGTCAGGAAAACATTTTACTGGATCCCACAGAGATGATGTTTGCCCTTGGTAACAAATCATTCCCAGAGAAGGTACAGAAGTCTCCTTCAGGTGTTGAGGCAAAGTACCTCAATGTAAAATTGCCTTCCATAATCTGGAAAGCAATGTAACATAGTTGGTTTATGAAGAATAAACTGAACTCATGAACACAGAAATGAGTGGCAGATCTCCTATAAGATCTAATGACAGCCTTCAGCTCTCTGGTGAGAGGTTGTGCTTCAGGCACAATTTCCATCACATTTGCGGCATTCAGTGTGAATTGCTACCGTACAAAAAGACGACGACAACAGTTGTGAATTATCATGTGAAAATGGTCAATGCTGGTAAATTTTACTGCCTGCTGTCAAAAGAGGGACTTGGATGCTCGCTGGGGACCTGATTTTACTCCAGGAGATCAGTCAGCTCTCTTTATTTGAAAAAAAAGGACATCACTTGAAAAGTGCTTGAGGCATCACAGACTTCCAAAAGCGAATGAAAAACAAGTTGTTCCACGTTCAGTGCGTGTAGTTGCTCTCAGGCTATAAAGTATGAAGGGGGGGAAAAAAAGTATATATCCACCAGTATTCAGTAAGTTCAGCAGGTATGAGGAAATATATTCCACGAATGTTATTACACTGCATCTAGGATCAAACGTACCATAGTTGTGACTTCCAGATCAGAAACCCAAACAACAGCAAACCCTTCTCATCAGTCAGTGGGACATTAACAAAATAATAAAAGAAATCTAGGGTTAGGATTTTTAATAAATTGGTACTGATGGTATTATAATGCTATTTGTAAACTAGCATTTTAGCTTTCAGCTCTGTTTATTTTATTTCAAAAAAGACTATAGGGAAAACAGAAGGGGTTCAGAGATTAGCAATAAGAATGCTTAGAGAAGTGGAAAAACTACCATATGAAGTAAGATTGAAAAGACAGGAGCAGTTTACTTCAGGATGGAGATGAACAAGATGGGACATGAAAAATAACCAAGTAAAAAATACGATGCGTAAACATGAATTTATAGAGAAGCTAGTGCAGGCTTTCTACTTAGCTTCTGACATAATACTGGAGGAAGGCAGTATTCAGAGAAATTGAAAGACAGCAAATCTAAAATCGACAGAAGGAATTATTTTTGCAGTCAACAATAAGCTAACAAAAGTCATTGCCACAATATATTATTGGAGTCAAGAGCTCAGTCGGATTAGAAAAGTAAATGGATGTTTGTATAGATTATAACAACAGCCAGAGTTACTAGGGTTTTAAAAATAATCAGGGATCCAGAAATGATATAAATTCTCATGCTTCAGGGCAAAAGACAGTGATAGTAGCTCAGAATATTATTTTTTTATGGACAACACACCTTTTAACTGTGCGCTATGAAGGTTCTTGAGTTTTCCCCTGAAGCATCAGAGGCCGGCTGTTGAGAGGCAGGTGGTCAGAAGGACCTCTAATATTTCTTAACAGTTTTAATGTTCAGTTTCAAAAGGGTATGTTGGAAAATACTTGTTCTGCTGTCTGAACTACTTGTCTGGAATGCTGAAAAATATTTTTATTATTTTGTATGCCTAGGGCCAATACATAAGGGTTTTTTTATATATATATAAAAATAAATATTTATTTTTTATATAGATATATATGAGCTTGGAAGCTGTACAGGCTCGCATGTGAACATATTTATAACATAATTGAAGCTGAAACAGATATGGATGTAACAAGAATGCATACCCGAAAGAATGGTTGGGATGAGTATCAAATACATGAGAAAACAGTGAGGTCAATTCACAGAACTGTAAAGCAGCATGCTAGAATGTGTTCTGGTTTTACTACCCTGTGTCTCATGTGTTCCCAATTAACAGGTGCATTATTCCTTATTATCTCCTAATTTTGTCATGTTTTGATGCTTGCCACAGTGTCCTGAAAGGAAGAAGCCTGTGTGATAATTGCAGTTTTCCACTACACGTCTTTGCAGCTTCAAACGTCCCAGACTTCCAGCAGAGATGGATGTGATATGTACCAATAAAAAGGTGCGCCATCCAAATTCATTATTTAAAAACAACAACAAAAAACCCCACCCAACAAATACTCCTCAGTTTAACAAAATATATCTTATTCTAGGTTACACAATTTTTTCTCTAACTAAACCTATGGACTCAAATTGTTTTTATGACTCGGGGTAACTTGATCAACAAGGAAATGAAGAGATTTGAAGGCAAAAGTTGCATGGAACAGGTTTTTACAAATAGAGTAGTATTTATACATTAACTTCCTGTGAAAGTTATCTTACTGAAGACATATCTCTATAGGTGTGTGTATGTATGTACAAGTGAATTTATAATGTTTGAAGAATTTAAGACTGGAATTCCTGTGTTTTTCACAGCTATTAAATTTCTCCTGTCACAGAATATAATCTTATGCAGGAATTTGTAGAACAATGTATCTTCTCTTGAAAATAGATTCCATGAAGGAATCAAAATAACAATGTAGTTCAATGGATTCAATAAATAATCAGAATGTCAAAACTACTGAATTTCATAACGTAGACATTCCCTTAGTGTTCTCCCGATTACTTTATTCACTTACAAGATTAGAAGCAATGCCCGATTTACCCCTTAATCTTCATGAAGGCTCTCTCCCAGGGGACTGCCTTTTAAGTCGAAATCTCTTTTCTCAAATTCCCGTATTTATTTCAGGGGTCTTATGATAACAGTGGAAGCAAACAGCTTGCTAACTAAACAAAATCTGGCTTTGATCCTGCTTCCGCAGGCGAGTAGATATGTCTCTTCTTGATCCTTATAGACAAGGCCATTATGCATGGAGTCTCTATTTCTACAATGTAATCTTCACTGATTTGGGAGTAATTAGTGATTTAAATTAAGGTTCTGCATACTTTAATAGCACTAGTTACTGAGCCACCTATTAGGAAGAATCTTAACCTAGCAGATAAATGGTGAAAATTTCATTAACGATATAGCTATCTAGCCAATTTTTATTAACAACAGGAAAAAGACTTTGTTTTGCCATACCAGATAGTGCATCGCTGATACTAATTTTTTTTTCTTAATTAAAACACAGCTCTGTTTACTGGAAGTCATCAGGGAGATCCCTTCTTCATGTAGAAACTGTTTTTCTTTCCGTGTTAGCTGTAACCTGGCCATCACTGGTGCATACTTTCCTATGAGGCAGTTGGTCTGAAGTTTTTAGGTGTGTTTGGTAATGGTGGGTATATTTCAAATCAAAAGCTTTTGTTTCTTTGAGAGCCAAATTGTTAAAATTTATGAAGTTGCTGCATCTAAGGAAACCTGATTTCTGATGAGTAAACACCCTAATTACTATATTTCCTTGTAGAATTCTCAAGAAGATGTTATATTCTTATCCCACTTTGGTCTAAAAGTTCTTAAGGTTAGAAATCCTTCAACCTAAGAGCAGTAAAGTTAAATTAAAAATTATATTTCTGAGTATAACAACTTGTGTGATACATTGAAAGAGGGACATTGCAAGAAAAAAAATTACAGGAAAGAGTGCCATTTATATTTTATGTTGTTACTGAAAGTTACAAGTAATG
This sequence comes from Ibycter americanus, assembly GCA_035590275.1. Classification (NCBI taxonomy): domain Eukaryota; kingdom Metazoa; phylum Chordata; class Aves; order Falconiformes; family Falconidae; genus Ibycter; species Ibycter americanus. Next base: position 9,679,991 of record JAVJGI010000001.1, read on the forward strand.
TGAACAATACAGATTTTATTCTCCTAGAAATCATGCAGAATTTAGAAGCATGAAGTATGTACACATGTGTTTTGATGGAATTAGAAAGACAAACCCCTGGTTCAAGTTCTGAACCACCTAGGAAAATAGAAATGGCACATGCTGATGAGCTGCTTTGTGTGGTTCCATAATTTGAGATCTCATTAGTGGACGACTTTTTGGTTTTTTGGTTTTTTTTTTTACCCCAAATCTGTTGTTTTACTTTGTTACTGTGCAATTCATTCAGATAAAGATTTGAGTACTGTTCAGGTGTAACAAAGATGTATTTTTATGTTTAGTATTTCATAGTCTATTATTTTCTAGCTTTTTCCTTTACAAAAATTAACTGTAATACTACTCCTCACACCCCTTTGTCATGAATTATCATTTTCTGCATGTTGTTTTGAAATTCTATTGTCAATCTATCCCTGATGGAAAGTAACAAACAGTTAGAAAACGATTAGCAGCGTGCTTAAGCATCACCTGCCTTCCCAGCTAATTAAATAGCTTGGTTCTGACCTGCTTTTCGTTTGGTGAGAACAGCAGGGTGGCTTCAGAACAAAAAATAATGAAATCCAAACTATTGCATCTGAGCGGTACAGACAGCTAAAGCCACTACTTGAGATTGAAATTCAGCTGGGTTATGTCTGCGCATCTTTCTCGGGAAGTAAAAAATACAGAAAATAAATCCAAGATTAAGTCTAATTTTGTAAATGGTTTGGGGGGTTTTTTGGTTTTGTTTTTTTTTTTAAAGAATTCCAAGTCCATGGGTTCTGGTTTTGGAATGGATATGTCACTAATTTTCAAGGATTAGCAAAGGAGACAAGGAAAAGCAGCATTTCCCAGTTTAAAGATGCAAAATGCAGCTGAACAAAAAGGGTTCATTAATATTGCCTATAGAGACTACGTTATTTTAGAGAATACCCCTGAAAACAACTGTGTTAATGTACATTTAAAAAAACCAGAAATATTTTGTAGCTTTTTTTACAAGACTTTAATATTCACCTTTCCTCGTGAACCAGTGAAAACTGGGAGTAACTCATGGAGCAGCTACTATTGCGCACTAGTACATGGTAGATGGTAAGTACAAAATAAATTGGGCGAACAGTCTCTACGTCAGAAGTTTATGTTAGTCATTTTGTTCCTGCTTTTAGATCACGTAATGTATTCTCCTTGCTTACTGAGAGCACACACCATGCTAGCCAGAGGTAAATGAGTTCAGTTCATTAGATGATGGAATCATTCAAATTTCTTGCAATTTTTTTGCTTGGATCCTGCTTGCTTAAGTGTTTCTTGGAAGCTTAATGGAGATGCTTTGCCATTTTAATTACTAATATCTAAGCATGTTTTATTCAGATGCAGAATTTTCTCCCAGTAAATGCTTCTCTACTTAATAAATAATATAATTAATTTACTAATAAGAAGAGCTAGAAATGGAGAATTTTCTTTCCATACTACTTTCAAGCTCTCAACCCACCTACATTTCTTATTTCCCATCATTGAACTTTGTGAAATCTCCCAACTTCCCCATAATGCAGCGTACACTAGTGAGATGAGACATAAGAAAAAATACTGTGGTAAAATATACTTTATATAGCAGTTGTTAATGTGTGAGTGAGACCGAGACAGCAAGATTACGAATAAAGTAAGGGAAGGTCATGATATTTCAGTATCAGTGCTACAGTAAAGGCCATTATATACAGCTTATGTGTGTGTGCGTGTGTATAAATAAATAAATACATATGGGCTTAGTAAGCATCTCTGTCAGCGGTAAAACCCACCTGCATTTCTGAGTTGTACTAGGATGAATGCGGAAATGTCCTCAGGAACCTGAGCAATCACCCACATCAAAACTTCATCAAGCCCCCTGTTTCCATGAAAAGGATCATTTTTGTGAAACCGTTATTTAGTGAGGAGCAAAAACTGTTTCACTGGAAAGCTCCTATCTCTGGAACACAATTAAAAATAAATACACTTATGCCTCAAATCAAGTGGATGGTTTCACATCTTTCATATCTAAAGCAGCCAATAAATATCTAATTAATCCCCTGAACAGTTCGTCACTATAGGTAAAAATCATGGTCCTTGTTTCACGAGTGGAGAAACGGGCACAGAGGGATTACACGATTCGTTCAAGGTCACGCTCAGAGTCTGTGTCAGAGCCAACTGTGCAAAGCCTTGTTTCAAAACCCGTTACCATCATCACAAGACCAGCTTGTCTTTATTACCACTCAAAGGCTTGAAAAAGTATGCTGTGGCAAAAACCCTAATTTTCTTAGCCTTTTTTTTTTTTTTTAATTTCTGTACGTAAGAAGTTAATGAATCGCTTGGATTATGTAGTTCCGTAGATGAGCTTTATAGAGGACTCAGAAGCTGTTTTCAGTGCCTGTTGTCAAACAGTGCCCTTAGAGCTGTGCCCTGCCATGCCCTACCCATCATTTCTGATGCGTTCTCCTTGGCCTAGAACCATGGTTGTTCCTAATTACTGTGGGTTTGTGAAAGCAGGCTTTAAATTTTAAAGCCCCTTCACTCCGCTTGGCCTTTAAAACTAGTTAAGAAACGATAACTTTACAAACCAGTGTCTCTGAAAAACAGAGCATATTTATGTATTTAAATACAATCTGGCAGAAACAGGAAAGAACACGAGCCACAAACCTATCTTAATCATTTATATAATTTAAAGTATTAGGTGGAAAATAAGGTTTGATCCTCCCTATTGTTCCATCTTGTAACAATACCTAGAAACACTGTTCTGGTTTGGTAGGATGGAGATGTGTACTTGACATAGGTTTCTGTGGTGAATTTCCCTGAGAGTATTAAAAAAAGAAAAAGCAAAAGATAAGTTTAAAAGGTATTTCAGGCTTAGTTTTATTCTTTAGAAGAAATTATTTATTCAATATCTTTTTAGTTCCACTGGATTCAAGTCTTACACAATTGACAACTTTGGAGCCTAATTAAGTTGCAGTCAGGGGCTATTTTACCTTGTCGTAATGTCTCTGATTACATGGAACATATTTGTAGAGTAAAGCGTATTTCTGATTTAAAGGGTGTAATGGAACAAATAGGTATTATATAGTATTCCTCCTCAAGGTAAACTGGGATGGATAATTTAATTTCCAAGGCGACAAATTATCTTATCATGAGTGAACAGGCAATTTCTTCCCTGCAATAAACTAAGTACAGACAGCTCTAACCAGATGAAATCATTATCCTTTTTAAAGCAGAAGCATTGAATAGAAGTAATTTTCTCAGCCTTAGTTTCACAGTAGAAAGTATCTCTAGTAAACACTGCACGCTGTGGTCTTGGTTAAGAGCAACAAGTTTAACCCTTTCAGTAGGAAAAGATAAACAGGGCTATATTATATAGATGATGAAAGGAAAAAAAAAAAATTACATATATATATGTGTGTGTAAAGGAATTAAAAATCTAGTGTAAGGTAGAAGTAGTTAAGAAAACAAATTTAATGTATTTTTACATATTTTGAATGCTCATAGAGATCAGTCATTTGTATGAATTCTGTTGAAAAAGGACAAAACTGATTTTTACAAAACTGCGATAGATTACTGTGTTGTGTATTTCCATTTGAGGTGTAAAGATGATATGCAGTCATGAGAATGCCAATTAACCCTCCTAATGTCTATGTGTACATGTATACATAGATTCATAAGCTGCCCTGCTCTGCTTGCTACTTGGAACAAAAATTGAGACTTTCATGAGTCTGTCAATTTATTTGGGCTGGAATTAGAAAATGAGGTTTCTCACATATTGAGAGAGTAAGAATGTTTTACAGAACTTCAAGTGCCTTCTTCTGAGGAAATAACACAAATTTCATACCCTTTGGAGGTGCTTTGCACCATTTTTGCTAAAAAGTGATTCCTAGTTAGAAAATTAATTCAGAAAGAAGAGAACCCTGGATGATATCTACCTGGCAAAATTCGAGCTTTCATCCTAATTTTTTAATTGAGCTAGATCTGGATCTCCCGCTCGTGATCTCTAGCCCTACAAATGTTGCATTCCCCGCTTGCACAGGGTATAGCTCCTTAAGATGGGTAAAGGCTGGCTTCATCTTCATCCCAGCCCTGTCAGTAAGAAAGGTATTGTCCTGAATTTGGGGTAACAGGGTGCAAGGTGAGAATGGTTTAGAACAGATTTTTTTCTTCCCCCCCGCCCCCCCCCTTCACTTTACAGGAAAAAAAATGGAGAATATCCCCTCCTTTTTACAGAAATGTTTTGGGGTGTTTCTTTTTTTTCAAACATGTCCTTGACTACCTTGAGAATATTATCTCTTTGGGTGTTGAAGCCATTGCTGCAGATTGAATTCCATGGGTTTTATTAACTTACTGATAGATGCAAACATGCAAGAAATTAGCAGGGTTTCTACAAAGTGCAGTCAGAATTAGGTGCCCAGATTTGTTGTTTTAGGCATGAAAGCCAATGCATGATTCCCTTCTTGGTTTGCTACTGAGATGGGGAATCATCCCCATATTTGTGTAAAGTATTAATTCTGAGCAGTCTAAAGCCCTCAGCAAATAGCGATTATCTCATTTAATTGTTTTAAAGTAGGTCTTTCTACTTAAGAATGTGTTCATTATTATTTATATTATCAGAACACTTTTTCAGAGTGCTTGGCATCTTCAGATGCATTTAGTTGTTTATATATTTGTCACCTATTTGAGTAAAACTTTTTTAGAAAAGATATTCTTAGGACTATAGAGCGTTTCACTTAATGTGCATAAAATAGCATATCTAGTGTTACAATAATCTTTTATGCATGTTAATTGCAAACAATAGATATGTGTGAATTACTATTGCTTTCATTTAATTTTCCTTCTTTTTTTAAAAAACAAACAAAAACACTTAGTGTAAATTTTTTTGTAATATGTTTCCAGGGTGCAAATAACATTAAAAGAAGAAGCACTAGCATGAAACCCAGGAATCTGTTTTTATGTAGCCTATGTATTGTGTTGGTAAACCTTGATCACATTGTTCAGGTTGAAGGCCACAGGCAAAGGAACTGGGGCTGGAAGTTTGACATTTCTGTTCCCATTCTGAATCTGTACTTTCTCCCTGCAAAATTATTTGGAATGATCTGATGTTAATGACTTCTTGAGAAAAACTGTTGGATTGGTGGCTTAAGAGAGTAGGAGGTTTCCTACAAGCGATCGGGTACTGTAGTGAGCATAAGAATAAGAAAAACTAAATGAGCAATCCCCCAAGGACCTGATTTTAAGCTGATAGTTTAATTCTGGACCTAATTTTAAGCTGATAGTTGATTTCTGAGCTACATACATGAGCATGCTAGCTAACATGTCCAAGCAATTCAAAATCCTCTTTTTTATACCGTACCATCTCTAGGTTTAGCAACCTATATGAACCTTTTTGCACTTTGAACTAGGTTGTGAGCAGTTGTTGACCTCATGTTGCCATCTCTGAAAGGTTCTCTGGATTTATATGATCAAGGTGGCGATGTCTATCCAAAACCACTTTGGGATACCTTGAGTATGAAAGACTTCTATATAAAGCCTCATTCTGCAGTCTGCCTTACCTTACTTCTAGCTCAAGCCTTTTCCTAAAAGAACCAGGTCTTGTTATTTCCAAGCATAACTTAATATATTTTAAATTTCAGGAGTAAAAATAACGGAACAGCTATATTCAGTGGTCTCATGTAGATAAGTAAACACATCCTCTGAAGGAAGAAAAAAAATATTTGTGTTCTTGATGAAAAATTTGACTTTTGTAGCAAACTGGTTTTGACGGAGGATGTTGGTGTTTCCTCCCTCCACTTTGTACTTTTTTTTTTTTGCTGATTCAAAAGGAAAAATAAACAATTTGTTCCAAAGTAATTCTGCCATATGCTCCAAAGACATTATTTTTTAAATCTAAAAATCCTTACATTAGGGTTTGGCTTTTACTGTGATAGGTGATAAAAATGTGCTACTACAGGATTATGAGAAGAAAGAGAACACCAACAAAATTATGTTGCCACCCCCTACTTCTGGCAAAAACCAAGTTCAACAGTAACCTTGCTTAGGGCTGTATTACTTTCCCCCGTCAGAACTCTAATACTTGCCTCAATGTGAATTAGTTTTGAAGGGCAGTTGGTTGCATAAAGCAAAGAGCTCTTTACAGCCTTTAGAAGTTTTTTGGTTTGGTTTGTTTTTTTTTTTTTCCCCTCCCCCCAACTGAAAATGCATTTCTCTTGTAGGTTCATGATAACTTTGTTCCAGGAAGATGACAAATTGGTTTTGCACAGTGATTTACATAAAAATGCCAAAAAAAGTGCAGTGTAAAGCCAAAATGAGGGTAAGTTGTGGTTTTTTTGTCTTGTGTGCCCTCTGAGCAGAAAACTATGGCATTAATTGATGCAATACTATGAGCATTCTTCATAATTATTTTTTATCCCTTTTATTTAAAAAAAAATATTTATTCAGAATCGGCAGTGTCTGCGTGATGCAAAAACATGTTGATGAATTGGCACAGGTAATCAAAGAACTAAAGTTTCTTCTACAAATCAAAATGTCACATCCTGTCTTAACAATATTAATGTCTTAAATTTCACGTTTACTGAAATTCCAGTTATGCATTGTTCTAATTGGGGCTGGGGGAGAGTACTTGTACTTAACCACTAACAGAGTAAAAAACACTGTGTGGAAGTTGGCTTTATAGCAGTTTGGATCAACAGCAATAAAGACCAGTACTGATCACTACTGGTGATCATTTTCATAGTCAGTCTTGTTTGAAGTCATTTATGAGTTACCAATTGTTATAATTTTGGCTGGAAACAATCATGCTGAAAAATCACTGAGATCACTCAGTCAAACCAGCAAGTTAGAAATGCAGAGATGCTTTGCAAACAATGCACTTTGCAGGTGATCGAGGTACATGAGGCCACTCTTGAAAAATTTTATGATGATTGAAAGACAAAAAAAAGTGTCATTTCAAATGTCTGAGTGGCTGACCAGACATTTTTTAAATGTATGTTGTTTGAACAGTTGTATTAAACCATCTTAAGGGCTGAAAAAGACCACCTTTAAAAATATTGTGGATGTATTTCTATGAGTTGAATAACCTTATTTTTATTTTAGGTGGGGAACAAGCTGAAGAGGTAGGAAAAGAAAGGGTTGACCTGAAAAGGTTTTCTTTTTTCTTTTTTTTTGACCTCACTAAGGAATGGTGCTCATCTCTGTTAACAATGAACTATATTTCTGTTACTTGTTTTGCCTTAAAAAGTTGAATTATTTTGTTGTTACTGTGTTGTCAAGAACAGCTGGGGAAAATAGATGCCATCCTTTCATCTGTCACAGGTTCCCTGGGAAAGGCAGACACGTACACAAAGGTGGTTTTTTTCCTGCCTTGAACACCTGATACCTGTGTGGCAGGACTGCTGAGCCTTCACTGCTGCTGCCGGGGTCCAGGAGAGCAGTGCTTACAACCAGTGGATACAGGATAATAACACACGCTGCAGGAAAGGATTCTAATTCACTTATTTTGGGCATTAAGGTATTTTTTCACCTTCATATCTTTGGCCAGTGGCTACTTGTTTTCAAAGTGATCGCAGTGATTAAAGCCAGTGTCCAAGTTGTTACGCACATGCCGGTTGGTTTAATGAAGACACCCTGGTCAATAGCCACAGGTATTTGATGGGAACATGTTGAAGTGAAAGCTGACATTGGAAGTGAGGCGTGCCTGGTCTTCTGCCAGCCCGGATAGATATCATCCAAGACGAAACCACAGTGGTCTCCTGAGCTCCCTGATGCCACATCCAGGGCAGAGCCCGGGGCTCGGCTTCCTGCTGGGCAGGCTGTCACCAAAATGGGTCACCTCTGGGGCCCCCCCCGTCTGCACTTCGTGTTATTTAAAAACAAACAAACAAACAAATCCCTTCAGATTATCCCTGGGGTAGGTAAGAAATCTGCTGGAGCTAAGGGCTGCTTCCTCAAGCTCTCCCAGAAGCTGGGTAAATGTGCCAGCCGTTGAAGTCTCCAGTGTTTGTGTGAGAACAGATTGCACTTCTCAGTTCCTCTGAAACTGAGGCGTTACCCAGACAGGTTTGAAGAATTGCGTTCTCAGTTTCTGTATTTCCTTTCTCCCACCATTTGCCTGTATTGAGAATGTCAAAGCTTGACCATGTTTTGAGAGGAAAAAAAATTCCAGATATACAACTTCCTATAGGACAGAAATTCCAGTTCCCTCATAGCATTAATAAAAGTTGTTGGAAGAGCGCGTATGTTAATGTCAATGAAGCAGTCAAATATTACAGAAATCAGGACTTAATTTTACTATCTGTAGTAATACCTGTAGTAATGCAGGGTATCACAAATAACACTGAATAGAAAGCAAGAAATTGGCAGAGCTTCTGTGTGTACCACCCATCCTCTCTGCTGAAGGAGAGGGTACCCAGAAAAGAATGCAAGTGAAGCCTGAACCTGAAAGCACGTGTGCATTTTAGTAGAGAGGGGAATATGTTTATGTGCAATTTTAGTTCCAGTGTTTCCTATCTCATAGCACATTGATTTTTTTAACAGTGAAAAGTTTGTTTAATGTATTTGTGTCTGTAATTGCATTTAGAGTAAATATTTACTTGCGCGTGTGTGTGTGTGTGTTGGGGGGTGTTAGGGGAAGCAGGTTGTGCCCCTGTAATAGGTATGCAGAGAATCCAGTCTGGGTAATTATATGTCCATATAATTTAAGGTTAATAGTTATCATTTACTCAGTGAGGTTTCAATGAATTTTTAACGAAGGTCATCGATGCTCAGTTTATCAAGTGGATTAGTCGTGTTCCCACCAAAAGGGTGAAGATCATAAGTAGCTCTAACACTGATTACCAGGACCTTGGGGCTTCGTTTGCCTGCTTCGCTTGATATGTTCCCTGTGAACAGTGCAACTTGAGACTTCATTTTCAGTGAGTTTTCTGACATCATCCATTTTGGTGGTCTGTATTAATTTATATTATTCCACTAATGAAGTTTCACCAAGAGCAACTGAAATGTTCTAATTATTTTGCACCGGATTTTGATCATATTCTGTGCCTGTGTAATTACCTCAGATTTACTCCTCTGTAAATTGAGATCATAATTTGACCCAATATGTTAATGACTTTAAAGTAATATAAGAAATGATGAAACCATTTAATGAATATTTTCAAATGGGGTCACCTACTTGCTCATAACGCTGAGACAAAAGGGTGTCTGATTTGTTTGATATAGGTCATCTAGGGAATGTTCATGCACAAAGGCCAAATATAGTGTCCCTAACTGCTGTCAGGAAAGATGCTTTATAGAGAGGTAATATATGAAAGAGAGGAATAAGCAGGTTCTTGTTGGCAACAATGCAATCAGAATTCAACCCAGAATAGTATTTTGGCAGCTGGAATTTATTTCAAGCAGAATAAGGCTGCCAGATCCCACCATTTCGTAGTAAATGACAGCAATGGCAAAAAGCAGGAAAGATTGCCGTGGGGGGCAAGAGGACATGAAACACATACGCTCTTGAGATGTACAGTTGCTGACATACCTGCTATCTGTTCCAGGTATTAAAAATATCCATTTCTGGTGGGTAATCATAACCATCAGTGACAGCAGTGCTGTTCGCCGGTGTATTCTGTAACCTGCGTGCTGCAGCAAAGGCTGCCGTGGGTTTTAACTTGATAACAAAGTGCAACTGCACTGGAAGACAAAGGCCTTGGACCAGTAATATGCCACTTTCTACCACTTCCAGAAAGGTGAAATAAGTTTTGAGTTCTCGTCTCTGCACTCTGGATTATTTCCCTTCTTTTTCCAATGACAGTTCAATATAAAAACATAAAACTGTTCTGGGAAGGAAGAGGCAGAATTTAAGAACATCCCTTTCTGTTCGAATAACCCACTGTTACCTGTTGCTATGTTCCTTTTTGGTATTCTTGTTTTGCATCAGGAATGTTGCACTCAAGGGAAGAGAACCCCTGGTTTCAGCCCATCTAGACCATCTACTTGTTCTATCTCCTATTAAATTGGAAAAAAATGAGAGTAGAGATGGTCTTTGGGGGGGTACAGACATTACATCTGCTGCCTTTTGTGTAGAACCCAATACTTAAACATCTACCACTGGAGGACATTTGAGGGACTTTGTTTTAAGAAAGCGTAATCTAATTACATGCAAAGATACTGAAACTGTGATGGATGTGAATACCCGCTTTATATTGAAGTAACTTATCACATTCTTGGTAAAAAGGATAATAGTAATGAATTTTATATGAAAAAAAGAGGTACCTACTCAATTTAGGTATCTATACAGTGAAATATATTCATTCTTCAGGAGGAAGGTTTTATTCTGCAAATTTGGGCTTCAGCTCCAGCCATCAAGTCCTGCTCTTGATATCAAAGTGTTTTCAGTTCTGTTGTGACTTGCCAAGAGTCACACGGGGAGAAAACCTTTTTCTGAACTGAGAGCTGAATGTGCTGAATCTGGGATTTTTATAGCTCCTGATCCAGGCCTTTTCCAAAGACTTTTGTGGATTCTGTTGCCCTTCTGCTCTCACATGTGTCTACTGATGCCCCAGAGAAAACAGAATTGCTGTGTTTTCTTCGATTTCTTCACCCTCTGTATTCCCCCCCGCCCCCCGCCATGGTCTGATGTTTTGAATTATGTTTAGTATGAGTTCAGAGGCTGGTAGTCCTTCTCAGTAAACACAATCTAATTCCTCCAGACAAGCTCCTGCTTTTTTTCTCATTTTGCTACTTCTTTCAACCTATGTCTGTGTGCTTTCTGTTGTGGCTCTACAGGAATTGTTACTTCGGATAGCTCAAGAAATTAAATCAGTTGTTTTCTTTAACACAGGTATCATTTGTGGCTTATTGTACGTTTCCTACAAGACTGAAGTACAAATCTCAGCATCTGGGGAAGGAAAGTGTTTGGAAGGTGTCCAGTAACTTAAAATCCTCAGATTTAATTGATTGCAAATGAGACAACGGAATGAAAAAGGGCCGTGTTGGTCAACCTTTGCAAAGATTGGTGCCGAATCTCTGATGTTCTGCTAGACCCACAGGATTATTTCACAAGACATCAGTAGTTAGGGTGATGTATTTTCTGGAACAACAGGGCTTGTCCCTTAACCATAACAGTTTAATGAAGTCGAAAAGGAGTCTGGGGTGAATCACTGTTACCCTTACTGAGCTGATAGGAGTGGGCTGTTTCCTTCATCTTGCTTACATCTCTCATTCCTCTTCTAGTATGTGAGCCTCTGTGATTAAATTGCAGGCTTGGGAGTCTGTCAATTTGTGCTGTATTCCCAGTTCTGCCACTGAGTTGACATAGCAGGATGTATGGCTTAGCTCACGGATGTTTTTTCTTATAAATATATGAACATTACAATGTGTGCAATTGCATACTTAATTTATGCACATAGACATAACAGTGACCATACACATAAATGAGATATTTGCAGATGCAAATAGCTACTTATGCATATAACAGGCCAACAGAAACACACAGCTGTAATTATACCCACAAACTATATGAATGAATGAACAGGCACATTATGAAAATCAGACTGCTGGCTACACAGTTCATTTATACCATTTTTAAAACCAGACGTGTATTATTAATATTCCTATCCATGATGAGGCATGGTTTATTACCATTTGTAATGAGCTTTAAGATTATTAAATGGGAGGTGCTAAAGATCAGCAAGTTTTTTTTATTTGTGCCTGGAGGGTTTATTTATTTCACGGATTCCTTCCTTTGGATGATCTTGAAAATGTACTAATTCTTGCTTGGTTCACACTTGCAGAACTTTGTATCACAGGGCCAGTGAACCTGGGTATATGTGGGTTGTTCTTCCCCCAGTCCCAAAAAGGAAAAACAAGCGTGTGGAGATGCAATGAATTTACTCTTTGGTGCGTTTAGAACCTTCCCTGAGCTGAGCCATACTCTAGCAGGCAGGAATGCCCTGGCTGTGGACGCCATGTGTTTGTTTTGTAACTTTGCTGCCATTCCTCAGGCACTTCATGTACAGCCTGGTTGGTGTGATGAAGTAGCAAGAGGGGAGAAAGTGAAGGCAAGAGCAGGATGTCAGAAAGACCTCTTTAAAGTCAGTGTCCAGGTGGATGAAAAATTGAACATCCTGCTTGGGTTTTGCCTTTCAGGGAAGAACCCAAACCAGAGCACCCTGCCTAGAAACCACGAAGCACTGCCAGATACTAAGTCTGACTAATTGCATGTAGGAGACCTCTGCATCCAAAGAATGGTCAATCCAGGAGATGTAAACCATCTATTTGCCAAGTTGTGTCTTCTAAGTAAGTATGATTCTTGAGGCAGTACTTTCAGAATATTTTTCCTTCTCTCAGGTAGCCTGTGTAGTACTGCCAGAGGGAGTGATTGAGAATCAGTTATGGCTTGGTAGTTTCCACCTGGCTCATTTTTTTCAGTAGTTGCAATGGGAAGCTAAATATCTTTTTATCAAATATTCATTCAATAACGTCAAATTACAAGCAGATGTAAAAATAATTATCCAGGAGAAAATAAGGTAGATGAAACATAAGTATTTAATACCACTGATTTTTAATTATTTATTCTCAATTCTTTCTGATTAGGGCTGTATTTCAGGACAGATGACATTCCAGTACACCTCGTGTATCTGGCCTGCTAACTGCTCAGAATGGAAGACATGGTAAGTTTTTGAACAACTCTCTTTATGGAAGTTGTGGGACAGAGAAATGTGTGCTTGGATCCTTTCCTGAGAGAAGTGGAGTTCATCCAGGTTGTGACAACCAGAGCAAATTTTTCCCAGGTACCATAAGACAGATAAACTGTAATGATTTCCTTAATTACTAAGGCCAACAGTACTTTATTTTACACTGGATGATTTAGAAACTTTCAAAAGATGTGTCTTTGGTTTGGATTTGAAAGCTTGTTCACTGGAACTGTGCAAGTGGTAATAGTGCACTTTTTTCCTAATCAGTTCAGTTCAAGATGAATAAATATAGACTTTCTAAACTAAGAAATAAATACTTGAAAGCTGGGGAAGATGTTTTGTCCAGTTTTCTTAAACTCTTCTTTAAAGGAAAACTAACCTGAAAGCTAGTGCAGTAATCAAATTTTCATATGTACAAAATTCCTAGGCTATTTATTTGTAGTCCAGAAGTTGACCTTAATGTGGATTTTTTTAGTATTTAATCTTATTTTTATTAATTTTTGCAAGAAGATAGATCATATATACTGTATTTGCTGTAATAGATAGTATTTTGGTTGCATGGAAGTAATATCATAATAGTTTAAAGACTCTCAAATCCTATTATAAGAATGTGTTGAGAGGTTGGGTTTGTTTTTACTTTGATTTCTTTCCGTTGTTTTTTTTTCTTCTTAGTTTTCCATTATTTTTGTGAGTGAACCTCTGCAGTTTGCACTTACTATGTAGATGCAGTCTTATTGTTTTAATATCACAAATGGAATGCTGTTTCAGCCGGTAAAGTGGGGAGTATTACTGGGACCAGGGCACTTGCATCCTCATGCTAATTTGAACTGGGACACTAATAAGTGTTCACTATAAATAGCATGAGAGGCAAAAACGTTAAAAAAAAATTGGTAAAGATACAGCTGAAGCAAGTAATAGGAGTATGGTTCCTCATTTAATCTCCAGGGAACAGTTCTTTTATTTAACTTTGTAATATTGAGATGAATTTTAAATTGTGTATAACCATATCTCCACAAAATGCATCCTTTTCATTGATGCTAACGGATTTATTTAGAAGTCTGAGAATCTGATAACTTTATAAACTTAGTTTGGCTTGAGGTTTATAACTCACATTGTAAGTTAGACAGCTACTAAAAATAAATTTGTAATCCTGTGATAGGAAATCTTCAGAAACTGAGGAGATTCAGATAAGCTGTTCACTGGCTCTCAGCTCATCTGAACTCTAGTGAATCTTTCTGGTCTGGAAATCTCTGTGGAAATCTAAGGAACCCTCTCTGATATTGAAAGCACAGAAGATGGAGGAAAGCCTGCAGTCAGTCCTGCCACTGACTTACTGAATGACCTTGGGTAAGTGTCCAGATGCTCAGATTAAATCTGAGCAAAAATTAATTATCCTTCACTGTTACCTTTTTTCGTTTTGCAAGCTAATGGAAACGAGTATTTTTGCCAGAGAATTTGCATAAACGTACCTCAAACTGCTATCTTGGTGGTAGGACTAAGAAACTTGGTGCGTATTTCGTGTTGGGGGTTAAAAATCTCAAACTGATATCTGTTGCATGGTTCTCAGTATTTAAGAGGCCCCTGAGGCTTACTGACATAATAATGGTGGTAAGATTAGCAATAGCAGATTAGAATGATTAGGAGAACCACCTTTGTGCTACATTTGTTTAAGTTTTAGTTATTTAACCGAGATTTGAAGAATTGTTTCAAGAAAACCCAACAAACCAACCACACAGAAAAAAACCCACCTAACACCATAACTGGATTTTTTTTAACGTCTTACTATAGGTTCAGTTTAGGATTCGCTTTAAGTTTTATGCTTATGTGTGCAAGTCCTTAGGCTACAAGAACCAGTGTATGTCTCTCCCGGATAAAACAAACTGAAATGGAAAAAGAAAATAATGTTGGGGTTTTTTTAAGGAACTTTTGTTGCCATATACATTTATTGGAATATTTGATAATGAAGAAAGTAAGTAGTTAATATGTATCAAATGGTTTCTTTCTGAGGACTGTTTAGTTTTAAGATTTATGTTTTATTAGGAATCAGGAAAAAGTATGAGCACAGGCAAGAAAGAAACAGAAAGATATGAATCCGGGAGACATGTAAAGACAGAAGGGAATGTCAGTTTGTGAATTATGCCTATTTTCAACAAATAATAAATAAACCAAAACTGTGGATCCTAAACCCACTAACTGTGCCCTGTGAAATTCATAAGCAGCTCTCAGTTCTACAGCCTGAGAAAATCTCCAGCACAAATACAAAAGTCTTGTTTATATAATTTCATGAGGTGATGCAATTAAGGTGAAGTGTACTTAGTATAAAGATTACAAATATGCTTCTCTGTGTACATGACACTTTTAAAGGACTGTAACAAGATGGCTTAAGTAGCAGACATAGCACCTCTTTGTCCATACTGCAGCAATAATTGGCTTAAGAGGCAGACAACGTCAGTGAGTATTTGTCTCTGCTCCTTGGAAAATGTCTTCAGCCTTGGCAAATGTATTTGCTCCACAATTCATTTTGTAGGTATTAAGCACAGTGCCATTTGCCTACCAAACCATGATCTCCTTAAGCAGATTACGGTTTATTGCTCCAAACATCAGCATCTGAAGGGGAAGGAACATTTCCGTGATGTCATCCCAGCAGGTAGTGACATTTTGAATGCTTGATGACATTTCCTTTTGTAAATAGACAAGGGAAGTCAGTAGGTGCAGCATTGCTTTACCTTTTGTGAAATGTCACTGCGCTGAGCAAAGCAAAAGAACTCCTGTGTATTATTTTATTGTTTCTGGGAAACAGAAGGAAATTACACCAAAAGGCTCATAGTACCCTATGTATTTCTTACATTATTTATCAAGATTGCTCTACAGAAATACCAGGGAACTTCCACTGCATGCGTTGTTAGTTTTTATAATAAATAGCTCTCTTACTTAAATTCATGCCTCTTCACACTGTTAATGCTCATGACTTTAGCTCATAGAAACTCTGTCTTTTACAACCTTACCATCTGTCCTCCAGGATTTACTTTAAAAACGTTATTGTCGTAACACCTCAAAATTTTCCTTTCCTTGTCTCTTTTGTTTGCTTTCTAGCATCTGAACTGGTATATTGTTGATCATTAGAGTAATGCTTTCAATTTTGGTCCCTGCTCTTCTATTACCACTTGAGTTTCCTGGCTCTTACTGTCCTTCAGTTGTCTTGCACCCTGGTATTCACTAAGAGCAATGTCACTGTGGTTCTTGGCCCAAGCACTTTTCCTCTACTGTAGACATCCTAAGACTTGTGTGATTACAGATCACAGAAAAGGAAATACAATTATTCTGAGTATAGTCATCCACAAGAGAAAACATGTATGGTCTGCAGTGTTACCTTTTTCTCTGGAAAGCTGACCCCAAAATGGATCAGTGAATCCCACAGACAGTTGAGTCTAATGTGAAAACATTTCAGGAATAGTTTGGTGGCATATTTTGTCTTAAAATACTTCTGAATGCCATCTATCTTTCCAGTCTGAGCTGCAACCAGCTGGTTTTCATCCAGCTCTCTGTTACGGCCAGCTATTGAGAGCAGTTGGCACCATCTCTGTCTATCTCCTACAAAAAGGCAGCATAGAAAAAGATATAATCAGTATGTTAATAATAATATTTATATCCCAGGCTCATTAGATGATCACTCCCAGTAGTTTTCCATCAAAATTGAGCTGAACCCACAGACTATTCTGACCTCACAGGACCCTGTGTATTTGGTTATTTAAGAAATACTTAACAAATTTTGTCTCCTAAGATCAGTCTAAAGATTAGCTAATGCAAGGATGAAATATCCTATATTTGCTATATCAACATCCCTTTGGAGCAGCAGCATACCACTGCATCCAGGCCAGCGCTCCCCACGCGGTGGGCTCTGACGGCTCGTCCAGCGCCCTTTCTGTTCCACTGGTGGTCCCACAGGGTTTCCCAAACCTCCTTTTTCCTTCCTGGGCATCTCATGCTGATCTACTGCACAGGCTTTCTTGTTTTGAGCGGTTTCATCACCGTGACGCTGTTGAACGCCAGCTGGACAGGGGAGCAATGAGATGCTCCTGCGGACACCTCTGAACTTCTCATTTGCAGGTAGACCCTATGTAATTACAATTAAAACTTTGATTTAATGGTTTTCTTCTATGTTCAGAGCTCTTCTCCTGTACAGCTAATCAAAGGGCTGCCAGTACCTTTTTCCAATGTCCTTCCTTTCTCTGCCTAATCTCTGTGGCACAGAGTTTTCTTTTACCAACAGATTATCTCTGAAGGTTTATTACTTGCTCTCGACAGGCCAGCAGAAAGCTCTCCCACTTCTCATCTCTTCCTGATCCTACAACACACAGCAGGTGTTGAGTGTGATGAATTTGATAGGCAAATTCCTGTCTTGGTCTTCGCATTCTCTACTGAGTCCAGCAAATACATTCCTCTGTACCGAAAGGCTAGATCCCCACCATATTTTTTTTTTCTATTGTCTTGATCACTTTATAAAAGTGGCAGTGCCAGTCCATCTGCCTAAATGAAACTTGTCACGCAAGAAATAGACCTCTGGGAAATGTGTGAGTGGGGAGGAGCTTTGGGCAAAAGCAGAACCAGGTCTTTGGCAATCCTCTAGTCTTATGAGTCGTCTTCCTGGTAACTGTATTGTAGATGGTACAATTTCTTGAGATTTCTCAGCAAGAAATTGTTGAACACCACTCGCAGAAGATACACGGAAGAAATCTCTGGACTGTAATATAGAACGGCTTGGGAGACCCGCTATGATTAGCACAATTTATCCTCATCATGTTAGAGTGACTGTGCCATCAATATTTAAAAGGGCACAAATCATCTTCCAAAGATGTGTTTCCGTGAGTAAATTTTGCACCCACTCACTTTGAGTGGGTTGCAAATATATTCACATGTTCTTCATCACAACTGAGCAGCAGCAGCATGTATTCCTTTTAACGGAAGCTGGGATGAAAAAAGCTGCCTCTAAAAAAAGGCAGATTAATCTCTTGGAAACTCCCCACTGGAACATTGTAACATTAACTGGCAGTTTCCCCGATCCAGGTAATTTATTCATGAAACTTATGGAGGTTAATCAAAAGTTCATATAATTGTAATAAACAGAATACATAATGGACTAATCATGCAATTCAAGGCATTTTGTAATTTATTTGAAATATCAGATAAAAATAACTAAGAGGTGTGCCAGGAAGCCAGCAAATAATTTAGAAACTGATGAGCGTGGCATACCTGCTGAACTATGAATAGATAACGTAGTGTCTAAAAGTATATAGATAAATATAATAAAGTAGCAAGTATTCCACAGGCTTATACTTTTTTTGAAGGCTTTTAAATTGATTCTAAAACTCACATTGCCACCTCTTGTACAATCTGGTTTCCAGTTTAGCCCTTCAGCAGCAGAGCTCTGAGGAGTCCTCTGGCCGGGACATGAGAGGTCTCAGGAAAAGGGGCTCCATCGGCCCCTTCTAAAGACGGAGCAAACATATCAATCAGATGGCATTCACAAACAATGTATTACTATAACCATGTCATTCTTGCTTTAAAAATAAAATTAGACAGAGGGAATATTAACTTCTGGACGCGAATGCATGTTTGTTGAAAAAATGTTCTGAGTTTGACTCTTCCTGGGGTAGAAAATAAGCTTGTGTGTTAACACCTGTCTATTATGATTGTATGGTAAGTGCAATGAGGATCTGGGACTGTACCCACCTTACCAAGTGCACCCAGACTAGCCAAATGGGAATGCAAAATCAGCTGCGCTAGTACACCAAATATGTGAACACAGATTAGGCATTCATTTGTGTCTCTTTTTTCTTTTCCCGAGAAGGATTTGTTAAAGATTAATAAGGACAGAAGCTATGCTATCAAAACACTCTTAGGTTCAGGGTTCAGTGTAAGGTGGCTTGTGGTGGTTGTTTTTTTAATGAGAGGGCAGAAAATAATTTATATTTTTTTATGTGCAAACACATAGATACACAGAGCATGTACTTTCTCGTAAATACATAGATAAAATAGATATCTATAGATATAAAATATCTATGAAATAGATATGTGTACATATGTACAGATGTGTACTGAGTACTGACGGGTGACTGAACACTGGTAGAAGTTGCCCAGAGAAGCTGTGAGTTGTCATCACTGGAGATGGTCCTGGGCAGCCTGCTCTGGGTCACTCTGCTTGAGCAGAGGGGCTGAACAAGGTGACCTCCAGAGGTTCCTCCCAACCTCAACTGTTCTGGCATCCTGCGAAATTCTCATATATGAGAAAAGTACATGCTTTAGTGAGGGAAATAGAGTATTTTAAAATGTCTTATGTACTCCCCGTACACCAAAAATGTAATTTTATGCTTGGCTTCTTGATAACGATGTGATTTTAAAGAAAAATTCTTCATTTTACATAAAACTTTGTATGGCTGGACACTGAAATCAAGACACGTAAAAATTAAGATATGCTGCAGAAGAAACATGTTTTCCAAAAAACCTAAAATGTCTGACATAAAACATCTAGATCTAAAAACAAACCCCAAGCAGTGTCAGCTACAGAGAAGGTAAGGAGGTATAATCCAGTGTCCTGAAAAATCATAATTTTCCCAGGATACAAAGTTGAACAGCCTAATAAGGAGATCATACAAAAAGAAATATTTAACATTTCACAGGAAGGCATTTTTCATACCTTGGTTGGAAGACTTTCAACTCAACAGTTGCTTTAATCAGTTTAGTCAATTATATTCAGGGGAATCACTTCAAAAGCACAAGAAAATTTCATGTTATGCCTTGTAAGTGATGAATAACTTCTAGACTGTTCCCTTCTTAAACCCATACAAAAAAGATGAAAAGATTAGCACTTCCCATAGCACCTTCACTTTCCAGGATTGCCTTGAAAGCGGTGAGTAAAGCACAGTAAATTTTTAAAAATGAAGAGGCTATTGTGCAGAAATTAATTGATGGCCTTGTTTTGACTGTGTGATAGCAGCACAAGTAATGAGTATAGACCTTGTTTCAGCATTTTGCTTTCCAGCACCTGGCAGAAAAGTCAGTGAGCTGAATTCCAGCAGGTAAATTCTTTTTTTTGGAAGCAGACAGGCTTTTTGAAGCAAGTGGGTAAACTCCTCTCTCAGGTGAACTTTTTTCTTTCTAATAGGCACTTTTCCTTTCAGGCAATCAACTCTTTTAACACTCTGTACACAAGCTTCTTCCTTTCAGCCAGGTAAACTTTTTCCTACCCCCTTATTTCCCCCTGGTAGGCAAACATAACCTAAAAGAAAAGGACAGATTAAAGCTGTTTGCCCATAAAACTCTGCCTTCCTATACTAGGAATTTGTCTTGTGACCTACTTCCTTAACACTGTTTGCTATTGAGCAAGGACAAAACCCAAATGTCATTTCACGACATAATCCACTGTCAAAATTGGCACTAGCCAGCAGGCCTGCTGGTGGTCACTCACAGATAACAACTGTGGAGCAGGCATAGCAAATGAATTTTTTCCACAGAATATGGTAAGTCAGGGTTGAAGAGTATTGGGAGAGAAGGGTGGGAAAACTTGTGCTGCCTCTGTCATGTTTCATATATTCTTGAGACTTAAGTTTCCAGTACTTGTCAATGACTTGTCAAGCTGGCATTCTTCAAAAACACACCATTAATTGGTATCACATAAACATGCTATGTGTATTTTTTACAGTACCAGTAGTGGGTTTATTGCTTACCTGTTACTCCATTAACAGCATTAATAAACACATATATACTGGCTTTATAAGGTGATGATCTTAAGTGCAATTAAGTTCCTGAGTAGTAACTAACGCTTTGGAACCTTCGTGCTTAAAAGATTGTAATATTTAAGTGTTAAAGTTAGCCATTCTGAAAATAACATTTCTTTTGTAGGCTAATATCCACCTTTTGACTGAGACCACAGTTTACAGGTTTATTCTTTGTAGAGTCCTAAACACATGCATCCTTTGGTTTATAAAATACATTGTACAGTAACAGTAAATAAAAATCCCTCCCAGTATTGTGCCAAACAAGAGCTTCTTGCAATATCAAAATCTTTGCAAGGTTATTTTACAAGACTTCATTCTAAATCATACCAGGATAGTATGGAAAGATGTCTGTGTTTTGAAACACTGAAAGAAGACTAGGTTAAGATACTTAGGTTGACATCCATTAGAAGAGTCTAAAAATTAAATGCAAATGTCTGAACCAAGTTTTGAAATTTACATCACTCAAGGTGAAATTCTCTATACATTACATTTTTATATTTTAACAGGAGAAAGAAGACATTTTTATTTCTTTTTTAAACTCATCAATGTTTTTGTCTCAGCATTTGAAGTACTCTTTAGGCTATTTATTAACATTTGTTCCTGAAAGCTCCTTTTTCTACAGATCATGTAAATGCTTCCCGTTTCGTAGGAACAACTAGCTGAACACAGATATTCCCTGATAGGAGATACATGCCCTATCTCTTCGTGGACTTTGATAGATGTCACTTAGTATCATGTCTCCATTTTCACAGTCACACAAAAAGAGCACAAAAATTGATTTGCTTTTTGGCTTCCTTGACTGGCATCTTCTTTGCAGCTATGCACCTCATCTTATTAACATTGCAATGCACCTGATTTAACATGCAAGGTGTCTGTAGGGTACCTCCTCATGCTGAGCAGATGGGAGAGGTGCCAGAGCCAACGGACATGATTTTGTTTGTGCAGGATGTCATGATTATCATTGCTGCAGTGCTACAGAGGACAGTGAGGCGGCTGTGTAAAGGCCCTGGGTAACTTGTTGGTTGTCAGCAGCGCAGCAGAATATTTTCACTGTACCTTTGAGCGCACGGAAGATATAGTATATTTCCTCAAGTATACCATGCATATTTAATTGAGCTTTTTGCCCAGCGAGTCTAACATGTCACATTGGTGCTTATTCAGTGCCCTTACACAAATCTCGGACATCAGTTCTGTTTTTTTCCTTTGCATTTTATTCTCATGCAATAACTGCCTATTGCTTTTAGTCATTTACTGCAGTATTTGCTGTGGATGCAACAGGTGAAAATAAACAACGCTATGGCTTTTGCAGATGTTAGATAATGTCTCATGTGGGCCTGGTACCTGGAGATAATTACACTTTTTAGTAGATTTACACTGCCCATTTTGTTTCCTGTCACCTGGGGAATAATTATGTGCTACCTACCTGCTTTTTCAAACTGTTTTATCAACTATTTCTTTTATTCATGTACAATGGAACTGTTGGGACCAGTAACTTTTAGTTCCTTCATTTATCAAAATATTTAACTAGCATACTCCAAGGTAAGTCATCATTAAATAATGGTTCAGGGCACTGCTGAGGTTAAGCTTAAATCATTATAGTTGTTTCTCTTGCTCCAAACCCCCCAAATCTCCCTTCTGGCAGTGCAAAAACCTTGACAGCTATGGGCTCAGGTCACACCATTTAGTATCAAGGAACTGTCAGATCTTGTTTTCTTTTTGCTATTCTCCTCATTAGTCAAAGCAGATTCTTTGCTACAGCAGGTCTGCATACTGCATCCTAACCCAGTACATCTTCAGGATTGTGATCCCAGGGTGATCCACCATACGGGGTGAAAATATCAGTGCTCTGTCACAGTAAACCAACTGTAACATCTTCCTGCATTCACTTACACAGCCTGGCAGTTTTGCAAGTAGCCATGTTAAAGAAGCAGCCTCCAATTTCTCTTTTAGCTTTTTTTTTTTTTTTTTTTTTGTAATGTACCGTGCGGAATTAGGGTTTTTCCCCAGCCCAAATATACATGTAGCAATGTTCTCAGCAGATGGCAAGTACTTGACAGTATTATCTGTGGATGACTTAAATAAATCAAAGACTCATCCATAATTGAAAGGTAAATAGAGGGAATTTCAGCTATAGAAAAACATTTTTCTATTTCCTTCATAGTATCTTTGTAAAATACATGCAGAATTGAACTACAGTGTTTTATTGTAACTTGTGTAGTTGCCAGATGTTAGAAACACTGTGTTAAGTTGCTGAAATGTGCCAATCTTCCACAGAGAAAAGCACACACCTGTTAGATTTTTACTTTGGTTTTATAAAAGACTGAACAGATTTTTGGGGTGTAGATAGGTAGGTATCTTTTGCATACAGAAATATTGCTAGAAGAGCATTGCAACACAAAGTCAAATGCGGATTTTGCTAGGAAATATCAGAACTAAAATCTACTGTTCAAAGTACATTGAAAATCAGCCCCTGATGCATCTTAATTGTGGGGGGGTGAATGCAGCATACTATTTTTCCTCCTGACCCTTGATTCATAGAGAATACGGAATGGACTATAGAAAACTGAATAATACAGTGTAGGAAACTGATTACACAGCTGTCCACTAGTTTGTGTTTCTTTGGGATTCATCCCAATCCTGCTCTACTGCATTTGTAATAATCTGAGCAGCCCTAGTGAGGCACTGTTACCTCTGGCTCAGGACATGCTTATTCCAGCTTTCCTTCATCTTTCAGGCCTTGGGCAGTTGTTACAGATGCTGTGGTGGAGCTTTAGCAGTGCTTTCTGGGTGTTACTTTGGAGAACTTCAGCATGCTTGGCCACAGCTGGCACTCGTCATCACCATGACTTTCCCTTTTGTTTTTCCTATCACAGCTTGGGTCAGAATGCTCTGAAGGCATCACTCATTTTTGTCATCATAGTTCTCCTGTAAGGAAGGGTTTCTCCGTTTTGTGGGTGAGAAACTTAGACCAGCAACTTGAATGGCAAAACAGCTCATTTTAGGGTTGCAAGTTGAAAAACCTTCTTTGTTTTCTAGTATTATTTTAATTGTTAAATTTTAGAATATCTTGGAGCTGCTACTCATACCTCATGGTGAGCATCTAGGATCGCTTGAATACCCTGATCGTTACGAAAAGATGACTCAATAAAATGAGAATTTGAGGGAAAAGGTAGGAATCTGCTTAGAGAACCACAGTCTCTCTTCTTGCAGCACACCCGTTCATTAAACATCAGGGTTCATGTGCATTGCTGTAAACACTGCGGTTCAACTCTGCAGTTAACCTTGGCTTGTGCCCTGACCACCCAAAAAGTGGAGGAAAGTAATGGCTGAAACTCTCACTGCCTGAAAGCGTTCCCCAGGTATAAGGAACTATTAGCTCTGAATGCACTTTTACTGTTTTTTCTCTGTGTTTCCCCAGTGTTTGTCATGTAAGCTTCATGTTACAGTGCATTATGGTAATCCTGAGGTAGCAGATAAAGAACCAAAGTGTTACAACACCGTCTTGAATAGGCTCTCCTTTCTGTTGAGCAGAATTGATGTTCTGTGCAGGAAAACCTTGATCCGTGATTCCTGTTGTATCTAGCACTGTTATTCTTAAAAATACCATTTTGTTTTTAAAATCACTGAAAATAATTCTGATAATAGCCACACAGTTACATATAGGACAGGACTAACGAAGAAAATGGGATCTGAAATGTATGCCACGAAGTGAATTAATTTTATGAGGACAGATAAATGCCTCAGAATTGAAACTAAGTATTCTAATAAATAATAATAGGATATTGTTTCAAAAATATTGCTATCTAATAATTTATAGTAAAAAGCTATTTCAGTAATCTGTTTTCACTCCAACAGCAACAAATTTGTATGCTTAGTTGTTCCTATTCTTTGATATAATATATAAATAATGTTCTTGTTTTGATTTATTTTAAAGTACCTGAGGTGGGATTCATGTCCTCAGGTTTAAGCTGTCTACAGAGGCCCCCTTAGAGCAGACAGGGAAAACTAAGCAGTACCCTAACATGATTCATCTTACCCTGAGGAAGGTGTCTGAAGTAGGTCAAATGAATCACCTTGGCAAAGTGACTACAGCCCTCCCTTAACTGCACAGGTGGCAAGCTCAGCAAAGGTGTAGACATCTACTGTATTTTAATCTAAAATCAGTAAGGTAAATCCTACTCTTATGTAGGATTGTGTTTGTATATATGTGGGGGTTTAGGACTCTTCTTTTTTTAAATTGCTGTTCACTGCATCTAAATGATATAAAACTGGGAAGAGGAATCGCAGGAAGATGTTGTCTAGGATATCAAGGTGGCCTCAAACATCCTTTTGTATAAACACCAGCACTACATTAAATTGCTTTTGATCACAGTACGATATAGATGAAGAAATTATAAAATCCAAGTGCTTGCATTTTTGGAGAAAGAGAGGGAAATATGAAGGAAGAAAAGCTGCATAGTCAGGGCTTATTTTTAATGTTTTTTAGGACCTGTACTAATTCATAGATGCAGGAGGGCTACCTGGCCCTGGAAAGTGCCCATACAAATCCAAGGATGTCCACAAATGATCAAAGGTCAGCGTTAAAAAGAAGGCTGACATATTTAAAGCAGTTGGTGATCCATTCAGCAGTTGTGCGGTAACCATATTTGATATATAAGGTAATGCCATCACTGGCAACTCCATTATACCTACTTTGCTCACCTCTTCTCCCATGCTCCTGCTGATAGACATCTATGGTTTGGAAGGAGTGCTGATATAAATTAAAAAGTAAATATGAAAAATAATGTAGACTTGATTGAACCAACTCTTTGACATAAACATGAAAAGGGTGTGTATATTCTTACTAATTATTGGTCCCATGTGAAGCAATGCTGGTTAAATACATAATTTTTTTCTTTCACAAGCACCTAAAACTTTTATTTCCAGTGCTGGTCTGCTAAATTGAAAAGTGTCAGTGAAATGAAAGTAGGATTAGAATTAGCCCCTAGTACTAGGGTTGTGATAGTATAGTGGACTGTTTCAGGCTAACTTATTTTGAAAAATTATCGTTGAAAGAACAAGCACAGTGACCTTTAAAATTGCTTTCTGACTCCAGTAATCAATGATCTTCAAACTAACATGCTCCAGATCTTGAAACATCCTTTTCATGATTTCAAATAATGTTATTATATTAAAAAAAACCCCAAAACCAAAACACCACCAAACCTGTAAACAAAGGGTGGCAATTCCAGGCAGCCAGTAGTGATCATGGGCAGCAGATCTTCAAAGAAATGATTTTTTGAGGGTGCTAGATCCTAAATTGAGCTGCGGAACAAATACAGTTATTACTAAGAGGGCAGGTAAAGCATAACAGATATACAGAAAACAGTGCAAATTAACATATTCTGCAAAGGAGTTTAGCAACGTAAGTCACTCTTGTAGCTAGAAATTAAAACATGAAGGCAAGATCTGTAAGAATTCCGCTCCCCTCCCCCTTACCCCCCCAAAAAATGAGGATGTTTTTTCTGTCTGTTGGCTCCCCAGCATTTGTTCTAGTTCAAAGTAGAACTTTCAGCCATAAATTACATATGTAGCTTAGAGTAATTCTTCAGCAATACCTTTATGATAGAAAAGCATGATTACATTTGCTTATATTTTCAAGTGTTCCTTGAAGAGTCATTTTAGGGAGATACCTTCATCAAAGGTAGCAGAAAGGATAGTTATATCTATGAAAGTTTTTCAATTAAACAGGCCATTTCTCCTCCTCCTAAATAAGGTAGCTATGTTGTATGTCTTGTGAATGTAACCTTTCTCAAGAAGACTAACAATCTGCCCACAGGCTCCCTTCCACTACTTATGGCACCAGTTGAAATACACGGGGTCATTCTTTGAAAGTTTAGGGGTTTATGTAACTTTATAAAGGGACTACCATGAAATCAAGAATTTTTAGTTATAAGAAAGGTAACTGAATTTGCATCTCTTATGCAATGTTACATTCAAAATGTTTGCAGTAAGGCCAAGAATTTATTGTTGGTATAATTGAAATGATCAGAATTTAATCATTGTTAGGCCAGAAAAAGACAAAATAATAATGCAGTTAGGATTTTTACATGCATGTTTCTTGGTTTCTAGCCCTTTTCCTGTTGCTGTGCTCCCCCTTCCCAGCTCCTCAGGACCCTTAAGGCCAGAGGTTTCACACTGGTGCTGGCAGTGGGTGTATCATGGTGAGCTGGCAGCATCTGGAATCCTTCATGTAGATGAATACCATGTTGTTCATGTAAATGGTTTCTTTTTCCTCCCTCCAGGATCTGCTCACGGTCATTTTAATATGTTTGCTAATGTGCTTTTATACCTTCCTTTTTCTTCATTGGTCTGCAGTCTTGTACTTTTGTTAGATGCTTTGTTCTCTTTGCTGTCCCTAAAACCAGATTTGTCCAGCTCAGGTCTGCATTTCTTTAACTGACCGTGGATGAGTTGCATATGGGTGTGAGGTCTCTGCGCCTGTGCCCCATCTCTATCCTCCCATGCTTGCATTTCTCTGTGCTGCATCCTGCGTCCCCACTGTGTCCCCAGGCTGCTGCAGGAACCTGTGTTCCTTTGCACTGCTTCTTTGCGTTACAGCTGTATCTCATGCTATGCAGAGCAACTGCTTGTTACCACTACGTCGGTATAAACCTATGGCTGTACCATGCGAAGATAAACAGAAGTGGTATGTATTAGCCATTGCCACCTGGTCAGTTAGAAAAATTGCTGTCACAGCTCGACCACGTAAAGCAAAGCTGTAGTAGGTGAAGAGAAGTCCAGACAGAGCAGAGGTGACAAGCCTCAGTCCTGAGGCCTCACCGATTCAGCACAAAGCTTCTGGCCTGTTTCTAGCTGCAGCAATACTGTAATGCAGGGCTGCGCAGTTACAGCAGCGTGATACTTACTGTTAAAACGTTATTTGTTAAAATGTCATTTTTTAATTAATTTTACCACAGAGTAGTATCTGAGATGCTATAAAATATATGTACCATAGAAAATAATTAACATGTCTTAATGCTTTGATCATTTAATTTTGTCAAAACAGACATGATCAAAGCAACCTCTGTAGTTTGGAGATGTTTTTACATTTTAGTAAAGAATCTGGGCACGTATGCCTTAGTTATTCTTATATTCACGAAGAATGTATATTAAAGCTAAGTCAGTTGTTAGTTTAGATTTACAGTTAAGCACCCAAATGAAAGTAGCATGATCTTCAGAGTCTGAGTATGGGCTGTTCCTATGATATCCTATCGCAGTGTCTGAGCTGACTCTGGCCTTATTTTGTGTCACGACTGACAACTGTATTCCCAGTTGTGGGTCATGACTTGACCATTAATGATAGCATTCCCATTCAGAGGTTATGCAAATCTCAAATTCCTCTTGCGATTACTACTGGGCTATTCTGAAATACTAATCCTGGTCTTCCAAGAGGAAAACTCAAGTAATTTTGAAGTGGGTAGTGGATTCAGGGCTGGAGGTAAACAGCTACTGAACGTAATTAAGGACAATGAATTTTCATTTGATGCTTTTATGAGGATTTAGTATTAAAAATGCAGGAAACTCTGTAGATGTTGTGGGGAAGCAAAACCCCATCATTGCTACAAATGCAATACAGTTTATATTTACACTTTTTCAACCAACTGTCATTTAGTAAGATGACATACATTTTATAAAATAATTTGCATTTTCTTGCTGAATTACCTGTGTCTGCTTATGTGCCTTTCCGTGGATTGTTCGGTCTGCTTACTGTAGATGGACAAGCACTGTCCCGTATCTTCAATAGGTTGTCTTAAAAATGGTGGCAACCTTATCGGTGCATAAGGAGGAGATTATGACCCAGCTGTCATGTAACCGTCGAAATTGTCTGTCTCGCCCTTTCTGTGTCAAGAGACTTTTGGCAGGAACATAATATTCCTTTCAAAATCAGTTTGTTCCTTTGCCTTTTTTTTTTATATATTCCATTTATCTGATTCTCCTTCTTCCAAACAGTCTTCAGCCCCGCAGACTGATTAGATCCTAATTCTTATGGCATGCTGTCAACTTGTCCTAGTCAGAATAACTATTAGGCCTTTGCTTTTGCTACTCCTCTGCAATTTTGTTTCCCTTTCTGTGCTTCATGTCTTTTCTTTGTGATTTTCACCTATTTTGCCTGAAGCTGTCTTCTGACAATATGTTACCACCTCTCTCTGTGAATTTGTTCTTTGCCTGCCCAAGTAATTTATTTATGTGTTAGCTTCCTCCTCACCATTATCCGGGCTGTTTGACTTTCTCTGTATTGCTTTTCATAGTGCCTCAAATCCCTAGTATGTTATTAACAATTTGAAGCAGGAGGGCTTTTGTAGCTTTTAATGCAACAACTTAATCATGCTGATGGTGTGTTTTTAAATGACTGAATTTTCTCATGCTTGCACACTGAGATAACACCTTGAATGTGCCTGTAACAGCTGTAGAACTGAACATAGACTTCAGTAAGATTTATTTTTTTTTCCCTTGGCCGTTAAATGACATATTTAGATTACATGCCAAACTGAATTAAAATCAGTCCTTAGATTATTGGGTTCTATTGCTATATTTAAATTGTATGTATTGGGGGTGTGTGTGTGTGTATGGAACACAAAACAAATCAGGAAAAAACATAACACGTTGTGTTCACTCGAAACAACCCTTCAAAGCCTGGTGCTTGAACGTGACAGAAATTTCATGCCATGGCTTGTTCCTAAACTCCAGAAATAAATGGAGAATCATGTACAAAGCAGGATAGGATTTCTGTTCCTTTTCATTAGTTCTTCTGTAGAAAAAAGGTGTGATGAAGGTAGACAGTAGAAATTCAACAGCAGAAAGATCAAAACAACTCCACCTTTATTCCCTGTGCACCTTGCAGAAAGCTAAAATGGTAACATGTTGGATGGAAGTGCTCACTGACATATGTAGTATGTTGATGTCATGCTAATTATGTTTTCCTAGAGAACCAGTGGATACTGAATTTCTTATATTTCTTGTTACCGTAAATTCTAGTTACTAGCTGTCATCTGTGGTTTGGGGTTTTTTGTTTTGTTTTGCTTTTGTTTTTTAATTTTTAACTTTCAGTGGGAACCTGATTTCATGCATGCTACCTTTCTAGTAAAAGCCATGTAAGTAGCCACACATAGGACCATAAGTTCAAACAATATTAGTGAGTTTTGTATCGGCTTTTTCCAGCTTACCCATAAAGCTGTTCCTCTGGGCAAGATACTCTGTTTCTGATCTTGGTGAGGAAAATGAACAAAAAGTAATTTTATCTTTCCGTATTTTGTTTTCCCTCTGTGGAATAGTTCTGGAAAGACAGGGAAGGCTTGACCCTGAGGCAGACACTGGCCCCAAGTTGTAGATCATGAGACCTATCTCCTTAGAAGGAAACCACTTGAAGCAGGCAAGAAATGTTTCTCACAGTTTTGTGCAAGCCATTTTTGTGAATATCGTGTGAATATTTTTCTGCCATATTGATTTTACTGATCAGGTTTTGAAAGATTATGTCTGTGGTGGTTGTATAAAAGGAGGGAGGTAACTCTTATCTCTTTCCATCTCCCTTTAAGGGTATCTCTGTAGCCATCTGAACGGCAGGAGTAGCAGCCAAGTGCCCAGCCTTTCAACTTTGAGTCACCAGAGAGTCTTGACCATTTGTCTTGAATATAGACCTCACTAAAATCAGCTATATCTTTGTCACCTCCAGGCTGGGCCCTAATGTACTTTCTACAGAGCTTATTGCATGCTGAACGTTAAATTAGAACTCTATAAACTTAATTTGCTTCCAGTGCTTCATTTGCTTCCAAGTGTAATTCTTGATATTGATTTTTAACTTATATTTAACTTTTATGGTGGTAGTCAGGCTTGCTTAAGAGGCTGCTACTTCTTCACTGCTGTGAAACCTGACCTGAGTATGAGATTTTAGCCATCGGAGACAGCAATGTTCCTTTTTCTCTGAAAAATACATAAAGTATAAACCTAGTAGAAATCATATTTAAAAGCTTTCAAGATATTCTGCATAGCCTGTCTTCTGATGTTTATGTGGTGGGACTGGAAGACATCTGTAGAATGGCAGCCATTATTGGTCTGATCTAACATTTATTCATTTACTCCTTTTTCAAACTCAGAGTTTATTCTTGAGAAGTGTCTTTTAATATGTTTTCTCATGAATACACTTGTATTTTGCAACACACAGGAGACATCAGGCAAAATCAAGCGCTGCTTTCTATTCATTGTCAGTCATTACTCTTCCTGATGACGGTGTCAAGAGAACCATTGTAATGAAGTCTGCAAATACTCTTTAATGACTGTCACCCATGGGCTTTAACTTTTCCAGAAAATTTTGGAAGTTTCTTCATTTAAATGCCTAGGCTTTGGTTTTCCTCTTAATTTTTTTAGGCAAATTTTAATGTTAACATTATAAAGACATGGTATGATTTTGATAAGATCTCTTACAGCTAGTTTGTACGTAGCTGACTCCACTCAATGGCTTTTTGTGTAATAACCTGTTTGTCAAACTAAAATTTAATATTCCATTTTTAGCATGCAGTCTGCTATGTGACCTTTACATGCCATCTGGTGTTGAACTTCAGCTCCAGCAGAAGAGTACAGTGCGTAAAGGGCGTAGATCCCCTTTGACTTTCTGGACTGCAAGTAAGGATCTAGTAACCTCTGAGTCAGGTAGCATGCACAGATGTGGTAAATACGTGGTATCCTCATGCGTAGAATAAGAGCAGTCATTCCTCATGCAGTCACATGTATATGCCATCAGTCAAGAAATTCCAGGTTTTATTTTGAACTTTCCTAGGGGTTTTCTGAGATGTATGACTCTCGAGAGAACAGTCAGACCTTCAAAGTCCCTAGTAGTTGAATTTTTAAATGATGTATGCCCTTCAGATGAAGTTATTACCAACTGGTGAATGTTTTGAATTTTTTCATTAATTGTCAACATCAGTAGTGTTAGACCTATTGTCACATAACACAGTTTGGCTTAAAATGACAAAAGGAAACCTGAACATAGAAAGAGACTGAAATACAGCGATGATTTGTGATTTAAAGATTAATAAATAAAACACTAGTGAGCTTTTTGTGACAAAACAGATAAAAACTGTTTCCACTACAGAAAGCAGATATTGAATACATGTGGGTAAATACAGAAATTATGGAAGAGATCCAGTTTGGAGAATAATAATCAAAATGTTAAAGTTAATATATTTTTCTCTAGAATGTTGTGAAAATTTTGTAGCCATAAATTGTCAACAGTGATTTCATGCTTCCTTCAAAGCGGTCCTCTAGCCAGCCATCCTTCAGGCTGCTAGGAAAAATGGAGGAGGAAGGCCAGAAAACTTTCCTCCTACCCTGTCTAATATTGTTGATGAAAATTATATAGTCCTTGGGCATTTTTATTTTTTTTTTTAAATTTCTCTAAGTCAGCATTTTAAAGGAAAATCTTTCTTTCATTGGAAATTTTTCAGCTAGGATATGCTACTGGAGTAGTGGTTGATTTCTGGGAGGCAGGAAGATTTCCAGCTGGATAGTGCCTTCTCCTTTCCAGAAACTCATAGGGACTGCAAAGGAGTGTCCCCATCCGTTGCTGTGACCTTTCTTAATTTGTGCTGATAAGGTTTTTAGCATGTGGCTGGATGAAACGTAGTAAGTAGAAATGAAAAGCACATTGAATACTTAATAACATTAAGACAGCCAATACTTCATCAGAAAAACCACCCAGCGCTCACAAGAAGAGTCAAGCCATTATAGAAAAAGCAGCAGAGAGAAAATGTAATTAAAACTCTCTAACAGCTTCTTTTCTGACAGTGTTTTCAGTTTTTTGCGAATTTGACATTTTCTATATTTATTCTCTTCTCGAAATTACTTTTTTATTATGGTAAGCATTAAATAGTGATAAGGAATTGAAATTTGCTAATAAAAGGAATGACTAGAGTAATGGTAAAAATAATGAAGTAATAGGAAGATACAAAAGTACATAAAATACTGTAACATTGTTTTGCAGAAAGGTCTGGTGTTTTTCTCCTGCTTATAACACCATTGTTTTGCTTAAAATTTTCTTTTGAGCATTGATTCACTCTTTTCCAAATAACTGGACAGGTTTTAAGTTTCTACTAATCAACATAGTTCAGTGATGTTCATCTGTTTTTTTACTACCACAAGAGCTATATTTAGAAAATAAATATTACGCATAGATTAGAAAACCAAGCTGCTAACTCTGTACTGAAGTAGCAACATCTGTGTTGCCACCTACCCAGCAGACACAGATTTTTAAATCTGGGATTCTTCTATAAAGTAGTATGCTAAGTTTCTTATCCAGGCAGTAAAACTAAGCAAATAAATTCTGCCAAACAAGACTCCTGAAGCACACTAAAGCATTTGTTTTAACGTGCCTCTCATTAACTAATCAAGAAATAGGTGAAATACAAACTATTACGTGGGCATAAATGGTTTATAGATCAAGATAAGCCTTTGGGAATTCAAACCTTGTCTGAAAAATTATGATTATGCCATTTCAGGGAGAGCACTTGCCAAAGCATCAGCTGAAGCGGGAAGCTCCATCTCATTGTAACTATAACTGCTAGATGCTTGAGTGACTCCTGAATGAAAGCAAGATGTAAGTGATCATTTCAGTCAATGGGTGGATTTCTGCTGCTACATACAAACCATGTAGCTAGGGAGGATGGTTGACAGGAGAGCCTCAAGCCAGGTGGAGCTTACTATAAATACACAAATATGAGAAAAATGTAAAAAATAATCAGGTTTTGATAAAACAAACAAGAGTTCTCTGCACATAATCAAAAGTATACTTTAATGACAACTCCTAATGAAAGAGCTTTAAAGCAGTCTGATTAAACTCTATCTACCAAGTGAGAGTGTGTCAAAAGCTTTGCTGGGCTGAGAAGACTGTCATTTTGGGTTGGTGCTCTGCCTCGTTTCTACCTGCCATTACTCCTTTTACCTTTTTTTTTTTTTTTTTTCCCAAATTACTTAAGCTGATAGTATACATCAAATGCCAAATGGATGTTCTGTGACTGAGAAGATGATTATAAATGTTTCTACTGACAAGTCCTCTATTGAGAGGTAGGTCACACTTAGAAGTTTGAGGATTTGTTCTTTGTTGTTTGCGTTCTGCTGTGACAGACTAGATGGAGGGGTACCACCACTGATTCTCTTATACAGCTCAAAATCCCTGCCAGACCATTAGATTATATCTCTGAAAATCGGGTATTGTGTTACTTCTGTATCACCCAAAGTCGTCTAAGTCTTGGTAAGAGCTTGCCACAATGAAACTGCTTAGTTTGTTGTAACTTATTTACCATTGGACATAAATAAAGTCATATATTAAGGTATTTGTAAAGCACCTGCAGTAAAATCAAAGACATCGTTGCTAGATGCTTCATATCTATGAACAGTTATTATCTGCTTGTTTGTATTGTTACAGCATAAGTAGAAGTATGGGAGGTAACATCTTTGTTATCATCAGTTACATAAGTTAAAAATCTTCACATGACTTACAGGACAGCACTACCAGTTTCCATAAGAATGGGAATACTGGAAGCCCACACAATTCTCACAGTCCATTGCAACAGATAAACATTAGATATAATAAAGTATTACAAATGAATACAACAAAAAGGACATGACAGGATCTAAGTACGGAATAAATTGATGTAAACTGTATGCAATAAGCAGAGGCTTAGAGGGGGGCACATGGTAGACTAGACCTTAGCTATAGTAACGGTTCTACAGAGGAGGTAGTCCTTTGAGATCTGTTGAGACAATGGGTTTGAATCACTTTTGGACACAAGACCCAATTTTCAAGATCAATGCAATCCCAAGATTTAGTGCAGTTATGTACAAAGCGTGACATAATTGAAAAGCAAGGAAAATGCAATTATGCCTGCTAAAATGAATCACTTTAGTTAAAGAAATTTTGCATATTTTTAAAAGCACAGAATGTAAAAAATTGTTATGTGTTTAAAATTCTTGCTAAAGAGATAAAATCTCAGCAAGGGAAATAATGCTACTGATCTCCTGAAAATGTCATTTTACTCATTCATAAAATTTGGTTTAAGAAAAAATAATATCCAAACTCTATGTTCCTTAACATCATTATTTGGTTAAAAAGACAGCTCTTAATAAAATACGACTTTGCAAGGAAATTCTTCCCCTCCTGTCCAGAATTAAATTTAAGTGCGTTTACCTGACTCATTTACTAATACTAGTTGTTAACGAAGGTGGTGAAAGCAAAGGTTGTATAAACAATTTGCTCTTGATCATTTTTGATGTTGAAGTACTTCTCTAAAAGCTATTTAAATCTGCCAGCTCTGTGTGTTCCTCCATTTTCTCATTTTTCAGAAGTATGAGTGGATAATGAAACTACCTAATGAAAAAAATCCACAATGTTAACAGTTAGAAATGCTTATTGCAAATGCAAACTGGAAACGTTGTCCAATTGATTTATTGTTGTAAATATATGCAGTGGAAAGCATAAGTGTTTCTACTACATAAATTACCTCCTTCCTATGAGGTTTTCTTCTGTGGCACTACCCCTGATATATCACCATGCATTCGAGCCACCAGCTCTGTTGAAGTCCATTAGAAATTCCACTTCATATAATACATTTCACTATTATAGCAAAAGTCTTTACTCCCAAGAGCACTGTAATACATTTTTATGATGTAATTGTCCACAGCCTGGAGAGCACCTGTTAGCTAAATCTGATTTAGTACATTGCTGCTACCACTGGTAAAATACAATGCTGTATAGTAAAGTAGTTAGGAAGCAAAGTAAGAAGTTGATCTGCGTCCGTGTATGTGTGTGTACATGTGTGCGTGAGATTTAACAATAGTATACTTTCTGGGGTTTTTTTTTTTCTCCTACTGAAAATCTCATTCTGTATGTGGCAAAGACACAAAGATATATTTTTGGTTAGCACGTGGTTTGCAACACAAAACTCTATATCAAAAGGAAATGATAGAATAATGTCAGTTAGCAATTATAGCCAATAGATGCATCCTAATACTACTGCTGTCAAAATGCATTCAACAGTTTGATTGTTATTATATCAGGTGGCTTTTTAGGAAACTTAGACTGAAAGTTGTACTATTAAATATTTGAAAAGATTACTATGTACAACTGGAATAATTGCATTTGCTATTTTATAATATATATGCAGTGTAATTCCTGATGTAGCTTCATAACAGTCTAATGTTTTCTGAAATCATTCAAGGTCCATTCTGTTAAGTTCCTTTAAATTCTTATGCTGAAATGAAAAACTTTACATCATGCATTCTGAGTTGTCATATATTTAAGACATATAAGCAGGTGTCATTTGAGTGCAGAGATGTCAGAATAATTATTAGTAAGGCTGGAATACCACTTTTTTTTTAATCTGAAAATGTTTCTGGTGAGGAATCCTTCAGACAACATATTAGATGTACCTCTTTCAGGTTATGGGGTTCCTGTTCATGTTTTTTCAGATGTAAAAATAGTTACTGTATCTCCCAGTTTGTTTTTATGTAAAAAGATGATAATAAACACCAAGCAACCCCTGATTATGCAGCTTAAAAAAAAAAAAAAAAAAAAGATTGTAAGTTGTAGTTTTTGCAAGCTCCTAAATAAAGAGAATTAAATTTATATATTTGAAAACTTAAATTACCATTTTTTCTGAGCCTGTTGATCCTTACGACCTTGTTTGTGCTAAATATGTGACTATCTGCAATGGATGGCACAATTTTATACTCTATGGGCTTAAATTAAATGCCAAAGAGCTTCAAAAGCCATTTTAATTGCTAAAATGAAAAGATGACACACATCAAAGAATCTTTATTTTTTTCACGCAGATGCCTACCATAGCTTTTTTTTTATATCCATTTAAAGCTGGTAGGTAGACTTCATCCTTGTTATGGAGTCCCTGTATTGTCTTATTTTTTTAAGACTGCAACATCACAATTTCAGAAGGAAAGAGAAATCAAGAATTAAATTGCTGTGTTCTGACTTTGAATCACAGCAGTATCTGGGTTTACACGATGCTTTTCCATTCCTGTTTTTCTCCCTTTGCCTCTAAGGCTATATATTCCATGGACTGGAAACCCAGTGGCGTTTTGTGCTCCAGCTCTCAGTCTAACCCAGGGTGTACACCAAAATGGAGCATATTTAGGCCCTCACCTCCTGCACAGTCTCAGTGTATCCTACCCATGGTAACTTGCTTAGCAACAGTATGTAAATGGAAATTTGTAAAAAATTATACAAATGGCAGACTTAATAATCTCCACCAGATCCTCTTGAAGCTATACTGTTAACTGGTAAGCAATGAAGGTATCTTTGAATTGTCAGCAAGCTACACTTACAAGAGATCCTTCTGAAACTGATGAAGTAATGCCCAAACTCTTCATTGTTGTCAACAATACCAAATACTCTTTTGAAAGCTTTTCAGCATCCTTCCAAATTTAGGATTATAATCTATGTGTGTATATGCATAAATACATCCAGATTTGCAAAAGTGCTATACATTACTACAGGCTATGTAATTATGAATATTCAAATAGTACTTAGGCCAAAGGGAAGGAGCAGAACTCCCCAAATGATTTAATTTTCAGAGTTCTTGTTATCCACAGTTCCCACCAGTTACAACTGGAGCTGCTGCTCAAAAAAATCTGTATTTGGTTAAACTTTAATACTCCTTGAGTTTGGGTTCTCCTTTTTGGCATTCATTTCTGAAATGAATGTTAGAAATGTTACTTTGCATGTAATATTATTTCTTAAGAATTTTTTTCTTTTTTTAGAAGAGAAGTTTTTGTTCTTCTGTAGAAACCGATGGTGGATTCTGTTTCTTAGATTATGTGAATAAGACTGACATGTTATTAATCTTACAGTGGTTTGATGTCCATGTAATGCTGCATGTTTTTATCCATAGCCGATTAACACCATAAAGGGTTTTGCTAATGTAACGAAGACAGACTATTAAAATGTTAGTTGCCTAAAAATAATTTAAAAGGAAAACCATGTTGATTTAGTTTAGAATTAATTCTGAGAGAAGAAAACAGGTCCGTACTGGGTTTGACTGGGATGGAGTTAGTTTTCTTCATGGTAGCTGTATGGTCCTATGTTTTAGGTTTATGACCAAAACAGTGTTGGTCATAAGGGTGTTCCAGCTGTTGCTGAACAGCACTTGCACAGCATAAAGGTCTTTTGTTTTTCACGCTGGCCCACCAGCAAGTAGGCTGGGGTTGCACAAGAAGTTGGGAAGGGGACACAGCCAGGACAGCTCACCCCACTGACCCAAGGAATATCTCAGACGATATGATGTCGTGCTCGGTGATAAAAACTGGTGGAAAGAAGGAAGAAGGGGACATGTTCCAACTTTTCTGGAGTCTGTCTTTCCAAGTAACTGTTACACATGATGAAGCCCTGCTTTCCTGGAAATGGCTAAACACCTGCCTGCTGATGGGAAGTAGTGAATGAATTCCTCACTTTGTTTTGCTTGTGTGTGCAGTGCTTGCTTCACCTGTTAAAAATGCACGAGTTTTCTCATTTTTGCCCTTCCATTCTCTCCCCCATCATGCTGGGGGTGCAGTGAGCGAGCTGTCTACTGGGGTTAACACACAAGAAGGTCTTAAAACTTCAATTTCAAAGAGGCAACCCATCAGAAATCAGAAGACCTGTTCAGGGAAGCCAACTGAACGAAACTTGTCAAAGGTTTGAAGACGGAGGAGGTTTGAATAAGATTTCAGTCAAAGGTGTAAAAATCCAGAATCCAGGGCAAATGCTACAAATCAGAAGAAGGTAAATTAAAACAATAGTGAACAAAACAGAAAACCTTTAAAATATTTAAAGAACACAACTAGCCACAGAGTCTTCTTCTGTTCAGAGAGAGATTAAGAACTGCCAAAAGTCAAGCTAGCAAAGCAGTATGTACCAAAGTTACCTTGTCTAATAAAAGAACCAGGAAAAAAGCACTAAAGCCTTTGTAACAACGAGAAACAGATTGAAGATAATTTATGTATTGGCCAAAGCCTAACTAAAATGTTTTAAATAAGAGCATAATATCAACTAATAGATAAAATAGGATGTTTAATGGAAAAAGAGTACGGCCACTGTATCCAACATAGATCTAAACCATGTTCAAAGGTCTAGACAACTGTAACATAAAATTATAGATGTTATAGCAAGAATTTTTAATAAAAATAATGAACTTCTCTATTTACAGAAAGGAGAAAGCATGGTCCAGCCAGCAGATTTTTAAACCTGACCTCAAAAGAATGCAAAGCTTTACAGCTTTTTACAGTAAAAGGAAAGTTAGATAAAATTCTCCGCCAGTTTATGAAATGACATCTTTAATGGTGGCTGGTTTACTAAATGAAGTGCTATAAATGCTATTTATTCCGCCCTTAGCAAAGTTTCTAATTTGGTAACTGTATGATAAATTATTAATTAACCTGAAGAAGAAGGTTATTATGGCAAGAAGTTTATTATGGATAAAAAATTAGAGACAGCAGTAGCTTTTGTTGAAGGGGAAATTAGTGGAGAGGGGAGATCATTAATGTCATTAATGATATTCTTCCAGGAACAGCCTTAGGACTTACCTCTAAGAAAAAAAAAACCACACACACAAAAAAACGTATCAATGATTTTCAACACAAAAGTCAATGCCATTCTCCAGTCACAGGTATAATATATTGTGAGATATCTTCTTCATCTACTCAAGGGATCGGCAAGGATTTAATTTGTTGTTTATGTAGTTGGTTTCTTTTAGTCTTTTTCTCTTAAAGTTCAGGAAGTTTGAGAGAGAAGAAACAAGAAAACTGAGAGTGGCTTAACCGTGGAGAAATCAATCCTTCCTTAGAGCCTCTTGGATTACTGGTGAAAGGCTTAGTGATATAATTTACATTAAAAAATATTTCTTCATACATTTTGAAATGTATAATGAGGTAATTTTGGGTGTCAGTATTAATAATTTAGTGTCCTATGTGGACTTATAACTTAGATCTTTTAAACCTGATTGAGATTAATACACTTGAGATGGTATGATGCTTTAATGTTTCAACATCTGTACATAGTAGATTGGACAGCTAATAACAGATATAAAGAAGAGTTCTGGATGATCAAAACGAATGCACGATACTACTGCAAGAACACAGTCCATTTTCCTTTTCGGTTCAAGATCACTGAGAACATGGGGAAGAAGACTGTTTTTCATCTAAAAACAGTGGATTGGGTGAGTAGTTTGATTCTTTCCCAAACATTTACATTCAGCATGCATTTAGACGTTAAAAGGGTCAGCTTGACTCTTTCAATCTTTGAAGGCAGATTTGGCAAAGTAAACATTCTGCAATTTTTTGTGCTGTATATTGTGAATTCCATTCTGATGGGAAAAGGAGGAGGTTTCTGTGTTACAAAATAACAAGTAACAAAATTATTTGTTTTAATTACTTCTATTTCTTTAATTGCAGGTGTTACAGATACATTCACAGTCTCCACGTACAAAATGGGTGGAGACGATACATGGTAAGTATATTAATGAACTGATGAAAAAGAGAAGACATAATTAACAATATCAAGGGAGCAGGAAGAGATATATTCAGGTTCTGGGCTAGCTAAACATATGCTGAACTGACTAATTGAAGGCTGATAGATTTTAGCATGTTATTGTTAATGAAGCATAAAGGTATGCCAAGGAATGCGTCTTCTCTTTCTGCTTCTCAAAAAAACCCCAACAAAAAAGCAACCACAAGTGGAAGAAGAAATTGTGGAGGAGGCTGAAGTGATGAATGGTGTGAAGATGGATGTCAAAGAAGGTGAGTATAGTAATAGGGGCAAAACAGGACTGTCTCGGAGAGGGCAGGTGGAAGTCAAAGGAAACCATACCTAGCAGCATTATAACACGTTGCCGGCAGCAATGCCTGTAACATCTGCATATAATGAAATTTAATTTTCTGTGCAAATTACTCGCAAAACCTTTGATTTCTGTTTCACCTCTAATTACGATTGCTAGAGAATTGCTTTCAAAAACAAAGGAAAACGAGTGAAGAGGATACTTATGCCAGGTGCCTTTTTGAAATGACAAGGATTCAGATCATTAACTTTTGCATTGGATTTTGCTTTCTCACACAGAGGGTTTCTCTATCCATTCCACCAGCTTTTCAACATCAACAAGTTACAATCTTTAGGGTATAAACATACCTAAGGTGCAGTGTGTCAGGAAGACAACACACAGCATATATAACCTGAGAAGAGTACTTAGTTTTTCTTGCCAGGTGAATTGAGGAAAACAAGAAATTACATGCATTTAGTCTAGAGGAGGCAGAGTGCTCCTTCCTGCTGGTGTTAGGCTGGGATTATATATCCTTAGAAGAAAATTACAGCTGGTGAGGGAGAGCTTTTGATGAAGAAAACATTGAATCTGCAATTCTGTATTCTTCAAAGTTGAACTGTGGCTTTCTGTGACAGTATTGTAGAGGAAATAGCGCTGATTCACATTACCACATGAAAAGCACTCATAAAAACCTGATTCCTAAGTGCCTTTTCAGTGTACCGTGAGGTGGCAGCTCCATTATGCACACTCCCCACGTGAACTATGGCCTTGTCTCTTTTTCAACTAATTTGCTCCTGGGGAAAACCGCTATTACAAAATGTCTTTGTGAAGCAGTACAAAGAGGATTTTTTTTTCTTTTTTTTTTTTTCTTCAGCTGTTTGAGCACAGATACCTTGAAACCTGGTCCAAAATGTGTACGGAAAGGTCGTGTTTGCTTTTGCTCTCCTGTATCAAAGTTAACCAATTTACTGAAGTTAAGAAGGAAAATTAATCAAAATCTTCTAAAAGTAAAATATGTGCTGAAATTGAATCCCAGCTCCGCTTTGGCGGGTCAATTCTGTCAGACAACAAAGTCTCCTGAATAAAATGATGAAG
Source organism: Ibycter americanus (assembly GCA_035590275.1). Classification (NCBI taxonomy): domain Eukaryota; kingdom Metazoa; phylum Chordata; class Aves; order Falconiformes; family Falconidae; genus Ibycter; species Ibycter americanus. The sequence continues at coordinate 9,721,382 of JAVJGI010000001.1, forward strand.
CCCACGGATGCGTTTACGAACAACCGTTGGTGTCGCTGCTGCTTTGGGCCGCTCCGCCCCTTCATGGTGCCGCTGCCCCCGTGCCACCGAGCCTTTTTCCCGCCCGCGGGGCGCCACGGCCAATCAGGACGGGCCACATGTGGGGCCGGGGCACGGGCAGCCCGGAGCTTGGGCCTTGGGCAGCGCCTCCGAGCGGGCCGGGGCGCGGGGGCTGTCGGCAGCTCCCTCCTGTCAGCCTTCTGCCCACAGAACCCCACAGGGCTGCGTGACAGGCTTATTAACCCCAGCTTACGTACCTTAAAAGAACCAACCCCACCAGCACACCCCAAACCCCCCAGCAAACCCAAAAGTGTGAGCCTACATGGTAAATAAGCACTGCTCAAAGTAATCCTCGAACACAGGCTATGTGTTTGTATGCAAGATAAAAGGTTTTCATCATCAGGATGATGACACTTTATTGTCAATTATGTGTCTTTCTGCTTAGCTGCATTCCTGCTGAATTTTGTTTTAATACAGAAATGAGCTATAATCAATAACTTGTCAAATTACTCATTCCTAATGGACTAGCCAAAGGATTTTGACATTACTCTCTGAATAAATTATCTGAAATACGTATTTCCATTATTTGGCCAGCTCTCTAGATTATTAAATAATGTTCTGTGAATAATTTATTCAACATTTTTCTGTCAATCTTTGAACATTTTACTCACGAATACATTATTTTTGTTATTCAGCCAGCTATATATCCAGCATCTGTGGCAATGCCTTTGTTGTGTGAAAGCACACAGATCTCTGGAAGGAGAGATAAACTTTTAACTAGCTAGCATAACCTAACTCCTTTGTAATAAGCATTCAGTACCTTATTTTATATACCCTAGTGCATAATTAAATCAATCCATTTTCATCCGTCTCTCTCTTAATTTAACAAGTACTTTCCTACAACAATCTTTAACTCAGCGATCCCTACTTTTTTTTTATTAAAAATCTTGCACTGTTGCTGTCTTGCCTCTGCTTGTTTTTTCAAGTTTTCAACAGCATTGAGAAAACTTCAGTTACTTTAATTTGTGTGCTGAAGGTACATAATGAGGAAAAGACTTACACTGCTTGCCTGGTTCTATTAACCCAGGTATTTTGAACATAACATCTACATAAATGCATACTGAATAAAGACAGGTCTGTGACATGGAAACACAAGTGGAAGGAATGAGCTTTTGAAAATGCAGTCCTGGCAGAGGAAGAGAAGTGCAAGGAGGAAGAGGCAGGCCAACAAAAGGTGTGTGGTGGAATATCTGTATCTATTTACCAGAAAGTTTTTCATTTAAGTAGCAGAAAAATGTTCCAAGCAGCTGTGCTGGAGCAATGATGAAGTGAAATGATGTGAAGATGAACAATCCTGCCCCCTCCTACAGCGTCCATTCTGCAGTTCCCATCCTGGAGGTGGGAGCATGGGGTGAAACTGAGATGTTCATGACTGCAGCATAGTATGACCTATTCCCATGCCCTCCTGAGTCTGAGTAGAAAGCTAAGAGGTGCTTTGGTTACCCTGCAGCTCAAACAGCATTTTAGTCTTTCGCTACCTAGCTATTTGGGCTGGAAAGTAATTTTGAATATGTGATGCATGGCTCTTAAGAATTTATAGCATAGATAGGTGTAGTTAGTAAAGGCAAACTGGAGGGCAGTGGTAGTATCTGAAACCAAAATCTAGATGCTGTTTCAGTTCCACTTTAGCAATTCCTGGGAAAATAATCTGGTTCAGAGGCCAGAGCCAGCACAGTTTACCTTCTACAAATTGTGCTATCGTGGATGTGAATGAGGTGAGCAATATTGTTTCATTTCTAGCAGAAAGTTCTAGTGAGTTTGAAATTATCCACTGGTCAATATATACATAAGAAGGCATAGAATTAATTTAAACCTGTCCTACTTCCACTTCATTCCCACATTTAGGAAGATGGGGCTCAGAAAGATTTAGCTTGACAACTGCCAAGACCAAAAGTTTGCCTAATTGCTAAAGATAGTTCTTGGAATTATCTAACCTGATTGGTACTTTCACTTCTGACAGCAAAACTCCTGATTTTCAGGAGCAGCCTTGTCTGAACAGGTGGGTACCGAAAAATAGAATTTAAAAAGCAATTGGGGGCTTTCAGGGTCGTGCTTGCAACTCTGAACAGTACTGCATACCACCTTCTTACTAGAATGGTAATATTGCCTTCATGTCTCTTGTAGATTAAAGAACTTGGGGCTGACCCGAGAAGTACGATTCACACCCGGATTTTAGAAGTTTAAAGTATGTCCAGAGCTGAAGGTGACTGGAGCCGAACCTGGAGCTGCTGCTGTGCATCTGAGCCTGATAACAGGTCTGTGTTTTCTTTAACATTGAAGGGAGCTGCTGTCACCATTGCTTGGCTTAGTTTGAGGGATATACTCAAGGAAAGGGCTGGGGATCTAGACTTGTATTGCCAAATTTGAACCTTTATTATCTGCTGTTAAGGAAGATGGCCTAACTATGGCGTATGGGCTGATCTATGTAGAGAAAGAAACAGCAGGAGGTGTATTTGAAAGAAATGAGGGAGACTGTCAAGGTTATTTCTATTTTAATACATTGGCAGGCTAATACTAACTGTATAAAAATTCAGGAATCAGAACTGCTGCAGAACAGGCTAAAATTTCACCAAGTTGTGGGGAGGATGGCCATAAGCTCAGTGAACAGGCAGGCACCCTGGTAGGAGGTCAACACGCAGTGTGGAGAACAAGGCCAGGTATGCCTGACAGAGCGCAGCAAAGAATCTCCTTATGGCCTATGCTGTAGCTACCCACAGAAAAATGAAGCAGAAACAAAAGACGAGCCCTGTTGTGGTTTCACCATAAAGGTGACTCTTCATATCTCCTCATTATTAATCTGTGTGTAGTAACTGAAAGGAACATGTATAATCGTTTTTATTGAACAATGAGATATGCTTTTATATTCTGTGTTCCCAAATTATGTATCTAATCCTGTAGAATTTTTCTTTTTTTCTACTTCCTGTCTATTGCGTGTTTTTCTTAGCCTTTCTTTAATTACATCCTAACGTTTCTCATACTAAAATACTTAGTTCTTGTTTGGGTCTTGATTTGTTTTAATTCTTAATGTACCAAAGGTCATAAGGACCATTTATTCAATTATTAATGCAACCATGGGAAAGAGAAGCTGCAACTGCTTGCAAGTTAACAATTAAGAACTGCTATAAGGTCCCGTGAACTCAGGACCTCCTGCTTCTATAAGGTTATCTACAGCATCAGTTATGGAAAATGAGAAAAGGAATTTTACCTACTTGGAAAAAAGTGCTGTTCTAGATGAAATAAAGAAACATTATTTATTTATTATTTAGTGGCTACGGTCCTCTCTGAATAACAGTACTGAAAAAAAATAATCAACTTTCTCTTTCTTACTGTTATTGTTTAGCTTTTAGTTACTATGACTTTGTTTATCTTCCTTATAAGGAACACTATAAAAGCTGTTCTTAATACTGGATTTACAGTTTTACCCAGCTGCTTTTTAAAAATTTTCTGAGCTTGTAAAAGTATAATTATCGTATCCTAATAATTATAACAGACGACATTTCTCTTCCTCTTCACAGTGTTTGATCTAAACTGCAAATATCTGATCTTCTTGTCAAAGACAGAGCTGTTTGCTTGGGAATATTTTGAACTTTGATGAAAGTTTTATGACACTTCCAACAAAACATGCTGCTCGTTAAAGTTTTATATAGAGAGAGCTCTATATGCATTGTTTTGGAATTGTAAATATCACATAATTGTCATCGACGAGTAGTTGATGAAATACCTGTTTCCAGAAGCTTATACCTACAGACAGGAGTTTGGGGTCTCAGACAGATATGTGCTTTTGCTGTCCCACAGTACCAAGACAAGGTTCTTTTCATTCTGCCATGGTGATGGTGCCAAAAGTCAAACTATGATGAAACTGGTGATTTATTTATAACATTTTGCAAAGCATTTGCAGAGGAAACAAATTTTGTAGTCTTTAAATATCTTACTTACTCTTTGTCTTTATCCCACAAGGTACCAAGAGATTAGTGTCCTGTTAGTTTCCTTCATACAGTTTTTATGAGTGAAACGTACACATCTGTCTTTTGATAGTAATGGATAGCTATAGTTCCTCAGCTAGATGAACATTACTTGCACCACTGTTTTGTCATAGGACATCTAGCTCAGACAACTGGCAGCCGACACAACTGTTAATTCGCCTTAATATTTAAGCCTTAGGGAGTCTTTCTAAAACAAACAAACAAGAAGACTGTAAATGTGTGTGTGTGTATATATATATATAAAGATTATTTAAAAAACTTACTTGATACACGTGAGTTTCAAATCGTTTTGTATTTCTTGTAGTTTATCTGACAATTGTGGCGAGAAAATGCTCCATTTAATGAAACACTGTTCCCTTTCAGAAGCACTGGGTAATTTGACTCCCAGACAGCATGGAGTTTTATCTTGTCATTATGAAGACTTCGTGAAGATACAAAGTTGTACTCAGACAAATTGTTTTTTTAAAGAGACAGTCTAATTAAAAAGTAGAACATTATTATTTAATATTATCTAATTAGAACAGATGCCATTTTTCTTCCCTTTTAGCTCCATGAGGAATACCTGACTGTTTCCTTTCTGGCTCTGTGGGATGTGCGCACGCTCAGAGGAAGCAGATCATTGCTCTCAAAGGCTACATATACCATGCAAAGCCAAAAGTAGTGACCCAGGTGGGTGAAATGGAAGGTAGAATGCTGAACCTCAAATGGGATGTATACTTTGCATATCGGCAAGTGGTATTTTTACTGATTCACCTCCTGAAGGTGTGTGTTTTGTTTTTATTGACAATGTAGGGACCTAGGGAAAAGGTGTCTGGATTTACCTGTTATGTGTCTAGGGTTAGGTGATGTGAATACCTCTTTCTTGTCATAAAAGTAGAGCATAGATGTTCATTTAAATTTTAGTGCTGGCAGAGCTACAAAACAGTGATGATCACAATATAATTAGAATCCATATCATGAGGAAGTTACGTATACAGAAGTGTTAGAATGACAATAAACTTCAAAAAGACAGATTTAATAAAATGAGGGAGCTCATGAAAAATACCCTAAGGAAATGTAAACCCCTGGATGTGGCATTTATTCTACTTAAGAAAACAGTAATAGTGTCTCAGGAGGTGTCGTACTGTTGAATAAAATGAGAAATAGAAGAAAGTTACATAGCTAAATAACAAATTTCAAATGATTGAGCCAAGAAGAGATCCTTCAAAAATCTGACCCACTGTAGCCAATAAACAGAAAAATTAAATAAATAACAATTGTTAGTATGTATGAAGGACACAAGAAAGGCCAAAACAAATTTCCAGAGTAACTAATGAAATACATACAAAGAAAACAAAGGCTATCTTTAAATACATATATTAAAAGAGATAGAAATGCTAGAATTGATGGATAAAAACCTGTTTTGCTAATAAAGGTGAAGTACTGTCAGAGATTCTGTCAGAAAAAGGTAAGGAAACAAAACTGGTAGATCAGCAGGGACAGATGCTAGGCATAGTTATTTTGACTGAACTCGAGTGTGAAATGTCTGATCATCCAACAAAATACCCACTCACTTACCAATCAAGAGGACTGAAGAACTTTGGTTATGTATGTGTTTAAGATAGTGTTTAACTTGCAAATATGTTTACAGCTGTCCCTGGTAAATAAATTTTCACTAAACCACAACCAGAGAACATCTGTAAAATCATAGTGGAAAAAGGTCTAACCAAGGCAGTGTTTTGGAAATGGAAACTGCTTCAGTAATTATTCTGTATTTCTTTGCATTTATAGGGGATATAGAACTGATGGAATTTGACAAGAAGCAACTGAGGAAGTTAAACAGGCATGGGTAGATGGTTAGTAAAAGCTCTGAAATGAAGAGAGGCATGGGTTACATACCAATTTTTTGAAACAAATAGATATTTCTACATGAAGTTTGTTGTTACAACAGAAGTTTTGAGTGGGGTGCTGGAATTCAGAGTTATTCGATAGTGTCATTAGTAACATGGAAAATGACATGGTGAGTATGCCTAAAAAACATGCACATAATCTCAGCCTGGCAGGGACTGCAGAAACACTTGGAGAATTAAAACTTTAAAGGACTATGAGAAATTTGGGAAGTGCTGTAAAAATATATATACGTGCCCTTGTACAGTAGTAATTAACTTCAGATGTGAATGACAAAAACACCAGGATGGGTTAGCGTTCAAGGAGAATAATCTTGGGTTTACCGTAGATCACAAGGCATGAAGATACCAAAAAGGGTATCTAGATGAACCAAGCCTAGGGAAGGGAAATGTACTTTAAAAGAACTCATTTGGCAACTAGAGAGGGTTCCACAGTGGAAAACAGAATCTGAATATAAAGTAATGTACATAAGATGGGAAGATTATGCAACAACTTCTAGACTTCCAAACTGACTCTTCCAGCTCAGTTGCTTTCTTGCTTTCGTTGTAGGAATTTCAGAAAAAATCCATTGCTTAATGCAGCTGCAGGCAAAAAGCAAACAAGACACTAGAATGCATAAAGGCAGAATGGAAGGAAATTCTTAGGAAAATATTATAATGTATGTCTGTAAATACGTGGTGGAGGTTTATTTGAGTTCTTATGCTCATCTCTATTGAAAATGAATTGATTCACTGAAATGTTCTCTTTTATGAAAAGAGTTTGAAAGAACTGAAAGTACTGTTTTAGACAATAAATAAACAGTACGGTGGGCAGAAATGTGGCTTAGAATTCATTTTCTTATTTACTTATTTAAATAGTGATTTAAGATAAAAAAATATATAGCACAAATATTTTTGCAGTACAGACTGTAAAACTAATTCTAGAAACAAAATGTGTTTCCAAAATGACATATGCTTCTAGGAGTTGATAGCTTTTCTTATGATGGTCAGTAACCTAAATAAGGAAACTCTTCCCTGTTCTTTTCTTTAAATTTGGTGTACCAGAAGCATCCACTTATTGAGAAAAAAGCTCAGACCCCTAAGCACTGAAAAATTCCTGCAGTTACAATACCATAGCTCCAGATAACTAGAACTATTCTGTGTTTGGTAAAATCTGGGCCATAGAAATACAAGAGACAGCTTTTTTCAACCTTATGTTATAAGACATATAACTATTCATGAATGTCACACAGATAGCCTGCTTGAGTCATGCTTATCTTCTAGATAGGTGATCTAGGCATTGCTGTTGGTAATTATTATAGCTATCTACTTCTAATGAAGCAGAAGTTTAAAAAAAAGATAAGTAAATTAAAATCTAAGGATGCAGTGCAACATCATTCAAGGACTATAATATGTAACTATTCAGGTTTTTAAAGTAGTTCTCTCTTGCGTGTGGCATGATTGAAAAAATATATTGAAGGAGGAAAAATCATAGTGCACCTGTGAAATATTTTAAAGCACAATTTTGAACCTTTTTAAAAGAATCACTTCAGCGTAAATTTTTAACTATTTATATATGCATATGTGGTGGGTTGACCCTGGCTGGATGCCAGGTGCCCACCAAAGCTGCTCTGTCACTGTCCTCCTCAGCTGGACAGGGGAGAGAAAATACAACGAAAGGCTTGTGGGTCAAGATAAGAACAGGGAGACATCACTCACAAATTACTGTCACGGGCAAAACAGACTCCATTTGGGGAAAAATTAATTTACTTTGTTTCCAATCAAGTCAGAGTAGGATAATGAGAAATAAAGCCAAATCTTAAAAACACCTTTCCCCCGACCCCTCCCTTCTTCCCAGGCTTAACCTTACTCCCAGTTTTCTTTACCTCCTCCCCTTCAAGTGGTGCAGGGGGATGGGGAATGGGGGTTGCAGTCAATTAATCACATGTTGTCTCTGCTGCTCCTTCCTGCACAGGGAGAGGGCTGCTCACATTCTCCCCCTGGAGAGTCTCCCATGGGAGACAGACCTCCACAAGCTCCTCCAACGTGAGTCCTTCTCACAGGCACAGCCGGCTCCAGCATGGGCCCTCGTGGGGGTACCAGCTGTGCCAGCAAACCTGCTCCAGCCCGGGCTCTTCTCTCCATGGGGCCACTGGCCCTGCCGGGAGCTGCTCCAGCGCGGGCTGCCCATGGGTCACAGCCTCCTTTGGGCACCTTCTGCCCTGGCCTGGGGTCCTGGGGGCTGCAGGTGGGGATCTGCCCCCCGCTGACCTCTGTGGGCTGAGGGGCACAGCCTGCCTTTCCAGGGACTGCACCAGGGGCTGCCGAGGGGGATCTGCCCCCCGCTGCCCCCCGTGGGCTGAGGGGCACAGCCTGCCTCACCAGGGGCTGCTGGGGAATCTCTGCTCTGGCACCTGGAGCACCTCCTGCACCCACCTGGGGGGCTGCAGAGTTGTTGCTCTCATATTCTCACTCCTCTCTCCAGCTGCAGTTGTGCAGTTTTCTCTTTCCCCTTCTTAAATATGTTATCCCAGGGGTGCTACCACTGTTGCTGATGGGCCCAGCCCTGGCCAGCAGCGGTCCATCTTGGAGCCAGTTGGCATTGGCTCTGTCGGACATGGGGGAAGCTTCTAGCAGCTTCTCACAGAAGCCACCCCTGTAGTCCCACCTCTGTCAAAACCTTGCCATGCAAACCCGGTACAGCATATACCCACATTCATTTTATAATACAAATATGATGATATGACACTTGTAGTGGGCAAAAATAAGAAAAAATATGTTCCTGAGTTATATTGGTAAATTTAAATGCTCTACTGGCTATGTCCTTCCTTCCATTATCTTTTTCTCTAAAGTACACTAGGAACAGTCTTACATTCTTTCCATGCCCACAAGTCCCATCAATGGGAGTTAGGGATGGGTAGCTAATTCAGATACAGCCTTGCTGCACGTGGTGTTCATGCTGCAGTCTTAAGGAGGCTTTTCCCCTCAGTCTGAAGGGCTTATTGAAAAAAAGAAATGAGGAGCTACTTAACTCATCCAGTTCACTGTTGTAATTAAAAAAATATGACATTACAAAAAGTCAAGTTGAAGTGCTGTGAACTATGTTTGCTTGCCAAATGAAGCTACGGTAAACGCTATCTACTTTATTTCAAAAGCCTGACACAACCTTTCTATTTAGTCTCTCTGACCTTTAGCGAACTCATAGTGATCGTAAGTAAGTAACTCTGATGTTATATTATTCGGAATCTACTGCTTTGGACATAATTGACTAAAACATGAGGATGCAAAAATAGTACTGCAAAGACTATGCCTCTCTATAGATACTACATGGTGGGTTACATGATGGGTGTGTCCCAGATAAGAAAATTGTCAGCTTCACAAAAATGCAAAAAGTAAAAGGGGTTGAAGTACCATGTCACAGCCTTTTAACCTAGAACATGAAGTGTATAGACATCTACTATCTAGCTTAGATGGATGAACTGCCAACATATATAGAAAGTATTCATAGCTGAGGTCAGAAGCTGACTCAGTGGGGCTGGGCAGTAATGCTGCAACGCTTCCAAAGCATTCCCTGAAGGAAATCCACGTACAGGAGAGGTGCAGGATGGAATGATGATGTAAATCAAAACTTGGTACTGAAAACCTGCCCAAGTCTACATTTAGACATCAAAATAATGATATTCTTTTCAGAGATGCTGAGCATCTGCTTGCCTACATAGAACAACTTGAAATACCTCTGAAATCAAAACACCAAGTTAGGCTTGCAAGTTTAGATACATCTAAACAACTTCAGATATACAAAGAACTCAGTTCTCTCAGGTGTAAAGGAAGGAAAGTGCTTAAGAGCATGGCATCCCGTATAGCTAGTGTGTTTTCCTATCTGTGTGTCAGGCTTGGTATCTAGTGAGATACCCAGTTGTAGTCCATATGATCCTCCCTGTATCTCACACACTTTTCTATAAAAAGTGTGTATGTACGACATTTTACATTCTGCTTCAACACAGAAACAAGGTTAATTTTATTAGAAGATTCATTATAAAGATCAAGATTGAAAGTTGTCTCAGGGTAGAAAGTGGGACCACGAAGTCAGCTCACTGGAGTCTGGAAAAATCATGACTGCAGCACATTTATGCCACGCGTTTGAATTTTACACCAATAGCTTTCCAAGTAGGCATATTTACAAGACACAGTGCCATGTAAAGGTAGTCCTAGAGGCAGTGTAAATGCATTAGTTGCATTAACTACCTTTGCAAAACTGGGTGTGATGCTGTGATCTCATAGCCAGCAAGCTTTTGTCTGAAGATAGTTCAGTGCTAATTAGATGACATGTCTCTGCCTTGTCCTCCGCTGCCTGGTGTAGATGTGCTCTGGGAGTACATCCCTCAGTTCACCTTCAGTGGGTCTGCGGCAGCGTTCCTGGACCTTCAACGGTGCACCAACAGTATTATGGTAAGGTGCTGCATGATGGCTTGTGAATGCCTTATGAAAGGCATAACTGCATGAAACTGTGCTTATAGTCACAAACAGGTGGATACATTTCTTATAATTTCAGTATGGTAAAATAGAAGCTAGCACTTGGACAATTTTTAATGCAATTCAAAGTGAAGAAAATATGTAGATATTTACTTGTGTGATCTGGGGACTAAACTTGCAGTTCCACTATTAAAAATTACTTGCAGTGAATTGCTGAAGGAAACTTGACTCAGGATTTGATCTAAAACAATTGTAAGTCTTCTAATTCTTGGAACAGTCACAAAGGTTGAATCACTTAATTTCCCTCTGTGCTTACCCCTTGCCCTCTGCCCCCCCATCCACTTCCCCCTCCCCTCCCCCAGCTTTTTTTCCCCCAGTGATGTGATTAGTGTAGATGACTTCACACCACAAGGGCATACAATTTTGGACTCGCTGGCTTCTATGTTGAAAATATAGAATTGCCAGATTCCTACCATACAACAAATGCAAAGACCATGCTGAGGGATATATCATGCAAAATGTGACTAAAGTAAACATGTTTTTGTTTGTGCCTCTTGAAATTAGTTTATCTTTTAATATCAGGACTTCTTGTTGCTGCTCTCTGCTGTGTACTTAATGTGCTGGAAAGATATTTAATGATGGCCAGTTTAAAGCTAGCTGGCTTGTGACAGATTCATGGATGTTAGAATTGCAGCCGTAATTAATAGTAATTTCAAATAATTTGACTTGAATGTGCATGTGTGTGTAGTATAGGATCCTGATTTTGGAAGTAGATCAGACCGGTTAGCATATTATGCCCATCTGTTTGTAGTGAAATGACCAAAACTCTGGCTGTGCTAGAGCATGCCACAGTTCCCACTTGAAACGCATGCCTAATTTCCCTTTCAGCCAGAGCCAGAAAATAAGGGTTATGGAATGATGCATGCCCCAAGCCTGTCCGATGATAAAGTCACAGTATGATCAGAAGGTGGAACCCCAGACTCTTAGAGGTAGTATAGAATTGTCGAGTAATACGGTTTTAGGTCTCTGTGTACCCTCTAGCTCTGCCTGTGTAAATTGCTTTGGGGGATTGCTGCCAATGTCAGGGACATCTGAACCTTTTTTTAAAGATCATGTCTTTGCGTGCAACAACAGCACCTCGAGGTGAGAAACTCATGGGCCAGTGAATGCTGGAAGTTAATGCCACTGCAGTGTTGTCTGGTTCTGTACAGGGAGCTCTTCTCCAGAAACTCCCACATTTCTGCTGTTGGGAAGGAGACCACTGAGCTAGAGGTTCATTCAGAAGGGCCTGGGAGAGTTGTTCTCATGTCATTATCTCACAGCAAAAAGGATGTGATCATACCATGATACCAAAGATTAAAAATTTGCACATGCACTTCTTCACTTTTGGTATTCTGAATATTCCTATGGAATTTGCTGCTAAAGTCTTTCAAGAATTGTCCAAAAAATATCTGTGCAGTTATCCCTGTGAATGCTAACTGAAAAAAAATTTAGAAGGCTGAAAGGGAAGATACAGCTTCTTTTTTTCTTCATTATAATGGTACTTCAATCAAAGGCCTGCATGTTTCAGAAAACAGTATGGTTCACCATTTCCAAGTTTCTGTCACCCTGCTTATCGTCATCTTACCCTTAAACTTCAAGGGAACATCAGTCTGAACCACATTATTTATGTTAAGCCTTCTTCCTGATTTTAAAATTGTGGTAATCTAATGAAGGAAGAAGAGTACACCAGAAACTGTATGTGCAATCTTGTAACTAACCAAGACAGTTTTCCCATTTCAAAATAAGACTGCTAAATATTCCAGCAGGTTTTTCCCTGTTCATTAAAAAGATTCTTGAGAGAGTTCAAATAAAATACGCTTCGGGAAACTGCAGTTCATTGTCAAAAGAAAAAGAGCAGTCAATGAATTATCTTCTGTGAATTGCTCACTTATCTCTAAGATAAATATATTTTGTAATAATATGTTCCAGATTTTGCTAAAATAAGCCTGTGGTTCTTTGAGTGCTTTCTGGCATGTTGTATATGTACATATATAGCCCTTCTGCCTGAGAGATTAGGATGATTAGCAGAATAAAATACTGGCTGCAGGTGCGCAGGTAGTAAATATTTTTCCTCTCTCAGAAAAATCTTGTAATTTAGTGCTTGACCATGTCACAAGAGTTTAAAAACAGTACAAATGCACTCAATATGAAAGTACCATCTGTATTCTAGGACGATTATTATTGTAGTGCATTTATTATTATTTTTATAACCTCAGTCATCTATATTCTTCAGCAAATTTGCATCCGATAAAATTTGAACTTACCGGTTTGTCTCTGTAACTTATAATATGGATCATATTGGCTACATAACACAGTGTGCTTTAATGACTGATGATAATACATCAGAAAACTTGTATTTTTGCAAACTCCATTTTGTCTTTATGTATTCTTCTGATTACTGTTGATCAATTTCTGCCTGTTTCTGTAAATTCTGTTGTCTACACTTAACTGTCAATGCATTTGATGGGAAAGACACTTGCCCTTAGCTTTAAAAGGAAATTAAAATGTGTTGCACGGGCAGGGGTGGCAGTACATAGAGAGGAAGGTTGAAGTTTGCTGCTCTGCATGTTGTTGTGGTTATGAACAGGGGAAAGACGCGGCCCTGGGGAAAAAATTCCTTGGATATACCATAATCCAGAAGGCATGAGACTTCAGGAAAAGAACCTGTTTCTGCCATTTCTGTGAAAACAGAACCCACCTTAAGGCTGCACTGCTGCAGGATCAGGCACTGGTATCACAGAAGGCAGAAAACAGTACAAAGTACTGGGGAAGGTGAATAAAATTCAAGTTATGTCTAAAAAGATACATTATATATTATTTGGTTTAATTGCAGTGAAATTAAATGAAATTTCTAGCATCTGAGAGTGATTTATAGATCTGAATGAGTTAGGCATCAGGCTGAGAAAGATCATTACTACACCATTTGCATAGGCACATTTTTGTGAGCCAGGGAAACTATGGCTTGCTCCTCAGTGAACCCTCCAGTTCAGAAAAGCGAGAACAAAATCATGGACTCCAAAACCTGATGTTACTGAAAAGAATAGTAACCCTTGAAGAAGGACTTCGGAGAATGAAAAAGTTAGAGGTTTGTTTGACAGCAGTTTTCACTTTTTTATCACCTGAAACCGAGTAGCCTCATCACTGCCACCTGGAAAAAGAATGAAGTAATTTGTCTTCACTTAAATTATTTTTTTAAAAAACACAAAACACCTGAGTTCATTAGAGCCCACTGAAATAAGAATTTGTCATGTGAGGTTTACGGCTGGGTGGTGTTTGTCTGTTTGGGATGTTTTTACATCTTTTAACATCAAGAGGACAGGATAGGTGGTGTACGTGTTTCTGTGGGACTGTTGCAGGACTTGAAGGATACACTAATATTCATTGGAGTTAAGTCTAGTTGGGTGTGAAGTTACTGTTGGTTAACAGCCTTGCTTTGCTCTGTATCTGAGACTTCCAAATTATGGGTAACAGTTGAAGACAGAGAGTGAATCTTTCTTAGTTATCCATCTCCCTTGCAACTACAGCATAGTATTGGTCATGGAGATAGGTAATGTAGACTTAATCTCTATAGAAGATTGAATGGTATTATTGAATTTGAGAACTGAGAACTGTTTGATGGCGTATATGAAGTTCCAGAGGTGGGAGTTATTTTAATTCTTTTTAATTATATTCTCTTTGCTTGACTGGATATTGAAAGTACTAAAGGAGCGACCTGATATACTTGCTGCACTTCAGCATATGCCTCACAAGCTCAATACTGGGCTCTTTTCTCCAAGCTGCGTGGCTACTGTAAGCTGCTGTGGAGCCGTGCCAAGTGATGCAGAAGTCCCAGCACTAGCTTGAGAGTTTCCACTGTGTTTTCTAAACTGTGAAAACTGTGTTCCCAAAGGTTTTCTTTGCTCCTTTCACTGACTCTGTATACTGAGCCTTCTTTTAATAGTTCACTAGGAAACAGTGGTGGGTGGGGTTTGGGTTGGTTTGGTTTTGTGTTTTTCTTTTTGCTACCCTGTTGGCAGGGAGCACAGCTTGTATGCTATTCTTAGATTTGGTAAGAACCTCATAAAACGCATGCTTACAAGCCTAACAATCTATGTTTTTGTTGGGAGCTGTAACTCCTTCTGCCTTTGTGTAACAGTAAGCTACAGCACTGGAGCCTTGCCTTAATCTGAGAACGTTACAAAGCATGCCAAAATTAAAGAGAAAACAACTGAAACTTAGCTGAACCATGGTGGTGTGGAGTGGTCTTGTGTCATGACCTCATAGAAGAGGGGAGATTGCTGGCAGACGAAACACTGCAATGAAGTCATTGTCACCAGAATTTGGGGTACTGTCTTTAAAGGGAATTTGATTAGATATGTATTAAAACAAACATGTTACAGGCATACCTGAAGCATTGATTCTGCTACTGACTCGAGTTAAAGGCAGTCACTTTCAGTAGAGTGTGCAAGATCTGAAATATAAGTATGCAGTAAGGCTTAATCCTTGAGCTGGAAGGAATATCTTTAAAAGAGAGAGGTATATTCTGTCTCTAAAACTGTTTAAGAACCATGTAGTAATTCAGCTCTTTTTCGTGCAGTTTCTCAAGTCCATAAACTCTATAATTCACAAAATAAAACATCAGGATTCCCTTTTAAGTTTTTTCCATGAAGTTTGTTTATACAATTCAGATGTTGACTGCTCTTTAGAAATTATTGAAACCAGTTCTGTTAAGAGTAACTTGTCAGTGAGGGAGGGGTTGCTAGCAATTCCCTAAGGACGCTGGTGATCATATTACCTTGTATCTGCAACGTACCAGTCCTGAAATGGTCATGAAGACAGAAAATCTTGCCTCCTTTTTTTGTAAGCCTAGCAATTAGATACAGCTTTTGCTGTTCTGTGATACTGGCAAAGTATTTCTGAAAGGCAAGCTCCAATGCTTCTTAGTCTTTCATAATTACTATGCTGTAACTATACAGGATCCTGGCATATTTCTTAAAATAATAAACATGTACAAGATGGAAATCTCTTTTGGAATGCTGTTAGATTTGGGACAGTTAGGCACTTATTGACTTTGTTATTTTAGGCTTCCACTTATTATACTTCACCTTTTCACTGTTACTAGAATAAATACTCTGTTAGCACAATAGTGTATAAATGCTACTTTATTTAAGATACACAAGCATTTACATTACTGTGATGCTTTCCCATCTTCTCACAAAGACTAGCTAAGCACTACCTCCTTTCTTCCATGACATTTTGTCATCATCAACAAGAATTTCAAAAGGTAGGACCTCAGAGTTATAGAGCTCCTAGTACAAGATTCGTACAGTCTTAAGAGGCTACGTGGCTAATGCTTTGGTTGGCCAGTGTCTGAAAACATCATCCAGGATAATTCAATAGAATTCCAGAATGTGTATGTTTATATAGAAGCATACTTTACCTCCAGCCCCCCATGAATGCAGACTTTTCTGGGCTAGGTACAACAGGATTATTATGGTACACAATATTGTTAGAGATGGATAACAGAGTAAGCACTTTCCTGGTATAATGCCATCAGCCAGATTACATAACAAATAGATTTTTTCAGGTTTATTTTCAAAAGGAGTACATTTGAGAAAAAACAGAGAGGCAACTGCTGATTTTAAAGTTATGAAAATTCATGTTAAAACTCCATCACTATACCATTTCAGTTTATCTCCATTTGCTGAAGGTGAGTTGTGATATATCCTGAAAGTTAAAAATCCATACTTCGCAGACTTTGATATAGCATGCCTGTTTCTTGTGTATTCATAATATGCAAAGGAATTTTGCATTCTTATAACCAGGGGCACTTTGAGGACAGTCTCCTGGGATTTGGAATATAACAGTAAATTTCAGTTTTACTTTGATATTTCATTTCATGACATCCACAACAAATAACCTAAGGTAGCTCTCCTCTTCGAAGAGGAGAGCCAAATCCCAACTACAGATGTGATTTTTGTAGTGCTCCTGCCAGGTATAATTTGGATAGCGCTGTCATTAGCGTTTCAGAAATTTTCTCCTGTTTTGTGAATTATATCTGGCATTTTTGTGTTCTATAATCTTGTTTTAGCTCAGCATGGTTTGGCCAAAACTTATGCTGAAGCCTCTTGTTCTCCTCGATTACAGTTACTATTATTATTTTTAATGTCTAATTACTGAGGAAGGAACTTCGTTTCTTTATTATTCCCTCCTATGGTTAAGCCTTACTGATGAAATACAGGCTTCCATTTGGCATAGATTAGTGTAGCTTCGTAAAAGTCGGTGTTGATTTACACCAGAGAAGGGAACCTTGCTCACAAAATTATGGAGAGTTCATATCTTCTTGAGTCAATTTTCTATGTTTTAGTAAGGTTCCGTTCAGTTTTTTGTTGATGATGTTCTATGCATCAGAAATAATACAAAGAACTTATTTGTCACTTGCTTTCCTTGCTCCCTCATGGGATAAGTACCACCATGGTGTTGCATGCATATATTCGTGAGTTTTGGCTGAAGATGAATATGGTAGTTTCTTGACTAACTGACAAGAATTAATTTGTGCAACTGGTACAACTTGCAGTTGTTTTTCTTCCTGATTATAGATCATTTCTCTATCCCATTTTACCCTTCTGAAACTGGAGACACTGTAATCTCCACAGCCAGTGCAAGAGAGCAGTTTTACAAGTTTGAGTTGTTTTTACAAATGTGCTAGGTCTACAAATTGCATGTGCCAAAAATGCAAAAGTAGTGTTTATTGTTAAGATGAGAAGCAAAATACAAGTGACCTCTATTTCTGTATGAGTCAAAGAGTCTGCTTCATGTTGTGCTCCAGGTATGTGCGTTGCTAAATTTCTAACTTCTGGCATGAGAGTAGTTTTGCTGATGTTAATGGAACAGTTCTCCTATTGGATGGTTTAGCAGTTCTAAGTCAAAATACATACAGTTGAAGAATACTATTCACTGAGTAATTTCCTGAAGAACTTATTTGCTTAGACTGCTCTGTCACATGAAGATGAGAAAAACAGAATGGTGTCTAAAAAGGTGTTCAAAATTTCATCTAATGAAAAGCTTCTAAATGTCAGTGGTTGAGTTATTTCAGTAAAATGTGAATGATTACCCTAGAAATAGGAGGATCATATTTAAGAAATTTGATTAAATGTTAATCAATATAGTCTCTCCTTTGTTATGAAGGAGGACTCATATTTGGTTAGAAATCTTCACATTTAAGTCTGCTTGGCTGTTACTCAAAAAAAAAAAAAATTTTTTTTTCTGCTCCCTTCTTATTTTCACTTTCAATTGTGACACATTTTGAAAGTGAAGCACTGTTCAAGCTTTGATGTTTTGACAGGATGTTTTTCATGCTTTGCCTGATATCATTAAAAGACTTTTTAATAACCTATAAACATTTATTTCTTAAAATATGATTTTCCATGGTTTTGTAATATTACAAAAGTTACAGTTGCACTGTAGATTGCCCTTTACATTTTTTATCTACTCAAAGTATCTAAACAGTTTTTCTACAATTCAGTATTGTTTACGTCTACTGTACCGATATGTTGAAAGACTTAGCTAATGCAATAAGGAAGTTAAGAGTATTATTGTGATAGCAAAAATAAGACTTCTTCAATCTAACATTAACTTTGTTAATATTTGAATTTCTAAAGCATGTGTCAACAGAAATGAGTTTACCTTCTAAAAATTGTAACAGAATTGTGGGGTTTATACATGTGTGTATGAGTGAATTTTTGTAATTAACAGATGCTTCATTAAAACTAAATTGTATTAATATCTAGACATACTTAATGCTAACCATTACAGAAATTCAGCAATTATCACTAGAAATGTTAGTCACATTTTGAAGACAGATAAGTAATAAATAGAAATATAATTTCTCCCTTTGGTTAAAACTCAATGAAGCATCTAATATAGCCTCTTGCACTTTATTTTACACTTTAGTAAATGGTTTAAGGAAGTATAATCAAAGTTCATGCGCTTGCAATAATGGCAGCATCCTTCTTTTCTATGCAATGGAGCACTACAGCATCAGATACTTGTGATCTTGCTTTCTGTGTGGGGCTCCTATGATAACACTAGAAGTGTTCAACCTAGAATTGAAAGTAAGATTTGCAGAAAAGATTTACAGCTTGTAAATTACAATTTTTCCCCCTAAGTGGCTTAACCTTCAGGAAACCCAGTAATTCATACATGTCACCTCTGAGTTGGCTTTATTCCAAAGGGGAAAGGAAAATATGACTACTGCAGCACCGTCTATCAATCAGATACGAATCCTTCTAATATACTGCAGATTAGACCACAAGTCCTTTCTCTAGGCAATTAATTTGTGTGCAAGTCTACGTGTAATTCAGCTTTAGACAGATTTTAAGAATAGAAGTCATTAGCAGTGATGTAGAATATTTTTCTTAATATTTAGGTCCTATGCAGAAACGTCCCTTGCATTCTAATTAATTGTTTTCATTCGTTGTGAAGTATTTTAGTGACTTTTAAAACAAGGAAATGTGTACAAAACTTAATAAAGCTACTCACAGCCAGGGAGATGAAGAATTTGAAGTACAATTCCTGGATGATTCATCCTAGAAACACATGTGTGCGTATGTAAATGTACACACAATACTACTTGTCTTTGAGATTTTATATTCTTTAAATTCAGAATTCTTAAGTTCAGTGAGAGAAAATAAAAAAAATAAAATCTCTTTTGACCAAAGTGAAAACGTGTAGTGTGCATTCTCTGTAGATTCTATGGCTCCCAGAAGTTTCATGCCCAAGCTGACTTGATTTTAACTGAAGGTGATTATTGGCACAAACACAGTATATCTGGTACACATGTTTGAAAAGACCAAAGTAGACTAGAACAGATGAGAGACAATGTCTTATGGATCTTGAACATTTTAGGAGATGGTTGCAGAGAGGGAAGGACTTCCCTTCTGATCTGTTCATTTTTTTCCAGAAGTGCTCACTGCCTGAGGCAGAATTTAAAATATTTCACTGCTGTTAGATCTGAGTAGGAATATTTTGCTCTTTTGTTGGTTGGTTGTTTGTTTTTTTGGAGGTGGGTTTTTTTTTTTTTCCAACTGAGATAGGTGTGGCTGTAATTAGACTATTAGGTGATGCAGTAATGGTTGGCAGCTGTCTGCATAGCCTCTGTGAGGTCTTTTAGTGGTGGTCATTTCTATAACAACTCAAATATTTTCATCACTTTGCTTAGGAAAGTAGAAAACAAGAGGAATGGACTTCACTGCACATTAAGTTAATGATTTTATATCATCTATCTGTTCTGACATGGTGCTATTTCTACTAGGCTGAGTTAGAGAATGGAGTATCTATCTCAAGTTTAAGAATGTGAACCTTAGAATTACATCTGAGTGGTAAATACTAAGAAGGAGGAGGAATTACTTAAACTAAGGGATAATACTGGATTAAAGGTTTCTGTTAGCTATCTGGGAAATAAAAGGATAAAATTGTTTGTCCCACCACCGGCTGATTCATAATTTGCTCACAAACATTTACATGTTTATTCACTGCCTTTTAAAAACTTTGTTCATTGCTAGAACTGGACTCTAGAGGTCTTGTGTCTTCCAGCATGGCAGCTTGTACAGGCTCAGAATATTGACCTAAATCTGAAGTCAGAAATGTTTGCCCCAGACAGTTAGGTACTAAGAGTGGTTTTGTTTCTATTTGGGTTTCTGTTATGTTTTACCCTTTGGGGTATGTTTTGTTTTCTGGAGTCAGTGGAGACATGTTAAATACAGTTTTTTGTGTTTTTTGTTTCTCCCCTGCCATATTGCAGGGACCTCAAACAGTGCTGATATCCCTGATATCTCCTGCTTGAGTGCTTGTGCGTTATCTGCAAGTTTTAGATTTTGACCTTTCATTACAGGTCCTGTGTTTCTTGTAATATGTTACAAAGCATTTGATAAGCTGTGATAAACAGTGGGTGCAGTAAGCACCTGTCCTGTAATCTGTGTAACTAGAAAAGAAAATTGCAATTAGAAAAAGAAGACAGAGATAACTTCCTATTGAAATAATATATTAGTAGCCAAGATTTTCCAAAGATTTGTTTGTTTTATTTCCCACTTGTGACTAAACCACAATGTAGATTATAAATGGTGTGTGCTGCAGTCACAGCAGGAGATGTATTCCTTCATTTGGTGGCAAATAACTAGAACTTTTAAGTTTCCTGAAGAAAAAAACCCATACTTTTGTGTAAGAGATGCACATGAAACAGATTAGTAAGAGAAAAGGTGTTGAAAACAGAGAGCTGTAGAGCTCTATAAAAGGTGGGAAAAGTGTTGATTGGTAGAAGCTGGCTCTTGAACTGGGGGTGGAGAGAAACCCAGACAAAAAAGAACAACCATAGCTTTGCTGAAATCAGAAACTGAGTAAAATGTGTTCTAAAAATCACTGAAGTTATTTTTGTGATACATGTGAAGTGATGAATGCAGTCAACATAATTTTTGGCTTCCCCACAGCTTGCTCTAGATTCTAGGATAGCAATTTTGGTAGCAGTAGGTTGCAGGACAACAGGACTTCACTGATTTTTCTGTGTAGCTTGTTTTTATAATTTGTGCAATATGTGAGCCTTGCAAACTCTCTTACTCAAGCTTTGGGAAAAGAGGTTTCGGTTGAAGCTTGCCTTTTATTTTTTGCATTCTACACAAACCAGTGCTGACTCATTTTTTAAATCACATCCTCAAAGTGGTTCAGAATTCTCTTGCAATGTTTATGAACACAAGTGACTATTTCATTGAATCCAAGAATCTCTTCTGTGCATATATTTTTATACTGTGTCATAAGCGTGCTGTATTCTGACTTGTCTATGTAATAGTGTCTTAAGGAGTTATTTTGTCGTCTTTGAAGAGCTAAGTAGGAGTGGCAGAAATTTTATTTAAACATTTTCATTTTGGAGATGACTGTTCTTTGAAACAAGCTTTCTGTGATGACATATCAATTTTGAGTGATAAAATTTTATGATATGGTTTCATGTTAAAATGAAAGACACTGACTACTTCCCTTTTCTTAGAAAAGCAAACGGTGGACTTGGCATGAAGCTAGATTGGCAGAGACCCAAGTCCAATTATCTATATCTAACTACCTGCCTCAGGTTTCCCAAATCCCAGACAAATATCTTAGCCACTTGCTGTTCTGGAATAGTGTTGTTGCTTTGGTCCCTTTTGCTTTGTTTCCATTTTCTTCTAAGAATATGGTGGTTTTTTTCTAGATGCATAGAGAGGAATAGAGGGAAACAACAGTAACTGGTGCCAGATGGCAATCATGCTTGTCTGTGCATCTGTAGTTAAGTGTGTATAACTGTAGCAATACATACGAACACCTGTAGTAAATGGAGAAATATTTTCTTTCATTTTCACACAGCTTTTAGCTCTTTATTGGAGAATAAAATGAAAAAAGAAGAATGGAGAAGGAACAATAAAAATAACACAAAGCTAAAACCTGAAATAGTTCATCTTCTATAAACTGGAAGAGTTTCAAACAGAATTTATTTGGTAGCCTTAGTGCGCTTTTTAAAACGCATAAACCAGAAAATATATTTCTAAAAGTCACTGTGATTTCTTTCACGTGAATATATCTGGGTGGTGTGATTTGTTGCAGTGTGTCACAGTATGAATTTTCCTCCTCTGGTTTATTTAATGTTGTAGAATAATGTAACATATTACTGAGGACGGTATGGATTAGTGCATATGAAACATGTTTGATTTTTCCCTTTTATAGACTGATTTGACTGCTATAGGCAATGAGTAGATATAGCTACAGGTACTTTTCATTTGATAGCAAAATACTTCAAAAAAAGGATGGAATTATTGTACTCTGGTAGCATATAGGCACCAGGAGTCTAAACAGACACACACCGTCAGTTTTCATTTTGCTATTCTTCGTTATTTTTCAGTATTAAAGTCAAGAGCTTATTGCTGATGAAAGTGAGCATCAAGCAGTGAAATGTCAAGTTTCTAAACTGCTCCCCCCTGATGAAGTTTCCTCCCTTTTTGTCTGTCTTGAAGAAAAGAGAGTAAGTGAATAGAAGGCTGTTGTGCTGTCAGTTACAAGGAGAAGGCTGAGCTCCATGCAGGGTTTCTGCTAGTTTGCTGCTATTACGATGCTTTTGCTAGTCAGGTAGGGAAGGCAGGCTTGACATCAGGGAAACAGAGACTTTAAAAAAATGAAAGATTAATAAAACTTTGTAAGATGGTTGGATGCCTGGCTCTTTAGGGGCAAGATAAGTGGCCAGCACCTGGAACACAACCAGGAAGGTGTAGGATGATGAAGGTGATAAAAGCAAAGAATGCTGCTGCTTGTTAAATTGCTGTCAGACCTCTGTGGAATATCTTTCTTCCTAATCACTATCAGATTTCTTATTTTCTCTACCCACATGCTGCAGTAAAGAATCTCAAAGCAAATTTGTGGGACCCATGTTAATGTGTGTTGTACACCGAAGGTTGTACTTGGCTGAAATAAAGATCTTGTTTGCTAGGTATTGAATGTCTGCCTTCTATTGTGATTGTATTTGTATTTCCTGGGAAGAAAAGTAAGGATTTTTCCTCTAGTAGAGAAGCTTCTAAATAATCAGAATGATATACTTACAGTGTAAACCACACTGCATTGATAAAGGCTTTGCGCCATTGCAATCATTGCATTCTGATTCTGTGTCCCACTGCTACTAGCCAACCTACACCATGTTGTAGGTGAAATTTGCCTGCCTAGGTTTCCAGTATTAGAAGAGCAGAAACAATATATATATATATGTATCAAAAGTTAATAATGAAAGCTATTTACAGATGAATGATGCTTTACACATTTGTCAGTGTCAGACTGATAAGTCGTTCAGAAATGCCTGTCAATAGTGAACAGATTTTGAAAAAAATTGCATCTGCTCTTACATGATGGTGGTTTTTGGAAACAAAGATGTATATAATTGTATAAACTTAGAATATGAGCCCAAGACTTCCAGTATGTGGTTTAATTTTAATGTTCAGGTAGTTATTTAATATTATAGTATTTTGTAGCCTAAGGTGGGTCATTTATGCCTGCAGCAACACTTAAAAGCCCCTGTGAATGCTCACCCACCCCCAAGTTTCCAGCTATGCAGTTGGCTGAGTATAAAGGGCAGGGCAGGCGAACAGTGAGTGAATAATACATCATTTTCTATGTGAGACAAAGCAAAAGAGCAAGCATGCATGCACACTCTTACAGCATTGTTTACTTAGAAACTTTAGGCCACAGTTTTGCTTGCCTGGTTAGCTGGTTCATTTTAATTTTTGTTACTTTGAATTGTATTCTCCTAAGCACATGCACTTTCTGTACTCTAGCAGCTGATGTTGAATCTTAGATAATCTGCTGCTGCGGTCTGTCTGGAGTGCAGTCCATTATTACCAGAGCCTGAATAATCAATGAATTTCATAAATTCTTGTGTGTATGTTGAAGTGGTAGATATTAATCAGAAAGTAATTTCTTATGAGTAAGATAACGTTAGTTAGTATTCTGTCAATCATTTCATGTTCCATGTATGATTAGAACTTCATTTCAAAAGAGAGAAGAGCCATCTTAAGAGCAGAAGGGTTCTTTTTATAAAAATCATAAAATAAGAGATTTAATGGTTAGAAAGGTATTGTGAATCTATTTAATGAAAGCTAATAATATGTAGTAACTAAGAGATAACTTTCCATAGCTTCCCAACAATTCCATTTATATTTAGATTGGAACAAATCTGCAAGTTTGATCAGGTTGGTTCCTCCTCTGTTAGTTGGTATTAGAATGTAATTCCCTTCAGGGTAATATCCTGTCCATATTTGAGTCTCATCCTAGCTCTTGTTTGTTTATAACCTCTATTTTGTTTTCCATTCAAAAATTCTGTGTTTCAATCTGACTATCTGCAAGATGAACAGATTTAGCACTTTTGAAGAAATTTGATATTGCTGATTGTTTTTATCTCAGTGACAAATTGTCTTTTCACTAAGTTATGAATACAATAACTACATTATTCTTAGGTGAGAGAAGTATTTTAAGTACAGATTTTCCCATGAGATGTATCACTATAATAGGCAGAAATTACCTATAAGAGTTCTGTTACTAAGAAAGTAAGTTATAGGTAAGTAGGTACTGTTTCAAGATACTGAGATGATACGGATTAAAAACTTTTCTCATATCACATGTTAATTGAGTGCCTCTGCTAATATATTTAAAATATACTACAGATGTGTGCTATAAGCATATATATATTGTATGTGAGCATACATATAGATGTGATATACATTGCTAAACTTAAGTGCATTGTTGTGTATAATTTTAAAGTTAACCTTGAACTCACAGTACGCAGGCATTGATACTAACATCAGGCTCTGGAGCTGTATTTGAAAGCTGAAGTTACCAAAACAAATAGGAAAGGGGAGACAGAATAACAGATACTTACTGTATTCAGGAAGAAGAGTTCTTCAGAAAAGTATGTCTGTGTTCCTGCAGCAGGGTATGGGTTGATAGAAGATGATCAAGAGGGGATGAAGTGACCCATCCACAGTGGGATCTACCTTTTCTTTGCTGTAAATAAGTAGATTTCCCCTAGGCAGAGGGAAATAGTAAGCAGGCTGAGCTGGAAGAGATTCTGACGTTAGAAACACTAATTTGTTGCTCTCATTAAAAATGTGGTAGATACTGCCTGTTGTGACAGAGAAGGACTTTCATTACCTCAATATATTTATGAATATTAGATCTAGATAGACTTGAAGCAATACCATGGCATAGGAAGTCCAGCTTCTCCTGTACAGAGCTAAACCAAGTTATTAAGTTAGGAGTAAAATGCAAGTAAGAATACTTCTAGCATAGTTTACCTTGAAGAGTTACTTAGTTGCTTGAGCGAATTCTAGATGATGATTGGAAAGTAATCTAAAAGAAGAAAAGGCTTAAATGTTTTGGCTGCTCTGGAATTTTCATGCAACAGAGGCTGTATTTCTTGTAGCCTGTTATTTTTAAGAGCTTATACATATTAACTAATTGTCAGAGATCTGTCCATTTGTATTGGTGGTAAATGTATTCCATGGAGCATGAATGACTGTTGTCACCCTTGACCAGGCAAGGAAGAGAGCTTAGAACATACTAATTTTCTCATGTTTCACTATAGCAAAAATGTTCAAGACATAATGTTTATTAATTCCACCACCCACCATATCCCTATCACTCTTGTCTTTCACTATTGATTTCAGTGTTGTTTTGTATATACTTTCACATTCTGAAAATTTTTATATATATATTTAAAGTCCGTTAAAGAGTGTGTGTTTTGAGTGGTAGTAGAGAAGTGCTGACTATTTGCATTTCTTCTGTATGCTGAAATTTGAATGCTTGGGAACTTCATTTGTCATACAGACTTATGTGGATTAAAATACTGTATAATGAAATTCAGTTTCTTGTAGCAAGGTACTCTTGCCTAAAAATCCTTGTCTGTCTTTGTGAAGAAATCTAATATGATATGATTACTGATATGAAAGCATGTACTTAGAACAACTGATAATGGCATAGCTGAGTTGCTGGGACACTAACATCAGGGAGTCTTCAGCTTTTCTAGCCATGACATAGATGTAATCTTGTGATTACTCTCATCTGATTCTGGAAATATTTGGTACAAACCGGTACAAAACTGAAAACACAAATATACCTCAGTCTGGAGGCAGCATAGAGGATGCTAGAAGCAACAAAAAGGAGGACGACTGTGGAGCCCAAGAGAGAAAAATAGATTCTCTCCATTGTCTAAGGCTTAATGTCTTTGTTAAATAGAATTAAAAGATTTCGAGACAAGGGCATTGGTTGAATTGAAGAAATGGAGAACTAAAGCTAAAGGTCCAAATTGGTATATACAAATTATAAACCTTTTGATTTTTCATAGGGTTATAATTTCAAAATAGTTAGCAGGAGTAACACATGCAATAAAAAACCCACCAAAACCCCACAAAAAAACTTAAAACTTTTTCAGGAGGAAAATTTAGAGCTGACAGTTTTATTTAAGTGGTATTTCATCTTCAAGTCTGCTGGTTATTAATAAAATTATGATAAATTATTAACTAAATGTAATAACTAATTACATTACTATCTCCCAACTCAGAAGTAATTGTCTTTGCTGACAGAGGAAGCACAGAGACACACACAAAATTCCAGAGATGCAGAGCAGTTCTTAAAGAAGAAAACTTCAGAGAAGTTTTGACTTGCTTGTGCATCTGACACAGGCAACAGATTAGCAGCCCACTTACCTAAATCACGGTTGCAATGCCAGGAAAAACTTGTCAGTGAGACTCCACAAGCTGCAGAGTTGCACAGCATCTCAGGATAAGGGGAGATAAAGGGCCCATGTCAGAAGCTCCAGCATGCACTGGCACAGATTTTCCACCCTTCTGTCATGGATCCACATGTGCCAAAATGACAATTTGGCTTTTGGCAAATGGCACCTACTCAGTGTGTCTCCAAAGTGTTTTAGTTTGGAGGTTTGCCCTTTAACCACTTGATGACAAATCCTTTGTCATCTTTCAGGGAGAGTTATGTGTGCCTCTAACTTGCTCTTTCTTGAAGCCCTGCTGGGCATTTTTTTAATAGATAGGTGGGGGAAATAAAAGGAATTGTGTTATAGCACAGTAATCATAATAATTATTGACATACCTCTATTATTACTTGTAACAGTAATTTCACAGAAACAGAGGTATGTTTTAATATCAGGTTGCCTAGAAGTGCCTAATCGTGGACTGATACCAAATGCAAAGGGAAGCAGTAAACGTGCTTGCTGGGGTGATCCAAAATAACAGTATTAAGCATGTAATTTTTTTTTTCCCAGTTACCTCATGGCCAGAATTAAGTACTGTGTTTGAGAAAATTTAAAAATGAGATAAACTGCAGTTATAACCTCACGTTCAAGAATACACACCTTATACACACCTTTTTCTGAAGAGCTCTGGCTAAAGCCAGTTATGCTGCCTCTAGACTGCCTAGGTCTCTTA
Organism: Ibycter americanus; assembly: GCA_035590275.1. NCBI lineage: Eukaryota > Metazoa > Chordata > Aves > Falconiformes > Falconidae > Ibycter > Ibycter americanus. The sequence continues at coordinate 9,748,820 of JAVJGI010000001.1, forward strand.
CACTTGTGAGTCCGTTGGTTGAAGACTTTGTCCTGTATTGTGAGCACTTCAGCATACAGCATAGGCGAAGATTGTGGTCCAGCACTTAAAGCATTCTCTTAATTGTAAAGGTGCCTGCCACTGTGAACTGATGTGTATTTATTTGCACTCCATGTAACAAAAGTAGGTCATCTGATAGGAATACACAGAGTTGCTTGGTAAAGCTACTAGTTTATTTAATTTTTCTGTGGTGCTTTTTCTTTCTAAATAGCAGCTTGATTGAGTGGGGAAGGCTCTGCAGTAAGAACTGCTTTATTTGGGTAAATTGTATCTCAAGATTTCACAGGTATAATGTAGGTGACAGTCCTCCAAACTGTCTTAAGATTTGGAAAGACTATCCTTTTAGGGTAGAATATCAGTGATGACTTCCAGAGATCAGTCCTTTGCTATTACCACTGTTCAGTCATGTTCCCTGCTTTATCCCAAATAGCTTTTTCCAAGCAATGAAATATATGGAGTGGGGGAGGCAGGGAACAAAACAGCCTTTATTACAAACTTTCTTTGTGATTCTTCTCCCTGTGAGGTGAAATGCGGTGTTAATGCTTTTTCTACACAGGGGCTTCCTGGATTCCTTAAACATATGGATGAATCCTTTTTTTTTTTTTTTTTTTTTTTTTTTTTTTTTTTTACAGCGAGGACAGGTGAGGGGTGAGCATTAGCAGAGGAGTCATCCTTATCCTGCCTCATTACCAAGTCTCAGTTCTGAGCTGGAGAGATCACCTCTTCAGAAGCTCTCAGGCTCAAAAGGTACTTCATTAGCCTCTGCACTGAGATTGCCGATGAGTGCCAATTAGTTCCAGGAGGCATTTGTTCCTGTAATAGAAATTCCTTCTTTGATAGAAATGGTAATGATAGCAGGAGAACACTGCCTGGGCTAGGCTCGCTGGGTCTCATGTATACACGTTATTTTGGCTGAATGTTTAGTGATTTTTGGAAATCATGGTAAGCTACACTACTTGGACTACCTGAAAATCTGTTTCACCTGTGATGTGCCTGAGTCAGCTTTCTGTAATAATTACATATTTCCTGATCAAGGTTAGTCTCTTGATTTCTGTAATCAGTGTTTGCCTGTTATTTCATTGCAGGTATATTGAACAAACTCTGGTCTCTAGCTGGTCTCAGATTTATGTGATATACTGCTCTGATTCTACAGAGGAAAAGAGAATATTTCTGATTAAATATGTCTTTATTTGCTTTATATTTAATTTTACTGCATTTTATATATTAATATCTATTCATTAACTCTTGGTTTTCATTTCTTCTTTTTTCCATTCTAGTAGGCATTTTTTGCTAACATAAATTTTCCTTCAGAATTAATACAAATTGCCAATAAGATGTCAGCATCTTGTCACTTTGTTGTTCAACTTTACCCACTTTCCAGTTAGGAAAGATATTTGTGCCCATTCCAATCATTGTTCTCATTAGTCCATTAGAAGAAATAGCTTATGCCTTTTCTATGTGCCTCTATTTTTTGCCTGATGCTCTAAAATCACTGCCAGTTCAAAGTCGGTGTGACTTTTTGTTACTTTTACTGGTAATGAGCTTTTACTAGAGCGTGCTAAAGGCATGGGAATGCATGAGTTGTCATGAGGTAAATTTGCGCCTGCCTCCTAGCAGTACAAAGTGTATTTGTACTTGCATTATAAGAGGAAGAGGCTACTTCTTCAGTCACAGACCTAGAACAGAAAGTTAGGGCATATTGCCCAAGCAACTTTGCATGTCATTTCTCCTCCTGAAGCAGGAGCACTTCTGCAGGGAGCACTGCTGGGAGCATCCTCTGCCCTGCTCTTTCACAGGATGGGGCAGGTTTGCTTGTGCTTCCAGCATGTTTTACTATTTAGATAAAGCTGATCTCACTGCAAACACCAGCTTCACAAAGCCAAAGTCTGTGATAATTCAACATTAGTGTGTATATCTGAACAAGCCAGTTGGTGTATATAGAAAATATAGCTAAGCTTGAAAGTCTGTGTGGTGAAGAGTTAAGTTGCTGTAGGAAAATACTGCTGATTAACAGTGCCTTATCCTGTCATCTTCCAGAAAGGCCATTACATATGGTTTTAGCTTGTCCATATTGTGAAGTAAAGCATCTTTTGCACGTTTTACAGAGCATGTTTTATCCTCCCAATAGGTCTGCCTGGGAGCACCCCAAGAATGTATAGCTGTGATTCACCCATCAGAGCAGTTGTTACCTTTTGTTCCACCATGTGATCGCGCACGATCGTGTACATGTACTGTCTGCATCTATGCTCAAGCATGAGTTTGATTTACTGTCACTGGCAGTTGACATTAAAGTCTTCTCACTTTAATGATGAAACTTAGCAGAGTGGCTGGATCCTGCTTAATGAAGGATGAGAATTCAGGAACACAAGTGTTTTGGGAAAAGAAATGAAACACAGCCATGAACTTCCCTTGGGTATTGGAACAACAAAGGAAACTGACTGGTTATGTGGAAATATAGCATCTCTGTCCTACAAGATGCTCAAAAATCTGCTGGAGGGAGGCCCTGTGCAATGTAACCCATGTCTTGAGAGGGGATTGAATGGGATGATATCCTGGAGTCTCTTCCAAATTAAATAAATCCATTGTCTGGAACTGGGTAAATGTATCTTACAGAGAAACTTGATTTCAATGTGCATGGTCTTCTAAATTAAGAAGGAAAAGAGGAGAAAACTACTAACACTCTCTTAAACTTCAACAGGTAGCTTGATTGTCATCCCTTTGATCATTTAATACAGTATTTGACCTTTGTTAATTTCTCTTAGTGAGTTCTTAAGGTACTATTCTGGTAAGATCCCCCCCTTATATCTCTTGGTTTTACCTTTTTATTCTGCAACTGTTTAAGCAAAAACATTTTTTATCTTATTCTGTCTTCAGAGCGTGAATCTGATTTTCTTAAAATTCTGCTAGTCTCACAAGATAATGTAAGGTAATTTTTAATTTTTTTTAGAAATTTATTTTAAAATAGTCGTATTTTTCTTACAGTTACATATAGGTGGGAGAGGCTGAAAGATGAAAAGTGGTGAAAGTCAAGGAAAAGGGATCATGAACAAGCCGGTGTACTATTGGTGAAATCAGTACAGGGAACATCTGTAGCTTTAGCATTAGAAATTTTAGAAGATAGTATTTCACAGACACTGCTTCTGATGTACTTGTGTACAGAGAAGGTCTGCTAGGAGCCGGGATGTGGGGAAAAAGAACTGCCAGGTCTGAGGCAAAGATTTGATTGTTTTCAGTTTCAGATTTGGAAACAAGTAACATGATCTAAAGCAAGAGAACTGCCCACCTTAAGAAACAAGACTGTGCTCGGGGAAAGGCTAATAGCTTTGTAAATTGGAAATTGCCTAAAACAGTTTGCTTAGACTAGATAAATGCAAACATCTGCAGAAATGGTGACAAATAAAGGAAAAATAGATAAAATTTCTGAACACATGAAGGCTTTTTTCCTTAGATTTGAGAAGTAATGGTTTGGAAACTGCAAATGGAAATTTTTCTATGTTCAGTGGGGTTAAAAGAGGCTCATTTCCTTCTTAAAAACAAGGGGGTAGAGAAAAAAGGCCAGTCTGAGGTGTGCACTACATAAAATATCTGCTTCTTTTGATTAGCTTCTCCAGACTATCCGTGTATGTGGTACAACAAATTTCATTTTCCTTTAATTCCAATTGCTTGCTTAGCCTATGGTTCAGTAGAAAGTTTTTCCTTCCTCTTTGGTGGTGCTTTTAAATTCTAAAACTATGTTTCTTGTATAATTGTGTTTTCAAGTAGATTTAATACCAGAACAAAACTGAAGTGTATTGTCAACCTTTACCTGGCTGGTTTCAAAACCAAAGCCACCCATGTGCTATGCAAGCTTCCACTGTAACATTGCAAGTCACCCAGTGTGGCAGACCATAAAATACTTCTCAATAATTCAAATATAACACAAAGAAACAAAGTAATACAAGTAACAGTGCTTGGATAACACTTTAGTGACTGGAGGGCCCACTTATTGATCAAATTTTTATACGGAAACACGCATACCAGTCAGAGTTTCTCCGCTTTAGTATGCATTAAAGGAGTCAGTTTGTTCTGCAAAGGAGAAAAAGAATAATATAGTCCTAAATAAGCGCCAAGTGTGAATATATTTTGCACTAGCGGAGAGCTTCCCCCTTGGAGAATTCAGTAAAATTTTCTTTGGTTTTATGAGGTGATGAAGTTAAATTATACTTACTTTATCTTATTAAAGAAGGAAAACAAGCTGCTCAGCCTGCCATAAGCTATTATGTGTGATCTTGCCTCTCCATGAAATTGTCAGACCATTAGAGCTTCAGGAGTTTCGGACGGTGGGTTTATCTGCTGTCATGCCTCTCAGGCATGGCATTGAGGGTTGAACTCTAGCATGGGCTGGGAGACTTGTGATATCTCTGGAGGCTACTGTTGCTCCATGCAGCCTAAGCTGACAGTTCTTAGACTAGAATTTCTCAATAAAGGATCTGTTTCCTAGGAATCTGTTTTCAGGTGCCTCATCTCAAGGAGTTTTGTCCCTAGTGATTTCTAAGGTGATTTCTGATGACTTCCCCCACCCCCCCCACCCCCAGGTGAAATTAATACTGAGTATGGAGATACTTCGATGTAATGCTTTTACTGGGGTCTGTTCTTTGAATAGAAATTTGTTAGGGCCCTCAAGCTGTAGAAGGGTAAAAACCACTGAACTTGAGTAATTTCACGTTTTCCATGGGCATTGCCTGACTGTGCACACCCTAGATGTTAATACAACTGCTTAGTTTTAGCTGTTATCAATTCCAGTGGTAGACTAGAATATTTTTGTTCTATATATGTGTACTTATACATGCAGGGTGGTATATATATATTTTTTTTAAGTCTTCCGTAAAATTACAACAAAAAGACCTCATCATCACAATCTTAAAGGATAAAAAAAAAAAAGTTATGTCCTCTTTCAACTTGTGTGTGCCCATTAAATATTGAAAAATGTCTACGCTAAGAAACAGTTTAGGAATTCATTTAATTTTTCTCCCTCAGAGTTTTACTAAACTTCCTCCTGACAGAGAGATGCTTTTATGTATTAATTTCTGGGAATAGTTTGCTCTCCAACACCCAGAGAAGATCTCCCTAATCAGAAGATAGACGATTTTCATCACAAATACATTTAATCACTAATGAATTAATTAGTGCTGCTCTCCAGAGGGGAAACATTTTCGAAGTTTTAATATGGATTTCTTTGAAATCCCACAACTCAATAAACAGCACAATGTCACTAGAGTAATAGACGGGCAAGGAGAGTGGTGTGGGTTTCTTGATGGTTGTTTTTTGGTTTAAGGTTTTTTTGGCTTCGGGGTTTTCTTACTTTCTGTCTTAAATAGTATGTATCACAAACTCACAAAAGAGCCTGTTGTCTCATCAGTCATAGAAAAATGCTCAGCATGGTCAGTGATATGTGCTGTTTAAATGACTTAATAAAGTTAAGCACCCATTTTCTTAGAAGTATTTTATTATTTGCTAAAGGAATTTTTGCAAAAGTATTTAATCAACAAGTCCATTTCATATGTCAACACAGATTTTTTTTTCTGAATTTATTCTACTAATCAAGATCTATTGTACTGAAGCATACATTAATTTCTAAGTTGTTGTTACGAAATTGAATTTAATATAGGTTCATAGCAGATATAGCTGATTTCACATAGAACTGGTTATACTATTCAGCTTTTATTTTTTTTTTAAATGTGATGAGGATCAACTTCTAGGAATAACTAAAATCTCGTATCAGGCATTTGGGAGAGACACCAGAAACTGCTGAATTTGGTTTCTTCTGACTCTCTGGTACAGTTTACTTGAATACTGTCTTACCACTAAACAGGCATAGATAAAGAGTGTTTACTTCTGATGATTGAAAGATAAAAAAGTAAAAAAGTGTAACAGATGGCTTAGCTGCTACAGGCAAGTGAAAATGCAAATAATTTGAAATTATATTAAGTTATGGTTAGTGGTTACTCATCAGCTAAAGTGGTTTATGTTGGTACAGAACTAGCTAGTTTATTTCCCTTAGTAGATGAATTTTCCCAACACAATCCTTGTAAAATAAAGTTCTTAGTGAAACAATTCCAACATTAAATAACAAAGCCCCCTTCCAGAGAAAGAGTAATTAGTACTTCGATTTATTTTACTAGACTAGGCAGCTAATACAGCTTCTACAAAGTATTCATCGAGTGCATTTTCAGGACCAGATAATGCATTTTGAAATTATATAGACTGATAATATCAACAGAGCTGGTTTATTAGTCCTGTTTTGGCCCTGTGGTATCATTAAAACCACCATTTGTGTACGGCTTGATTCTGTTAATGGGAGATGGTGATCTAATTTTTAGTAATTATAAGTTATCTGTGACTCTCAGATGATATCTAAGTCTCTTGCATGATTTATTGAAAATTCACACCTGCCACTTGCACTAGAAAAGAATGTGTTTCTTTAGTTATTTTTTAATCTTTTTTTTTCTGTTTTATTATGTTTTAGTCAAAAGAAAATAGAATAATTTTAATTATAGCTGCTAAGGCTTGCTTTCCCACTGCAGGACGTAGTGACTTCAATAAATTATTAATATTTTAAGTCAGAAGTGTAGGGCCCCATGGGGGCAGTATATGAGGGAAAGACAGTAACAAATTCTCTGATGGAGGGATGGAGCTTTATAGCCAAACTCCACTTTGCAGTGGTTTTTTTGCAGAGCCATTATGAGCTACTGACAGAGGGTCTGTAATGGCAGAGCTGACATTAAGTAGGATGATGTGAATGGAGCTTTTCGGAGAATAGCTTTGCGGCTGTGAACCAAAATGTAGGCTACACATCTGGTCAGAGGCACGTGTCACTGACAGAATAAGAACCTTGGTGATTTCTTAAATGACATTAATTTTAATGCTGTACTTCCATCACTTTGCTTCTGCTACCCTGCCACATGGTTTTCCATATTTTACAGTGCACACATCATTTGAGTTCTGAAGAAAATTTGCTTAGTCAAAAAGTCAGCTGTATTCAAATTATTCATAAGGGAAATTGCATCTTAGGCAATTAAAATATGTGCTGGGTAAAATAAAATGTTCCTTCCTGAAAGGAAAAAACGGGTGCTTCATCTACAAGAAATCTTATTACAAATTCTTTTCTGTTACTAAGCACCTAATATTAAAAAGAAACTTGTTCTAATCAGAGAGGAATCATACGAGGGCATGGTGGAAAAAATCATTTTAGTTTACATTGTACTTTTCTTTTTTCAGTCGTGATACAGACTTTTCCATGTCTAGCTCTGCGGGGCGGGGGGGGGGGGGGGCGGGG
>JAVJGI010000001.1:9756273-9827464 GCA_035590275.1 Ibycter americanus
ATGAAGTATTGAGGGCAACCCCCTCCTTTTTTTTTTTTTTTTTTTTTTAATCATTCTACCCTAAAAAATCTTTCAGCTTGAAAAATCTAATTCCAGACCAGAAACACTTTGGGGAAGAAAATAACTTACAGAAGGGAAATTAAAATATCAAACCCAGGAGCCTATTATCTACTCAGCTGTAGCTATGTAATCACACTGTAGAGGTTTGATTGTTGTTTCCACACCCCTATAGCAAGCGTCAATCTTTTCATCTTTCCATAACTAAGAATGAAACTAATGCTATCAGAAGTTCTGGATTTGACAAATCTGAAGTCTAAAGTTGTCTTGCAGAAAAGCACTATAGATAAGATCTGAAGTGATATGTCCTTACACCAGAAAAATGTTTAACTGGGAGTCATAGCCATATCAATGTGGCTTTCTGCTGCAGTGCAGTACTACTTGGAAAAAGCAAGAATTTTTGTGGCATAAACTGTTGTTCACCATGAACAGTAAGGATTCATTTTGAAACCTTCTTGGGTCCTGTTTGTTAATATTGAAAACATTTTCCAGGCTTCTCTGGGTTTGTTTAGCCAAATAATAGACATTATGAAATTCTTGGCTCACCTCTCCTGCCTGGTGAGCAGAGGGAAATGGATGAGGAAGTGGGTTAGAAATTTATATTTTTTCCCCCAAGTGCTACAAAGCACACAACTTTCCCTAATTAGCTGGAGATGTATGTTTGTTTGTGGAAATGAAGGTGTCATATTGCGGGTAAATAATTTTGGCTGCCTGGAGCCTCTCTAGGGGGAGGGCGGGGGAGAAGAAGTGAAAAAACCAACAACAAACAAACCACTTTAAAAAAAAAAAAAAAATGTCTTGCTCTGCTCTTGGTTTGGAAAACCATTTTGATATTAACTAAAGCAAAAGCTGCACAAACTTCCAGTGACCAGGGCTTTAATTGTTATTTGACAGATAGATGCGCTTGTTTTTAATGGTCCTGTTTCACCTTGATTATCTGCACCATGTCATTTCTGGCTGAGCACAACGAAGCTAGCGAATATGTTGGTACATTTCAATGTGGACTACCTGTCGGTAGGAATATGCTTACAAACAATAACGTTACAGCTGGAGTTAGCATATTTTTTTAATGGCTTGACTGCAGCATAGCATTGCTTTCTGGGCCTTGTGAACTCACTAGTTTCTACAGTCAGCATCTTAGCAAGAGAAGAGCTCCTAGTGTCCTCCTAAGGACAAGCAGTATGAGCCCTTACAGCAGCAGAGCGCCAGGCTCCTGTCATTAATGGGTCCTTCCTACTTGTCAGTGCCACCTGTTTAATGAGAAGCTAGGGGTTTTTTTTGTAAAGAACTGAGATCAGCCCCAGGTTTCTGGACATAGTCCCTTTGCTTAGAACTGTGGCACCTGTTTATGCCCGTGTGCTATATTTTGTGCTGAGGGTTTTGTTGTGTTAGCCAGCAAAACTCTCAGGGCTGGCTTTAGGCACAGGCGAAGTGGGTGCTTGCCAGCAAAGCAGACAACTGGAGGGCAACAAAGCAGCTTGTGATTCTGTGTGCTGTTTTGCCTGTGTTTAGGAGCTCAGAAAGCTGAGTCTGAGAGAGGGTTTATGGAAAAGAGGCAGTAGTTGCTGCTGCAGAAGCACGGCCACGATCCTTCTCCCTGGCAAACAGTACATCTGATCCTCTAGATCTTTCCTCTGTCTCTGTCCCTTATCTTTATCTTGTTTCTTTCCATGGCTGGAGTTATGTATTCCCATTAGAGGCTTAACTTTTTATCCTTGGGGAAGTGAAATTCTCCCTGCATTCCTCAAAAACCTTGAGGTGGCCTCATCCATCACTGTACATCTGGATTCCTCTACCCTACTTACATAGCTATGCAGTTTCTGAGAGTTATGGGTGCACTGGAGCAAATAATTTGCTTTCCCACATCCACACACAGAAGACTGAGTGCTTTTTTTTCCTCATGAAGCACCAAGCCCCTGTGAAAGCATCCATATTTCTACGTTCGCACAACATCCAAGGACTAATGGTGCCTTCACCTTGCTCTGCTTCACCTTCTTTCTGTGTCCTCTCTGAATGGGCAGCACAGAAAAAGCTCTACAACATATGGGGAAGACATGGGTTTTGCACATACTTCATGAACATTGCCAGTTGCACACACAGTGGAGCTTTTCCATCCAAAGAGAATGAAGGAGGACTTAACACTGTGTTAAATGTGAGTGCAGAAATTACAACTTGCCTGAGCAGCATGGAGTGATGACAGCAGGCAGGACCCAAAGCACTGCACAGATGGGTTTTGGAGCAGCGTGGGAGCCCCTCCAGCCTGGAGCAGAGCAGCAGTTTCACAGTGTCCAAGCAGCACTGGACTGATCAGATGAAGGGCCAGTCTCACAGAAAACTCAGGAAAAGTTTGGCGAGCTTTCAGCATTTAGCACTGTGGCACTCAGCAGAGAGCTGTAATTGACACGTGTGATCCTGTTGTCAGTCTGCTGCCAGAGGAGGTGGCGTGGATCCTCAGCAGCTCCTTTCATCACGTTGGCCTGTGGCCAATAGCCGGCTCTCAGGCCAGCCTGGCTGCCTGCCACGCACAGCCACGCTGAGCCCTGGTGCTGCTGCTGGGTTTCAGTGGGTACTTTTCCTTCTTGTTGAGGGGTATGTTAACGTTGCATCCTGCCATACCTCTGACTGGTAGCATTGCCACGGTGTTTTTGTGGGGAATTTCTTCAAAACCCCTCCCTGTGGGTGTGTCTGGGCAAACAGTTTTTCACTTTCCAATGCCGTTAGCATCAGCGTATCTGAAATGAGATGTACAGTTCATGATCATTAGCATTTGCTAAAGGAGTGGGCTGTGCTAAGTCCCAGACAAGCAGGTGTCCACATCATGCAGTCTTTCACCACACCTGGCAGACTGGCATTTCTCCATACAGCATAAATGCCAGGGATCAAATGGCCTTCCTTAGGCAGTCTCTGAAGTTAACCCTGTGGTGTCCAACAGATTTATTGGTTTTTTAGGTTATTCCTTTGATAGGTATTCCGGTGCCCAACCCTTATTTATTAATCTTTTGATAGGTGTTGGTGGAATATTATTTCTTTTTCCACTGTTGGCAAGAAAACCTCAGTAAATTAGAGACAATCAAGCCCCAAAAGCATGATAGCATGCTTCACTTTCACAGTTACTGCTGTTGTGTATGTACATAAACAGATGTACATACAGCTGCTTTATCCAATGTAGTGGTGATCATGAACGTTACTGGAGTTAGTTTTCCTGTGAGGTTGTAAGTGGACTGGAGAAATAAATTTACTAGCTCAGATTTCATTCCTGAGTTCAAGTCAGTAGCCCACAAAGAATACCATAGCTTTAGTTACAGGGGTCCTATTTACAATTGTATGTTTTTCCTTGCATTAAACATGAAAATTCATGAATACTCTGATCCTGCTAAGTGCAGTACCAGGCATTAATTGCTAGAACCATCCTGACTTTGAGAACACATGAAAATAGAAAGGGGCAGAGAACAAAATCCCATACTTCTGTTTAGCGTGACCTCAACACCAGTCATGCTCCTAATTGTCTGTCAATTAAACAGAAAGCCAATGATATCCACTTCTGGCTTCCTCTACAGCAATGTTAGGCTCTCTTCAGTGATGCCCAGGGACAGGACAAGAGGTAACAGGCACAAACTGAAACAGAAGAAGCTCCATCTGAACATCTGGAAACACTTTTTCACTGTGACGGTAACCAAACACAGAAACATGTTGTCCAGAGAAGCTGTGCTGTCTCCATCCTTGGAGATTTTCAAAAGCCATCTGGACATGGTCTTGGGCAACGAGCTCAAGATGGCCCTTCTTGAGCAGGCGTGGGGTGGACAAGATGACTTCCAGAGGTTCCTTCCAATCTCAACCACTCTGTGATTCTGTGATCTTGGCTCTTGTCCCTTTTCACCTTTACATGTCAAATTATTTCTTCCAGGGCAGAGAAAATGATGGGAGGGAAAGAGAGGAATGACAAAGAATGGTAAGGGAAGTATTTGGGAATGTTGGCATGGGATAAGGAGATATGATGGAGCCCCTGAAATGTTAGGGAACAAGAGGTTGTCATGAAAGAAACCTGGAAATGCAGAGCAGCATAGTGCCAAGGATTGGCCACAGAGGCAACAAGTTCAGTCCAGAGGTGCCAATGATCATGTGTGTGAACATTATTTGTTCACATAGGGATCTGGGACTGGAAGGAACTTTTTGATGTTGAGTCCTGTTCCTTTTTATGACACACAGCTGTTGTACAGAGCAGTGCTGTGACACTTATTATCGAGTACCTAAGCTCCCTGGCAATTCTGACCGTTAAAGTGACTTTTTATCCAGGTCCAGGAATGGGTCATTTGACCTTGCAGTGCCTTGCTGCTCCAGGTAGACTATACTGTCATCATCCTGTGGGCTTCACAGAGAGTGTCAGTCCGGACATGCAATGAACACAAACTGAAGAAAGGATATTTATTTCTTTATGCCCTACAAAGTATCAAAAGAAGCTGTAAGAGAACAAGAAGCATTCTGTGTTCACCACCATGACATAACCAGGAAGGATGCCTTTTTTCTTTGTTTTTCTTTGGGTTTTTTTTCTCTTTTTTTCTTCCCTTCCTCATGCTAATGTCATGCCTTTGCTTTGTGGGACCCGGGGGGAGCCACTGAAGCCCTTGTTATGGTAAAGATCACTCAATACCACAGAACAGATTGAGGTTGTGCCTTTTCTATATTTTTTTTTAAACTGAGGAGTTCTGTTTGGTAAGTCATCCTGCCCAGTGATGTGACAGGTGCCACTCCTCTGAAGAGAAATTACATTGAAGTGTGAGCACAAAAGCCTTTTTAGCAGGCTTTTATATTAATGATAGATAGCTAGCTGCATTAATGCTTAATTCCCTATTTTTTATTATTATTTTTTAAATCTGTATTGAATAAAAATGTGAAACAGCAACGTTACTGTGGCCACTTGGAGCTTAATTTGAACACTTACTGTGTTATTTATCTGTCCTTACTAACAGCAACTTTCTTTGTTTCCAGGCTATTACTCCTGAGACTATTTTCTTTCAGAGGCAAGGGTGTCTGTGTTAAGTGAGCAGAATTAATTTTATTTTAGTGTAGGCCTTTTTTCTTTTTTTTTTCTTTTTTATCCTGTTCTTAATAGATTTTTGGTGCAAATTAGCTTCCTCAGTGCAGCTCTTACCACTCAAGGTAAGATAAGTTCCTTGACAGTCTGCCAATGTGTGCATGGGACAGCGGGTGTTGGGGGCTGGCATAGCCAACATGCGGTTCTGAGGCACTGAAACTCTCCAGAGTCCTCTGGAGTGGGAGCTGCAGCTCTCATCTGGGATGATGGTGGTGGTAGCCCAAGGACCAGAAGCTGGGGAAGTTTCAAGGGTTAAATTGTGTATGAAGGCTTTTGCGGAAACTATCATCAAAACCCCTTTGTTTATTTAGCTTGTCATATGAGAGCACCCTTCTGACAGGTTCAGCAGTTGACCTGTACCAACAGCAAAAGAGAGAAGCAGCTTTCACCAAGGTCCACTCAGCATTTCAGATCACCTTCAAGAAGTCCCTCCAGAGTTTCCTACTGGGAGGGAATGTTTCAGAGGTTCCCACATCATAAATTGTCATTACTATCAGTGGGGGAGGCTGGTGTTCTTAATGTATAGATTGAAGAGGATTTTCGTTGATTTTGTTTCTCCTGTCAGTGGGCTTTCCACAATATTTCTGTTTTCATGGTGGAAAAAGCATTGAGCTGCCCAACGTGAATGGGCGAGTGGATTGGGTGTGGAAAGAGGTCTGATAGTAACCCCTGTCCTCCTTCACTAACATCTTTCTAGTGTCTCTTTTGGTTTGTTGATGACAGTTATGTCTGAATACAGGTGCCTCTTTTTGTCTCTTGATGATAATTATGCCTGAGTACAAGCCTAATGTACCCCAGTTCTGAGTTGCAATCCCATCTGCTGTCTTCTACCCTTCTTCTTAGTATTTGTAGTGCTCATCCCACCTACACTGTAGTAACACTTTGAACTTCCCTGTTTTGGTAGCCAGCTTTGGTGCTTTCCATCAGGTCATAAATTCTTGAAACTAAATCTTCTTCCCTAACTGATTCTCCATGTCTTCTTTTCAATGTGTTTCTAATTTTAAACTGTCAGTACCCCTTAGTCTAAACCTGAAGTATCCCGTGAGATCTGCCTACTGTTTCCTGGCAAAGTGTCCTCTGAAGGAGCCTCAGAGTGTCCACTAAAGTTTCTAAGGTAAAAGCAGCTTGTCAGGGCTCTGGAATATCCAGAAAAACTTGATGTGTTTCCCAGAGACGCTCAAATGTTCTACACAGTATTTTGCAAACGTTGTATTGCGTTTTCCCTGTGGCATTCACATAATCTTGTTTCAGTAATTGAAAGTTACAGAAATTGGAGCTTTATCATTTAATAACCTTCCTACTTGCTGTTTGCTCAGATGTCTATGATCTGGTTAAAAACATTATGTAAATATCTTTAGAAACAAAAAGTAATTGGCCTGTGGAGGGAGGAAGGTCAGAGCAGGAATATACTAAAAATGAGAGAAAAATAATATACCTGAGACCTGAATTCAGAAAATCCTAATCATCCCCAATTTTATGTGAAAACAGTGCATGTTCTGACTTCTTAACAACTATGAAATTCTTGCTTTCCTGTAAAGTGTTAACCCAGGATGTTTTGGCTGACATCAAGTGAGAGAGGCTTAATATCTGACTAATCTCTTATTAGGGCACTTTATTCTCACTTGTCAGAAGGATGGTCTCTTCCATCTTTTATGTCTGTGATCTAAGATCCAGCCCTCCACCACAGATTATGGTTTGTTCTTTGAAGTGGCGAAATATAAATCAGCAGCGGAAACACAGTAAAAGCAAATCCTAGGCTGCGTCAGGGAGTGGAGAGGGTGAGGGCACCTGTCTGCATCTCAGTTTGAGCATTCAGCTCTAAGCCACTGCATATTTCATGAGGATATGAAGTTGTACATTACTAGCAGAAATCTCTTAGCATGAATGTTAGAGTATTTGATAAAGACCTGGTGGTTTAAACAATTCATAACAGAGATTGACTTTTTTTTTTTAGCTTTACTTTCTGGGGTAAGACATAATTTTACCTGTTTTGGGGTAATTAAAGCTGCTACCACTGGAAATAGGAGGTGCTGGTGGCTGGGGAAATTCAGTATCTAGAAAGAAAGCCTTGGAAGTTTCAGTCCAACATAACCTCTGAATTTTTTTGATAGCTGATCTACTATCACGTTCCTCTAACCCTACACAAAGAAACACATACTCTTGGCCTCTGTTGACAATGGATGACTCCAGTTGTTCAGGAGAGGTGCCAAACACACTGCTCTAATTGCTCAATACACAAATATCCTAACAAAACATTTAGGGACGATTGTATTTCTCTCCCCTCCTCAGCTGATTAATTGAATGCTGGCCAGTGAGCAGCAAAGTCTGTATTTGCACAAGGCTGTTCTCTCATAGCTGTTTTTCAAAAGATCCATAAATACACAGACTTTTCCTTCTGACATTCAGACCTAGCTGACTGTCCTACCTTTATAGATCTGACTAGCTCTACCCAGCTTCTGCTCAGAGAAGTCTCTAAATCAACATGTAAGGCAGACTTTAAAAAGGGAGAACATGATTTCTGTCCTCAGCCATCTCTGTCCTCCTAGGGCACTTGGTACAAATTTTATTGGAAATTGCTCCTGGCAGTATGTGCCACTTATTTTCCTTTAATCCTGTTTTCATCTCACCTCATAATGATTTCAGGAATGTTTTTAGTTTCCAAAGCCAAGGAAGCAGTTTCTTCTAGGCAGCAATTGCATTTGCTGTTAAATAAAAAGAAATGCGCTTTTCTGGCTAAGCTTTATAAAGACGATTGTACAATCTGTACTGTACGCTTGGAAACTGCTGCAACAAGATGTGTACCATATGGTGCATGTGGCATCCCCTTACCACAAGTGTTTCCTTAGTGAGGCTGGCATGGTTGGTAATGAGCTCATTTTTGAATAAAGAGAAATATGGGTGTTTTGTTGTTTTTGGGGGTTTTGTTTGTTTGGTTTTGGTGGGGGTGTCTGTACATGCAAGAAGAACAGGGTGAAGAAATGTTATTTTTTCCTCACCTTAGCTAGTTCTCTCATCAGCTTTAAGTATATAAAATTCAGGAACTTTACTATGAGAAAAAGAGAATCTGTTGAACAAAGGGTTAAGTTTAACATGATGCTATGACAGGAAAATAGAATTTAAGAAAGAATGGTTTTAGGTTCCTCCTTCCCTCTGGCAAAAGCATAGCCCATAAATATATTTGAAATAGGCATAATAGGGAGGTGAAATGCAATGATCAGCTGGCTTTTACTGGGTGAGAAGAGAATAGGAGAGCTACTGTCCTTGGGAAAAACTTCTGCATGTAATGTATTCTTCTTGGAAGCTGCCTCAGAGTAAAACCCTAGGAGTCTGATACAGAGCAGTCTAAATTAAAATTTCTTGTACCTGTGTGCTCCTGAAAACCAGAGGCAGAGAGGGAAATCCATTTAGACCATCACTGCTCTTAGGCAAAGCTCTTTTAGCATGTTAGCATGTCATTGCATTTGCCTGATCTGTCCTAAATAGAAATAGCCAGTTCAGGGAAATTGCTGACATGTATGGCCAAGCTGATGCAAAACACTGTTCTAGACTCCCTACCCACAGATGTACCGGTCATGGTGTGTATCCTGATAAAGGATGTGCTCTCTGAAATAAGCAAGTAGTAGACCAGCAAAGCCTGCAAAGGCTTGAAATGGCTTTTTTCTCTGTCTCTCACTGAGATGTTTCATTCTACATTTATCAAAGATGAGGTCCATCAACAATGACATGCAGCTGCCACTTAAGAGTGTAGAAAAAATCAGCATGAATCTTGTGCACTACATTCATAATAATGAATGACGTTGGCCACACTATAAACTAAAAGGTAAACCGACAAAATGCTTTTCAAACGGTGTGATATGACTCTAGATTTTCTTCTCATAATGAAAATAACGTTATATTCTATACCTCCAACAATATAGTAGCACCATAGGCAGCTGTGAGTTCCTTTGGGCTATACTATCCTTTCCCATTTTCCTGATGGGAAAGTGTTTATTCCAGTCCTTTTGCAATCAGATTACTGAAGACAAGCAAAAAGAAAACAAGGAACAAAGAGTTTTGCCAAAACCTTTGTCACTCTCTTGCCCCTGTTTATCACTGCAGTTGTCAGGTATGTAGACTGAGGCATATGCCAGCCAAGAATACTGCTCTACTGCTTGTTCTTCTCAAAACGACACTTGTCTGCGATTGTCAATTCCATTATAAAAGTTAATCTAAGGAGCCTGAAGCTCCTTGAAGTTTCTGTTTTGGCTTTGGTTCTGGAAACAGATACGGGATTTATGTTCTGGTAGCTAGTTTGCTAAAATATGCTGTTAGTAGAAAATCAGTTTGGAGAATCTCCAAAGGCTTGTAGATTTGATTTGGAGAAGCATCTGCTGACTTGGGTTTTCAAAGCCTGGGGTCAACAGCAACCTCAATCAGAGCACAGTCAGGGATATTAGGAATGAATGTTCATGACTCATCTCAGACAGAAGTCTAGAACCTAGGTAGAAGTATCTTGAACTTACTTTTTCATAGTAGTCTATTTTAATGTCCTAACATAGGATGAATCATGAGACCCAAAGGACTATGTTGATCCTAAATAAAGGGAACATCCTCTGTCAAGAGCCAAAATATGATCTTCTCCTATGGGCTACAAGTGCTGCAATTCCTGTGTAGAATTTTCCATCAAGGACCATGACAACAATCTGAGGAGAAAGTGGGTGGATTGTGGAAGACAGAAGCATACTGGGGGCTGAAACTGCAGGTAGGACTAGCTGCATGAAAAATAAGGGGAAACCACAGCACCCGCTTGTTCACATAGTGAACAAAACTGGGCTGGAGTCCCATTGTAGTTACACCATGAATATCATCAGTATTGTCTTTCCAAGAACTAGCAACTGAAGGGACTCCTGGTAGAACTGCTTCTGTCATGAGAGTTGTGATGTTGCCTTGGAAAACGAATAGAGCAAGGGACTTCCCTGCTAATGGTTCTTGCTGCAACATGATTCAAAGCCCCAGGCTCCTTCCTCAAATGAAGATGGTCCTATTACTCCTTGAATTTTAGGGATATCCTTTATGTTGCATCTGGGATTCTTACCTTCATTACTTAGGGACAAAGTATGCACAGAAAATGGAAAAAAAGACTGCACGCTTCTTGTGGTCCCTTCCTATTGTATTGACTAAAGACACCTCAGTGAATATTTGTGCCAAAATAAATATGTATTATATTAAAAGGCAAGGAACACCATTGCTAATTTTATAAATTTGAAGATACATATCAAGAATAGAACATTTGATTATTAGACAAACAAAAGCTGAATTTTCGAAGTTTAAATCAACTTTTTTTTTTAATATATTTATATTGCAATAGCTGTTAAGAAATAGACAATTATCTGTGAGTATCACTAATCTCATTAAAATACAGGCAAACATGAATTCTTTAAATTGTCATTATCAGAAATCTCCAAAAGTTCATAAGGGTTTCTTACTGCTTTTTTTTTTGGTGGTGGACTGGGAAAGGAAAACATGCCTGAGCCAATGAAATAATCTGGCATATCAGAATCACAAGCAAAAGTAGTAATTGCATATATGCATGTATAGGTATGCTCAGGCTAGAAGTCAATAGACATTTGCCCATTTCTCTGCACAGAATCAGGCTTTATTTCTTCACTATTTTACTTGTCATCATTTATCAATCTGCAAGGCAGAATTTAAATGCTATCATGTTGATTTGGCACCAGCCCTTTTGCACTAATTTGCACTGGTGATGTTAAGCAGAGGAGAATTAGAACCTGAAACTTCAGAGCGTGTCAGTTCAGAAAATTTTAAGAGAGGAATATAAGTCCTTCTGCTCCCATGTGGGGATGGACTTGAACTGAAAATCCCATTATATTTATGCTGTGGGTCACTATCTTACTTCCTGGGATGCACAAACTCACTTTAAGGTCAAGGATCATTTCACTCTCTTAGGGTGAATGAAAGCAGTTTCACCAATAGTAAAATAGTTAGTCAGGGGCTGTCAGAGAACGATGATTCAAACCCATGATTCCTCAAGAATACTCAATCATGCTTTGCAGAACAGACAAAAGACAATGATAAATCTTTGGGGGTTGTGACACGGCATCCTTGTCCAAGAGTTTCAGAACATATTATTTTCTTGGTATAGAACTTGTATTGCAACTCCTGGGGAAAGGGATTTCAAACACAATATAAAATATTGGAACTACAAGACCAATCCTAAAGACTTTTTACAATATGCCAGCTTCTGGTAGAAACCTCAATGTAAATGAGACATTGGTCTCATTTGAAGGCTAAATACCCTGTGAAACTAGATTTGTGCTTTTCCTTGCAAAATTCAAGATAAGGGACAATATTCAGTTTCCACAGAGATTTTCCTTTTGGTTTTCAAACCATGGTAGCTTTGAGGGGGTTTTGTTATGAAAAATACCCAGCTCTGAGGATGGATAAAGGTGTACAAATTCTCCTTTTGCTTGGGGTGAAGAAAAGTGTTTGCTTTTGTACCTTTTTCCAAAATCAGTTTGACCACAAGGTTTACCAAGGCACATGCTTACCTGCAGTTCAGTGCAGAAAGCCTTAAAGACACTTTACTACCTTGTAATTGGTCTTGCACATGTAAGCCTAAATGTTCCTTGGAGTTCTGAGCTGTGGTGAGTGGAAAACTTTCTTGTTATGTAGACGTGGGTTTAGCAGAAAAATAATTTGATTTACTAGGGAATCTGTTTAAGATGCTGTGTTTTTCTAGACCGCCTCTTGACTTGAGCATATCCACTACTTCATGTTGTGTTACATCAGGAAAAGATGAGCTTGAGAACAGTGTTTTAGCTGCTACTTTCAAAACTGTGATTATCATCTTATTATTGTCACCTTGTTGCTGTTTAATCCTTTTAACACACCTGCTTTGTATGTACATATTGTATTACTTATAAATGCTTCCTCCAGCTGAAAGCCAGATCTAAAAGCCGGTGGGCTGAACCCTGCCATAAGCTGTATCTTCTAGTTTTTAGTGTTACCTGGTCAACCTGCTTGCTGACATGCTTTCTTTCAAAGACTGAACTGCTTCTGGACCGTATGCCATTGTTAAAAATGTACATTGATACTCTTCTCCCAGCCCCACAAGACTATAGACTAAGTTAGAATCATATTTGTCATTAAAAAAAAAAATATTAGTTTTTAACCTTTATGGTTGTGAGTGGAAGCTTAGGGATTTGATTCCTTTCCCCACAGCTCAAAAACCAGAAAGTCAATGATAAAGCATCTTGGCATATCAGTTCTGAATTTTCTGTCTTTCTGTTGGCTCAGTTTATAACATTTTTTTCTTTTGTCTTTTTGAGCTGACAGTCAGATCCCTGAATTACAAAGATCTTAATTCAGACTTCCTAAAATAAAATTCCATAATAGCTCGTGGAGGTCGTTGGTTGGGTAAAAATTCAGGGGTCCTTTCATTAAAATTGTAGCCTCAGCATTGTATCACCACTTTGCACAGAGATGAACTTAGTTTTTCCAAACCCAAATGTGATGACAGTTCTGTGTCTGAGTGAGGCCATCAGGATCTGAGTGGAGCAGGGAATATAGACCCACAGTATAATTCTCTTCTGGCCTCTAGGGATCAATGTTTCTTTATCCTGCAACCACTCAAATCCTCTTTGAGGCCAGGAAACACTGATATTTGTGATGCTCAGGAGCAGAACAGGCGTAGGGATCCAGGCTATGATAACCTAAAATCAGATGAAAACCGAACACTATTTTTTGCTTCTTCAGCATTTCCAGGAACTCTGATTTCTCTGTCTTGCCTGGTGCCTCTTAGACCAAAAACCTTCACCATGGGTGGCTCATCCAGTGCCTGGAGGGGGGAAATGGAGAAGGCACATTCATTCCCATGATCAGATCACCAGCCAGGGCCTCACTGCTGGCTGCAAGCCCCAGGTCCCAACTTCATACAAATAATAACAGCCACGAGACACATATTTCTCAGGCAGAGTGGAGTCTTAACACCATATGGTTGTCAGTGTTTGCAAATGAGGTGTTAATAAGTTGTCAGTTACAGAAACCAAGGGGAATGGAGTGGATGAGGAGAGAGGGGTGACCTTGAGTTAATGGAGACTATTGTGACACACTACGCAACGAATAATCCCATAGTTAGTAACTAGCTTGTTCTCATCCATAACCCTTTTCATGTGCACCTTCTTTTATTACACCAGTGATCAAGTAGTCAGTGCATATGGCTGGAGGCGAGGAATTAAAAGGTATAAATAACACACACTTTAATTGAAATCCAACCGTGAGTGCCTGGCCTCTGTGATTAAACCTTTTATCACATGGATTGTCCCACCACAGGTGCATTCATACAACGGAGAAAACTACTTAGCTTTAAAAAAAAAGCTCACATCTTTCTTTCAAATGTCCAGATTGAATCGTCTGAGAATTTCTTTGACAGTAAGAGGGCAAGTACTGTGGATTTAACAAATGCTTTCTTGCACATATGCAAAATCCTCCTCCAGTCTCTTCTGCTCAGACACTGATGGCAAGCGCTTTGAATACACCAATACTGCAAAGAGAGAATGAGCGTACTCAGCATTAAGTATACCAAGGGTCAGCTTCCATAGGGTTTTCCATCCCTATTACAGCTCATTAATGTGGTTCCTAGGATTTCTAAAAAAATCAAAATAAAAAAAATTCTCTCGGATTGGGCTGGAGCTGGCTTAGATCAGCTTGTGTCCTGCCTGCATAGGGTTGCATAAGTAGTCAGGCTTGATGCTGGATTTCTCTAGGCTCTCAGCCTGCAACAAACTTCGGTGCACAGGCTTGATGAGCGGGCTGCTGAGCTAGAAGTGTAACTCCTAGGGGGATTTAGTTGTGAGAGTAGATTGACATTTGCCTGAAAATAGGGGCACTGCTGCTGTCATCCTTTACACAATGTATAGCAGAGTGGGACCTTGATTACTGTGGTAGAAATAGGAATGATAGTGGTGATATATATTATAGATCACTTGATGGGTAGACTGCCTGCAATGACAATGAAGGAATGCTTACTGGGAAGGAGGGTGAAGACTGGCTGTTGGTAAGCCTCAAATTTAGGAGTTTGGTTTGTTTATAACTCAATCTGGAAAGGATTTTCCGAGCATTATCCAGGATTTACACCTCTGTGATGCGATAACCAGTCTGAAAAAACACGGCTCTTGACAACAGCACCCAAGTATTCTTCCAGTTCAGGTGGTTCACATCTGCAATGTGATGGACTTCTCTTAAAATGTGAGTGGTGATATGAACTAGATGCTTGGTATTCCCTAAAGAAAATTATGTGGAGGAAAATCTCTGTCCAAGCCACACAAAAAGCTGATTGCTGCAGAGAATGCAGAAAAATAACCCTAAACCATGCTCACAGCCCTGGGTTAGCAGTGAATAACCCTGATAATATATTTTAAATTACTCTGAAAGATATTTGGCTTCCTTCAAGGATGTTTATCAGCTAAGACAAGCCTTTGTGGAATGTTTTTGAATCTAAACTACATAACAGAGGCCAGTAAATACAACCCACCAAAAGGAGAGAAGAGCTCTGGGAGCCATTAGAAATATAAATTATTTGGTTTTACTGCAGCATTCAGCTGGAAGGCTCTTCCTTGATTTAAACAGATGCTTTGTTTTTCCCCTTGCTGTCCGCCGTATTTGCACTTGTCCTGCCAAATGTCCAAAGGCAGTTAAGCCAGGTAAATCAACCAATTGGTTTGTGCTGCTCTTAACCAACTTGGTCATATTTCTAGTGCTGCAGTAAATGTGCCAAGTGAATATGGCACTGTGTAGAATCCTGGATTGAAAATCTAGCTGAAAATCTTACTTGAAGGCAACAAATACTGGTAAAAGGAGAAGCTTGAAACTGGTAGCACTAGTTATTCATCTACAGAAACTAACAAGAACCACAAAAGCTTGTTTATCCTTCGAACAACACCTGAGGTTTTGAGCCTAAACTGTTAGGGTTTTCTTCAGTCTTAAAATTTTTTTACCATATTTAAGTTGCTATAAAAGAGTATGTGGTCCGTGAAGAATCTTCTTGGCATTTGAAAGTAAAGAATTGAATAGAGAGAATAGAAATAGATTAGGTTTTTACACCACGTTCTTCTTGCAGAAAGGATTCCCCAAAGCCCTTTTGAAATCAGCAGGTTCTACCCCAGGGAAAGACAGGATAAGGGCTCACCTTGTTGCAGCTTACACCAGGATTTCTTCTAATGTATTTCTATCAGCTTCCCTGAGACTGCTTTTGCTTTGAAGCAGGGTAGGAGAAAGCAGAATCCTGCAGGGACTACGCAGGCAAAAGCAAGCGCTCTGATGTACTCTACGGTCGTTCATATGCAGCTGGGGATGTATAAAAGCTGTTTTATTGGCAAGGGGGATGTTGGCCAAGGCACCATGGTTATACAGTAGTGCCATGGGACCATTAGGTTCCACAAGAGCAGACACTGTACATTTTGAATTACTGTTGCCTCTAAAGCATGATGCTGCCAATGGTGCTGTACCTCCACACAGTGGTTGTCATTCAGCACTCAGACTTTGCCAGCTACTCTGCAGTTCCACTGCAAATCAGTTCCTCCTCTGTATTTCATGACATCAGATCCTAACAGTTCTATGTCATCCTGATACAAATGAAAGAAATACTTTGTCTTATAAAAAGCTTGGTAAACATGAGAACATATCATTGTGGTGAACAATCCTGTGTTGCTGAGCCATGGACTGTTCAGGAGAACCTATATCTGTTCTGCTCTGGGTTCCTTTCAATAACTCAAATAATTCAGCTCACCTGGAACTTATCTATCTTTGTGCCTATCGGTACCTACAGGGTTAAAGATAAAGCAAGGAAAAGCCAATAGTACACGTTATACCGAAAAGGAAACATTTCCATCTCCTTAGACTTGTGGACAGTTTATTGAATTTATTGAAGAAGGAAAAAAAACCAAAACCCAACCCCAAACTAAACAACTCCCATCAAACCAAGCCTAGGTGGTTTTCTCAAATGTGACATCTTACAGGCCAGAGGCTGTAGAACACCTTCAGCCTAAATCACAGTGAGGATTTACTAGAAGTTTTGTGATCTGTTTACATCATGGTAAGAATAAATCAGGGCAATGTACAAAGATGGGTTATGACCCAAAGCAGTCGTTGTACTTTGCAGTCTTCTTGAGCCTTGCTAACCTACAGGATTTCACTCTGTTCAGGCCCATATGCTGCACAAGTCCAAGCTGTCTTGTGACGTGTCCTCCTGCCCTTGATAGAAGAATAGTTTCATGGGTCCTCAAAACACCCTGGAAACCCCTCATTCTCAAATGCACTAACAAGTTGTGATGTATTAGGTATCATAAGAAAAAATCACGAGTACCTCGGCACATGGGGAATTGTAACTTGGTAAAGGAGTGTTTGTTAACAGAAACTATGTCTCTGCTTTGAAAATGATCCAACTTGTCTCTTCTTGTGTAGAGGTGACCAGTATCTCGTGGTACTGTACAACTCTATTGTCATGATGCTACCTGCAAAATTAATTTTACATGCATGTATAAATCGATGCCAAACTGTCAGTTTTAGAGTGACAGTTGTTAAGAAACACAAGAACAAATCAAATGGGATTTCAAGCACATTTCAACAACAGGCATTAATTATTATCATTTGCTTCCTTTGAAAATGCACCCAAATTCTAGGTGAATTTTGTAATGTTAGATTTAACTTCAATATTGTCAGTAAAAATTTGGTGCAACCTTACTTGAACTTATTGTTTAGGGGTGAGGCCAGTGGGGGAAATGGAGGAAAAGTGAGATCCGTATAAATCACTGTTGTTTTTCAGCAAAATAAATTACACACACACACACACACACACACACACAGAGTTTCTGTTGAAAAACCAGTTACCTTACATATGTGGATTAGGTCTTGTTAATATTAGGAATTTTTGCCTTTTAACTGTGCTGATATCACCAAACTGGCAAACAACTGTAGCATGAATACAGCTATTACCAATGTAAAAGTGCTTATGTCAGTATATCTTATTCCAGTTCAGCAGGAGAAATAAGTTACACCCCCATAAATCACCTTATATTACTCAGACTATATCTGCACTAGGGCTTTTATTGCAGCACTTCACTGGCAGTCAGGCTCACGAACACCCTTTCTACCCTGACAGTGAATCAGGATGTGCCAGTAGGCACAGCATTACATTTGCCTGTGTTTCAGTTTTCCCTGAGCAAGCAAAAGGTAATTGTGAGATCTTGTCAGAAAAAAAGTTGGAGTTTTCTCTTCTTGGAAAGTATAAAATCCGTTCAACCTCAAAAAGTAAACACACAAAGTTCCAGCTAAAAGCTTTGTCTGAAACCCAGACATTTAAATTCAGAATTCCTCCTCTGTGTCTCTTTGGAGACGCTTAGGTTGTTCACTTTGCCAACCTGCTCTGCACTCCTAACACCCTCTGTGAGACTCACCTTCCAACTACCAGACCTTCATCTTGCAGACATGTTATAGCTCATCTCTGATGTCCTTGTCAAAGGGCAAAGGAGCCAGGTGGTGAATGAAACTTGTAAGGGAGCACTTTTACTGTCTGAAAATCCATGGAGGTACTTACATGTGAAAAGTAGGAGAGGAAAGATATTTGCCATTCATAACTTTTACAAAACTATTGGGTTCTTTTTCTCATCAAAAATTTTCACAAGAAAAGGACACTTTGAAAGAAAACAAAACCCCAAACAAACCTAACACACTCCTTCCTTGACTGAAGACCTTATTTCCCTTTCTTTAAAAGAAGTAAGGTTATATCATAAAAGGCACTGATGAACATGATTTCCTCCTTTTGCTAAGAAAGGTGGAACTAAAAAATTAAAATCACAATTTAGGAGTTAAGTGTGTCATGACGAGCAGTGACTGAGACCATTCCCCTCTTACAGCTGAATATCTGTGCACTTTCTTTACAGTACTTTTCCACCACGACAGCTAAGATGAACATGTAGAGACTGAGCTTCAGGAAGTCATTACAAGAGGCTGCTGAAGCATTTGTTTTAAAAGCAAAGCATGTTAAACGATACTGCAAATTAACACACAGCTACAAAGTATAAATCCAGATGGTTGTTTGGGCCATCGGATTTGTACTTCCCTTGATTCTGAGGTATTACATGGTTCAATGACAAAAGCAATTGAGCTGCAAGGTGCTGACAGAAGAGGTAGCAGAGAGAAGGCTGTATTTCTCTGGCCACAAGTAGAAGTTCAGGTGTCATGCTACACCCAGAGTGTTTTTAGACTCTTTTACAACGTTGTTGTTTGTGTTTGGGAATCAGTGTACAGAGCTTCCTCTCTTTTGCCTTAAAATATGTTTACGGTAATATTTTAAATGTTAGAAGGTAGTGTTTAAAGACCCAGACTGAAGCACCCACCTTCCAGAGAATTTAAATCTGGACTCAGGCATTTAACTGAAGTGTTTATTTGATGTTATTTTATTAATATTTTCTTTTAAAGTCTGTGTCCCTTTAGGTGCATGTCTGGATTCTGATGCAGTATTAGGAGAAAACAAATCATCTGCAACTTTCACAGCCTAGACAGAAGCAGGAAAGATTTAAAAACAGTAAGAAGCCTTTACTGGTTTTGTAGGATTCTTATTTGCATTTTGTATTCCAAGATTTTGGGAGAAAACCTGAATTTTGCATGTTTGCATGAACAGAGTACCCACGTCTTTTGAAGTGGAGACATTCCTAGTCACAATCTCATCAAATTACAGATGGGCTGAAGGCTGATTATCCAAACCTTGGTTTTTTATTTGCATGATGGAGTGTCACCATGGTATTACCAGGCTCAATAGTTTGGAAAATCAGGATTTGATTGCCTTCATTTTCATACCGCTCTGCCTTGGCAATCAAGCATTCATGAATTGTTTGACTGCATTCAAGTCTTCTGGGATGCTGTGCCCCAGTTAGTCCAGTAGCAGGGCTGACCTCTGAGTCTGAAGAGTACAGAGGGGAGTCCTACGCGATGTCTTTTGCTATACAGCCTGTGACATGTATCATATTTACTACATTCTACTTCTAATTCCCTCTTTCAAGTGCTTCACCCTTGCCCAGTTTTCATAGCATATTCATCTTTATGCCCACCCTGTGCCAGTTCATGGTGTTCCCCCTGTCTGGCTCAACTTTACTGCTGGTCCTTATCTCCAAATCCTTGCACAGCTCTGTGCTCCTGAGATCATGCACTGGCCTTGCTCCAGCCCTTTACGTTTCTTTCCCTCTCTTTTACAGGGATTCCCATGTTTCTTACTTTTTGACCCTGTTTCCATCTTAATCTTCAAACTGGAATTTCTTTGATTTCTCCTGCTTCCTGACCCAGGCCAAACCTTGGCCACTAACCATGTTTTATGCCAAACATGGTGGTTTGCTATGGCTTTTGCTTTCTCTGTGTTCCTGGTTTGTACTTGTTCAAATTTAATATATAGGTCTGCCCTGTTTTAACCCTAAGTGGGTAAAAAAGTCTACTATACCAAAGTAAAAGTGTTCACCTTCATTACCTTTGATCAGAAAAGCATTTGGGCTACAAGGAGCTAGCTTGCCATTTTCTCACCACTGATCCCTGCAGTCAGACTAGAGGATTTGCTGTTCCCTCTTTGGTTCTCTATTGGCCTCTATTGGCCATTCTGTTGCCCATCCCTGTACTTCACTTTTATGTCCTTATATGACATGTGGAATGATCCTACATGCAGGCAATTTATGATAAAGAGTCTTGCAATGCATTTCAAATTGTTACTGTCCCCAAGATACATTTTCCAGACAGCTGGTTCAGCATGCAGAGGCTCATAACTCAGTATCTTCCATCAATGTCTTATGTGCATTAGGATTGTCGAGGGGATTTCATCAGGACCATTTGCAGAAGGAGTGAGCTAATAGGGAAACGTTCCACCCAGCTCGCAAAGAGTTTGCCAGGCAACACCTATTAATAATAATGTTGATGATGATTGTTATTGTTTGTTTCACTGGGGTGTATGTCATTCAGATGTAGATTTTGGTCTGTTGTGACAGTCTTATTTGTGATCCGATTTTCCCAGGGGTGTGAATGGATTGCTGTTTATACAATGCAGCTGTGTTTTGGGTAGACTGGTACATAAGTTCTGGACATGATTCTTCTCTGAGAAGCTCTGTTTTTATTTGCCTGTGACAACACTAACACGTGGCTTTTACAATTGGTATGAATGGTGGATTTTCTGCAAATTCATCAGAAAACTGAGGAACACAAAATTTTTAAGCAATTATAACTAGTACCAATTATGAAGCTACTGTAATTATAAAGTTACACAAAAATGAAATAAAAATTCAGTAAAAAATCAGGCACAAATAAAGATTTGTATCCAGATTAGTATTTCAGAACTGAGCCTTATTCTTCAAAACAGATTGTTAAGTTAAATGATACAGGACTGCTGGCTGCATATATGGCATTAAACTCTAAGCAGGATATTCTTTGGAATACTATCATTAGGATAAAAACAGGAATGAGAAATTAAGAAACTTATAAGATGAAGCAGATACATTTTCCGAACAATATAATATGTTAGATCAGGCCAAAAAGTACTCCCAACAAAGCTAGTATCATGCCTCTAGCTGCAGCTAAGACCTCCAGCTGGAAACAAGAATGAAATCCACCCTGAATGTATTTAGGTAGTGGTGGCTCTTTGTTATCAGAGAACAGGGACTGCAAGGTAGTATTCCTCCCTGAGTTTGTTGTGGTGGGTCGATGGGATTAGACATAAGAGTTGATACTATCCGTGGAGAAACTGCAGCTCTAAACTTTCACAACTCTTTGTAACGACAGAAGAATCCACCTAGGGGATGCTGGTACTTACATCAGCTCCTCAAAGGGGAAATAGTTTAAAATACTTATCTAATATATCCCTTAAGAGAAAATGAGAGAGAAACATCTGGATATGCAAGAAAGCAAACCAGTCAAGGATGCTGTTGAGAGAAAACCCCCTCTGAAAAAGAAAAAGTAGACACCAGTTCTTCCTGCTCTTTGGTTTAAGTGGGTCTGGGAATGAGACCAGTGTGTACAGAACCAATCTCACGGTGCTTGCAGGGCATCTACAGTTGGGGTTTAAAAAAAACCAAACAACACACCAAACAAACAAAGCCCAAAACAACAAGAACAACAACAACCACCACCACCAAAACAATTTTAAAAAAACCTCAACAAATCTCTTCCCTTTATCTCCCCCTGCCCACAGCCCCCACCCTCCAAAAAAAAAACCCTAAACACCATACCCTATGACAACTTCTGGGGCATGTCATTTGTGACTAAATTTAGATTGGCCAGTGGAATAAGAATCTTGGACCTGATCAGGAGTCTGGATGCTTTTGATTTTGGGAGCCCTCACCCCTGTTTTGAGAGACCAAGTTTTAATGTCTCATCATGTATGTTTAGATACTAGTCATGAATATGCCCTAAGATACCAGTTGCTATTAAAATCCCCTGGCCTTCTGTTATGATATTCACTCCAACCTCTGCATATGCTGGAATGCACGCATCAGTTTTCCACACACTTGTGAGCAAATATGGCAACTGATTCTGTTCTAGCTGTGCATAACAGATGGGAGCCAAAAATGCAAACATTCACACAGTGCCCACAGATAGTTGTTTGTTTGTTTCTTTGTATTTCTGAAGGTACATTAGAGGAGTTGAAGCGGAAGGGGAGGAGGGGAAAGAATCAAAGATTTTAAACAAGTCAAGGAAAAGGGAAAGTAAGCATGGGAAATGGTTTATGACTGCAACCCTGATGTTATAGCCCTGAGAGAAGAGGAATGCCGTCAGGAGGTAAAATGCTACATGGTTGTGGAGCCATAACTCTTATCAGAATAATGGGGTCTCACCTTAAGGTAGCTACTAGTGTGCCATAAAAACACAGATGTGTTGCCTTGTAATTTCTATTTCACTTTCTCCCTGGTTCCATTCTTTCTTCAAGGGTCCTTCACCTCCCAGCACTATACAGCACCACAGCAGGTCTCTGTGTGTACTTTCACGTGCTTGGGTCTTCAGACACATCTGCATAAACAGAGTAATACATGAAGGATTGCTGAGCTGAAATACATAAAATCAGACCTACAGAGTCATGAAGTCAGTAGAGATTCTTCCTCTACGAAGAGAAGATCTTTTTCTTACAGGAACTCAATTTATAAAGCAGATCGGACTAGATTGCCATAATCCTATAAATCTATGTGTTGACCTTGTGGATCAGGGCCTTCTCTAAGCTACAGATAAGATAGTGAGGATTTACCAGTGTGGGCTTGGAATGATTGCATTACTCACAGGTAAACAAGCTGAGTTGTGTGAGTCTCTTAAGATTCAAGAGAATGGCAAAAGTTACCCAACAACAGATGTAATTCACTCTCTAAGTAGCCGTTCAGCCTAAAAATCCATATTTGCATTCATGTTCAGGAGTGGGGAAAGGATTCTGTCAGGCCAGCCAACGTGGCAATGGCACCTTTCTGTATGTACCATGTATAAAGTTACACCACCAATAAAGTTTGGATGCAATCACCCACTAGATCTTTTCTTCCTGAGTTACAAGTTGTGATTTTTTGAAATGTCTTATTGTTGCTAGCTTTACTGTTGTACCTGCACACAAGATACATTTTCATCCAGTCGGTTCCCTCACCTGGGCAGCATCTGCAGTGTCACCTACCCTGGCATTTGGCTGCGGGGGAGGCAGAGTCGTCTGCACGAGGCAGAGGGCTTTAGGCACACCTTTTCTGTTGCACATCCCTTTCCTTACCCTGGTTTGCACTATCCTTCCAGGCCTAATCTACAGTTGCAGACGTAAGAGCTTTATCCTCTGCTGTGCTGTGCTCAGCAGTTCATTTCAGACTAATCCAGTGTTAGTATAAAACCAGTTTTCTCACATTGTAGAGAGGGTTTCAGCAGCTTCTTACTGGATCCAGAGAGCAGGGACTGCATGGTGCCAGCAGAGGCAGGCCTGTGCATGGACCCTTGGCTCTTGGGAAAGCAAGCAAATCAATGATAAAGTCTTGTATAGCCTCTAGTGTCTTCCATCTGTGCGCTGATTCTGGCATATGAATCAGCACAGCCACAGCATGTTGTGAGGACAGGAAGGAAGACTTAACTGATTTTTGCTCACGAAGCAAATGAGGCTGTGATCCCTTAAAGGCGTATGTGTATGTATATGTTTAAAACATTGAAGCAATTTCAGTAACTTTATTTTTGGGTAGTCCAAGTGAGATAGAAAGGATCTATGTTTTTAAGTTACAAGTATCCTGAGCTGTCACTGATTTCAATGAGAGCTGAAAAACCTCAGCATCTTTGAAAACTTAAACACTCCAGTATGAGTCAAAGTCAGCATCTGAACCTAGCCAAAAATCTGGGGGAAAAGTGATGCCTATGATTTATTGTAGGTCATGTGGCCCTCGATCCAAGGATAGAAACCAAGAATCCTGACTCTAAGTCCTCAAAAGGCATTTCAGCCAGTGTCCGCTCCTATATATGGCAATAGAAAAAAGATCTTTGTGGCCAAACCACAGAAGAGGAATTGTTCAAATCACAGGAGCATTATGGTGTGTCTGTGGGCTCTCTCGTTCTGGGTCACAAGCTGTTTCATGTGGTTAACAGCTTGGTGGAGGAGTAATTGACTAGGATGAGCAGCTCATGAATCTCAGAGAGTTTTGAGGTTTCAATTTAATTAAGTATCAGAAAAGTCAGATGTTTCTAAGGATCTCCTCCTATCCCTTAACTGAAGAATACAAATTGACAGGTCTGTCACCTAGAGAACTATACTGGAAATTGTATCAGAAGTGCCAGGAGGTGACAACTTTTTGTATATATAAAAACCTGCTCTAATTATTTGAAGCTGTGACACATTTTCCTGGTATGTTAGGAGAGCTGGCAAATCTTTGAGAGGAAAAAAAACCCTACCCCTTACACCTTAACTTATTTGGAAATGTAATAGTCCTAGACTTTGCCAGAAATTTCCTAAATTCCTCAAATAACTGCAGAAACTGTAACAACTGCCATTTTCATAGATACACACAACCTACACAGAAGTTCTTTATGAAATGAAAGGACTAGTAAAGATGAAAGATTTGTGTCCAATGCCATGAAGGTAAGCTTGATGGAAAACCATGAAATGGAATGATTTTATCTTATTCAGTCCCACCTTGTAATCTAGGGATATCTTGTGCCAGCCAAGAGCCAATGCAGTTCTTTGTGCTGCATTTCCCAAGTTTTGCTCAGTCTATGCCCACGTGCCTCACTTGACAAATCTTACACCAAGAAGGTGTTCCGCCATCTGGTCCGTCACCAGGAGACTCCTGCTTCCCCCACATTCTTCAGCCTAGCCATGACTGCAGTTTACATACTCCTTTGTTTTGTCCCATTAAGAAATTCTTTTGGATGCTACTGTGTAATTAATAGTTCAGAGTAATAACCTTTGAATGAGGTACTAATTGTACCTTAGCAGTTGTATCATTGCAGCTGACCCTTGTTAAACTTTCCTATAAACTTACCCACTTTTGGGTCATGAAAGTTTCTGAACAATGATTCAGAGCAAAGTCCTGTCAGGTCCCAAAACATCAGTAACAGGAATCTCCCTGACCAAGTAAATAATGTTATCGCTATTGGCTTCTGAAAAGCTTGTAAAAGGTTTTTATCTGTGTCAAAAAGTCTGATGCTGTAATGTGATGGTATTATGTTCTCTGGTTGCCTCACAGTCTAAAGTGTTTCTGGCTTGACCTTCCTAAAGCGTCCCAAAAAGCAGACCCTGAAATCAATCTGTAACTTGGATATTTCAGTAGAAGAGTATTTTTTTATCTCTGCCCATCATCTTACTTAGTTTTTAGCCATGGTAAAAGGGGATGTCAAAACATGACTCCAATGTTATATACATGTGAATTTCCCAAATCCTTAAGTCCAAGGGGGAAAGGCCATTCAGACAAAATTATGATAGCCAAATTTATTTCAGCTGTCAACAGTGTCAAAGGTGTACTTGATACTCAGAGCAACTGCACCAAGCAGTTAGGAGAAACAGACAGCGTATTGGTGGAGCCCAATTTATTATATGGCTTTTGGTTAAATCCAGAAGCACCTGGAAACTGATGAATTTGAGCATTTTGAGGAGAATTCATCAGGAAAGCCAGCAGAGGGGAAGATGTCCATCCAAGCAGCAGCTGTCTCCTGATCTCAAGCATTTCTCAGCATTGCCCTGTGATGCTCTTACAGTCAAGATTGCTGAAGCAACAGACAGCACTGAGAAAAGTTTCACACCCCTGGGAACTGATCAGAGAGGAAGAAGAAGCAGACTTTGCTGCACTGGCAAGGTGGTCCTTCCTCTCTGGGTGCACGTTTGAAGGGGATCTGGGGGTGAAAGGATTACTCCTTAGCCTCAGTCCTGTCTGTGTGAATAAAGCTCCCCCCCTCCCCCTGCCCTGGTCTTCTTCATTTCTTTGAAATAAAATTATTGTCTAATAATAATCACTTCTAGCTGAACACCCATTTTGCCAGTAGGAAAATGACACCCTAATGCAAATTTACCAGAAATACATACTCATTTCGAGAAGTACTTAAATGGGTTTAACTGGCACCACTGTAATGAAGTTAGTAATGCTACAGACTTCTGCTGAACTGAGTGTGGTTGTAGAAACAGAGAGGCAGAGGAAACGGGAATGAGAATATCTAGCAGGGCAAAGTTTTGGGGTTTTTTTGGGTGGTTTTTTTTTTTTTTTTTTTTTGATGTTGTTGTTGTTGTTTGGTTAGTTGGTTGGTTTTGGTGAATTTGTGCTGCATTCTGCCAAAAGGCAGGAAGGAAGAATAAGCAGTAGAAAGGCTTATACTTGTTTACTCTTTAGACTTAAGAGACTAAATTTCAATTCTCCAGATATTCATGTTGTTAGGTTGTTTATTCAGCATTTGCTGATGATGGGTAAAAATCACACGGGTTGATATGGAGCAGTACCTGAGAAATTGTGAATGATCTGAGGTGGAGTTTACTCTTTTCCTTTGGGCTATAGAGCATGACACCAGTAAGAATGGTGATAGAGCCCCAGCGCTGTGTGCAGGCCTTTGTGCCAGGCTGCAAGGAAGGTGGACCAAGACCTGCATTCTCTTTGTACAGATTTCAGCCTGCTGGCTCCACGATTCACGTGTTTATCAGCAGGCTGCCAAAAAAAAAAAAAAAAAAAAAAAAAGTTCTGCTACTTGTATAAGGCATTGTACATTAGTTTTACTTTCATTGGATTTTATATGGTAAGTGTGATCTGTTCCACACAAATTAACGTCCATTTGAGCTTGGCCTGCGCTTATATGGATGATGGGAGAGCAAGACTGATTTCATCAGGTTTTGACAATTTACTAGGAAGGGAAATGAGCTAGGCCATATTTAAAATTAGTCTGAGAGAATAAGGTAGTACACTGAACCTTTTGCCCCCTTAAAATATAAATTACCCTACTTGAGCCATTAAAAAGATTGGATTCTGCTAGATGCGCATCTAGTCACTGATCTGCAATTTATGACCCTTACAGCAAAATTGTAGTTTTGGGGTTGTCTTTTCCTTATGAACGAATAACCCCGGTAAGCATTCTCTTCAAGCTTTTTTTTATTGAAGTTTGCAAACATGCACTGAAAAAAAGGATGAACTGAAAATATACTGCCCCATCTACAATCATCAGTTGCTTTTCCTATTTGTAGAAAAAGCTATTATTGTTTCTTTCCAGTCTTCTGAGTCTGAAGTGACTAAAAGCTAACTTCATTCCTGTTGATTCTGTACCAGTCAATGCCACAGATTTCTGAGTCCTAGGTATTTCTCAGTTGCGTGCAAGCTT
The DNA here is from genome assembly GCA_035590275.1 of Ibycter americanus. Classification (NCBI taxonomy): domain Eukaryota; kingdom Metazoa; phylum Chordata; class Aves; order Falconiformes; family Falconidae; genus Ibycter; species Ibycter americanus. The sequence continues at coordinate 9,783,242 of JAVJGI010000001.1, forward strand.
CTGCCTACAGAAGTGCCAAGCAGAAAAGGGATAATCATGTTTATTTTTTGCATAGAAACTATCAGAGGCTGGCCTGTGGCATCTCTTGATGGCTGGGTGAAGGGGCAGAGATGGGGCGATAAGGAAGCCAGTCCTTGCTTTGGAGGGTTGTGCCTTGGGTATGGGAATGTAGCAGTGCCTGTGGGCCGTGGGGACAAGGTTTCAGTTTCTCCTTACTTGAACCATTCGACAGAGCTAAAGGGAGAAGAGAGTTCCAGCATTTTGCCATGTACCATGCTCCCTAGGAGAGGCAGGAGAAAACTTCCTTCAGCTTTTACTCACAGAAATTGCTGGGTGAAAGGAGGTAATTCTTGTTTTGGTCTATTTGCAGCCTACTGGCTGGTGTGGTTTTCACCTTTTTTAATGTGTTCCGTCCATCTCTGCAGCTGAATCAAATAGAATACTTGAAGATGTATCATACCATCGATTTCCAAGCAAAGTCCTATTGGATTCTGTGGGGAATTCTGTTTTAAAAATCAATGGCATAATATGATTCAAAATAATAAAAGAGTGCAAAGGGACATGGAATTTAGTTCATCCATGACCCACAATATGGAAAAATCCATCAGTTACACCACACAGAGCATGTACTGGGCAGTGCTGTGCATGCCTTGTTCACAGGCAGAATGCCTTATATTTTAACACAGCCTGTTTACTTAAACAGTGGAGAACAGCATTTGAGGAATGAAGTTCATCACCTACCTTGTAGTTACATTTTATCTAAGTTTATGAATTAACTCTATAAAGTACAGGTATTTTTCACTGAAATGCAGTACTGAAATTTTAGCATTTTAATAACAAAGATTATCTAATAATTGTATTTTTTCATACAGCTGTATCAAAATAATATAGCCATAATCATAAATCTTAAAATAATTCCTCTTAGGGATAACACGTTTCTGTCCTTGGAAGCACTCCTCTAATCTTCTCTAGTGTCAATTTGAGGTACAAAATCAAACTGAAAACCACAGAAGCAAGGTCAGCTTTTGTGCATTTTAAAAGGTTTTTATAAGAGTCTAATGTTGAATGGTTTAAGCATGGCTTCATTAATTTTATACTTTATTTGTAGAGTTTTATTGTTCCTGGTTGACATAGATGTGTCTCTTTGACAATATTTTGCTGTTACTATCTCTCTCCTACTTTATATTCCTCAAATTTAAGGCCTTCATTTTGCTTCAACTTTGTGATCTTCCAAATCAACATTTCAAACCTCTCTTAGTAAAGAAATCCCGCTCTCTGCTTTTGATTCCTAACATTTTTTTCCCCCCTTCTGTATCAACTCCTGAGCCCACTTGCTCCTATTTTGAAGAATTATAACTAGAAATCTGATTTTAAAGCTGGAGATCTGTAACTTTTTTGGCACAGATTAGCTAACTGAGGAAAGACAAATTAGTATCCATGATCAGGGAAAAGGAGGACAGTTTATTATATGTGAGCTAAATAGTTATCAACAAGAATATAAATGGGATGTTTTAATAGCTTCTCTGAGTAATCCTTTGTTTTGTTCAAAGCACATGTTTTTCTGTGCTATCAAAATATGCACATCTATTATATAAGTTAGCATTTAAAATAAATACCACATACAACCAGTGACTGCTTATTAAAATGTTTGTAACCTACTTTGTACATACAGCCAGCTTTCTAACAAAGCAGGAGTTAATTAGGCTTGTGAGGGGAAATATGAAAATAAAACAAAATAGTAATGAAAACCCTTCAAACCAATGACCTTATTTTATTCTCCAAATGGGACAATAAATCAGACAAACCTGAGCAAAGCACGGAAGATATGAGAGAGGGGGATAGAGAAGCAAAATAAATAGTCCAACATCTAACCATCTTTTTGGGCATGATTTCTCTTTCTAAATTCTTTCTTTAAAAACAGTTTGAATGTAAATATATGACAGCTCTTGAATCTTTCTTTAATTTGTTTGTTTGTTCTTCCAATTGCACTGCATGTCACAGGTCTCTGTTTGAGACATTTCCTTGGGTTTGCATCCCGTCACACATGGAAATAGTAAGCATGGTCAATGTTGTGTTGGCTCTGGAGACTGGAAACTGGTTTTTCTTCTGCTACATCTTCCTCCCCCACCTCCAAACACACACGCACACTTCCCCCAAGGAAGCCCTTTTTCTGGGATTTGTTTTAATCCATTGTGACCCCGGAATGTGAAGTACCATGAGGAGCCAAAGACTCCTCCTGCCTGCCTCCGTGACTCTGGGGTATATATTAAAATATTCCCTGATTGTCTTCAAAAAAGATTTCTTGAAAGAGCAACTTCATTGCATTTATTTTCATATTTCTTAATCTAACTGAAAGAAGCACAGTTCTTGTGATTTTATCCTTTATGTGATTGTTGAATAATACAGAAATTTTAAAATACATTTTGGGGTCTGAGGTTCACAAATGTGTAGAATATCATACCTTAAGAAGGGAGACACAAGTGAGAGAGGCAGTGGATATATTTTAAGAGTTACATAAAAAACCTTCTGGATATTAGAAAGCACTTACGGGAGAGCAATGAAGGGAGCTCCAAGAAATGGTTACAAACAGAATGAAAGCTAATAAAATGTGAGACTATAGCTACTGATCTTCAACCTTAGTAACTTAAGCTGTGAGATCTTAGATAGCAGCTTATACAGTTGCATGTTCAGATGAACAAGTGCGCTGAGCAAATCTTCATGTCTTTCCTCTTTCTTCTGTAAACAGTGCCTTGTTTAAATGTGTCTGGAATCTGTAGATCAGTGCGGGAGTGCAGCTGTGCTTGCTGCTGCCTGAAGATAAACAAATATCAAATAAAAATCTATAGTCTTGGGAAAGTGAACTATAAAAAAAAAAAACAAAACGCCTTTGAGAAGAGATAGATGTGGCTGAGTGAAGGCAGCCACATATCTGGTGCAGATATGCACTGGTGATGATTAGAGAAGAGAGCCCAGGACCGAGTCTACTCTGGGGAGACCTGGCGGGCTTTCTGGCATTTATTCCATCTCTTAATAAGGGAAATACTGGGGCACTTCAGCCCCAAACAGTAAAAGACCAGGTCACCTGTGTTTGCACGTGATTGATATGTATCATCGAGGAGATGGACACCAAGTGCAGCTGCAACCGTGGAATACTGTTGTAGTTATATTTTAAAATGTCTGAATTAAACAGTAATTTTTTACACTTATGTGAGTAGAACTTTAAAGAAGACAAGAAAGACAGCTTTAGATTGTGGGATGAAAAATAAATAGATTAAAACAAGGAAGGGAAACTGGTTGAGTTTATTTTATTTTTGATGGCTTCCTGTGTAAAGCTTGGAAATGATCAAAGACAGATGATGCATGCGTATGTTTCAACCTCTTGTACTCCATCTCTATTATTTGGGTATTTTTTTCAATTTTAAAAAGGAAAGTTGAAATGTTCCATCTTGAAAACAGGAATGAAGCATTTTGCATTTTCCAAAAGCAATCAAGCAGACCAAAATACATCCAAAGAAAACAGACTGTTGAATTTCACCCAATTAAAAATAGACAATGAAAAAATCATATTTTCAGAAAATATACAATTTCCTAAAATGCATAATATTAGATTAGAATTCACCATTTATCTATCCATTGATATCAGGCCCCCTTTACGTCTGTCTAGCCACAATACACTTCTGTACATATTTTCGTCAATTCTTTGGGCTTAAATTTCCAGTATTTTTTAAATTCTTCAGGTGTTCTGTCACAAAATGTGTGTTTAGCACAACATGCAATTAAAGGGCAACGTTGCACTGTTCAGTGAGTTCTTTGTAATCTATTATCATCTGCGTGTTGCAAAAATGCCCTCAAAATTCATTATCTGTTTAATACCTGCTGATATCAAATATCACAAAGCAAGAAAGACCCTGAAAATTGCAGTTTGGACATTTGTTCCAACTCACCTAAGCAAGTAATAGCCTATATCTTCACTTATATAGATGATGGATCTGGCACCATATAAAAATGATATGCCAGATTTCTTGCTGGAGATGTGTATAGTGACACCAGAAGCATGTATCTTTAAATTTCTGCTCTCCCCTCACCCCTGCCCTTGACTGTTTTGCTTTACCTACTTGTTTTTCCCATGGGTGCTGCAAAATGTAAGAAGCTGGAACTGCAGCGTATCACCTTCCAAATGGTCTCTGCACAAAGGTATGAAAGAAAAAATTGATTTTCACTTTTCATCAATATTTCTAATTTGTAACGCATATTTTGCAGTAAAAGAAGATGCATCATCCTGGATTTTTTGTCAGTATTCCTGGAACAAAGTGCATTAAAAGCTACTAGCATGGAAGTTTCAGCTTAGTAATTTACAGCCTACAAATGGATTTCTTTCTCTGAGTGATAAGTCAGTCAGTGAACCATGTATTGTATGGAGATGATGGGCAATTCACTCACTGCACGTGGGTGTTTTGGTGTTTCTCCTCAAAGTTTGAGACATAGAATGAATTTTGACTGAGACTTTCTGGACCTTTCCAAATTTGCATCCATTATTTAGTGGTTACCAAATAGGCTCTGGTAAACCATGAACTGAGAATCCCCTTCATAAGCTCACTATATTATTACTGGTAAAATTTGAAGTATTGGTTGTGTTGGGTTTGCACACCTCATAATAGCTCATCTCTAAAATTCAGTACACAGAAAGTTAGCCATGACTTTTTCATGTATTCTGATTCATTATTTTTGCCTGGCTAGCAGCAGGTCTTATCGGCTGATCCACAAAGCTGCTCTGATCCCTCATACCTCCTCCACTTACAGGGTTAGCTCAGGTAGGAGGAAGGAGCTTTTGGATCCTGTGGGAGACCATGTTTTCTAGCAAGTACTGATATTGCTTTACATCTTTTCTGGATTAATTTGTCTATATTTGTCAAACCTTTTGCTTTGATGTTTACGTTCAGATAAATGTTACTGTATATCAGATTTCTTTTCCTGGAATTAGAAGTGAAAATTAGCTTCTGGGAGAGGCAAGACTAAAGTAGCTCATACCAGCTTAACAAGACAGCTGAACAAGACATATTTTCAATTCCATTTATCTATTAAAGTCATTTCTTGAGGACCCTGTGAAGGTTTTACTTAAAGGCACATCAGAAGAGCTGTGTTAAAGCTTCTAGAAGACTTTAAATTAAATGTTTTTATACTGGAAAACCAAAGTTTAATCACTCTGCTTATCATGCACTTTTAAGCGGAGGAGCATTGTAATATATATGTAGGTATCATACACAAAATATAAGTATTAACACAAATAAGTGGGACTGGAGGGAATCTGACAGAACGTACAATCTGTTCCCAAAAAGATGTTTGACCAATAGTTCTTAAAGAGCTCTAATGGCAGAGAACTTACTACCTTGCCTCAATGTTTAGGTTTTTCAAAATTGACAGTTATGCAGATCTTCTTTCTTGCAAATTAAAAGTTTCGAGCTAGTGTTCAATACGGATCTTTAGTTCACGTACTAAGCACCGCTTGCTTGATATTCTGATGTATACTGTAAGTAATTGTGACAATTATATCTAGTGTTATGTGTACATTCATTTAATTTTTATTGATGTCCCACAATACATGAATGTGCATCCTGAATGCCCAAATATTTTCCAAATCGACCTCAGAACATAGTGTAAAACTGTAGACTAATACATCTAAGTACATTTTATTTTTATTGTAGCACAACAAAACCAAATTTAAGCACAGTGAGCACAATACTACTTTTACTAGTTGTACCGCTTCCTTTCTAACTTATTAAGTAAGAGGGCTCGCTCTTGAGGTACATACATTTTTTTCGCTTTCACACACTAAGTAAAACATGTTTAAGCTGCTAAGGTTAGCTTAGAGGAATGAACTTTTCTATACTGGAAATTAAATCTGGCTGATCTTGAAGTAAATTTTCAAGTTACTTGTTTATGTGTTTCGAGGCACAGTTCCAATATAGTCTCTTTTTATTTTCGTTAGAAATTGTCCCTACACTAAGTCTATGCCTGTTAATAAATTGCCATAATAAATTCACTCATTATGGGACCTAGGTATTATGCAAGCATGATCTGAAATAGATGGGTCATGCTGAGATTACAAACAGTCTGGCTGGCCTGGAAATGAAACTCAGATTCCAAAAGGAGAAGCTGAAAGACTTTGTTCAAGGATGTAATGACTGGAGCTTAAGCTCCTGCTATTCTGTAGTTTCACTATATTGAGGCTGCAAAACCTGCACGTGGGCTAGCAGTGATCCAATGCCTGAGTAAGGACACAAGGACTGCACTCACTCATTTCTTTTTAAATTAGATTTAAATAATCATGGTGGGTGACAGCTATGAAAAAAAAAATCACAAAGCATTCCCTCATTATCTCCAAATACAATACTTAATAGATAGATTGGACCCTAGTTAACAATTGACCACAGGATACTGTAGATCTTACAGCTGAATCAAATTAGAAATCAGTATTTGTTTCCCCTAGTTTTTTAAAGCAAGGCATTGAAAAAAACCCCCATATCATTTTAGTCATTTAGCAATGCTGCATTAAGTTAATCTTTGTGGACTAGGCTGCACCTCTAAGCACAATGGCTCTGAAGAGGAGTGTGTTTGAAGGGGAGAGTGGAAAGGAAGGGAAAAATGAAGGTTGGGGGCAGATAGCAGGGGTAGGTGATGCTTTTTGGGTATGTAAACTCATGGGACTAGACTCTGTGCTGAGATGTGAACAAAATGCCTTGGAGGAAGCCTTGGACAGGATAATACCTGGCTCTCATTATTGTTTTTACTAAGAAAGAGAGTATGTACATCTTTTATGGACTGTATAAATGCAAACAAGGTTGCCCAAATGAGTTGGGTACAGCCACCTTCAAGCGTGCAGTACATCTAGCCATCGTACCCAACAACTCTTCTCTCTCCCCCTGCCCCTTTTCCTTCCTTTCATAGTTGGAATTTTGAAGGGTTTTCATTTTACAGGAAATACAAACTGTTGATTTTCTTTCTAAATCAGAATGAAAAATAGATTTCCTAGAGAATGGAAATTCTGCCTTTCATCCAACCTTTACCAAAGACCAGGGAGTAAATTCCCACATATTCTATTAACCTCAATAACGTTCTGAATCTTTACACCAGCTAAGGCACAGCTTCCAGCATACTTGCTCCCAATAACCATTCCAATGCTCTTTGAGTACCTGAGGGTAACTCTCCAATTGATTGAACAGTAATTTTGGAGCAGATTCTTCTTTCTCTTCTCCCATCTGCTTCTTTTGTCACTCAGCATTTTCTTCTTTCTCCCTTTTTACTTTTGACACTACCTTATGATTAGAGTATTGCTTAACTGGTAACCTGACACTGCTGAATTGACTTCTTGAGAGAAAGAAGACAGAAAGAACATTTGTGTGTGCCTATTTATACTGAATGTATAATGGTATGATATAGTACACATACACACGGAGACCTGGGATAAGCGATTGATACAGTCTGCAAATATTTCTAGATCACACATGCACCTATATGAAGTCTGTTCAGAGTAGTATTATGCTTTTTGTTGTGCGGGTAGGGGTGAGAAGGTTTACAAACTTTTTACAAACTGTTTTTTGATCATAACAATTGCTTCTTTTTTTTCCCCCCCTAGTGCATGTACTCATCAAAATATGTTCATTCCATATGCACCAAACCTGTGAGAACAAATGTGTGAGTCTCCTTTATTGAAACATGTTAAACTGCAGGTATATAAAAAATATCAGAAAGAAATCCATGTGTTGATATATTAAAATAGGAACAGTAGTAACTTATTTATTTAAATAAAATGTGGTTGTCATTAAACAATAAGGGAGATTAAGTTTAATCATTTGTTGTATACCATTCTATTAGCTTTAATCAGAAATGAAGTCTCCATAGTATGTGATGAAATAATTGTAGGTACGTGAAAGGTGTTTTCACCTGTAAAATAGTTTGGCTTAATTTCAAAGATGTGAACCAACAGTGTGCAGCCTACTACATAAAATGTCTTTTTTTTTTATATTCCAGGTGCTTTATTCACTTCCTTGTTTGCTGAAAATCATGTTGTATTGTATTTTTTGAGCAATAGGTAAGCTCTTCAGTATCTAATTTAATATCTGTCAATACTTATGGGTACAAATGGGGGAAAATATTCTCATAAACTGACTTGCACTTTAAAGATCAAAATGCATTTAATTTATTTTTTGAGCATACACTGCATCAAGCTCTAATTTTTATTAACATTTCTCTTCATTTGTTCTGACTAGTGTGATTGTAAATTATTTTTTATCAACTTTTTGAGCAGGAATAGGAAGTAAATATACCTGAACCTAAAAGTAATCATAGCAAAGGGACACTTAAACAACAAAAGCACGAAACAGAATAAAATGAGCAATGACTATAAAAACAGTGTTATCTGTAACAGAAGAAGATGTTTCCTTAGTCCCTGGTCTGCTCTTTATTGTAATTTTTGTGTGTGTGCATATGTACATACAAATGTGTCTTAAACCTGCTGTACTCAGTTTAATATTAATTTTTTTCTTAGTGAAAGCAAACATCAAAACAGTATTATGCTCTTGTCTTTATTTAAATTCTAAAAACAAGTATACCCCAAAGTGATGTTTTTCTTTTTTTGTTGTTGTTTTGCTTCAATATTTTATTCATGCAAACTGGTAAGTAGGTTAGTAGGTATAATGAACATACTTAACTCCAAGTATCAGTTTTCTTCTCTGTCACAATATTCCCTTTATATTTCAGGTTTAGTAGCCATATTATACACAAAACACAAGCCTCCTGTCTGTGGCCCAAAAAATCTCACAACAGAAGAGTGAAATACCCTTTAACTGATTTCAGCTATGCTGGAGTTTTAAATTGTAAGGTAAAAGCCTGTTCTTGAACTCCCCATCCGTTCCAAGCATTACAGAGTCTTGTCAGAAAAAACTGCACACTGCATAATTATGAAATAACAAATCTGCTTCTTCTTTCTTCCCTGCTTTTAAACATAATTTTGAAGTATTCCAAAGAAAAAAACAGGCGGAAGGGTATTTTCAAATTCTGTATCTTCCACCCAGTACCCTACAATTTTTTGTGAAGTTTATAACCATGTCAGTACATTTCTTTTTGAATTCTTGTTGCTGTGTGAAACCAATATGAATATAAATGTGAAAATTCTCAATGCAAATAATAGAACATTTTGGCTATAAAGAAACAGTAAAACAGACATTAGATAAATGTGCTATCAAATGAATGAAATTATCCCTGTAATACATGCAATGTGATACCTGACATCGATCCTTCACAGTACTGAGTAAGTTTTGCGTTTCTGGCCTTTTTGTACCCATCTCTCCCTTTTTTTTTGAATGCAACACTTATAATGCTAAAATTCACTCTTATCTGATGTACTGCATAAAAAAGGGCCATGATAGATCATTTACAAAAGGATGCTCAGCATTCTTCTTGTCGAAATTATATTCAGTTCCATGTTTCTGCTGAGAAATGACACTGAATATTCCTTGAAATAACCTATATTCAAGCACTAAAATGTTATATAGTTTGGATGCTGTAGGTGAAAGTTTATGGTGACAGGATTGTTGCTAAGTTGTGAATTTCATGATGAGATTTAAAGATGTGTTTAAAATACAAACATTTAGGAAATCCCAAACTAATATCATAAATATTATTTGTCGTATATCTCATTTAATTAAGCAGTCTTGTTTCTTTCCTACATAACTATATTTAATTGCAAGAAAAAGAAAATAATCTGTTTCAAAATATGTAGTGAAATGTCCAACCGTTTACTTCACTGAAGTTTTACTAGCTTTCTGTGGAATAGCTGCATATGGAAAAGTAAAGTTAATTACTTTTTTTTTTTTAATGTTGCATGAATTCCTTCTGGAATAAAAATAATGTGTGACCTATGATATATGAATAAGGTTTCTTAATTATTTTTTTCAAAAGACCTCTAGATCTTGTTTATGTCTATACCAGTTTGGGGAATAAATTAAGTTTAAGTTTGTTTTTATTTATTTTGTTGGGGTACATAAAAAAACCCTAAGGATGCCAACTTCCTCTAGTAGCATTCATTCTTCAATACCTGCAGCCTATCCCATATTTCAGCTAATTTGGTGAAGCTGGAAAATCAATTCTGTTTTTACAAATACTAATGCTGTGATCATTATCTTTGCTCTAAGGGCTTACATTTGAACACAACATAATTCAGATTAATAATGCATATTTAATAAATGCTAACATAAGTACCAAGGAAGCACTTTGGTTTCGAAATGAATCTCAGCATTCGGTTGTAATATCTAATCAATAATTAATTATAAGCTAGTTGACCCAATAGACTCATGCTACTTGCATGTATTAGAAAAGAAGAATCTGGTAAGCAGATTGGAAAACTAGAAAATATAATGTATAATCTCTTTTTGCGCTTTCTTTTCACTCAGGTACGAGACTAAGATTTATTTAGTGTTCAAGAGCCCTTGCAAGCACATACATAATATTAAAAAAGATTAATCCTAAATAAGGGGGCAAGTATACCAACACAGTGCAGTGTATATGTGACCCATCATCCAGTCAGTGACCTGGTATGCTTTCTGTAGACTCTGTTGTGAAACAGCCTTTATACGTATGATGATGGCTAAAGTTACATAGGGCATCTTATTCCTGTGTTGGCTATTGATGCCGTAGCTTGCAAGGACAGTCCTTCCAAGGTTGTTACAGTCCTTTCTATACATTATATCTGAGGGATAGGTATCTGCCGATAGCCAGTGCTGAACAACTCCCAAGTAGCTTGCACAAGCCGTACAATACACCAGGAATGACATCCTAGCAACAATGCACCATAACTACCTACAAACCATATGCACCATAAAAAAGACTGAAAAGTACCAAGTCCAACCGTATCTCTGTTGCAAAGCACCTGTGCAGGTGCCTTTTTGTGGCAGGTTGCAAAGTGCTGACTGGTGACCTCAGTGCAAGTTGACTTCCAGATTCAGAGCTATCGCCATTGTTAGGACAACATCTGACTTTGACAGTAATCAGTAATGAGAAAGAGAAGACAGAGAAAAGAGTTCGATTAATATGTTAAGAAACTGCCAGAAATTGAAACAGCCAAAATATTTCAACAATGAAGGTGACCCTATACAATGGACTAACCAAATATTTATGTCACTTAGGCTGCAAAATTGTTCCAGGGCAAGGCTCTGAATCACAGCTGTTTCAGGCTGTGATGTTCTTCCTACTCATCACATTGTGCTGCTATTTTCTTACCAGATTTATTGTGCTTGTTATCACTCACTCCATTTTCTGGGGGAAAACACTCTGCTTTCTCTTATCTCCTGAACTGTATCTTCACTAACCTGTGACAGAAAAAGAAGTACACACTATGGCTTAGCTGACCTTAACTCTATGGAGAAGCTGTTCGGCACAAAACATCTGTAATGATTTTGCATTTCTGATAACCGTGCAGGTTTTTTAAAGACTGAGGTTTATTGCCTTATGAAAATGTTGCAAAACAAAAAATGACCAAAATTTTGTCTCTGTTTCTGCACTCCTTTTCAACAGTTTTATTATATTATATGGACAGATTCTTTGACGGAAGGAAATACATGTTAATTACTATTACTTTTAGATTATAGGTGTATTGCATATATATGTAAAAGAATGCCAGAAAACCTATAGCCCATAAGCCATGCAAACAGGGCGGCAAAGAAAGATTCCTTAGAAAGGATCTAATCTCAATAGACCAGACAGGCTAGTTGATGCTGAGATCCTACCTGAAGGACCCTGTAGACCTTCTCTCTCTGAGATACGATTTGGTGTAGATCTGAGCTAGCATCTGCACAGATGCTCAGCTGAAGGAGAAATTGCAAGAAGTCTCTTCCTCTTGGCAAAGATGGATAACTTTCGCAGTGCTTGACCACCCCTCTAAAGATTTCTCTGTTGTGCATGTCAAGTTGAGGTTAATGCTCATGCACTTAATTTCTAGCAAATAGATCTATCTTACTGATGGAAAAGTAGACCCTATTTCCTAAAGAACTGTCCTCATTTCAAGCATGTGAAAACTGGAAGCCTGTTTGTCTGAGGAACAGCAATCGGTGTCCCTTTGGCTGACACTGAGAAGTTCCACACTGCCCTCTTCTGCCTAAGCCTGGACTAGCTGATGCAATGAAGGCCTTGAGGTTTAAATGTTAGATATTTATGTATATCACCATACTTTCTTACAAGGTCAAAGGGTTTGGGGTTTTTTTAAGCAGTTGACTGTATTAAATGTAAGTCCAGTTTTAATATAGTTAGCTCTCATTGACTTTTCCACTAGCAGCAATCTTCAGGTGAGGAGGACTCAAAAAATTACTTGTGACCCTTAAGAACTTTAAAGAACATCAAAATATTTCTTCCACGGGTGAAAAAGCACATGCCTGCTGATATGGTTGAGTGTAATCAGATGCATTAGCAGTATTAGAATGCCTTGAGTTTTACCCAAATAGTTCAATAACTGTACAATAATACCTCTAATACCTGTCTTTAACAGCATTGTGTCCTATGAACCCTCAGTGATGATTTCAGCTAATTTTGGGTACTAGCCCATGGTGTATTCCACCCTGTAGGAAACCCCTATTCTTTTGCTGGGCTTGTCTGAGGTCTGCCTTTCAGAAATACAGAGCATGCTTACCTCCTTTGATTTTCTGATTGCAGTGTTTGGCACTTCTTAAATCAATTTGTAGGCAGCTTAGATCAGAGAACGGAGCTTTGAAAAGTAGGTTGCAGGCTTCTGCTCAAGATTTAGATTAAAGGTAACATCTGTGAATTTCTTATGAGCTTAGTTTCAAGGTTCTAGTTTGGCAAATAGAAATAGAACTGGTTTGTAGCATTCAGAAAAGAGATGGAATTAAGATTCTGACTTTCCAAAAGTTCGGAAAGAAGAAGTCTGGATCTCATGTTCTCCTTTGCTTTATTATTGAGAAGCTTGTACGTTAAAAAAAACCCAAAACTGACCTACATAGGCATATTCAGGAAAATTATAGTCATCATCTCAAAATACGTCTCTGGCAGCTGTCTCTCAGATGAAGTATCTCATGATATTGCCTTGTTTTTGATACTCATTACAGGGTTATGCTTGTATATTCCTGAAACAATGGGCTGCTAGTCTTGCCTTAGTAACCAGACAGTAATCACATGTCAGTAGATGTATTCTGGTACATGGATTGCTCCTTTTTCACTTATCAGCCATGTTTTGGCAACTTCCTACTTGTATAGCAAAAGCAGAACTGTCAAAGAGTTTACTAATTCATTACACGAAGGGTGCAATAAAATGATTGATGTGTGATTTAACAGTTTATTATTCTTCATTAAAAATGTAATAGAACATTAACAGAGTTCTGTTCTCAAAGGTATTACATGTAGAGAAAAAGGAGAGAGGCTAGAAAAGAAAATAAAGCTGTACAGGTTTCTATAGTTTTAAAGTTGCATGACAAATTGTATTTGCTCATCCCAAAGCCTCATTATGCAGTAAAACAGAGTTAATGAGAAATCAACCCCACTGCTCAGAGATCTTAAATTTTGGCAAATCTCAGCTCATTGTCACTTTGGAGATGCATAAATCTGATGTTTGGTCTCTTCCTCTGGAGCTTCTATGGAACTCTGCGCAGCCTTCTAATTAGTCATTCCAAAATAGCAAGCAAGTACATCATCCTCATTATCTGTAGTGTTTCTGGCTATGTGTAATAGCTTTACTCCAGAACTTTTCCATTGCTTTATTTCCTGCTTCCTGGATCCATCACATATTTGTGAAAGGGAATGCAGCAAACTAATAAGAAAATAATGACTTTATATTTTTGCTTTTCTACTTATAAAGTGTATAAATAATTAATGAGCATGTTGCAGGCAAGAGGTGTTATAAGAACAGTAACAGTGCTATAGATGTTACAATCCAGAAAACAGGCAACCCATTACCCCCTTGCACTCCATAGATAAAAGTTGCCCACTTATGAAACACATAGTAATCCTTTATTACCTTTTGTTAATGCATTTATAAATCAGGATCAGATTTCTTACACTTAAAATGGAGAAGATGTATTTCTCAAATGAAAGAATTATTAGAATAAGATATCCATACTATTTCTCATTTAGAACACTATGAAATAATTTTTAACAGCTTGATAGTGAATTAAGATTCTAATCAGTTTTTGTGGTGTCTGAATAGAATTATTTTTCTGTTAGATGCACTGCATGTGCATGAACAATCTGCATTTACATAAGAAGCCTGAAACAGCTTATTTTAGTTATATTTTGGTGTGCTATAGGGGTAAAAACTTTGGTTCTGACTGGAAGCACAAATTTTTTAAGGTTTTTTTTTTCTGTCAGAAGTTTTCCATTTACAGGTATTTCCTTGAGAACCTGTTCAAATAAAACATCCGTTGGAAACATATGGAATGATGAATCATTCAAGCTTTGGCTGTAGCAGTAAGAGAGGGGAAGAAAAGACAACCTCCCTCTTTTGAAATATTTCTCACATAGTTTGTACAAAATACTTTCTTCAGCCATGAAAGCATATTCTGGCCCTAGATATTTCTCTCTTTCCCAGTAGACTAATTTCAGTCTCCTATGAGAGACTATAAACCAGTTTTGCAAAGGTCAGCAAAGAAAAGATTGCATGGCCCTGGGCTTCGTATTGTGCATTTGACAATGATCATATTTGATGTGAGGGCAGGAAGGAAAAAAGGTCTCTGGCAGGTAGGATGGAGTAGAGGTACATGGTTAAAGAGTCCTTTTGCATATTTAGCACAAGCAATTTGTCTTTAATTTTCATATTCAGGAATACTCACCTCCTCACTATATTAAAACAATCACTGTAGCTGAGAATCAAAACTAAATGCAACTTTTCTTTTCCAGATTAAAAAAAGGAGTTAGTCTTGTCATGGTCACGATACTTTTAAAACATATATTAAAACTTAATCAAAGTATGAGATAAAAATTAGTCTCTGTTAGAAAACATGACCCTTGATCCAGCAGTTTATGTAAGCATGTTTTACTTTTGTACAGGTTAAAAATAAACAAAACCCGCCCACTTCATTGGGTTTTCTATGGTGCTGAAAGTCTATCTGTGCTGTGCTAGAGCCATTGTTAGGACTGTTAAAAGGCAAAAAAGCAGAAACATGAATGAGTCATTTACAGTGAATATGTTGCTTATTGTTATGGTGTTTTTCCTTTATCATTCATCATATTTCACTCATTTGAATGATAGACATATATATATGTGTGTGTGTATATATATGTATTTTTCAGTGCTCCCCCCCCCTTTTTTTTGTCAAATAAATGCAAAGGAAAGGAATCTATAGTTTTGCTCCCTGTATCTCTGATTTGAAAATATAAGATGTTCAGGAAGTTCTACTGAGCTTGCAACAATCTATTGAAAATTAGTTCATTTGTATGAGATGAATCAAGCACCAAAATGTCAGGTGTGTTCCTTTTCCCAGCATCATTGCTAATCTATAGTTTTGGTAACTGAAGAGAAGTGGTGTATAATGAAAATGTCTACTGTGCTGTGTATCATTAGCTATTCCTTATTACAGTCAGGCATCTATTCATCCTTTCTGGATGTACTCATGAATAAGATGCATAACAAACTGATGTTCTGTTTTTTCCTCATTAAGAATCTGATATCTTGTTCAGCAACACTGAAGAGGAAACGATTTGCGTTCAGCTCTCAGTGTGCATTTTATAACCCATAGAAAATTAAAAATAAACAACAATATGTACAGTGATTTCATATACTTTCTTCACATAAATTAGAAGCATTTCCAAAAAGTCTGTCAGAGCTGGTGAATGTATGCTAGAAAATACACTAGCAGCAATGTGAAGGCTTCTTTTATGAAGTGATTCATAGTATATCAGATGAATCAACATTTATCAGATAGATATATTCTGCACTTAATTCTTCAGTGTGACTCAATTATTCAGGTTCTCCTCAAATCTTTCTTCTGTAAATTTTGGTTTTTAATAGCCTTTCCAGTTCAACAGACTTATAATGTATAGAAATAAACATATTTTCCAGTACCTTCAATGGAAGATAGGAATGATCAGTGACTAAGAAGGAGGCATAACATTTAGCTTAGTACCTATTTGATCAGGAAACCCATTCACAATAGTTTAACTGCAGTTCTTTTCTGGTGCTTTTCTTACTCTGTGTGGGATATAAGCTCTTTAGAATAATGGAATTTTTTTTAGTTTTGGGTTTTGAGCGGATTGGTTGGTTTGTTTTTTTAGAGCTCTTAACTCCAAGGGACTCCACAGGTACTCTGGGATGCCACTAACAATACTAATTTTCTGTAAACTTAAACTTTAGATGACTGAGATTTGCTTGGTAACCAATTGAAATTGCATTACTGATCAAACAAGTATCCAGCTCATACCAGGACCTGCTATATTCAGTTTGTAGATGTTTTTGATGCAGATATACTGTTAGGTGGAAAATTAAAATTCACTTGCCCACCTGAGGATGATTTCCTACTTGAAGGAAGTAGGGGGAAAAAAATTAAAAGAAAATGGAAATTACGTACTCTGTTTCTTTAGGACTTTCTGGTTGACAGCATCTGGTGTGTTGTGTAGAAATGTGACTGGTGTTAACAGTGCTTCACACACTCACTGTGAAGGACTTCCAGGGCCAGATTCTCATTAACTCTACATTAGATCAGTGAAATCTGAAGAGAGCCTCTAATTTATCCTTAATGTCTTCTGCTTCCAGTCTGAATGTGTTAGCAAACAGATCTAGTGAAAACTTTCAAGATAAATACAATATTTATACTTTTGCTGATAGTCCATCATCTGGTTCTAGTTCATATATACCCTGTAACACATAGCTGACAAAACTATAAATTATTGTGAATAATCACAGTGCAGATACATCAGTCCAGAATTATTTGTTGAAACATAGTCTCTGTGGAGTTGGAGTGAGTTTCTCAGTTAAAAAAATATGAAAAGATCTGTTATCTCATCTTACACATAGAAAACTAAGTGATAAGTGTTTTCAAAAATAACTCTGTCAATCAGTGTTATTTGTCCAGATGGAATTATGTTTTCCTTTCCGTGCTATCTGTGCCTGTATCACTGTTGGAGAATTCAAACCCAACAATAGTGTGTGTAGATGACTAACACAAGGACATGGTTTTTTAATAACTAGTTGAGAAGGATCAAAGAATACACAGCAAGTTACATGGAATTGGTATTGATCAACAAGGTTTTCTTGAGGCACAACAGGACTTGCAACTGTACCACATATACCAGGCATCTGATTCACTTCGTGTGTATGTGTTGAGAGGGGGGGACGGGGGGGAAGAAAAAAACAAACAGGAGAAAAAGCAAATGGATAAATCAAGTTGTGTTAAGTCAAACCTACAATGCTTCCTGTTTTTCAGTTACTTGGTGCAGTACTTTGAAGCACAAATGCTAGGCAAGGAAGGCTTGACAATTTTGAAGCACATTGCATGAGACAGTTAAGAAAACAGGACTGTGGTTTAATTAGGCTGCAAATGTTTCTTAACTTTACCACTGACTATTATATATAATAGCGTATAATAATACCACTTCTATATATATATATAATATATATAAAATCCTGCTATATATATTCTATTACTATACAGATATATATATAATACTACACAGAAACAGGAGGGAAACTACCCTCAGTATTGTTTTCTAAGCTTTTAATATGATCCTTAGCCCAGCCTTTCAACGTGTGGGGATGAGATGTGGGAACACAGACAAAATGAACTGATCTCCTGTGATGTTAAAGGGTAGGAGCCAAAACTTGCTGCTGCTTTCTAATAATTTGCTTGCAGATTTTGTTTATTCAAAGATTAATCTCTTTGTTGAACGAGTGAGACTGACAATCCATTCACGTAATACCCCTTGACTGATTATACCTATATTATTAGCATTTCCTACTTTAATTTTGGCCAGACTCTCCTCTAATCCCAGGATATGATGGAGAGTCATATCGCACTCACATTTGCCTTCACCTGATTTAGCTATGTCCTTCTGTAGTTTGTCCACATAAACTTGGCTTTCTTCCTTATATCTTCCTTACAGTGTTTTGATCACATCAAGTTCCTATTACTGCTTTGTGTATTTCCTTAATCATTAACTTTATCAAGGTCTTAAATATAGTTTTTTACAATTAGTGTGGCTTTTCCCTCCCCAAAGGTATCTAGATGTATCTCTCTGGGCCAACTCCAAATTATTTCATCATTAAAAGGAATACAGGTATTTATATAAAACATTATTGCAATGTAAATCATGTAGAACGTTAGTAGCACAGAGAGAGATAGCTTACAAGAAAACCATCTTTTGTCCGGATGTATTTCTTTGTAACAGCAAACTGTTCTGATTGTCATAATGGGATGGATAGCTTGAACAACTATAAACAGTGCATTTTGTAATTAGCAGGAGGAGTAAGCAGGAAAGGAGCACACTATCCTCATTTTTAACACGTTTACTTGTAATCGAAATAAAAACACAGGCTTCTCAGCATGTTGAAGACTTAATTTTAATAACTGATGTTTACTTAATGGTTGTAACTGCAGCTTCCTAAGAGATTGGCAGTTTATAATATGCTAGCATTCCCAGCTGTTATCATTCAAGTAAGAAGGAAGACTAGGAAATTAACACTGAGAAAACTACTTAGCCACATGGTAGCACATAGGATGTAAACTTGAATGTAAAAGAGCAGAACAGTGCTTAGAACATTAGAGCATTTTCCCCAGTATGAAACACATTTTCAGGTATAGCCAATTTTTATATTGCGGTTACGAGGCCATCACAGTAAAATCTTTTTGGCTTACGAATACCCACTTACTAATATTTGTACCTATTTGTAATGTATGTCTATAGTACATTTTTTGTAGAAAATCTGAGCAGAATTGATTGATTGGTAGTTACTAACCTTATTTTGTCAAAGCCAAAATTGACATGATTCTATTCAGATCTTCACAGAAATTACAGTACTAAATGGTATCATCAAATGTAATGTTCTGTAGAAGAATTACATTATGTTTATTATAGTTATTTAGAAGGATAAAGAAATGATACGAAGATCTTATTCAGGAAAGCATTCATCAGACTGCGGCCTTTTGTGCCCAGCCTCACGCTCAAGTTTCTTTTGTTCTCAACATGTACATTTTGCAGTTCCTTCATCCATCTCCAAGTGCTTTCAAAGGAAAAGCAAGTTTCAGCTGTCTCATCTATTAGATAGGCAAACAAAGGCACAAAGCGATAAAAATGATTCACTTAGTCTCGCACTATAGGTCAGCTGCAAAATCAGGAGCAGAACTAGGGACACATGGCTGCCAATCAGTATTTTCATCAAACACCCTTCTACACCGTGTGTAGTGTTATGTTATTCTTTGCAGGTCTCACTAGCAACATTTAACATAGAAGTGAGGGTTTTGGGATTTTTTTAGATAGTTATGGGCATATGAGGCTCGGTACACTGTGGAGTATGCAGGCATGCCTGAGACAATGCTGTGCCGTATCAACCCAGGTGAGCACTGAGCACTCACAGCACCTCAATCTAGAGACACTAATTCACATACCCCTGAGCGATGGTGGTATTTGACGCTCTTAGTGAAGGAAGGCTGTGTGCCAGCCACCAAAAAAACAGGTCTCATCTATCCTAGGTGATGGCAGAGCATTGCTTTTCAAGGCACTCAATGTGGTTCACTCTTTCTGCTTCTGCAGAGAGTATTGCCAGCCTGAGAACTGCTGGGAATTGGCTCCCCCGGGTTCCCAGCGGGGCACCCGAGAGTCCATAAGCCTTTAAGGTAGATCACTGTAATTACACCAGGATCACCGTAAATAATGTGAAATTCAACTGAAACTATTCAAAATATGTACATGCCATTAAAAAAAAAATAAAAAATTCTGTGCTTAGAATCAGGGAAACAAGCCAGATCCCTGCATGAATGCTGAAGGCGACCCCTCCAAGGAGAACACAGGCAGAGCCAGCCAAAGGCGAGCGGGGCGGCTGCTTCTGATCCCGAGTGCCGGCACTTCCCCCGTCTGCAGCAGGCAGCTGAGATTTCCCTTGTGGAGGTAGGCGTCTGGAAACAGTCCTGAGTATGTTATTCTGAAATGCATCAAGTGGAGGTACCTTCTACTTCTGCTTTGTTGAAATTATGCTTTACGGACAATGGGAAGATAAGGGATAGGCATGTGGATGAGCATAGCCCAGTAATTGTTAGTCAGGGAGTGACTGACCTCTACCTTTCTGTTCCCTCCCTCAGGACTGCGTCTCTCCTTCTTTTCCTTCTCCTTTTTTTCACTGAAATTGCTGTATGTTATAGCCTCAAGGTGGTGGTGAAGTAAATATGAAAAAAAAATCACATTATTCGTTATGAATTGTCCACGCTTCTAATAGTATGGGTATATGGATGCAGGGAGAGTAGTTTGCATTAACACTTATAATCCAACTTTGTTGTTGGTTTCTCATAACAACATAAATAATGAACAATAATGAACAAAATTTGTTTTGGTTTAGACATTTCACTGAAGCTATAACCATGAAATGAAAATATAGTTTTATGCACTCTCATTAGTTTGCTTTTTTTTCCTAAAATAAAATATAAGCAATAGGCTTTTCTGGTCCAAAGTGATCATTATTTTTCAGTATTTCATTTTCTACAGTTCTCTCAAAGTGTTCCTGATAATATAGTTAATCCGGGTATTTTCATTCTAGTGGTGTATTATACATTAAGTTAACTTTAAATATCACTAAGTACGTTTTCAGAGTTCCAGCTCAGCACAATTTCTCTTGACTTAACACTTCCTAATTTAAAGTCTTCTTTCTAGCAATAAATTCTAACCTTTGGCTTCTGACATAATTTTCTACAAAAACTGTATTTGCTATTTGCAAATAAGTCCTTATTTTATCTTCACAGTTAATGATTTATTTTTCCAGTGGGAGAGCTCTAGGGTATGCTAATTTGAATTTTGAATTAATAATAAACATAGGTGCTTTCTTCATTTCTACTATATCATAAAATGTGGCAAATACTCTTTCTGTCTCTGGGCTTCCAATACAGCCTTCTTCGTATGGATGCTGAATACAAGGGAAGGGAGATAATAGAAAACTCCATTTAATCTGTAAATATTGGTCCATGCCCTGCAATGAAATGTATATGCCCCATGTGATTCTGACTGCTAAAGGAGATTAACTACCTGTTCAGCTGGGACCAATTACAAGCTGCAGCAGCAGAGAGAGAAAGATCAGGAGGCCAGATGGCTTGCAGAAGTGCAGGGGATTTTCTTCCAGCAACAGGTTTCGAAGGAAAAAATACCATGGGATGCGAGGAAAAAAAACTCTTTGCGGTAGATTTTGTGTGAAGTAGAAAGCATTTCTAATGGGTTTCTCCTGTTTTTCTGAAGTAGGAATGATTACATTCAGGCACTCCTACCAACCAGCTTTGGAAGGGAATGGGGTGGGAGAGTGCCTCGAAGTTGTAGAGGCTTCTGATCTCTCTCCCCACCAAATGTTTTGTTGCTGGGGAGGAGGAGACTGACCAGAGATCTCCATCTGGGGCATTGGTAATTGGTGGTGTGCTAAGTATCTGTGTATCATTTTCTATTCTGAATGTGAAAGAAGAGTGTTGATTAGCAAAGGTTGAGCGTAGCTGAACCTCTCTTTATTAGCCTGTGGAAACCTTTACTGATGTCCACAGCAAAACTGATATGCTCGTTAAAATTAGACTGCCAGTTCATTGCATGATTGCTGGTTTCATCTTTGAATTTAACTGGTTCTTTCTTT
Source organism: Ibycter americanus (assembly GCA_035590275.1). Taxonomy (NCBI): domain Eukaryota; kingdom Metazoa; phylum Chordata; class Aves; order Falconiformes; family Falconidae; genus Ibycter; species Ibycter americanus. The sequence goes on from JAVJGI010000001.1 coordinate 9,805,047, forward strand.
TACATATTCCTTTTCTGCTTCATTTTGACTTACGCAAGCTTATAGTCAGGTAATTGTTATTAATTTTGCTGTTGTGTTGGTTACCCTTGGGTAAGTACAGGAACTAAGTGAGTGTGGCTTCACAGGAATTTCACCAAATCAATGTGTTGTAAATGGCAGACTACACCGAAGGTAAGTTTTGCTAAGTTGGAAACGTGTATCTCTGAAAGACTGGATTTACATGTGCTGTGAAAATAGGTGTGGTCTGATCACATCCACATTTCACATTTCTAAGTGCAGCTTAACTTGCAAATGAAAACAAGTGTTTCTATCCAAAAAAAAATCTGACCTTAACTCGTTAAATAAAAAAGTTTCTATACTGAGCTATAGTAAACTACCTCCCAGCTCCCTAGAATATAGGATCCTTTTTAGGATACTACAGAGTGTGGATTGATAAGACTAACTGAAAATAATTTTAGGAATTTGCTGACAGCTCCTACTCATCAGGCAAGCTGTCTGTCATCTATGGTATCTATTCTTCATAGCAATGCCCTGTAGTTTGAAAATTGTAAGTAGCTGTGGATATGTGTTTTTTTTCTCTTTTTCCTTTTTTTTTTTTTTTTAATGTCTGTCTGATGTTACAAGAAATGTAGCAAAGGGATTTCAGAATTGCAGTGGTAGTCATAGAAGTGTTTACTTAAAAGGTTGAAAATAAATCTGGAATGTTTTTAATTGGGTTTTTCTTTGTTCTTATGGGAGTAGTACGTGGGGTGGGGTTCTGTGTTCTCTTTCAGATCACTTGTATTGCACAAACCTTCATGCAACATTTAATCAACATTTTAGGTTTGAGAGGGCTATGCTTTTAGTTTTGCATAGTCAGTGAGGTTAGGTCTAGTGGCAGAAGTGGAAAGATACATATGTTTATCTGTACAGTCATTTAGCCAATGATCAATAAATGTCTGACGATAAATCAATATGGATGTAATCTCCAATCTGTGGACTTCAAAGAACAATCTCCTGAGCGTTCTTACCACAAAATCTATATTCACTTCTGTCTTCATTCTAGCTGATTTATGCTCTGATGCTGTTTGCTTTCAAGGACCTCCATTTCTCCAAGTGCTGCCTGGTAGGTAAGCAGCAATCCATCAGCGTGCTACTAATATCAAGGAGGCTTATATTTAATTACAGATAACAGGCCCAGTGGGACTGAGAACAAAGTAACCAATCACTAAGTTTTGATATACGAAAATATAAAAAGAGAGGGAAGCCATAAAATGCGAAGGACCTTTATGAAAGAGATAGGTATTCTGACGTTATGCTCAAAACATATGCAATATGAGAATGAATTATATGATAGGGTGTGTTTTCAGACTGATTTTAATTCTTTTCACATAAAAAATACTCTTGGTAAAGAAGAACTCTATTAAGTAAGCAACCAAATATGCCTGTGATTAATCTACCTAGATTTGGTGTTGTCTTAATTATGTGTATGTAGAGAATACATATGGGTTAGTTCTGTTTCTGAATATAAATGTGCATTTTTATTTTACTGTTAAACAAAAATAATGTAGCTAATCTACCTTAATATACAAGATGTTTTAACATTGTTTCTTCCAGTACACTAAAAGCAATGTACTTCCCTGATAGCAGAGGTAGCACAATGTATTTCCTAAATATAATTTCTTAAATTTCCTTATGTTTGCGTATGTTGGAGCTAGATCTTTTGTATAGGCTTGCTAAAACTGCCCCTGCTGATATAGTCTCTGTCTTTTATTTAAACTAGCATGTGATGAAACCAGTATGGGCTGACCTTTAGGGCGAGAGATATGCAATAAATATGAGCAACTAGTGTGCTGCTTTAAACATAATTCTGGTATAATGAATCCAAATATTCTGAATAACCTGATGTTTTTAGGAAACTAATTTAACAGAAACACAACTAAACAATATCACTTCTATTTGAAAATTCATTTTATCATATTAATCCATGAATTATTCTGAGCTGATGAAAGTAATTTTTAAGAGAGGCCTGTTTCATGAAATAAATTCCTGACTAGTTCTAGTCCCAAGTCCTTGCATAGGAAATTTAAGTCAGACTAGTTACAAATAAAAAGTGATTGAAATAAGCATGTACAACTGTCATAGCTGAAGCTTTTGAAATGAAGTGGGGAAATCTTCATTAGTTAGATGGGGATAAAAGAGCTGACAGATGGAAGAGGTAGGGAATAAAATGAAAGCAAAGGCAGACAGACTGCAGCCAATATGAAGGGAAAATGCCAATGAATATATGTAAGGCACGTGATGCAGTAACTATTATTGCAGCTAAAATATGCAGGTCTCAGCAACTATAAATGAAGATAGTTGCTAATCACTGTCAGCTGTTGGTCTTTTGTTGAAGAAATCTGAAATACTGACCTTTGGCTTCTGAAAAAAACACCTCAAATTGAGGCTTTTGGAGGATACATTATCTGTAAAAATGAATCTGCATGCCTGTCTGAAGGGATTATTGCTAAAGTATCTGTGAAACATCAGTGAAAACACTAATCTCCAGGGAAAGACAGTTCTGTGAGTTTAACTTAGTGGTCACTGGATTTGTACCTGTTAAGGATTTTGTTTTGTTTTATCCTATTATTTACAAAGTTAGCCCAAGGTTTAGAGTACTCTTAAGGAGTTTCAGGGTGTTTTTCATGGTTGTGAGTTTTCAAGTAGAGCTATTCACAGACTCAGAAAGTCTGTCTAAAACTTTCTCTGCTTTTAACATTTTACTGTATTTTTAAAATTAAAATGAGCTTATAAAATAAGGAAGTTTTATGAATATGCACTCAATAAAAGGCATAGATGTATAAGCAAAGTTTAATCTGAATGGGTTGTGTAAATCAGGTTGTGTGATGATTAAGAGGGAAGACTATAGATTTGCTTTAGTCTCTCCAGGCTTGCTACCTACAACTCTGTATCTTGGCATAGTTTTGTTGATATGTACCATATTTGGAAAATTACACAGATCTCTGTAACAAAATATTGCCTTCTATAAAGTAATGATGGAGTGGGCAAGGAGGCGAGAGCTGAATCTTCTTTAAAGTTGTCGATGTTTTCCTGATTATATGAGAAACATAAGCAAGGTTCGGCCAGCTTGTGAACTGAGTGCTGGAATCCACAAGAAGGAAGAGTGAACGATTCTTTCTTAGTTAGCTAAAAATCTATTATATTGGGTTTTAGTAAGACCATTAAGGATGCGTATTAAACACTCTGAATTCTTCAGGTTCCTTTGTGCTCCTTAGCCTCTGGCTGTGGAGAGAAACCAGCGAAGAGGTTCCTTTGTAGATGATACTATTCTTTATACCTAGTTGTTCTGTTGAATTTTTTCAGGAGTGCCAGGCAAAATTTGATGCTTCTCACTGAAAATACTTTCTTTTATTTCATATTCAGAAGGTCTGGCTATTCCTATTAACTCAAATAAGAGAACATACAAGCATCTTTGCTAAGTACACCAGGTGTTGTATGTTAATTTCCCCCCATTTAGGTAAATTCCACATCCCTTTAAGAGCTTGAATATTGATGGTGTGATAGGTAGGTATCCAAAGAGCAGTGTTATGTACTTATGGATGATTTTTACATGTCAGTTGGACCACTGGTATTGCAGGCGTCAGAAGGGGAAGAAGTGTCTGTAAGAGGGCGGCTGCATATGAGGAAGCAAATATGAAAACCTGGAGTCCCAGATAGCCCCTAAAAGAGAAGTTAAATTATTGTTTGGTGCATGTCAGTGTTTCAGAAGTCAGGGCTAGATCAATGATCTCCCAAGAAAAGCAACACACAAGATAAAGTGGGGTGGGAAGGTACAGGAGAAGGGGAGGATGAGAGGCAGAGTAGTTTACAGTCCTTAACTGGCAAACAGCACGTGACAGATCTTTTTAGTTTCAGCTTATAATTAGATTTTACATTTTTTCACATGTCAGGTTCTAGGACAGTCTGAGAGAGTAGGTTTATCACTCGTGCTTGGTCAAGACTTACTGTGGTTTTCAGGAGGCTTATAGAGAGGAACTGGAATAAGGGATTAAAAGTGCAGAGGATTCAGAGGCAATACAATGGTATATCTCTGAAGTTATTCAACTTTCTTATCACAGCAGCACAGATATGTCTATTTTCCTGCATAAACCAAGATTCTTGTGTTGCTTGCAAGATACTCTGGTACAGTCCTGGTAGGTAAACATATACTTGCTCCCAGTACTTGGTATTTCTCCTATGCATGCACGTCCCTCAGGTATGTCATCTAATGTACACAGGGTGTTTGTTTTCCTTTTTTTTGGTAACAACTTTTTTAAAGAGATAGTAGTACAAGTGTTTTAGAAGTGTATATTTACCAGAAATATGTGAATTGGTAGCTGAATGACATGACTAACTTTAGTAAAACTAAAATACAGGATAATCAGAAAACCTTTCAAATAAACTTGAAACAGTCCCTGAAAATCTGATGCATATGTTGACTAGTAACATGAAACATTTTTTAAATTAACATGTTTTTAATAAGGGTGTAAATGTGTTTGTCATAAAAGTGTAGATGTGCATGCTTCTTTTCCTTTGTCCTCTGTAGTAGCCAAGAAATCCATCATTCTTCCTGACTTGCCATTCATTTTTTGTATGTCCTGGCAAAACTCTAGATTTCCTTAGTTTTATGTAGATTGCAGATGTGTGTTAACTGTTTTCTGTTTCAACTCAACAGTCTTAAAAACAAACAAGAAAAAAAAATTCACAATGAATGATATTTTAGAGAGTGAGTTTCTGTCAGAGTATAATAATATGCAAGTAATTTAGTCATCTTGGTTGCTTTGAATCTGAAAGATTGAATTGTGTCAACTTCTGTATTGGCAGGCGTACAAACAAACTAAAATAGTTATCTAGGTATCCTATTACCAAGAGCAATAAAAGCTCCATTTGGTGTACAGACAGATGTTGGATAAATTTTAAATGTTGTATTTAATAACATGTGCATAGACACAAATTGATTTAATTCTGACTAAACAAAAAGTCATGTGTATAGAGCTGCTGCCCCCAACATGCATTAGCAGAATGTACTGTTCTTGCTTGAGTGCCAAATAAATGTCCATTTTCTTAACCTTAGGTAATCTCAAGGGTCAGACACCTAAGCTATGGGTACTGGAAAGAAGTGGGGAACAAAAGAGACTAGTTGACTAACAGCAGAAAGCATGATTTATGAATAATGATTTTAAATTGTCAATGTGTGTAAATAGTGTGTAGATAATATTCATAGAATCTGACAAGACATGGCTTGTCAATATGAAAAATAATGTGACAAATAGAAAGTAAGCAGAAGAGATGCAAAGTGTTGCCTTGCAATTACAAATACCAATGTGATGGATGAAATTGGTAGAACTCTCATCCAATTCTCATTATGTAGATAATTACAAAATAAGGTGTTCATAAAATAGCTTTACTTAAACTCATATGCCCCTCAGCACTCTGAGAGTATTCTACTTTGGAACTAGAGTTATAGCAAGTAAGGATTCTTGCTCTTGGTTGTGATAATTAAGATAAAATCCCTGTCTGAAATCCTGTTAGTTCTATGTTATATTTTCTTCTAGTGCTTGCTTTTGATGATGATGATGAGAGATAGTCACAGAGTAAATGATGGCACCATATTGCTAATTAAATATTAAACGCTCAGATAATCACATTATAAAAACCTTGTCAGACAAATGGTTTATTACATATACATTCAAAACAGGTATTGAATCTTTTTTTTTTTCCCTAGCTATTAAACTGCTTCCAGTGGAAACAAAAATCTAGTCTACTAGAGGACTTACTTTTGAATGACTTGCATGAATCCTCTTTAGCTTGTGGTATGTAGTAAACCAGTATTTGATGCTAGATAAATGACATAGTATTACCTATATATTTATGATTTATTGCACTACAGTACTAAAGGTAGGAGAGGTTGACCTATTAGCAAACAAAGTTCTCATTAGAATGTTGTATTTTAATATATTTATATTACTTGGGAAATCTTCAAAACAAACCATTTGCATGTGCATGCCCTACTCCGGAATTCTACTGGTAATGATCTTCAAGGTTCAAGACAAGTTGCATTCACACTATATGTGAGAATATCTCCAATTTCTAACTTGCTGTTAAAAATGTGGAGGGTTATTGCATCAATCAGGCTGTTATGACCAAGTAAATGAATGAGACTTTGGAAACTTTAATATAGAAAAAGCATAGGTGTGAACACGTGTAATGGTAACTGCTCCTATCCGTGCTCTTGCCCTCTAATACCTAGAAAGTATCGTACCTTTTGAGGGTAAGTAAGAAAGTACTACTGGACATTTATACAGGAAGCAAACGTGCTGTCAGCCTATGTTTAGCAGCTGAGAACCACTTCATCGGTCACAATGTGAGACCTGTCATCACTGGTGGTGACTGAGAGGCCAAAGCCTGGTCAAGTAGAAAATGACTTAAGCTGAGGTAGGTCCAGCAAATGAAGGAAATATTAGATCTTAATTCAGACTTGGTGGTACTAACCAATGTTCTTCCAGTACTACCCAATGCTTTTCATCTACAGTTTCCTTGTTGCGTTCCAAGGTTTTCTAAGTTTTCTCAAGTGGTGGCCCCTGTTATCTAGCATCCATGTTCACTTGTTACCAGAGACACTGAAATACTGCCTCTCAACTGAATCCTTAGGAAGTTCTTGTGAGGAAAGAAACAAAACTTAGAAGGCTGTACAACTTTAGTCCCATGGAAGACTTCTTCCACTGCAGAAAAGTATCTGGGCCATCATGCTTGCACTTCTCATCTCTGAAGGAACCCCTTTCAGCTGGGGAGTGAAGGAGCGTGAGGAGGCAGAAATCAGAGCAAACTGAGCCAGAACGTGCCGGTACCCAGCAAAGGGAGCCAGGGGAACTGGGCGGGCTCATCACCATGCCTCTGCAGAGATGAGGAAGTACACTCCCCTGAACTGATGTGGTTTCTGAGATGCGTGGAAACAGGCAGGAAAGAGGTGCGGTTCTCTTATGTTTAGGGCAATCTTTTAGTTTCTGGTCTTCATCTGCAAGGTGGTTATGGATCCAGGGGGGAACACAAGCAGCAGTCACCTCCTTCTCGGCTCTTTTGCTAGGCAGTTGACTGGAAGGTAGTAGAGGAAAAGCGTAAGGAGGAGGACATGGGATTCCCAGAGATCTTGGTTCCCAGCATTTGCGACTGGAGCACTATGCATGTGTCGTGGTTTAACCCCAAATCCAAACCACAGCACTGCACCAGCTACTAAGAAGAGAATTAACTCTATCCCAGCTGAAAACAGGACAGTATGGCATACGTATTTGTATTCTCCTTTGCTTTACCTGCACGTGTAGTAGTGTATGCTGTCTTCCAAGTGGAAACTCTGCTCCTCCCATCTGAAAATTCCCTGTTGTCACAAGACCTAAGGCAAAGGCTGGAAGGATTACTAAAGCTGAGCTGCTCTTGAATCAAAAAGAGGTATCTTGATGTTAAGGCTGATGCAATTAAACAATGTAGGGAAAGAATGCTGCTTTGACTTGTGCCTATTCTGTCAAATGCTTCAACAACTGAGGCTGTCAAATTGGCTCTTTTTTATTGACTTTTTTAGTCTATAGCTTAGACTAAAAGCAAGTCTATTTTAGTTGTTTAAAATAAATAAATAAGTTGGAACATAACAGGAAGCATGCAGTGCGTGCAACTAACCAAACCTCAATATTGCAGTCTGTTTAAATCCAATGAACTTCAAAGAGCATAAGAAAACATTTCCATTTTTATTCTTTTTATTTTGGGGAAACAGGTGGGTGGGAGGTTAAATATTCTATTTCTTTAGTACTTAGGGGAAAAAAGAAAGATTTCCACTTTTTAATTCAATAAAGCAGTAGAGTAGTATGCAAAGAAACAATTATTCTTTCCCTTCTATTGTATTAGGAGGCCTAGACAGAGAGCAGTGCTGTGACTATACTCTTTATCGTGCTGCCTCTGGGTACAGAGGATGATATAGAGAAAGCAAATTCTTCTTTTAAATCTTGAGACCTGGAAAACATTTGCAATCTAAAAGAGCTGTTGTGACCATGCTGGGAGGCCCTAGGGCTTCCAAACCCTAGGATTATTGTTTCCATTTGATTTTGGTAGAGGTGACCTAGTTAGGCGAGGGAGCCCTGGGAACTTAATGTATGAGGAGGAGCTTTCCTGCTGGCTTTTCAGCATGAGATGAGCATGGGTAGTTCCTTGCATCACTGTGCCTTGCTTTCTGCTGACTTTCATCGAACTGGAGGACAGGGCTTCTTGATTTCCTCTGCTCTCCTGAACTGGAGGAGCTCTCAAACCAGCCCTCCTTGCCATATGAAGATTTACTTGTTGTTCCATCAGCTGATGGAGAGCTCCCAAGTCGGAAGTGGGAACTGCTGGCCAGCATGTGGGTTTTGGCCTTGGTATAATTATTAAGGTGTTTTTGGCATTCTTCATTGTACTAGGTAGTTTCTAAAAGGGACCAAGGAAAAATCCAGCAAAAATACCAGGAAAAAATAACCTTTGTGGGTGGACGGAGTCATTAAAATATTCTGTTCAGAAGATAAATAACTGGAACAAATGCTGGAAAGAAAGAGGGACTGAATGTAGCTGTCATGAAGGGAAAAATGTACATGCGTTCCCAGAGTTTCATTACACAGCCTTCCATAAATAAGCAATTAAATACCATGCAGGATGGGGAGAAATCCTTATTTTTTTTTTTCTTTAGAAGATAGTCCTAAACATAGTTTACGCATTAATTTTATTGTATTATATTCACTTAAATTTAAATCTTGATGACCTGCCAAGGCTTTGTAGAAAATTTTTCAATTAACAAACAAGGAGTTTGCTCAGCCAAACCCATTATTTTTCTTGAAAAGTGAGTTTTAAATAGATTCTTTATAGAGTCTTGATAATTTATTTTTTATTATTTTATAATAGCAGTTTATTAACTTGTTTGAGCAAAGATAAATGAAGGAAAACAGAGGAAAACCAAGCAGTACTAGTTGTTTTTCCTAATGATTTCTCTCTAGACTAGTGTGCTTTTTGTAGAAGCGAGCACATTTCCTGCTCAGGAAAAAAAGAAGTATTTTTTGCTCTTGCATCAGTACAGTGTTCCCTTGCAGCTGTTCCTGCCTCCCTGTGGGGAATGCAATAAGCTGCAATTAAATGCAGGTGCTTGGAAGCAGGAGTGCCCTTGCTCTCTTTAACAATCTGAGGCAACAAACAAAAGAACCAGAGAGACAGGAATCTACCTTCTGTTTAATGGGGCATGAACACTTTTTCTTGGCACCAAGATAAGTGTCTACCTTTTGTTAGAAGTACGTTTCTCTTTTTCCCTCGGTGAAAAGGCAGTGGCCTACCTCTTGTTTATTAGTTCACTGCTAGAAGAAAAAGAAACTGAACAAGACCATATGTTGCGAGGGGAAAACAGCAGTCGCTAGGCACAGAAAAAGCTCTTGCCTTTGTAGCATAGCACCACTTATTTCTGTTTCTTATAAAGTGGAGAGGGAGGGAGAAAGATCTCCCCTCCTTTTCTTTCTGTGTGTGATACAGACATAGTTGAGGGGTGGCGATATGCAGATCTCTCTTAAACTGGAATGCAGGTGGCTTTATTTTGGTGTACGAATCTTTGTGTTGGGGAGATACCTGGGTCCAAATAACCGGCACAAAATATGGCTGGGGGTGGGCAGCGACTCGCTCAGATGTTCCTGGCAGTGGGAGGAGGCTCCTGGAAGAGCTGGGAGTCATGTCATCAGCAGAAAGGTAAGCCCTGTTGTTTGGAGCGAGGTGGGTGGAAGCAGTTGCACTGACAGCTGGGCAGAGATGAATTGCTCTTCCGAAATCTCTGTCTCTCGGTCAGATGCTCCAGTGAACTCTCGGTAACTTTAGCACAAGAACAGTGTCTTGCCCTGACTAAATAGTTGTTTGTGTTTGTACAGTGTAGGTCGCAGCCCACCCTTTACCCCCTGACGCTGGATGTCATTAATAGCATGACAGAGGTGTAACATACTAAGTTTGAACCTTCTTGATCTGCTTTGGCTTCAATGAACTTAATTTCTCAACCACAATGTGCCGTAAGTTTTGCCCACGACCACAAGACGCACGTCCCTGCGCTGCCCCGCTCCTTGACTGCCCTGCCAGCGCCGCCACGTGCCTCTGAACTGGGGTGGCCCTGCCGCTGCCCGCAGCTGCTGCCAAGCCAGAAAGGCACCTTCTCCTTCAGAGTCCGTGCTCTCCCAAATGAGCACCCCTCTGCCAAGGGATGGGTTCAAGGGCCAGTTGTCATGAAATTTCTAGGAATATCTTTCTTCTTGATGCTTTTAGACTTCTGCCGAGCTTAGCTGCAATACATCAGTATTTATAGGGGAGCTGGTGTGAGCATATTTACATTTTATATAAGAGTTCTATATGTCAAGATTGATTAAAAAAATTTGCTTGAGGAAAAAACAAAATGTTTGTTATCGAGCGGTCTTCTGTGGGGGTTCTTCCCTCATCAAGTGTTACGAATGTACCCTTTTCAGTAAAGGGGTATACAGTACTGTGAAGCTTATAAAGCACTGTGGAAGCCAATATCATCTATACATGCAACTGAAAGATCCTGATGCAGATTTATAGGATAAAATTGCTAAGTAGGATATGAGCTGTGCCTCAGTTTAAAGACAACAATTCTTCCTAGTGACTTACCAGATTTACATAGCAGATTTACCACAGGTCTTCAAGCAAGCTGTGAAGCAAAATTCTATTTCCTGGGGAAAAAAAAAAAAAAAAAAAAGAGAATGGAGCTTTTAAGGTGTTTCAGGCGTAATATTTTTTAGCTTTGAAGGTTCAGGTTTTGGGGATGCTGTCATTCTTTGGAAAATACATGATGATAATCTTTTTTTTTGCAGATGAGATTCTAATTAATTCCTGTATGCTATGGTTCAAATGCACACATCTTAGAGGTTCTGCTGATAGTTGGTAGGTTATGAGCTTGCTGTCATTCAAGATTCGGTTGCCTAAATAAGTAGAAGGCTTAGAGTATTCAGGAAGTCACTGCAGAGTTGACAGATGACACGATGCATTTTGGGAAAGTGGTAAAGGCAGTCAGGGTACTATCTGGCAGTTAAAATGAAGACAAGCATATATGTTTGCCCTGAATCCTAAACATGATGCCTGAGCCCTAACTCCCCTTTTAAGATCCCTCCTTTTATATGGAGTAAAGATGATGATGTCTGTTCCGCCAAGCAGTTTTGCTGATTACCTACAAATTTGGAGGAGACAGCACGCCAATGAATTACAATTTGGCAACAGTACAATAAACTTGTGGGGGAGGGTTGTTTCCCTTTGTTAAATCACATATCTTGTTAAAATTCATTAAATTACGTTGTTTGAAACTAGTTGGCTGAATTTCCCCTGGATAGTTCAAGAAATTTCCATATTGGAACAATTGTAGTTGTTTTAGTAGCTGGTAAAGGTTTAAGGTTGGTGGTTTAAGATTTTTAGAATCATCATTATAGACCTTGGCCTTTTGTGTTTGAAAAATAAGGGTATTGTGGATATTACCAAGCCATGTTGTGAAAATATACTTACCGGTGTGGTTCCGCACTTTGCTTTATGAACTGCAGTTCAGATTCTAAATATTTTCTCATCCCAGCATAATTTGGGTCAAAACTTGGTTCACGTAATCTGTATTTGAATCACAAGGCAGAAGTTTTTCTCTCCTCTTGAAAGTTTGTAGTGTAGTGAAGGTTTCTTTATGTATGATGTCTGTCTTCACAACTGTATTTTATAGATAACCTGAACAACTGGGAGAAGTCATTTATGCTACTGGGGTAAGGTAAATTTACAGGAGCATTTGCAAGAGTATTCAGGTTCTGTGTAAAAAAAACCTAGAAAGCTTCATTTCATTTTGCAGAGTACTGATGTCATTCGGTGTTTCCTCTTTCTGGATTTAGCAACAGTTCAAATATAATGAGAAGTAAATTATGCTGCTAGGCAGCGGACTCCGGACTTGACGGTTAACAGGCTCTTGTAAGGGTCAGTGAATCCTTCTGCATAGTTTTCCTAATTAGGAGGAAAACTAAAATCTGTCTTTATAAAGAATGAATGTAGGAGGTGAAAGGGCAGATGTCTGCATTGGGAGGAAGGGGGATAAGGAAGTAACTGAAAGCTGCATCTGTGTCAAGTTAAGTTGGATTCTCCACAAACTGTTCAGAGCTGGTTAGTGTTTTGAGTATCTTGTTTTGGAGAGGGGTGAGAGGGATTTCCTCTCTTCCAGTACGCATCTGGCCAGCATTTACTCTCTTGCCATCAGACATAGTAGCCAAGAGAGCAGGTTTCAGGCAGTTTTGAATCCTGTGACTTTAAAAAGAATAAATCTCACAATGGTCTCTACATATTTTGTCTGAGAAATACATTTGTATACCTGCAAAAGTTGGCAGCCATAGTGGCTAAATATCCTTTTGTTCTTTTACAGGAGGTTTTATCCTCATGGTATGTGCACAGGGGTGTTTTTTAACAAGCTAATTAAATAGTATTTTCCTGTAATGGAGATTATCTAATTGGCTAGCTATTTAATGGCCTACTTTTGATATTTAAACTAATTCATACCTATAGCTGTATGTACAGTGGAAATAAGGGCTACCCATAATGAGAAACTTGTAAGAGGGGATAGGCAAATGTGAATTGTTAGGAGTCTTTTCCCCCTCTTTCTTCTGTTGCCTGTGGCAACAGTGAGAACTGTGAGAATAAATATAGAAGACAGAATTAGTTTGTCAGTTTGGAAGTAAAAAAAGTAAGAATTTCCTCATTTGTGTATACCAGCACACTGGTGTTTTACTATTGAATGTCATGAGGTTTTTTGTTGGTTCACCACTGCTCCCTCCTCCCCTCCCCCCAAAAAAAAAAAAAAAAGAAAAGAGAGAAAAACTTGACTACAGCTGGAGGAGGATGTGAGAGTTCACTTTTTCATAGTAGTTTTGAGGCTAAAACATGTTCACAATATTCAGAGAGAATATTTCAGAAAGTGAATACAATGACATGATGAAATAGAGTCCTTCAGGTAGGTCTTAAAGTATGAGGAATTGATTGACTCCATGCCCCTAGCCTTCAGAGGGCAAAGTTATAAACCAAGGTAACATAACTCTTGAACAAGACTGTGGCAGAAAGTGGAAGAGACAAGAACGGCTGAATTAAATCTAGAGGTTGTGTTCAGGGTTATAAGGCATTCATCGAGTGTTATCACCTTTATCATTAACATTTCCAGGAGGAGGTCAGAGGGGACCTGTGACCAGGAATCAAGGAGTTCTCTCCCTTCAAGCACTGAGGAGAAAAGTCTGTGATGTGTCTCTGCCTTTTTCACTGGCAGAGCTCCTGCTATTCGTATGCTGTAACTGATTTTAATAATGTGCACTGGAGGACGAGCCCCATTCTGCATGTCCTTTTCCCTGCTTGTAATCAGGTAAAGTTGGTTTGACTTGACTTCATTTGCAGGCATTTGCTTATTTTTGGTGGGAATAGGATGAAGAGAATTAAAGCTGGGTCATCAACAAAAACTTTTCTAGGGGCTGCAGACAGCTGTCTGGACAGTGAAGCAGCCCAGCAGATGCAGGTGCAGATTAAGTAGCACTTGCTGTGCCAGAAGGAGGAGGAAGGGGTAAAAACACGGCTGTGGCAGTGGAGTTACAACCCCACTGATAACTCAGGAAGAGCTCTTCTCAGTACCATCTTCTTTCATGCAAAAAACTGGGAATTTTTTTTCCAGCGACATATGATATAATTGCACAAAAGGTTTTCTGGTTTTCCTGTACACCATCTCAGTCCGTTGCACGTCGCAAAGCTGATCACAGTATCTGCTCATTTGGGCATGACTGAGATTAAGATCACACCCTAACTTTATACTGAGGCTTAAAGTCTTTGTTCTACTCCTTGCTTGCAGTAGTTCTAGTGTTGGAGTATTTACTGTGAATCTCTGATAAGCAAGAAGCAAGCAAATGAAAGGTCTCCAGCTGGTGTTCTTAAAATATGTGCTATTTTTTTTTCTTAAAAGATCTGTGAGACTCTTTCTTTGTCCTTATGTTCATTTTTTAAGATGAAAGCTGATGCCAAAGTACCAGGTAAAAAAATAACAGTCTCCCCTCCCTCCCTCCCTTTCCCCATCAGTCAAACTTTTTAGAAAATTCCCTGCATATCATACATGTGATGTCACATGTTTTTAAATGCTGAATAATAGTGCGATTACTTGAAAAGTGCAGATGCAATTGTATGTGAACTACTTTTACAGTCAGCATAGTGATTTAACTGGTAAATAATGCTGTATTTTCCAAAATTTTAAGAGTCATCATCATTAAAAAACCCAAAAATCATACAGAAAAATAGAGCTCTATGTGCGTGTCCTTGTTGTTAGGTTATATTTAGAATGGTGATGTTTTTGTTTGTCTTTAAAGATTGGCCATTAACTTTGTGTCTTACAGAAGTAAATAACAGAAGATTCTGAAAAGACAACGTAATGATGATAGAAATTATCTGGATCTCTCCAGGATGACTTTTCAGTTTTGAATTACAGTTTAAAACAGGCCAAAATCTTCCCAAGTGTGTCTCCATTGAAGTATACTGATTTATGTCACAAATAAACCTCACCTCGGGTATTTATCTCATGATGGGGAATCAGTAGAACTACTTCCCAAATCATATTGCATAACATACTGCATTTGCCTTTCAGTTGGTGATTAAACCCTCAGTTCCTTTTCCCCTGCCTGATTCTCGGCTGCCGTGAGGTTTCCTGTTCAACGCTATAATTAGGTAAGAAGGAGACATATTTGGAAAGAGTGAATTGTCATTACACAGGCGTTGGATGAGGAGGTCACACAAGATTGCAGTTAGGACTTTCCAAGTTGTACTTGTGCTTCTTGCTCCTGTTACAGAAGGGTTTTTTTATTGATTTCTGAAAAATGGTACCTGGTACAGCAGGTGGCATCCTGCCAGCCTATCCCAGCTAGATTCTGACAAGAGGATCCAGACAAATGTGCAGAGCCTATAGAAGCCTGTGGTTGCAACTATGGCCAGTTTTCCTGCTTTTATCCTCTGTTTTGTTGTGGTGACTGAGACAAAGATTTGTTGCAGGCTGGTAGCTTTTGGCAAAAGGATTGAGTGCTGAGAACTTGCTGAAAAATGCACGTATGGGAGGATAGAAAGTGACGGAATTCCAAATGATAAAATTGTGTTGGTTTTGTGGTTGGGTTTTTTTTTTTTCTTTTTTTTCCCATGGCGAGGTAGTAGATGTTGAACAGTGAGAAGCTTCTGTTATGGTACAGCAGAAAGAAAGGCTTCAAAATATTTGTGCAAGATCAGAAAATACTGCCTTTTTTTTTTTCTTTTTTTTAAAACTTTCATAAGTACAAAGAATATGCTTATTGCTAGGCCACATAAATATGCTTATTGCTAGGCCACATAAAAGTTGTGTCCTTTCCATGAAGGTACTTTTTAATTTTCATTCAGCAGTCCTGATGTAAATAGAAAAACAAAAAAGGATTAATGTGTACTGTAATATGAGATATTAAGAAGTTGTACCTTATCTGCCAAATGGTACTTGTGATGATTATTATAACCATGTTTTGGCTTGCCACAGTGTAGCATTCTAACTGGCTTCTGGTCTTAGCCTTTGGAGTTTTGAGGTAACAAATTTTATAGCCCTGCAGACCAGGGAATGCGCAATAAAAATGAGGTCCTAGCCTTCTTGCATGAAAGAAGGTAGCAACATTACCACTGCAATTGGATGGGAACGGGCTTCAAGGTGGATGTCTGCTTACACATGTAACACTTCCAACAAAGAAATACCTAATTAGATAATTTATATGTATAGTTCTGTAGTCCTCTATGCAATCCTCATAAATGCAACATGAGCTTTATACAATGGTAACACCAACAGAAGAATAACATAACAAAGAATCATTTGAGATATCCAAGGTCAACAGTTGAATGAGCAATTTGCTCTGGACCGTTAGATATGTTACCTGAGATGGATCGCTACCCAGGTAGAGGTTCTTCATTAGAAATTCTGCCTTCAGGGTCTAAACATGAGGCACATAATAGCAGCCAAATGGATTAACTTTGTCCAGTTGCCTTCTGTTGGCTGAGGCTTGTGCTGACTCATAACAGTGGCATCGTTTCTGTTCTCAGGTTGATGTGAGGGATTTCTTCAGGCATAGGAATATATTGCCATATCATCTTCAGTCTTAATGAGTTTGTTACTCTGAAAAGTAACAGCATAGTAGTTGACTAAGTTCTCTGCTTTCTAAAGAGACTTGTTTTCATTATCTCAGTGCTATGGGCAGAGTAGATGTCACTGTTTTAAGCTGTTTTGATTCGCAAGAGTTTTTGTACCATGACATTAATGATACTTTATAAAATGGAAATGTATCAGCTGCCACCACACAAGACTGTATTTGTTTCTTCCACGGCTACACTGAATTAATAGCTCAGTCAATCAGTATGAAAAAGAAACCCAAGTCTCTGTCTTCCTTTGTCACTTCCAAATAATTCATATCTAAAACTAGAAGTGCTTTGTATTGATGAATAAATGATCTTGCACTTTGAGTAGCATCACAGTTTTGCTGCTCCCATCATTTCCATGAGTTATTCACTGTTACATCCAACTTTGTTCTGGTAATTTCTCCTGACCAACACACTTTAAAAGTCCATTCTGTTTTTCTCCCACAAAATTTTCAACATTAACCAAAACCAATTAATATTAGTTTCGATGCTCATCCTTGGAGGAGCCCTTGAACAACTTTCTTCCAGTCCAGTGCAAATCACTGTTTTATTTCTGTAATTTATTTACAGTTCTTGTACTACAATCTTTCTTTTACAGCTGAACTCGTGATTTTCGTTGTAGTGCTATATTGAATATACGGTAATTTATTTGAACTTAGTTTCAATTTGTCTTGTTTAGAAAGGAATTATTTCATTAGTCTGAAACAATCTGTTTTCAATAAAATTCAGCACAAGTTTACCAAACTTCCATTAACTTTGATACCTCTCTTTTATACACAAATTTTGAGGGACAGAGTTTTGGTCAACTGAGATAACACTAATGATCTTAAATTTGCTTGCCTAATATTGTTGTTTTCTTTTTCTTTTCCTTCTTAAAGAGATGTACAAGATCTACAATTTTCCTGTTGTTACATGTATTATCATTCTGCTCTTAATATTACTATAAGTTCCTGTAGGCCCATTCCCTGTTTCTTGTTTGGTCAGCTTTACTTTGGGGATTTTGCTCTTATCATGGGATATAGGTTCAGTATCTGGTATTTCCCCTGGCTGTCTTACAATTGATCATCAGCGACGCCCTTGTCTTTGTCTCTGTTTTCAATACAGAAAAGTACTTATTTGGTTTTGGGACCATACCTGACATTATTTTTAATCTCTGCGTCATTCTTAGTGAGTGTTATCCCTTATGTTTGGGTCACTTTTCATTTTACTCTCTAGATGTCCCAATAACTCGAGTACCTTCCTAGGGAAAGTTCTGACGCTTCTTTAGCAGTTCCTTCCCTGCTTAAACAGAGGAGTAAGTAGAAGCACTCTTTCAGCCTTTCTCTTTTACTTTTGTCAAATTATGCTGCCTGCAGAGAAACCTGAAGTGTGAAGAAGGGGCAAGGAACAATGGTGGGACTGCGTGAAATAGAGACCTACTGTCATCACTGTGCTTGCTAGTTGCTACTTAGTGATACTAAATTAGATGGGTAGCTCTTAAAGAATATAGTGTGTTCTCTAATTCACTTATAGCAAGGAATCATTAAAGTGATGGCAAGGTATTGGATAAAAAATTGTCAACGCTTGCAAACTGTCTGCAAGGGAAACTTTTTAAAGTGCTGTTTAAAGTCAGCAATAACAGACTAAAAATTTAAACATCTGGCTGGCAGGGGAAAATTATGTAGGATCTATGCAAATCTCAAAATCCTACAGAAGTCTCTCAAATATATGACCAAAAGGAAGGGCTTTTTAGTCTCTGTGAGGGTCAAAAAATACAGATAATTTTGGAGGGTCATGTAAGATAATGAATTCTAATATTGGAGTTGTGGAATTAATTATTTGGAGACTATATTCCAATGGTAATCTCTTTTATTAATTCTACCAGCTTTCCTTTTTCTGTGTTTTATATGATTTACCTGTTCCCTGAAATGTAAATCCCTGAGAAGGGGAATACTTTGTTCACACCTCAGTAGCACTGCAATTAAAATTATTGATGTAATACAACTATCCTACTGTAACAATGACTCCATGATAAAGTAAATGAGGTGACCTCATTAGTATGAAAAACTCTGTTCCTCAGTACACTTTCATATCAGCAACTGCAAGAGGATTTCTGACACTTGTGTACTTTCTTCCATAGGGTGACTTTGGAGTGATCGTTATTCGATTTCATGTGGTGTTCAGTAAGAAGAAACAAAACCGTAGCTGCAAAGAACAGGAATGGCATTAAATAACCACAGGCATGCTGATCCATACTAAGTATGTGCAAACTGAAAACCAATGTAAGAATAATTTTGAGAGAGACAGAAAGAAAAAAGAATTTGCGTGTTCTCTCTGCGTTACCCTGTTTCTCAGCTAGCCAGGAAGGGCAGGCCAAACTTTATTCTAAACTGATGCAATTTTACAAATCCTTCTGCCAGCTCAAATTACTTTGGGCTCCCTTAACACTAGACAGAGCTGTTTTAAATCTTCTGTTTCCTTTCCAGACTGGGAGCCCCGATGGCCTCTAAAGGTGTAATATCATCTTCTGGTTGACAGAGCCTGATCTGATCCCAAATATCCCATGGCTCTCGCTTTTCTGCTATTAAGTTCACATAGTTGCTACTGCCAGTCTACTTACTTTCCCTTTAAATCCATCCACCTGTCTGTCAATCTCAAATTTTAATACATCTCTATCTTTCTAGTATTGGTACATACTACAAAACTAGGTTTCCACAAAGCTGTCAACAGTTCAGGTTCTGAGAGCGCTGAAGAACACACTAAATAATAGCAGTGTAAATGTATTATTCAAACATAACTTACTTTTTTTGTTTGCTGCTTGCTGTCACCTGAAAAGGAATAAAATTTGAAACATGTAGAATAATACTACTGCAATTAGGTATTTTTTAAATATTAATAATAAGTAGTCAAAAAATGTGTTGCGTAGACACATTTTTTAAAACATTTGGTATGTAATTCAAATTTCTAGAGACCATAAGAAATCTGGGAATCCTAAAGTAGGAGTGTGCACTTTATCAAGAACATATTAGTATTGTCTATCCAACCATATTTGAAAAAACATCAGTCAGGATACCACATCCTAAAAGAATATTAGCTGCATCTCAAGAACAATATACCTTGATAGATGGTCCACAGGTGAATGAGTAATTTATATAAGGGATCTGACAGTGCAGGTTTGAGTAAATTTTGTATTGTGGGTGCAACAGTGCTAATTGATACAGGACTTTAACCTGCCTTGAGGGGACTACTTCTTAGCAATCATTTATAAAGTTGTTTAATCTTCCCCCCAACCCCACCACCCCTCCTTTCTAAACAACTTTTTTCTTTCCGTGCCCCTGCCCCTTAGCTCCTGTCTTCCAAAACTGAGTCACGTCTTAGCTATGAGAGCGATAGAGCTCTTCTAATCGAAGCAGTGGATCCAAGCAAACACACTGAGCTTGCTGATGGGCCAGACGTGGGTCTGGGGAGGTATTTCCTTGGCAGACATGCCTCACTGTCTGTGTGTGTTTGTGTGTGTGTGGGCGGGCAAGGTGGCTGGAGCATAGCAGTAGCTCCAAGCAAAGACCAGTCTGGCAAACTAGCCAGGGGGCGGGGGAGAGTTTCCCCCCTGTATTTGGGGAAAAATTTAGAATCTAGGTCTTCTCTTCCCCTTGCCAACGAGTCCCTTGTTTATGTCAAGATAGGAGAACCCACAGATATCTTGCCAGGGCTTATATCTTTCCACTAAATAATAGCTATCCCTTGATTTTTTTTGTTGTTGTTGTTTGATAATTAAATTTGCAGGCATCTGTCATTTATTTCATGTTTTGACCTCTCCATCACCCTTTCACCTGGCATCGCAGCCAGTCACCTGGGAAAAGGTAAGATATAAGATTGGTTAATGTTGTGAGACTGGCCCTGTTTCTGATGTGATCTTCTCAGGCAGTATTGACCGATCACTTAGAAAGCAAAATTACTGGCAACTTCTGTACAGTTAACATACTTCTGTCTGGCAAACTTATTGCTGGGCTGGAATACCAAAGCTACATTTAGAAAAGGCAGTTCAGAAAACTGTACAGCAGCATTTTACCCAAGCAAATTAGTCCTTTGAGTGCTTCTGTGACATGGACTGACAGTTTTGCTCATGACAACTCACAAAGAGATTGCTGCAGCGTAATGAAATGGGCATACGTCTTTCGTTAGGCATTTTGCGCCAAAGTTTGAGTTCACCTGTTGGGCTAGTGTCCTCAGACAGAATATTCAGCTCTGTAGCGCAAGAATAGGTTTTGATTTGTTGATATAAAAAATAGCAAATATGAGATAATCGTACAATGAGCTAGTTTATTGTGAAGAAATAGTATTATATTTTTCCTCTTAAAAAACTTAAAGGGTTGGGTTTTTTTGTCTTTTATACTTTAACTTTTTTAGCATACGACAAATTTGTTAGTCTGCAGTAAAGGCAAAAACCTAGGTTGCTTTAAGTCAGTAGGTCAGGCACGTTGTTTTGTACGTGTCCAGTTTTGTGTCTTTAGCAAAAGTTAAACATCATTACATTTCAACCTGTCTTTTGAAGCCAATATTAAGAAATCAGGTCCCATCTTCAGTGTTGAGTATGTTCTACCGTCAAAGTGAGGGCAGATAAAGTTGTAGGGATCAAGCCATTAGTAACTGCAGTTTTGAATTATGAAGCATCGTTCCACGCGTTTATACAAGTATATAAAGCAGGTTGAGTTGGCCTTGACCAGGCAAAATCTGTACTTCATTTGGCAAAAGTAACATATGAAATAATACTCTGTTTTGGGTGATGGTAGTGCTTTGTGCTTTGTTTGGAGTTGGGGTGCACTGGGGAGGAGGCAGGAGTTTTTCTGCCCCCTCGCCAAGTTGAAGGCTGTTAAGGAACGTGGTCTCCGTTGGCAATATGGAGAGCTCTGGAGATTGTGCGTCCCAACGTGAAAGATCAAAAGCCTGCATGCTGTTCTCTGATCTTGACTTCACGAGACAGCTGGGAAAACACTTTTTTGCACTTTAGTTTTACCCAGTCAGAAAGTATTTGCCAGTATGGCAGCACAGTACAGGAAGAGGACCTTATTAATTCAGGCATCTAGTTTAAAGAGAGGTAGACTCTAATATGTATGTGATATAATGACCACTCACACTGTTCCTGAAGTGTTACCCTTGAGCAATGGAAATTAAAATTCATCAATGTGGAAGAAAGTGTGTCACAATGGATATGAGATATTTGAGCGTGGTGGGATAGCGAGACCAGTTTGGAAAAGACTCCTATTTCGTTATTTCTCTGCCTTCATAATTCTCTTACATCTTTAATGAGGGCTCATGAATGAATTCAGAAATAGGTTTTGAGATGGACAGATTGTCATCCTCCCTCTGCTTCAATCTCAGAAACCACAAGCCATCTGAGAGCTGGACTGCTTTTTACTTCAACAGGAAGAAATTGATAAGATTTAGATCAACCAGAAGAATCAGAAGAGTGTCTGCGGGGGGGAAACACCCGAATCCTCAAAGGGCTGCTTACTGCCAGCATGAATCCCAGAAATTTTCCTATGCTCAGAACAGGCTAGTAATGAATTATAGTTCCATAATGCTCAAATAAATAGGAAAGGAATTGATCACACAGTTTTTACTTCTCTATTAGCTTAAACCAGAGCATCTTCAAACAAGGAGTGTGTTTGCTGAACCACCTATTCGTATACATCAGTGGGTGCAGAACAACAATATATTTCAGTTTCAGAAAGCACCAGAGGAGGACAAATGATGTACTCCATTGCTGAGCTGGTAAATTTGAAGCATCCCTCTAGCCATGTTCTGGTTTGGCCGGTATGCCTGTAGTCAGGGTTGTGAAGCAACAGCTGTGCAGCTGCTTCTTTCTGTAAGCAGTGATGGAAAGTGTGTGCCAGGTGGGATGGGTGGCTGACCCCTGTATTACACTCTGGTGTAATTGGTAAGACAAAGAAATTCCCCTAATGGTCTGTTGTGTTTTGCTGCTTGGATCCCACTCTCTCTGTCATCTTGGATTTAAGATGGGTCCTTCGTGCCTCGCAGGCAATGAAGTCTATGAGCCAGCATGAAGCACCGGCGCGTACTGCTCCCCGCCGGCGGTGCGTGGGGTCGGCATGTGCCGGGGAGCGGTACACCCCTCCTTCGCTCAGTCGCTGAGTTTCTAGTGGTGACTGCAGATCCAGGTCAGAGCCAAGGGT